>BSBN01001121.1:4618333-5246666 GCA_027924645.1 Cunninghamia lanceolata | reverse complement strand
AATATACTCCTTTTTGTTAGGTTAGTGCGGGTGTTGCTTCACACTTGATTACATGGTTATAAATCGAATGATTAAGTAGATTCTTCCTACTAGGCATTATTTTAAGTGTGAAGCTGGACTAACTAGTACACTAAATTGCAATTACTTGTACAGTGTCTAACTAGGTACTAAAGGCACTGTAAGTAAACTTGCTTTTATGTAAGAACTAATGTTTGTTTGCATATTCATCATCCTAAATTGGCATGTTTCAAGTAGACCTTTACAATTAAACATTTGTGATGGGCTCTTAATATAAAATTTAATTGTGTTGTGTGCAGATTGTACATGAATAGTTATATGTTCCAAAATTGCACTCAAAGTTTGTCTAAGTTGGTTTGTTCCTCAACAAATGATGCTACTTTTCATCCTCTTCCAGCTTTGTTTAAATTGCTTGGCAAAGAACTGTTTACCTATTTCCCCCTTCCTAGAAAAATAGTCCAAGCTTGAAAATATTGAAAATCTTGTTGAATTCCTTAAGTGCCTAATATTCTTCAATTTTTCAGGGTGTTTTCCTTGTAAAAAACCCAGAAAATCCCTAAGGAAAATCCCATGAAAAAACCTAGAAAAACCCAAAATTTTCTAAGTCTTTGCCTTAGTTGGCAAAAAGTAAGGTTCATGAACTCATCAGTTCACTGACCGACCAATTCGTTGACTAAGTGAAGGAAGCAGAAAAGGAAACAAGTGAAGGAGGCTTTCCTTTATCAGCAATTTTCAAAAGGTTCGAACTTGTAAAAAGGTTTGAAAACTCCAAGGTTCGCCGATGAAGTGAACCGCTAACGAAAGGGAAGGCATTCTTCAAATGGCTAAGGCAAGAGAGAAAAGAAGGCCTTAGTCGACCAAGAAAAAATTTAGTGAACCAAATGGTTCACCGATCGGCGAATGCACTAACTGAAGGAGAAATGTGGGAGGTCAAAAGATGAATTTGAGAATCGGCTAAGTAAAGAAAAGGAAAGGAACTACTCTATTGGAGAATCGGGGAAAGTTTGAACTCCCCAAATGGTTCAAATTTTCCCATAATCACTGATGGGGTGATTTGTCAGCAAGGATAAAGGACAAAAAGGGAAAGTCAAAGGCAAGCAAAGTTCATAAAATGGGAAAATCTCTGACAGGGGAAGGCTGCGAGAAAGGAGGACTCAAAATTTGACTAAGGCAAAATAAAGGGGTACACTCTATCAGCGAATCGGCCAAGGTTCACACTCGTGAAAAGTTCAAAGTTTCTTAAAATGGCCAATATGGCAATTCATTAGTGAAAATGGAAGAAAATGGCTTGGTTCAAAAAGTGAAGGTTTTGCCGATAAGGAGAAACAGCTAAGTAAGAGCTAGTTCGTAAAAATTGATATTTACCAACAAGACAAAAGAGACATAAAAGCCCAAAAAGTGACTAAGGTAAATGAAAGAAAAGGGCCTTATTGGGAAATCGGCAAAATGCAAAACTCATCCAAAAGTTCAAAGTTTCCCAATTTTGCCGATAAGGCGATTCTTCAGCAAAAGTAAAGAGAGCAAAGAGAGAACAAGGCAGAGTTCAAGAAATGGTGATTTTGCTGATAAGGTAAAAAGCAAGCTTGGTTCAAAGAATTGGAACTTTGCCAACAAAGGGAGAAGGCAAGCCAAGTTTGGAAAATTTAGGATTTGCTGATAAAGAAGCAAGAAAGCTTGGTTCGAAAAGATGAAGTTTTGCCGATAAGGGTAGAAAAGGGAGGAACAAGCCAAAGTTTGACAAATCAAGAAATTGTTGATAAAAGAAAGAAATACAAAGAAGAGCCAGAGATAGTTCGCAAAAGTGAACTTTTGCCGACTGAAGAGACAAACTGAAAAGAAGCATAAATGGTTCATGAAAGATAGATTTTGCCAATAGGGCAAAATTTGAAATAAAGTGAAATCAATGAAAAATAGGGCTTGTAATATAAATGTAAACTTTAAATATTTGAAATTAAATATTTAAAGTGTTGTAGAAGCTACACACATGGTTTTGGCAGGAAAATATATTTCAAATATCTCCTTCAGCCATTAATGCAGATCAGATCTCCCTGCTACTCCATCTCTAGATATTTCACATTTATTGTTGCAGATGATGAATCAGTTGCTTCCATTTTCAAGATCTAAGATATTTTTTGCATTTAGTTTTTTCTTAAAAGCATTCTTTTGACAGGGATATTTTTCTAACAGGCCCATGGGGCAAATTAATTGTAATAGATGACTTGGGTCAAGGAATGAAATATATACATGAAAGAAAGATGTAATGAGGGTTGGATACAGAGACATATTTTTGTATTCAAATGCAACCCTCCTTTGTTGTAATCATGCCTTTTTAATCAATACACACTGTGTTTTTCACCTTTTCTTGTTGTTCATTAATTCTGTGTATGTTTAGGACTGGTTATTGTTTGTGAATGTATAATTCCTTGCAATCCCTTTCTTACCTTTAACTCTGTTAGGATCTGCATGATTTGTGTGAATTTATCAGTTGTATTCCATTATTCTGTGCATTTTGGCTTTCTGGGTGTTCTATATTCAAACTTGGTGAATCACCTTTAAATTTCAGTTTCTCCTTCTTCCCCTTTACATAGCAGTGATTAGATTAGGTTTAGTCTTAGCACACTTTGAATCTTATATTCAGAAAAGGAACCAACCTTCTCTGGAGGTTTGATTTCCTTCGTAGGGTCCTACACTTGGAAATCACTCCAAACTTTCACTGGATTGTTGTAGCACAGCGCTTCAACTCAGGGTGCAAATCTAAGCGACAACAATTTCTGGCACGCCTGCTGGGACTAGTTTTAATTTGAATTGAGAATTAGGCTAAGAATTTGGTGTTGTTCTCAGTACTCTACAGTTTAGCAAATATTTTCATGCACCTAGCGACTCTATATACTCCTGTTCGTATTAGTCCAATGTTATATGCCTATGTAGATGCGAGCTTCTTCAAGAGGTAATAGTTATCAGTTTGTTGAATTACCTGTTGCTGCTTCAAGAAGAAGAACTAGGTTATCTAGGTCTCCTGTAAGAAGGAATAACAGTCTTGTTCCTCCTCACCCAAGAGCTCAATCTACACCTCCTCCTGTTAGGTTTCAGTACACAAGAAGAGGCTTGCACATACATAGGATAAATATGAATATTCCCAGTATGGCAAGAAATCTACCTTTTGTGACCTTCAATGGAGGTATCCGTTTAGACCTGGTTGCACATAATGATATACCTACTTCAGCCCTAAAGTATTTCATCCTTTACGAGTGATGGTTCTACTACATCTGCTGAACAAATCAAAGACATCAAATGTATGTTTAGTCCACCATATTCAGCATGCAGATGTGGTTTTTAGGCTCATGGTTTCATCCTTCAAGGGGAGAGCTCTGCAATGGTTCAAGAGTTTAACCCCTGCTTCAATATATGATTGGGATGAGCTAGGAGAAGCACTCTACAAGCAGTTTGGAGAGAGAGCAAATAACATTTCTCTGCTTGAACAATTGACAACCATAAAGAGGGCTCCTGGCGAAATGATGGCGGACTTTAATTTTAGATTTTAGAGGACGTGGGAGAGAATCCCATCTCTCCCCAGGCCATCCCCACAAGGTGCCTTTTTATATTTTCAAAGAGCTTTAAATTTTGATATTGCTATTATGATGTAATCTATGGGTGTGGTTACCTTACCAGATGCATATGAAATTGCTTTTAGAGCTGAAAATCATTTAATACAAGTTGGGAAAATTGCTCCCAGACCCCCTCTACCCATTTTCTAAGATTTGCATTCACAAGTTCAGTAACTTGCTATTGCCCCCATCCCAAAGCCTAAAGCCTCTACTTCTGCTCTTTCACAAGAAAAAAATGACCTTGAAACCCTAGTGACCAATCTGACCAACAAAGTTAATAGCATAGCTATTCAAACTACCCCTAAACCCAATCAAAATTATAACTAGGGGGAGTCTTCAAATCATAATTGGAATCAGGGTTATAATTCCAATAAATCAAAACTGGAACCAGGGTTACCAGCCAAATAAGTACCAAAATAATAACCTTGCTCGGCCTTTACAAATAGCCAGACCTATTCAACAAATACCGATTGTTAATCCAGTTAGGGCTTTGGTTCCTACCACAAACCAATCTGGCCCAAGAGGCAAATTGGTGTTATCCTTGCAACCAACCTCACAATCAATCCACTCATACATTTGGAGCACAAGAGTGTGCTTTAATAGTTCAAAATTTTCACACTTAGCAAGCATCATTAGTGGAGGCATCCAATAGCAACCCTGAGGTACCAAATGAGGCTACTTCTAATTCCAACTTGATGCTATGGACTCTTGAGGATTTCTCCACTGTCAACCAGCTTATGGATAGTGTGGTAATGCCTGTTGCAGACAACATAAGGTCCAAGAAGAGACAATTGGAGGATAATCCTATGCCTACTGTATTACAAAAAGAACCTATGTCAAAGGCAAAAGGGGCCAGTGCTACAAATTCAATTCAAAGCAGCAAGCCTACTATTGCAAAAGAGGTTCCATCATCTTCAAAAGTGCCTGAACAAGCTGTAGAGCAGTCAAAGAAGGGAACATGGATTCCCTCAATTCATAAAACAACTTTTCCCCAAAACATTGTGGAACAAATGAAAAAAGACTAACATAAACGTGTCAATGTGGGAGGTAATGTCAATATCCTCTCAAAGGGATTAGTTGCAAGAGGCCTTAAGGAAATTCCCAATAGCTAAATCAGCAAAGTAGAAGGAAAAGGGCCCAGTCAATCTTGTACAACCAAGTGAAGAGCAAGGGTTTCCAATAAAGAAACCATCCCCATTCTACTTGTCCCTAATCATTGGGAAATTCCTAGTGCACAATTGTATGATTGATTCAGGGGCTAGCATTTCATTTATGCCAAAAAAGATAGTAGATGCATTAGGCATCAAATATACCCCTATTTCATCAGGTATATTGCAGTTGGATGGCACTTCTGTCAACATTATTGGAGTGATCAAAGGACTAGATTTGACCTTACATGCCTGTCCAAACTTGACTATTAGTCAAGATATCTTAGTCATTGATCTTCCTCCTTTCTTTGCTATCTGTTTGTCAAGAGACTTCATAGCTAAGATAGGTGGCTACCTTTCTTCTAATTGGTCTCACATGTTGTTGAGAACAAGATATGGCACACGGTTCACCATTAAGGCTGAACCAATTTCAAATTATCATGTAGAGAATTATGATCATAGCGTAGTGAACCCTCATTGTATGATCAAGGGTGAGGAAGTGCATGATTTAGGGTCTCTTGAGATAGTATCTTCACCCCTTCCAACCCCAGATCTTTTCCTTGATGAATCAGAAAAAGAGCACTTTGATTTTGATCACTATGACACCATTGAAATGATTGGACTAGGCACCTAAATGATTCATGAGGGGAATTCCTCCGTCCCCTCTATACTTAAACCAGATGATGATTCTGATGGCCCATGGAAAATGTTCTTTGATGGTGCAAAGAGTATAAATGGAGCTGGTGTAGGGGTCTTACTAATCTCCCCAACTGGTAAGAAGCTACATTTTGCTCACAGACTACAATTTTCATGCACAAATAATATTGCAGAGTATGAAGCATTAGTCCATGGCCTATTGATTGCTAAAAAGAAGAAAATCAGACATCTGGAGATCTTTGGAGATACTGAGCTGGTGGTCAACCAAGTTAGGGAAAGATGTGCAAAAAAGAATCAGCTCCTAAGAGCTTATAGACATAGTTTGGGGCCTATTTGAGAGTTTTGATGCTCTCAACCTACAGGTGATCCCAAGGAAATTAAATGCTGAGGTAGACCAATTGGCAATAGTTTGTGTTCATTTTTCTCCTCCTACATACCTCTTTCAAGGCCCTAATCAGCATGTCAAAATAGTGGTTAGGCCCTCAGTTCCTAATAATGATGTAAACTAGCAAATTTTTTACAACAATCAACAAATTGTGAGCTTCATCCAAAATGAAGCTAAGTTCTCATAAATGACGCAGTCTAGGTTGCAAGAAGGGTATGGTGACCAGATCATGCAATTGAAAATGAACAAGTTGCCCAAGGGTTTAGTCACCCTTGAGGCTATTTTCAGTCATGATGACGAATTCAAGGGCAAAGAGAGGAACATCACATGCAAAAGGGAGGATTATCAAAATGTTTCTATCACCCTGGGTAAAGATCTATTGATGGGAAAGGTATGTCGTGATGATGAACAATAAGATTTTATTCACCTTTCTCAGAATACAGTGATATGTTTGCATGGAGTTATGAGGATCTAAAGGGCTTTGACCCTAATGTTGCCCAGCACGCCATAGATCTTGACCCAGGTGCCAGACTCTTCCACCAAAATCAACAACCTATAAACCCCAAAATCGAACCTCTGATGAGAAAGGAGCTTGCAAAGCTCATTCAAGCCAAAATTATTTTCCCCATCAACTACTCCATCTGGGTAGCTAATTTAGTACGAGTGAGGAAGCAAAATGGTGAGATAAGGTTGTGCGTGGATTTTTGGGACCTGAATCATGCCTCTTTGAAAGACCATTATCCTCTGTCATCCATGGACCAAATCTTGCAGATTGTTGTAGGGGAAGAAAGGTTTTCATTGCTTGATGGTTTTGCTAGTTTTAACTAGATATTTGTGAAAGAGAAGGACAGATTCAAGACATCGTTCACCACCAAGTGGGGAGCCATGGCATATGCAAAACTGCCATTTAGGCTCTCTAATGTTGGTGCAACTTTTCAGAGGGAAATGGACATTGCTTTCAAGGGCTTCATCAACAAGTTCATCCTAATCTATTTGGATGATATTGTAGTCTTCTCCAAGAGAGGAAAAAATTATATGCTACATCTGGAGAAGGTTTTCGAAAGATGCAAGGAGTTTGGGGTGTCTCTAAACCCCAAAAAATGTATTTTTGTTGCTGCTCAGGGCAAGCTTTTGGGCCACTTGGTGTCAAAAGATGGGATCGCCATAGATCTAGAAAGGACATCAACCCTTCTTGCTCTTCCTCTGCCTACTCATAAAAAATCTTTACAATCATTTCTGGGGTAGATCAATTTTGTTAGGAAATTCATTCCTAATTATGCTAGTTTGGTCAAACCACTGACCCTTATGCTTAAAAAGGATGTTGTTTTTAGGTGGACTAAGGAGGGGAAGAATAGCTTTGAGAGGATAAAAGAAGAGATTACTCAAGCTCCTACTCTCATGAATCCAAATTATGAGGACTTTGTCCTTTATGCCCATGGAGGATAGAGCAGCATTGCAACTGTTCTGATGCAACAAAATTACCAAGGTATGGAGCAACCCCTAGCCTTTTTCAGTCAAACACTGAAGGACTATGAGGTCAGGTACAGTCCCATGGACAAACAAGTATTTGCCATTATAAGAGCATTAAAAAAGTTTAGGTATATGTTGGCAAATAACCATATCAAGGTATTAGTTTCTCATCCTAGTGTGAGAGACTACATAATGGGAATCGAAATTAGTGAAAAGAGAGCAAGTTGGGTCACTAAGATCATGGAGTATGATTATTATCAAAGCCACTAAGCTAATTAGAGGTAGAGGATTATGTGAACAATTAGATCAAACTACTGTGGATGAAGTGAAATCATCCTACCACTTGAATGAGGTAGAACCTATAGCTAACCCAGTAGCTATAAGTCCTTGGACAACAGACATGGCCAGGTTCCTATCCACCGGTGAGTATCCTTATGGATTGGACAAGAATAAGAGGAGGCATTTCAGGTTGCAGTCCATTCCTTATGCCTTGGTGGATGGTGTTCTCTTTAAGAGAAATTTGGATGGAGTCTTGTTGAGATGCATTGAAGATCAAAAGGACAGATTGTTGAGTGAGTTTCATGTTGGTCCAGCTGGAGGTCACTTCTCTACAAGAGCTATAGCAATGAAAATAATGAGGGTAGGTGACTTTTGGCCCACATTATTTAATGATGCCCATGTGTGGGTAAGAAAATGCAAAGAGTGTGATGTCTTTGCTGGGAAGAGAAGATTAGTAGCCATTCCACTTCATCCTATTCAGGTAGATCATCCTTTCTCACAGTGGGGCCTGGATTTTATTGGCATGATCAACCCTACATCTAGTGCTGGCCACAAATGGGTTTTAACTGCAATAGACTACTTCGCCAGGTGGGTTGAAGCAGTCCCACTCAAAGAGGCTATAGAAACAACAATCGCGGATTTCTTGAAAGAAATCATGACAAGGTTTGGATCTCCCACACTATCATTTCTGATAATGCAAGAGATTTCAATGGTTTTAGAATAGCTGATTGGGCCTTGAAGTATAATGTGTTCTTGAAGACTTCATCTAACTATTACCCACAAGGTAATGGGTTAGTTGAATCTACTAATAACAACTTGATCAAAATTCAAAAGAGGACCATGGAAACAAATCAGATACAATGACACAATAAGATCAAACTGGCTCTCTAGGCTAATAGGATCACCTATAAAAGGGCCATTGGTAACTCCCCTTTTGTGCTCGTGTATGGAAGAGAGGCTAGATTGCCTTTATATTTGGAGCTTCCTGCATTGGAATTGGCCCAACAGTTGGATTTAGAAGGTGAGGATGCTAGGTCTGTGAGGATAGCTGAATTAACTGAATTAGATGAACTGAGGAAGTCATCCATGGCCACCTTGGAAGAACACCAAAAATAGACCAATAGAAATTTTGATAGGAAGGCCAAGGATCAGATTTTCAAGGAGAGAGATCTTGTTCTTAAATGGAATGCTGACAGAGCCAATCCTGGAAGCCATACTAAATTTGATGCAATATGGAGTGGCCCATTTATCATTACCAACTGCAAGCAATCCAATGATTTCAATCTTTCAAAGCTGGATGGTGAAGTTCTATCGATCTCAGTGAATGGGTTCCATCTCAAACCTTACTTCTAAGGTTGGTCTAAGATTTTGTATATACAGTTTTGTTTTATTTTTGTTTTAGTTTTTTACTTTTCCCTAAGTGTTGTTGCATAGGTTGCACTCTCATTAGGAGAATGTGTGCCTTGTTCCCTTTTGGTGTTGTTTTGAAGTTATGATTTCAATTGTGTTCGGCCTACTATAGCCCCTTTTGACTCAATACCCAATGGATCCTTAAGGCCATTGGTTCTTTGTTTAGCAGGCAAACATCCTTGAGAGGTCGCCAAAATGTTGATCTATTTTCCCCTTCTCAGAAAATAGTCCAAGCTTGAAAATATTGAAAATCTTGTTGAATTCCTTAAGTGCCTAATATTATTAAGTTTTCAGGGTGTTTTCCTTGTAAAAAACCCAAAAAATCCCTAAGGAAAATCCCCTGAAAAAACCTAGAATTTCTAAGTCTTTGCCTTGGTTTTTTGGCCTTAGTTGACAAAAAGTTGGGTTCACGAACTCATCGGTTCATTGACTAGCTGATTCGTTGACTAAGGTTAAGAAGTAGAAAAGGAAACAAGTGAAGGAAGCTTCCCTTTATCAACAATTTTCAAAAGGTTCAAAAATTCCAAGATTCGCCGATTAAGTGAACCGCCAATGGAAGGGAAGGCATTCTTCAAATGGCTAAGGCAAGAGAGAAAAGAAAGCCTTAGTTAGCCAAGGCAAAAGTTAGCGAACCAAATGGTTCGTCAATCGACAAGTTCACGATCGGTGAATGCACCAATTGAAGGAGAAATGTGGGAGCCGAAAGATGAATTTGAGAATCGGCTAAGTAAAGAAAAGGAAAGGAGCTCCTCTATCGGTGAATCAGGGAAAGTTTGGACTCCCCAAATGGTTTGAAATTTCCCAAAATTGTCAATGGGGCAATTTGTCAACAAGGATAAAGGACAAAAAGGAAAAGTCAAAGGCAATCAAAGTTCATAAAATGGGAAAATCACCAATAGGAGAACGCTGTGAGAAAGGACTCAAAATTTGACTAAGGCAAAATAAAGGGGAACACTCTATCAATGAATCGGCCAAGGTTCAAACTCTTGAAAAGTTTGAAGTTTCTTAAAATTGCCGATAGGGCGATTCATCATTGAAAATGGAAGAAAAAGGCTTGGTTCAAAAAGTGAAGGTTTTGTCGATAAGGCAGAACAACTAAGTAAGAGCTAGTTCGCAAAAAATGAGATTTGCCGACAAGACAAAAGAGACATAAAAGCCCGAAAAGTGACTAAGGCAAATGAAAGAAAAGGGCCTTATCGGGAAATCGACAAAAGGCAAAACTCATCCAAAAGTTTGAAGTTTCCTAATTTCGTTGATAAGGTGATTATTCAGCAAAAGTAAAGAGAGCAAAGAGAGAACAAGGCAAAGTTTGAGAAATGGTGATTTTGCCAATAAGGCAAAAAGCAAGCTTGGTTTGAAGAATTTGAACTTTGCCGACAAAGGGAGAAGGAAAGCCAAGTTTGGAGAAGTTAAGATTTGTCGATAAAGAAGCAAGCAAGCTTGGTTTGAAAAGTTGAAGTTTTTCCGATAAGGGTAGAAAAGGGAGGAACAAGCCAAAAGTTTGACAAATCAAGAAATTGTTGATAAAAGAAAGAAATACAAAGAAGAGCAAGAGATAGTTCGTAAAAGTGAACTTTTTCTAACTGAAGAGACACACTGAAAAGAAGAAGCATAAATGGTTCATGAAAGACATATTTTGTCAATAGGGCAAAATTTAGGGTAGAATTTGAAATAAAGTGAAATCAATGAAAATAGGGCTTGTAACATAAATGTGAACTTTAAATATTTAAAGTGTTGTAAAAGCTCTACACAGGGTTTGGGCAGGAAAATATATTTCAAATATCTCCTTTAGCCATTAATGCAGATCACATCTTCCAGCTACTCCATCTCTAGATATTTCACATTTATTGTTGCAGATAATGAATCAATTGCTTCCATTAACTCAACAAATATCTCCCAACTACTTCAAAATCCAAGATATTTTCTGCATTTAGTTTTGGCAGAAAACATTCTTTTGATAGGGATATTTTTCTGACAGGCCCATGGGGTGAATTAATTATAATAGATGACTTCGGTCATTGAATGAAATATATACATGATATAAAAATGTAATGAGGGTTGGATACAAAGAGATATTTTTGTGTTTAAATAGAACCCTCCTCTGCTGTCATCATGCCTTTTTAACCAATACACACTGTGTTTTTCACCTTTTCTTGTTGTTCCTTAATTTTGTGTATGTTTGTGAATGTATAATTCCTTGCAATCCTTTTCTTACCTTTACCTTTGTTAGGATATGCATGATTTGTGTGAATTTATCAGTTGTATTCCATTATTTTGTGCATCTTGGCTTTGTGGGTGTTATATATTCAAACCTGGTGAATCACCTTTAAATTTCAGTTTCTCCTTCTTCCCCTTTACACAACAATGATTAGATTAGGTTTAGTCTTAGCACACTCTAAGTCTTATATTTAGAAAAGGAACTAGCCTTCTTTAGAGGTTGGATTTCCTTCACAGGGTCCCACACCTGGAAATCACTCCAATGTTTCACTAGATTGTTGCAGCACAGCGCTTCAACTCAGGGTGCAAATCCAAGTGACAACAAGAACCTATTAAGAAAGTAATTTCTTTGAAATTTGATAGGATGTGTGAGGCTTGTTCTATTGCATGATTCTTGTTTGCATGACTTGAGTCTTTGGTCTTTGGAAATAACATTTACATGTAGAAAGCAAAAATTTAAAAAACAAGCAAATCTTGAAGATCATCCCGACATATGTTGTTCAAAACCTAGATACTTGCTTCGTATCTTTTGATGATGATGGTTACTAGAACTTCTCAAGGCTTATGAATAATTATATGTATTCAATTTCTTTGGTTTTTAGGCTAATTTCACTCCTAAAGATATTCGGTTAACCCAAAAAGATCTCTAGATATTAAGGTACAAGAGAACTATGTTTAAATTTTATGTTTCTCCATCTATTGGCAACCACTTTCTTTCTTAAAGGTTACTATACTTACTGGTATGTGATCAAGGCACTTCCGGAATACCAACATCATTGTTTGCTTTAGACAAAAGGAGGAAACTGGCTTCTGATGGAAGTAAACAAGACATCGATGGTGAAGAGTGTATGTCTAATTCTGATTTGAATAAGCTTGTTGGTACCTCAGATAGCTATGATCTGGAGGTAATTAACCATATAAAATCTTGATGCTTATCTTGTTCATCGTTGATTAAATGTTGAATGAAAACACATTGAACACAAAAAAATCTTTCCTTGTAGGAGATCGATCCACCCCATACTCTGTAGTGTGAATTGTGCCCATATTAGAAGCAAGCTTTGTATTGGATCTCTAAATTGGAGAAGGGAGGAAAAACTGAGGTAGCAAGAACTCTTCATTCTCGTTGAGATGAATATCATCTTGAAGACAAGCACGAAGGATTCAAGCTTGAAGTAAGGCTTGCCATTTTATTTCATTTGATTAAAATGTTTAATGTTTGTTGATAAATATATTAATTCATTTTTAGGGAATGCCACCATTGAGTTTACCAGTGCCTTGCAACTAACCCAAGGGGTATTTCATGTTTCTTTTGATCTATTAAAGAATTATATTTTTTGTATTAAGATATTGGCAGATGCCATAGGGCTTGGAAAGACTGTCATGGAAATATCACTTCTCCTTACAAATTTTGCTAAAGATGGTGCAAGTGATATCAATAAGAGCAATTATAATGAAAGAACAATTGCCAATCCTTTTGGGATCGGTGTAGTGACTGAATCACCTCTGTACCCCATCAAAAGACAAATCTGAAGTATGCTGAAGAAACCAAGCACCAAACTACATAAAGGAGGGGGAAACCTTATAGTATGCCCCATGACATTGCTCGGTCAATGGACGGTAAATAACAGACTTTTCAACTGAACACATTAAACTTTAAAGTTACAAAATATTATTTTGTATTAAGCATCTAGTAATGTAATATAGTTTTTTTGGGAAGAAATTTTGAGGAAAGATTGGATTTTAATGAGACATAAGGTCTTTTTGGGAAGTTATTTGGAGGAAATGTTACATTTTGTTTAGGGAAAGGATTTTTTCAAAGAAAACGAGGAAAGACTACATTGTTATAAAATGAAATGACTCTTTTTTTAAGAAATTTTATATTTTGATAAGGTACGTATGAATCTTTTTGTGAAATGTTTGATTTTATAGGCTTAAAATTAAAATATTAAGAATGAAAATATGTGTTATAATGTTGATTTTAGTTGGACAAATAATTAAAAATAAAATCTTCTAAAGATCTAAGGTTTTTTTAAGCTTGATTCTTCATGTTTATGTTGATTTTAGTGGTGTGGAGAATGAAAAATGTAATTTTAGATCTGATATTTTTTGAAGGTTTATTATTCATAACCCATATGACTGGGTTCAAAACTATGTAGTTTTGTAGGATGTTATAGGCGTTTAGGGGGCTAGATTTAGCAATAAAAAATGTGGGGTAAATAGATGTGTTACGACAATGGGGAGTGGGAAAATGGGGCAAAAATTAATGAAGTTAAGGTTTGAATTAGAAAACTAGGGCAAAGAAGGAGAAAATTAGGGCAATTTTTTTTTCTAAATTTATGGAAATTTATGTGTGGCTTAAAAATATTGGAGGCTTTTGAGATTTGAAATGGATAAACCATGTTAGTGAAATAATTTGATAAAGAAGAGCGGCAAAGAGGGCAGAAAAATGGTGGAGAGGAGTGAAATAATTTGATAAAGACGGGAAAGGAGTGAAGTAATTTGAGCAACATTTAGGACTTTGATTGGATGTTTAAGGCAAGAAATGAAAAATCAAGGAAACGGATTGGAAAACAATGAAGATGAGGGAGAAGTAGGTTAACTACGTGTGTGGTTTGTGACATGGAAATGATTGACTAGCTGTTGTTAGTTGGATTTTTTAAAAGTATGCGTTGTAGAGTGAACTCTCAATTGACCAAGCAAACTGGATACAAATGAGAAAGGAGGAGAACAAGAAATTGTTTTGAGGCAGAGTTGCCACGACTTCGTGGACATAAAAGGGAATGTGAAAAGGAAGCAAACAAATTGATTACGACTGTGATTAGTTTAGAAATGTCGAGTGTTAGCTCCGAAGATAGCTTAGAAATCTTTAGTGAGGAGTACAAAATTTTTACGTCCATTTTTTCTAGAGAAGAGGATTCACTGAGTTAATCAGACAACACGGGGCACTATCTAATTGCCTCTCTTGCCTTCCATTTCTTTGATGACCTCTTCCACTAGGCCAACACAGTTTTTCCTCCCCCACTTTGAGAGGCCTTAATAAATGTTTAATGATACACATGGAATGAGATTGAAATACTTTTCTTAACAATCATTATAATTAGATCAATTGTTGTTGTGTTTAATAGAAAAGACGAAACAAGTGCACACAAAAAGGAACCAATGCCCTCCACACGATGACCATGTTGCAACACTTGAGTCTATTTATTTCGTGCTCGTCTTTTGCCATGGCCTCAAAGGTGTTGTAGCATGCCTGGGCAAGCTCTCTATATTTTATGCGCAACTATGGAGATGGTCCATGGTCTCTAGCATGCCCTACCAATTATTCGAACCTTGCACCTCCCTCCACACATTGCTTAGCTTCCTTGTGCTCTTTCTCTTTGTGTTTATCTCTCGTATTCCTTCTCCATTGTGGTCAACACTTGTGTTGCACTTGTAGATGATATTTTATTTCTCTCTTCATCAATATTTTCATTGATGTTACCTATATTAATTTCGTTCTCACCTATATTAATTTCATTCTCAACTTTAGTATTCTTTGACAACATTGAATGAGATTGTTTTAATGTTTGTGTTAAACTTATTTCTTCCTATAATTCCTCTATTCTACTATGGGGAACTTGTGTCTCTTGTCATGGAATGCAAATTGAGATCAAGAGTCTTGATTTATGTCCTTACATTTGATTAAATGTTATATGACACTTGATAAACCCCTGCATTCACTATTAGAAGCTTAGCTTTGTAGAGCCACTCAGCCAAGGGAACAACCGCCCCTATGAGTGAACACCCCCACCAAAAAAAAGAAAAATCCAAACCCGTGATCATAAAAACAAAGAATAGCTACTTATTAAAGATTTAATTTTTTAAATATAATTATTTAATTTTGAGACACCTCCTTTTAATACAAATGCTAATTCAAATATCTGTACTAATAAAATATTATAAAGATTTATTTTCACATCTTTTAAAAAAGATTTTTAGACTACTACCTTCTTGAAACGACGCGATCTAAAAACTTTGTTTATAACGATCTCATGGTTCATAAAAGTTATGACATACTAATTCATAAATGAAAAAATGCAATTAAACGCAATTAATAATTATATTTTAAAAAGTTTTGATCGACAAAGGGTAAGTGATATAAGGACAAAAGCAAATATTCCTTGTCCAAACTACTCTTTTTTTTGGAATATTATATTTAAAGAGATGACTTGGAATTTTGTGTTTTTCTTTGACAGTACGGAAATTTTGCAATTATTCATTTTACTTAAATTATGAAATATATATCTATAAATCTATGATAAAGAATATATAAGGTGTAAAATAAAAGATGGAGACTTCTTATTTTTTTATAAAAATTTGGGTTTAAATTTATGAAATATTAGTGAAAATTTGCTAAAAAGAACATATAGCAAAGGCCATAAATTTAATAGAATAATTGAAAGAAGGTTAATGATAAAATAATATAAAATTATTTTTTTAAAAATAAAAAAAAAATTGAAAATTATAGATAATCTAAAGGTTTAGATAATTGATTAATTTTAACTTTGTTTAAATTATTTTAATATAGTTTAAAAGTTTTAGATCACTTTATTTATAGGAGATTATAAAAATATTTTTAATAAAAATAATTCTTAAAGTTTAAAAATAAGAATATTGTTTAAAAATTCATTTGCCAAGGCCTCATTTCTAACTTGTTTTTTACGTGATACATTTTTAGTGAATGCCATACATTTAAAGAAACTATGTTGGACTGATTTTGATCATTATCTGACCATTCCATTCTCTCATTTGATCAAATCATAAGCCAATTTCTTCAACATCTCCAAGCAAACATTGGCCCCCAGGATACATTCACTCCTTGATGCATCGCAAGCAAGGCACAAATCAGAAAGTCATCAATTTCATTTTTTTGTTATCAATCTCTTTTTTCACAAATTCATATGCACTTCTTGACTTAGATGTGCAGAGGGTTTTAATTGGAAACCTTCAGCCTCTCATTCGAGATAAAATTCTACTAATGAGATACACATCATTTCCTCATCTATGTACAACCCTACAAGATTATCAATCAGTTTGAGTTACCTTCTTCTTCCTTGTAGACTCCTACTTCTTCATCAAGGCCTTCTATATCATTTAACAAAAAACAACTTCTTCAACCAGAAAAACACAACTATTGTAAACAATGTCGCTATAGCCCCACCTTCCTCACTGGTGATGGCTCTAATTGTGCAATCATAGCACAACTATCACTTTATACCACTATATGAATCTTTACATTTTATCCTCTAGTAAATCCTATATAATAATTTGGTGTAGTTGTTGGCTATCTAACCGTTAGATACAAACAAACTCCTCCCACCCACCTATGAATCCAAGGCCTTTTGCTAGTTCTATCATGTCCGTAGTTATGATACAAAGAAATGCATGTGCTTGAAACATTTAATTCAAGATCTTATTAACTCCAATACCATCCAAGTAGTGGGTGCGAATGATAGAGGTAACAAGTTTGTTGCCCAACCCAACAAAAACCTCCAAATATACACAAACGCATTCCCACATCATGCATCCACTAATTTCATAAACCTCACTTCCATCCCTTCCATGTTGGATAATGATTGTCTTCCCTCTTCCTCATCATATGCTACCATGGTGGGCATGGTGGATGTTTGAACTTGAGCACCTCAGGTCAAAACCATTCATGAGCCCATCATTTCCTTTTCTCTTGTCGATGTGCCTGCTAGTGTATATGATGGCCCTCTATACATTACTACTAAGGTAGACCATAAAACCATCCGTAGTGCTCTAGTTTATCTAGCCAACATTATTAATGTAGTTACAGAGGAATTATTATACGTTCACTAAATGCATAAAGATGTGTATGACCCTTCTAACATTTTTGTGCCCATGCATGACGGTCTTTCCATTCCTACACTAGGTTTCATTACCCTTTTTGTCCAGTTGGGACCAAAATCCCAAGACATCCCTTTCACCATCATTCCTACTTCAAACAATTTTTGTGTTTTTTGGGCCATCCATGGCTCACCATGATGTGGGTCATTGCTTCTATTACCCACAAATGTCTAAAGTTTCCCCATAATGGTGTGGTACACATTATTCCTCACTATGAATTTCAACCACTCACCATTAGGGACAGCTTTTTGCTCGACTACTTCTAGACTAGTCCTTTTGGCCCTCTTTGACCTCGTATTGATTTTCTTTGTAAACTTTACCAAAAATATAAGGCAAGTCAGATTCCTTCCCTCGTTCCTTCTACTCCACCTATTCCACCAGTGGTCCCTCAACCTCGACTAATTGCTCTAGTTCCTCCACCTATCCCTCCTACAGGTAGAGGAAAGCAACCCATGCCAGATGATCCTCCTCCCTCCTCTTTTGAGTCTCAAGCATGCACTCAGTGAAACCAATTGGCTAGATTATGTAATGTCAATGTCATGCTATTGCTCTAGCCCTCTTTGACCAGCCTCCCCCTAATCTATCTAATGCCATGCTATCATTGAAACCCTATATGGAATAGTGGTAGTCACGCGTGTAAATCTAGGTGTATACATGGTAGAGGTGAGGATCATCATAGAGACCTAAGTATGAGTGATCTAATGTTGTGGGGTCTAAACAACCTCATGAATGGTAGATAAAGTAGGTACATCAGTGTACATAATATGAGCAAGGCCGCACAATACATCGAGACATTCAAGATGAGCAGATAACATTAGATTCAAAGAGCTTCTATGATCGAGGGGCAGTATCATAAGTAGTCTCTTGAGATATAAATGTCTGGAAGTCAAGGAGATGTTGGTGTAAGTTCTTGATATGGGATGATGAAGGTATTAGAGCATCTTCAAGATTGAGGTTGGATTTTGTATTGCGGAAGATTACAATTGGCATCAAAGACACAGTCAATGACCTTAGAAGAAGAATTTTAGGAATGGGCAATGTTGTAGTAGTAGGATTATATGATAATATCAGAAAGCCATGTATTTGTAACTTCTTCTAATAATGTGTTCCATATGGGAGGACTGGGTCATAAAGCTCATAAAACTTATGAGAGCCTATAACACACAATCTGTGAATGTTTTATTTCTAGACTAATAGAGAAGCAATTGATTTTGCTTTTAAAAACTAGAAATTTTTGCATAAAAATAGGTTCACGCCAAGCTCACTAGAATATGTAATGTAGTGTAAGATGACAACTCTGCCTTGAGAATTGCACCCAAGACAAAGTGATCTCACAAGACACTACCCTGGAGTGCCTAGGTTTCAAAGAGAGGGAAAATTTTTGTCTTATAATCACAAAATTGTCCTAAATATTCCATATGTGCTAATGACTTGAAAATATAACTTTATAAGCTAGAAGCAATGGACATATAGAAAGAAAATATTGTTGAAAAAATACTGGAAGCGATTTTAAAGAAGTAGAAAGTAGATCTAAGAAACATGTAACATGAATAGTAGACATGTTGGACCACCAAAAGGATAGAGCCTTGTTGGCCAAGGATGACAATACATCACGTGGACATTTTTGCTAAGTGTTGTCATTTGTATGGTACTGTATGGATGGTAGAATCTAGTGGGAATGTTATGTGTCAGCCTAGCAAGCTTCTCCTATGTTTGTAGGATTTTAGGGCAACCTACACAATACAAAGAGGACAAATGCAAGTGTAATATTAGCGTAATATGAATAAATCAAATAAACTATAGATAATGGAATCAACAACAATAAGCTTGATACTAGAAAACGTCCATGTGAATAACCTCCTCCAAGTGGCCTGTAGTAATGAGCTGAGAATAACTTTTGGAAGTGTGAAGGAGTTTTCTGAGAGTGGTCAAACCCCTACTTCAGTATTTCTACCTGTATAATTAGTTATACAATGAAGAAGGATTAGAATATGTGTGTGCATCTAAGTGTGTCTAGGATGCATTGACAAATGAGTTTCCTAAAAGTGCCTATCTATAGAGAGGGTTTTAGGCTTAAATGTTTCTAGAGATGACATGATTCAGGGGAGATTATTGTAAATCAAGCTAAGTGAAGGGACCTAGAGAGGGGATGCAAGACATAACACAAAATTGTAGGGTATGCAATTTGTGACGTTATAGTGAGCAGAACCAATCCAACGCACTATCTTTCAATGGGCACAGGAAAAGTTTTGCTAACAACTCATCCTAGAAGATGAAATCAGTGCATAATGTTGTGAAAGTAGATATATAAGTTTAGGGATCCCCTTTTCCATTGTATTTCTCAAATTAAGGTACTTTGAAGCCTATGGGTAGTGGAGTAGATGTGTAATGATAGTGGATTGCGACAAACATAGGGTGATAAGATGGGTTGTGAAGAAGCAGTTGGAAGAGAAGCCAATTGCTATTGAAGGTTACTAACATTCTGTATGAGTTGGTTAACAAAAAGATTTGTAGTGTGTAAAGGAGGTGAAATGAGGAGGTGTGAAAGTCATGGGCTGAGAAGGGAATGCTTGTGCAACCATAGAGTGCGAAGTAGTGGTGTGTCCACCCATAAAACCCAATAATAATGGTTGGGAAGGGGGAACGAATCCATATGAGTGGATAGGGTTCCTTGTCATTGTTTAGGGTGAAAAAGGGGGGAAATGTTTTGGTTTAGGTGTTAAAGGCAAATCCTCCCTTCTCACCAAACATTCAAGGGCATATCAACTGAGTTGAACCTCCAATTTGTCCAAGAGGATTCACCTATCAGGTTGGACTACCACTTGGAATGATGCAGAAGTTCAAATGTATTAAATGATATCTCAATTTTATGCCCAATTACTCTTAAAACCCTAAATAAGCAAAACAGTAAGCAAACTAATGAATTACAACAAATCCTTTCAGACTAAGGTGAAGGGCAGATTATTAACTCACTGTTTTTTGAAATCCAAAATGCAGAATAGTTGGGGATACTAGCATTAACGCCTCAGTCCAAGGTACAGTTTTCGTCATGGAATTTGGATCTCCTTCCGACACTAATCTGCACTGTTTCTTCCATTTCTGCCTTGGAAAAGTTGGAGGACACTAGCACTAGCGGCCTTGTCCTGAAATTTTCACCTTTGTCCTCTGCTTGTTAGATCTTGAATCCTTATTGTCTGCAACCTCCTTTTTGCAACTCCACTCCACAGAACTCGGTACCTGTAACCTGCAATCACAAAAGAGTGTGGGAGGGGGTTGTGGTGTTTAGAGACTTGCCTCGGTCAAGCCCCGAAGAGACATTCAAGTCTTCTGAACACCATTGTTAGATAAGAGTGCATATCCCAGCGGGATAGAGGCAAAAAACCAAATGATAAATGATTGAAAACACAATCGATATCACCTTGAAGTGTAGATCTCATGGAAGGAAGATGCTCTTCATGCCATGAGGAGATGGAGTCAAATTTGCAAATACAAACACAATAACAACAAAGTACTGCTTTGCAACACAATGAATGCCTTGAATCAAAATCACAAGTTCACAATGTTCATCTAATTTCTAACTAGTTTGCAAATGAAGCCTAAACATGCTTATATATGCAACTACAAAGATCCCTGCTAAGAATTTCGTAATTCAAACTTGAGATGTTGGCATAGGACCTAAGTAACGGTCATAAAACTGACATTTAAATTTAGGGCAGACCCAAAATAGGGCAGGACTAGGGCATTAGCGCCCAAGTTTACCCCCTTATTTATGTTTAGAGATCATCAAAATAGCACCCCCTAGGTCCTATTTGCCATAAAACTTCAGGGTTTTCTCATTGGGAATCAAAATTAACATGCAAGATGCTCTAAATGCATTCTAAGGACCTGGGAGCTAAACCTTAAGAGGGAAAAGCCCCCAAGGGGACATTTTTCAACATACCTTTAGCACCCACTTTAATGTATGTATAAACGTAAGGCCAATACATGCATTAAAGTAAGGTCAACAAACACGCCAAGCACGGTGAAGACACGCTAAACACATTGAAGAAAGTAACAGGCACGTAAAACACGAAGAAGACAGTTACAGTCATGCAAAACATGGAGAAGACAATATTGAAGACACGCAACACACATTGAATACAGTGAATGCAATGATTATTTATTTTTTCATTTTCTCATAAATGAATGTAAATGCGAGTGCAAGGAAAGTAAACACACAACCCAAAATGTAGGAGGGACTCATCGCCACACGTCTTTAGACTGCATATAGGGCAACAAACACGCAATACAAATCTCAGAGTGTAGGAGGGACACATTGCCACCAATCTTTAGACTACACTTGAGAATAAACACATCATACAAATCCCAAAGTGCAATCTCCTCGAGAAATACACCATCCCCACCTCCACAGAGGGCTTAATATAAAAGGATATACACGATATCCCACCTTTGCAAAGGGCTTAAGTGATTTCAATAGATTCAAGTTTTATAAACACACTTTGCTAGCATCTAAATCATATAGCTTACCTTATATATGCCCCCACCTTAAGGTGGTTGATATCATGTAACGATATCAAGCACATTAAGGTAGGAAGAAAACACACAAGGGAACACGAGCTCTCACAAAGCCCATGCCCCCCGGAGGTGACATGCACGTTACAATCACCAAATGTTCCCACAAACACATAATTTCTTGCAAGAAAAGGTGTTAGCATCCATATAATCATGATAAACAACAATGCAAGGCTAGATCCAAGATAGATAAAGTGCACAGAGCAACATTATTGTTATGTGTTGTAAGTGTGATGAGACAACATCAAGATATCACACGGAGTGATTCTACTAGCAAAGCGTCGGATAATATATATCAACCCCATTGTCATGTATGGACTAGGTCCATTTTTTGATTTCTTGCTGAAGGGACACTAGGTCCGTATCAGTATAATATGTTTTTTGTCATCCGCCATCTAGATAGAACCACTAGAGGAAGGTAAACAATAAATCAAGAGAGGAGAAACAAGTGCCTTAGAGACAATCACGTAGGAGGGTGCCCTCAAGTCACCAACCATAATGCTATGTCCGTAAGACACAACACACAACAATGAAAATAGAGGAGAAGGAATATAGAAGAATGATGATACAAATAGAGGAATGGTCACAACAGAGGCAGTCTCTTGGTATCCTTGACCTTACAAGAGTATCAAGGGTCATCCTAGGAGGCCTAAACAACACATAACACATCACGGGGGAAACACAACACGGAGGTAAAGGGTTAGAAATACTTACCTGCCAGTACAATCGTACTAAAATTTGTAACTTACGAGCCTCTTGGAGAGATGCTCTATCAAGTTTTGTGCAAAATTTGAGTGGTTCTTATGAGAGTCCTATTTATTGTTAGGAAGTTCATACGATGCTTGTTTCTCAAATCCTTGTGTATGTGAAATCTTTTGTTGCTTATGAGGAGGAGAACCACTATAATTGCCAACTAACGATAGTCTTCATACTCTTTTTCGATCCTTAGCTCTTTTTCTTTGTTGGAACCTCAGCATAAATACCATTCCTTCGTGGATGAGTTGATACTTTAGTATTTTCCTTATCCACTTCTATTGTAGCAATAATCTCATCGTAGTTCAGATAGTCATCTTCTACTTCAAGTGTATTTTGTTCCATCATGTTATTATCGGTATGCTTAGGGAAAAGATTAGTAAAGATTTGCAAATTTTGATTAGGCGGAGCAACCGACTTATTTATGTTATCTTTCACACCTAATACCAGTATAACATTCGAGTCAATGACGTCTCGTATTTCATGTTTAAGATGCATACATCATTCAATATCATGTCCTTGTTGCCGATAAAAATGAAAAAAAGGCATTAGCATCGAAATAATGTCCTTGCATTTTACTGGGATCCAAAGGTTTAATCAAGGGAAGCTTCATGAGGTTATTACTCACAGCCTGATTCATGATAGAATTGTAGGATTTAGATATCAAAGTAAACTTTATTTGCTGATACGATGCCTTCTTCGGATTAGTGATAGCAAACACTTGTGAAAAATTGTTTGAATTTTATCCATTAACCTTGATGAAAGTCTTATTATTCCTCTTAAAATTGTTTTGTGACGATCCACCTGTGGATTGACCAACTTGAGCTAATGACTTTTGGTTTTCATACTGACTAGACGAAATCCGATAATCATGAAGGGCAGTGCATAAATGTTGAAAGGAGTTGTCCTTCATCAAGAGAATCTTATCACGGATGTTAGGTTGTAGATTTTTAATAAACACCTTTTGAACATCCTCATCCTTCATCTAATATTGAATTTGTGCATAAAGGGCTTGATACCGACTAATAAATTGAGTCAACTTCTCTTTCGGACCTTGCTTGCAATGAACTAAATCAATCAAGGAGACTTGAGGTCCAATGTTTGCTTGGAAATGTTATAAAAATTGATCAACTAATTGCAAAAAAGAGTGTATTGAATTCAGATGTAAAGAGCAAAACCATTCTAGAGCCATATCTTTGAGAGATCGTGGGAGAAGTTTTGCTAACAAATCCTCTTTAAAGTAAAAATCACTACACATAGTCGTGAATGCTGCCACATGAGTATTAGGATCACCTTTTCCACCATACTTTTCAAAGCGAGGAGTCTCAAACCTCTTAGGCATAGGAGTTCTCAAGATTGGATAAGATAGAGGATTACATGCATGATAGGTTGGTATATTAGGTTGTGAAGAATTAGTCAAATTTGTCACCTTTTGCTATAAATAAGTCATGCCTTGCAATAGTTGGTTTAAGATGGCATCATTAGGAGATGCGGTTTGTTGTGAGGAATTGGAACCAAAGTGAGGAGGTGATCGAGGCTGAGTAGTGATAAGTGGAGGCTGTGAATAGTTTAGTGGTGATTGAACATAGTGATAGGTGGAAGGTGGTTGTGAATAGTTATATGTAAGAGGTGCTGAGAATAAGTGGGATGGAGAGGTGGTTGAGAGTAATTATTTGTAAAAGAGGTCACCTTAGGTGCCAAGTTCTGATAATCAAATCCCACAATTTTGTATTTTTGTGAATTAGTGCCATTAGATACTCTAATACCAATGGTAGCATTACTACAGGTATTTGTATTAGTTGTTAGAATCAGTGATGTAAATGTAGATATTCCTATAGTTGGTATAGGTGCTGATACTTGTGTGTGAGACGGTGACGACATGTTATTAATACCATTCACACATTTAGTCGTCGTCATGACATTATTATGTACTATATGCGTTAATCCTCAAATAACATTAATACCATCTTGTCCTTCTTTTATCAACTCTCTTAAGTTGTGAATCATAGGTATAGCTTCTTCCGCTATCCTTTCATTTTCAACAAATGCTTGAAAATCAACTAACTCTTTATCAAGTTTGATGATTTGATCATTAGGTACATGTGTGACCACCTCAATAGTATCTAGTACATCATGAAATATTTGATCTTCCATAGTGGTTGTATGAGGGATAGTGTCTTGCAAAATTTGTCTCTCCTTTTGTAAAGAAGGTGTTCAATGGATTTTCAGAGGTAGGAATATCGTTTTCTCAAGAGCACTAGATCCCATGAGTCTTCTACTTCTTATTAAAGGGATATTTCTATTAGGGTAGCAAGTTATAAGACTCATACAATAACACGCAACACTCAATGTACAAACTACTAGAACAAAAGCTAGGAGAAGGATATGTTTAAGATCCAAAATGCTTGATTTTTTAACCTTTTTCAATGCAAATCACTAAGAGAAGGGGTGTTGTGAAAAATTTCAAGAGGGACAGCAAGTAATATATGTAATAATAGTCCAATGATGCAATAATGTCTTTCACAACAAGCTTTTGATGCAAGTCTAGAGTGATGACAAGTCAAAACCTAGTAAAATACACCTAAAACATGTAATTTTTCACCAATTTTCAATGTAAATGCCTATAAGAAAGGGTGTTGTAAGGAATTTGAGGAGGGGAAATAGATAATAACCCTAATATTAGTCAAATGATGCAGCAAAATCCCTCACAACACGCTTGTGATGCAATTATAGAGAGACGATAAGGCCAAATCTAGTGGAAATGACAAGGTTTTCAAACCCTAGATATGAAATTTTGGAAGGAGGTGACTATGATGTAGCACTAAAGTTATAAATCAGTCCTAATGAGTGTTTGAAAAGGGTAGTAAAATCTGAAACAAGATTTTGACTACAAACCCTAGCTAACGCAAAACTAGTTTTTTATGAAAAATGTACAATTTCAAGTAATTTTTGACAATTTAAGCATGGAAATGCAATGCAAGTGAATACTAAATGATGAATTTCTGTAATTTAAATAATATTTAATGAAAATAATAGAAATTTAATGAAACTAAATGCCAATTAATTCAAATTATGCTAAAATGCAAGCCTAAGATGCTGATTTTTTTAATTTTTTCAAAATTTCTAATTTTTTTGTAATTTTTCAAATGCAATAAGGGTATGATAAAAAATAAATTTCAGATTTAATGCCAAAATCAGAAATTAAATAAAATGCAACTAAATTAATGCCAACTATGTGAAAATTCAAACCCTAGAATGCAAATTTTTTTAAAATTTTGAAAAAATTTCAATTTTTTTGTAGTTTTTCAAATGCAATAAGATGAATGAATGCAAATATATGACACAACACTCAACAAGGTGCCAAAAAGTCCAAAAACACAAGTTCACCAAAATGTTTAGAGGTTAAAAGGCGGGGAAATGTTTTGTTTTAGGTGTTAAAGGCAAATCCTCCCTTCTCACCAAACATTCAAGGACATATCAACTGAGTTGAACCTCCAATTTGTGCAAGAGGATTCACCTATCAGGTTGGGATGCCACTTGGAATGATGCGGAAGTTCAAATGTATCAAATAATATCTCAATTTTATGCTCAATTACTCTTAAAACCCTAAATAAGCAAAACATAAAGCAAATTAATGAATTATGACAAATCCTTTTAGACTAAGGTGAAGGGCATGTTGCAAGTATGGGCCTAATCGGTGTTGTCATTGATGTCAACATACTCTTGTTGCATTAATGATAAGGATTGGATGAGCTATGTGCTGAGGATATTGAGAAAATTAGTCTCAATCAGAAACAGAGAAGAACAGGGAAAACAGTAAAATAAAAGTCTAAGATAGGATGAGGATCAGAGGATGCGGATTAAAGGGTTTGTAGATATGTGTCTTAAGGTGGTCCAGTAGAGATTTCAGAGGTCCGCATGAAGATCTAAAGAGGTTGTGACTGTTTAAGTAAAATTGGTTCCAGTAGGTGTTCAGTGGTGACAGAGTAAGACAGATAGGTCCGGTGAGATCCGGAATTGCATTATAAAGTTCTGCAGATTTGAGGATGTCATTGTGGAATGTCAACTAGATTGGTTCATGGTTTGAAGGTCCGTAAGCATCTATTCCTTTGTGACAGTGATGACAGACTGTGTTCTTGAGGTTCCGGATGAAGGAGAGAAGGATTTAAGTAAGTAGATGAAGTATGGATGTTCTTGGTGATTTAGGCAAGCTTGTGGTGGTTTTTGGATCATGTTTAGTTCAGGTTGGTGGTCCACATTAAAGTTGGAGTTCACTTTTGAAGAACAACTTCCGGATAATGGTGTTCTTCCTAAAATAGGCCGATCGAATAGTTATACATCTTGCAGATGTTATTATGGATGTTTGTCAACTTAAATGATTATTCCTAAGTTGATGTCTTGTATAAATAAGGGATTGCGAAGTCATTTGAAAAGTGTCCTTGTGGAGATGAGTGTGTGGTAGCGAGGAAGAGAGAGAAAGGTAGAACAGAAGTTTTGGGCTTAAATGGAACTGATTCAAGCATGGTGAAGACGCTATTCTCCAGTTCATGTATGTGATTCTTATTTCTTTGTAGACAGTGTGTCTCTTATAGGCATTGAGCCTCTTGTGAGCAGTGTGCTCGGGCAGTGAGCCCTAATTGGCATGTGCCATTTGTTCTTTCTATTCTTCTAACAGAGAATACATTCTTGGGTTAACCACCCCGTGGTTTTTCCCTTAACCAGGTTTTCCACGTCAAAATCTTGGTGTCTCATGCGTTGATGTGTTTCTGCTCTTGATTTGTTGCATTATGTTTCCATGATTGATTTGTAATTAAGCTGTTGAATTGCAAAGTGGAATTAAGTGTTTAATAGATAGAAAGTTTTGCACAACTGATTCACCCCCCTCTCAGTTGTGTGCCCTAAGTCTAACAATTGGTATCAGAGCTAAGTTCCTCTAAAAGGAGCTTAACCGCTTGAGGAGATCCAAGATTTCGTCTTACAATAAGGATAGTCTGAAGTTTGATGGAACCAACTTTGCTCTTTGGAAAGGTCGCATGAAATGTCACTTGTAGTGTATGGGAATAGCGTACTGGTCCATGGTTACAAAACCATATGTACCTCCATAGGGTGGTCCGACAACCCTAAATGAAATCACAGATGCTGAAAATAATCTGCGGACCATAAAGGCTCTTCTAAGCACATTATGTGACTCAGAGCTCTCAAATGTTATTGAACTACCAACTGCTTTTGAGATTTGGAAAAAATTGAAACTTTTGCATGAAGGAGACCAGTATGTTAAATGTGCAAGGTTACAGAGTCTAAAAGGGAAATTTGAAAAATTGAAGATGAGAGATGATAAAAATATTACCACTTTTATGCGAAGAGTGAATGAGCTGGTTTGTGGAATTAGAAATGCAGGTGGAACCTTGGATGAAAATGAGATTGTTGGCAAAATTCTCAGATCTCTACCTGAATCTTACAAAATCAAGGCTGCTGCCATTGAAGAATTCAGAGCCCATACAACTGTCACAAGAGATCAATTGGCTGGGAAACTGACTGCATTTGAAATGACAGAATTTGAAGATGACCCCCCCAAGACTGAATCTGCATTCAAAGTCAGTGCCTCTGTAAAAGGTAAACAAAGGTTTTTTTCATGGTATGAAAAAGCAAGAAAAGACCTGGAAGAAGAAGCTGAAACTGCTCACCTTGAAGCTCTTATTGCAAAAAGATTGCCAAGAGGATCCGGTAAGTATGAAGGGAAACTGCCTTTTAAGTGTTTTAACTACAATAAGATTGGTCATTTTGCCTCAAAGTGTCCGGAAAGATTTTCAAGGCCAAACCCTAACATATCAAGGTTCCAAAAGAATTGTTACTATGTTCATGAAGAAGATGACAATGAAGGAGTAACATATGATGAATCAGAGACAAGAAACAAATCCGGAAGTGAATGGGTGTTTATTGCTATCAAGGAAGAAGAACCAATATCCTCTAAATCTGTCAATCATAAAGTTGTAGAAAGAGCTCTGGCTACTCAAGTTGAAGAAAAGGATGATTGGGTCATTGACAGTGGATGCTCTCACCATATGATAGGTGACAAAAAAAAGTTTGTGGATTTGGAAAGGTATGAAGGAGGAGTAGTTAAGTTTGGTGATAATTCTACTAGTAGAATCAGAGGTAGAGGAACTATTTCTTTTGATGGAAGAAACAAAACCGGTAATATATTGTATGTTGAAGGATTGAAGCACAATCTTCTCAGTGTTGGATAGTTGGTTGACAAAGCCTATGATCTCCGGTTCAAATATGGAAAATGCAAGATCTTTGAAAGCTCCAGAACAGAGATTGCATCCGGTACTCAAACTAAAGGTAATATCTTCCACTTGGTTGGGACTGGTAAAAGTTGTTTATTTGTTCAAGTTGATCAGAGTTGGTTATGTTGGCAAGAGACACTATATAGACTCATGAATATTGTCATTGATGGCAACAAAGGTTATCCCACACATCCGTAGGACATGATGAGTCTTTACCAGAAGTCAGATTGAAGAAGTGTTGAGGTCAGGTAAGGAAGAACAGAGCAGTCAGTAAGGTCTGATAGACAGGTCCGGATCTCTCAGAAGAAGTATCTCAGTGAAGTGTGGATTTGGGGAAGTCAAGAGCATTACCTTGACAAATAGAATCCAAGGATTTAGCCTCTGGTGTTGAAAGGATAAAGAGATATGAATACTAGAGTGTCAGGTTCCTGATTGACAGTGTGAACAGAGGAAGAACTGACTGGCAGGACATAAGACATTATTCTGGATGTGTTACTAATGATGGTAAAGGTTCTTAAGGCATAAGTTATGATTGCTCGACATGATTGATGACTTCTACAAGTATATCCTCGATCTGTATTCCTTGGTATGCAAGGATTCAGTCGACAAACTAGAGTTTGAGGAAAATATTGACTATTCCGGATGCCGACTAGAAAGGTGATGAAATCACTTTTGAGGACATATATACATGGTTGATTTAGATGTGAAGTGTGGAAATATGAAGTATTGATGCGAAGATAAGTAGCAGAGCAGAGAAAAGATAGCAAAAGAAGTCTGGAATGTGATAGTACAGCTACATCAAAAGAGAGTAAGAATGAAGTGTAGCAGATCAGTTTATTGAGCTTAACCGGAACTGAATCTCAGCATGTGTGGATGCTTCTCATCAGTTCAAACATTGAGTTACCTTCCTTTTCTGTAGACAGTAAGTCTCTTGTAGGCAGTAAGCCTCTTGTAGGCAGTAAGCCTCTTGTGAGCAGTGTGCTCGGGCAGTAAGCCCTAATTGGCATGTGCCATTTTTGTATCTTCTATTCTTCTAATAGAGAATAATATCTTGGGTTAATCACCTCGTGGTTTTTCCTTTAACCGGGCTTTCCACATCAAAATCACTGTGTCATGTGTGTTTCCTTTTCATGGTTATGTTTGCTCATTTGATTTGATATTGCATTAACTATTAAAGAAGTTCAAAAGGTAAAAGATTAAGATAACTGATTCACCCCCTCAGTTATCAACAGGTTATGGCATAGGAGAATGTGTCGTGTGAATTTTAATAATATCATCGAGATAAGCAATACTCTGGTTGTAAGAGATCTTCCAAAATTGGTGAAACCTACTAATAGCTTGTGCAAAGAATGTCAGTTGGGTAAGCTGAGCAGAGTCACATTCAAGAGTAAGGAACTATCTTCTACCAGATTATTGGACTTAGTTCATATTGATCTTTGTAGTCCGACAAGAATCAGGAGTATGCAAGGTGATAGATACTTCATGTTACTAATTGATGACTATTCCCGGATGATGTGGGTAACTTTTCTGAAAGAGAAATTAGAAGCCTTTGAGAAATTCAAAATATTCAAGGCTATGGTAGAGAATGAAACATGATTATAATTGAAATGTCTGAGGTCTGATAGAGGTGGAGAATTCACATTCGGTGAATTCTTGGAGTTCTTTGAGAAACATGGAATAAAGAGACAATTGTTTGCTCCTAGGACTCCACAGCAGAATGGAGTGGTGGAGAGAAAGAACCGGACCATCCAGGAAGCATCCAAGACCATAATGATGGAAGAAAATGTTCCTCAAATCTATTGGAGAGAAGCTGTCAGTACTGCAGTCTATACCCTCAATCGAGTTCAAATCAGAAGTAATACTGATAAGACTCCTTATGAACTTTGGTTTGGCATCACTCCTACTGTGAGGTATTTTAGAGTTTTTGGTAGAAAATATTACATTAAAAGAGATGAAGATCTAGGAAAGTTTATTGCTAGAAGTGATGAAGGAATATTCTTAGGCTACTCTACTCAAAACAAAGCATACCAGTGTTATAACAAGAGACTAGGAAAGATTATAGAAAGTACAAATGTGAAGGTTGATGAAGGAATTGAAAAACCCTCAAGGTTTTATGAATATGATGAAGATGATCAGGATGGTGTTATGTTTCAAAGAGCCCAAGCCCCTTCTGAAATTCAAATTCAAACTGATTCGGCAAATCAGGAAGAAAAGTTGAGCTTCAATGAGCCTAGTCAAGAATCAGAAGTGCAGGAAACTCCCAAAGTTCCCAGGTATGTAAGACTGAACCACTCTGAAGATCAAATCATATGTGATAAAAGAAAAGGAGTACAAACAAGAAGAAGAATTGCTCAAGACTCAGAAGAGTATTGTCTGATTTCAAAGATTAAACCTAAGACAGTGAATGAAGCTTGCAATGATGAAAATTGGTCAAAAGCCATGGAGGAAGAACTAATGCAAATTGAGAAAAATCACACTTGGGATCTTGTTCCCAGACCTAGAAACAATAATGTGATTGGAACCAAATGGGTCTTCCGGAACAAACTGAATGAAGTTGGTGAAGTAATCATAAACAAAGCCAGATTGGTCTGCAAAGGCTATTCTCAAATAGGAGTTGATTTTGAAGAAACTTTTGCTCCAGTGGCAAGAATTGAAGTAGTCAGATTATTTCTTGCATTTGCTGCCTTCAAAGATTTCAAAGTGTATCAGATGGATGTCGAGTCTGCCTTCTTGAATGGTGACTTGGAAGAAGAAGTGTGCATTGAACAACCGGATGGTTTTCAGGTGTCTGATCATGGTGATATGGTCTGCAAATTGAAGAAAGCTCTGTATGGACTGAAACAAGCCCAAGATCCTGGTATGAAAGATTAGATAAGCATCTTTTGAAGATTGGTTTCAACAAAGGTACTGTTGACAGTAACTTGTATTTCAAAATTGATCATGAAAACATCTTGATTGTTGAAGTGTTTGTTGATGATATCATTTTTCGAGGAAGAGATAGTTTGTGTAAAACTTTTGCAAATCAAATAAAAAGTGAGTTTGAAATGTCCATGCTTGGTGAAATGAATTTCTTCTTGGGTCTGCAAATCACTCAAACAAAGAAAGGAATCTTCATTTCTCAGACCAAATATGTGAAAGAATTATTGAAGAAATTTGGGATGGAAGATTCAAAGCCAATGAATACTCCCATGGCAACCAGATGTAAGTTGAAAAAAGATGATGACTCTCCTAAGATAGACCAGACAAAGTACAGATCAATGATTGGAGGATTGTTGTATCTCACTCAAACTAGACCAGATATTATGCAAGCTATTGGTCTTGTTGCTAGATTCCAAGATGATCCTAGAGAATCCCATGTCATGGCAATCAAGAGGATTTTTAGATATCTAAAAGGGACGGTTGAGTATGGCCTGTGGTATCCTAGAGATCATGATTTCTCTCTTCATGCATATATAGATGCTGATTGGGCAGGAGATGTGGATGACCGGAAGAGTACCAGTGGTGGAGCATTCTTTTTTGGGGAAGAGATTGGTTTCTTGGCTAAGCAAGAAACAAGAGGCAATATCTCTATCTACAACTGAAGCAGAATATATTGCAGCAGTAGGTAGTTGCACTCAAGTTTTGTGGATGAAGCAGATGCTAAGAGATATCAAAGTAGAGTATGAGGAACCTATCACAATCTTCTATGATAATTCAAGTGCAATAAATATATCTAAGAATCTGGTGTTGCACTCAAATACTAAGCATATATCCATCAAGTTTCACTTTTTGAGAGAGCAAGTGAACAAGAATGAAGTCAGATTAGAGTTTGTGCCTTCCAAGGATCAGATTGCAGACGTCTTTACTAAACCTCTACTTAAGGACTCTTTTGAGTACCTCAGGGAGAAGTTAGGGGTCATTGCCCCTCCAGTGATGAACTAAGATGCACTGAGGTGCATCAGTCCGGTGGTTATCATAGTCATATCTTGTGATCTGGATTGATGTTGGGGAGTTGCGACTCAGGGGGAGCAACAGGTATGATTTTGAAGTATTAGAATTGCAAGTATGTGCCCTTTGCCATTGATGTCAAAGGGGGAGAGAAGACATGTGAAAAATAAGTGGTTGCTGATCAAAGGAGGAGAAATTAAGGGAGAGAAGACATGTGAATGGTTGTTTCTAATAGGGGGAGTTGTGACAGTGAGGATCAGAGGATGCAGATTAAAGGGTTTGTAGATATGTGTCTTAAGGTGGTCCAATAGAGATTTTAGAGGTTCGCATGAAGATCTGAAGAGGTTGTGACTATTCAAGTAAAACCAGTTCTGACAGGTGTTTAGTGGTGACAGAGTAAGACATATAGGTTCGGTGAGACTCGGAATTGCATTATAAAGTTCTGCGGATTTGAGGGAGTTCTGAGGATGTCATTGTGGAATGTCAACTAGATTGGTTTATGGTTTGAAGGTCCACAAGCATCTATTCCTTTGTGAAAGTGATGACAGACTACATTCTTGAGGTTCCAGATGAAGGAGAGAAGGATTTAAGTAAGCAGATGAAGTATGGATGTTCTTGGTGATTCAGGCAAGCTTGTGGTGGTTTTTAGATCATATTCAGTTCAGGTTGGTGGTCCGCATTGAAGTTGGAGTTCACTTTTGAAGAACAACTTCTGGATAATGGTGTTCTTCCTAAAACAAACCGACCGGATGAGTTATACATCTTGCGGATGTTATTATGGATGTTTGCCGACTTAGATGATTATTCCTAAGTTGATGTCTTGTATAAATAAGGGATTGCGAAGTCATTTGAAAATTGTCCTTGTGGAGATGAGTGTGTGGTAGCGAGGAAGAGAGCGAAAGGTAGAATAGAAGTTTTGGGCTTAAATGGAACTGATTCAAGCATGGTGAAGATGCTATTCTCCAGTTCATGTATGTGATTCTTATTTCTTTGTAGACAGTGTGTCTCTTGTAGGTAGTGAGCCTCTTGTGAGCAGTGTGCTCAGGCAGTGAGCCCTAATTGGCATGTGCCATTTGTTTTTTCTATTCTTCTAACAGAGAATACATTCTTGGGTTAATCACCTCGTGGTTTTTCCCTTAACTAGGTTTTCCACGTCAAAATCTTGGTGTCTCATGTGTTGATGTGTTTCTACTCTTGATTTGTTGCATTATGTTTCCATGATTGATTTGTAATTAAGTTGTTGAATTGCAAAGTGGAATTAAGTGCTTAAAAGATAGAAAGTTTTGCACAACTGATTGACTCCCCCTCTTAGTTGTGTGCCCTAAGTCTAACAGGGCAAAGATTATTAACTCACTATTTTTCAAAATCCAGAATGCAGAAAAGTCAGGGACACTGGCACTAACGCCTTAATCCAAGGTATAATTTTTGTCACAGAATCTGGATCTCCTTCCAACACTGATATGCACTATTTCTTCCATTTCTGCCCCAGAAAAGACTGAGGACACTAGCACTAGCGCCCTTGTCCCAAAATGTTCACCTTTGTCCTCTACTTGTCAGATCCTAAATCCTTGTTGTCTACAACCTCCTTTCTGTAACTCCACTTCGTGGAACTCGGTACCTGTAACCTGCAATCACAAAGGAGTGTGGGAGGGGGTTGTGGTGTTTAGAGGATTTCCTTGGTCAAGCCTTCGAGAGACATTCAAGTCTCCCAAACACCGTTGTCAGATAAGAGTGCGTATCCCGACATGATAGAGGCAAAAATCCAAATGATAAATGATTGAAAATATAATAGATATCACCTTAAAGTGTAGATCTCATGGAAGGAAGATGCTCTTCATGCCATGAGGAGATGGAGTCAAATCTGCAAATACAAACACAATAACAACAAAGTACTGCTCTGCAACACAATGAATGCCTTGAATCAAAATCACAAGTTCACAATGTTCATCTAATTCCCATCTAGTTTGCAAATGAATCCTAAACATGCTTATATATGCAACTACAAATATTTCCGCTAAGAAATTCGTAATTCAAACTTGAGATGTCGGCATAGGACCTAAGTAACGGTCATAAAACTGACATTTAAATTTAGGGTAAACCCAAAATAGGGTAGGACTAGGGCGCTAGTGCCCAAGTCCACCCCCTTATTTATGTTCAAGGATCATCAAAATAGCACCCCCTAGGTTCTATTTGCCATAAGACTTCAAGGTTTTCTCATCGAGAGTCAAAATTAACATGCAAGATGCTCTAAATACATTCTAAGGACCCGAGAGCTGAACCTTAAGAGGGAAAAGCCCTCAAGGGGACATTTTCTGACATAACAGTCATTCCTAATGGTGAAGTGGTCACTTGTATAGACGTTAGCATGAGGATACTAGGGATGGGCATTGACATAGAAACTTGCGTGTGAGTGTTAAATGATGAGTGCCTTGGTTGGTTCCATGAGAAGTCACTAAAGTAGACCCATCGCTATGAATAATGTGAGCAAGTCTATGTAAAAAATCAAGGCCTTTAGGGTGAGTTTTCAACATCTTCCTAAGGGTCTTTACAAGAGAAGAAGTGGTATTAGATGTAGCCTCTCGGGTCGAGAACGTTTGAAAGTCCTGAAGGTGTTGGTTTAGATTTTGAATTTGGGTAGATGAATGCCTCAAGGTATTCTCATGATCAAAGTCTATCTCTATGTCATGAGAAGTTATGGTTAACAGAGTAGGTAGTGTATATGATTGTTGAAGAAAAATTTATAGGATAGGGGGTAATGTGGTTGGTCCGGTCATATGAGAATGGAGGAAAATCGGTAGTTATTATGGCTGGGGTGGTAGAAGTGTGAGATTTATACATGGTTCTATAAATCCTATGCATAATGCTATTGGAATACAAGGATTGAGTCATTAAACTTGTAGAATTCACAAGACATAGTTTAGAATGGCAGTTCTTTGATGAATTAGGAGGTTGAAAGAGTTCACATCGGGTTCACCAAAAATGTGATAGTGAAAAAGAGTTCTGCTCAATTCCTATTCAACATTTAGAAGTGTTGGATTGTAATTGAACTTATTTGTAAGAGACTGAGTTAATTTTTCTAAATTAACCTATAATTACAAATGATAGACAAACAATGTAACTAATTTTAAAGATTTCTAGAAAATAAAGCAACTGAATCACATAAAGGAAGCCTAAACACAAAATAACACTAAGATCAGAACCTGGCACTGAAAGCACAGAGTCTCGGCCTCAGACACCAATGCTCTATGCTACCATCCATACAATGTAGTATAGTCTATAGGTTTAGTTTTCTACAATTTGCATCTTTCAAATAAGCTTTAGTTAATCTTATATATTTTCTGGATCACCCTACATAATAGAAACAAAGAAAATGACAAGCATAATATCCCCAAATAATACAGACAAATCAAAGGAGATGCAAGCAATACAATCCACTAAAATGATGAACAAATACTAGCAAACCTTTGTGTGCTCGACCACCTTCAATTAACTTGTTGTTGGAAGAATATAAGAGAATGTTGGGGCTGCTAAGGAGTTTGTCAAGAATGGTTAAACCCTCAATTCAATATTTTGACCTCCACGAACAACTAGAAAATAGAAGAGAGTATGTGCTCCTATTCTACATGTGTCATAAACCCCTAATTCAGTCTTTCAACCTCCACGAACAACTAGAAAATAGAAGAGAGTATGTGCTCCTATTTTGCATGTGTCAAAGAAAGAGAAACAATGATCAAACAACAAGCTAGGAGTATCTCCCTGGTCTATGGGGAATAATAGTAGGCTTAGTGTGCAAGTTGGGTGATAAGGATAGTAGATGGAAAAAGGAATGGGATTGGGAAAATAGATGGAGACTACAGTGGTAACAAACTTGGAGGATCACGCGATGAAGAAATAGAGCTTCACTGAGAATCCACTTCTATTTCTTTAAGGAATATACTTGCAGAATATAGAGCTTTTTGGGAGCTTGATTCATATGAAATTTGGAAAGAGATTTTAGAGAGCAATCATGGTTGGTACTTACTAAAGCATTTGACAAGGATTGATTTTAGAGAATGATATGAGCAGCTTAGAGGAATTCTTGGGAGAAGCTCCGCTCTTTAAGCTTCTTTCACAAGCTATTCCTTCCTTGAATGAAACCTACAAAAAGAATGCTAAATGGATGCATGCAGTGAGATATATTGCAAGAGCTATGGATTCACCCCAAAGACAAACTCACAACATGTAGAGTTTAGGGTGTTCATAGCTAAAGAAAATGTTCAGGAAAATTCTTAAAAATCTTTTGTGTGTCTTGGAGAATTTTAGCTATAGAATCTTACCTTTTTAATTTTTGCTAGCATCTAATGCAACTTGCTAATTTTCTAGATTTCCTTAGATTTGGTATAGTCAAACATGCTAAATATAGCTAGGCACGTCTACAAGGATGTTGTGACTATTAGAAATCATTATGAGATGGCAGCATGCAAGTGTAACGTACACTTCAAGGAGTTGTACAACACGAGATGCCAACATGTTGCATAGACATCTACACATTGCATTATTGTCCCAAGAAAATGGGCTCAGACTTGTCGTGTATGCTCATATAAGTGGTGAGATTAATGTTCCACTATAGGTTTTGGGCAAACTTGAGTTCAAGGGAGGTAGGCCTAGGTCAAGCTACACGAAGGGACACTAATGTGAGTGCAAGACAAACATGAAATTACAGAGTATACGATTTTTTACATTACAATGAGATACATGCTATTAAATATATGTTATTTCAACGTCACTTACATTCAATCCTTGATCACCAAGAATTGATCCTTATGCCTATCTTTGACTCCAACACATAAGGTTCTCAAAAAATATTGGATCTAAAGTTTCTCATATTTTTTTATCACTGTTGTCTTCATCACTAACGTGTTGTGAACAAATCCATCAAATTTTGTCAATGTTTGTTATCTTTGCATGTGACAACTTAAACAATTTACAACTCTAAAACCATTTAAAAAATTAATCTTTTGAGAGGGATTTATGAATGCAATTTGAACCTTCTAAATGAATATGCCATCTTTTAATACATCTTTGAATAAACAATGACGAGCATTTTGTAGGTATTGACAAGTTGATTTTCTACTTTAAAGGTTTACTTTATTGCAAAACAATCGTATTTTACTTCTATATCTAATTTTTATTCGAAAGTGTAGTATGTGTTTGCCAATGTGATAGTTATAGATATCACTTTTGATAGATATTGGGCTATGCTCAATTTGTTGAATGTTTACTTTTAATATTTTAAAATTTGAGAGCAGGCAAATCAATTAACAAAAATAATGGAACTATATTTCTAATATGTTAACTTTCATTTTTTCTCCTCTTCCAAATGGAATCTCTGTAGAGCATTGATAGTATTTATTTGGTTTTATGGTGCAATATAACACATCTAAATGGTGCCAAGAATTTTTCTTAGTGGATTTCACTTTGAAATGTTAGACTCTACAGTTGCAAGGGGATACTGCAATAACAACAACAATTATTGTAGTTTTTATCCCAACAAGTGTAATGTTTAGATCTGCTCAACAACACCCACAATAATTTGGGTCAACTCAACTACCTTTTGTTCACTAAAATGTTCTCTTTGTATTATCAAGTAAAAAATATCCCCCTAGCACATGTTCTATGGTTGAAGAAATTACATCTCAATTGTTGTTTAGTGATATCATTTGGCTTAATGGGTTTTTATGTTGGTGGTAGAAATGGATTAGAGGACTTCTTTGGATAATATGAATGGTGAGTACAATAAACTTATTATAAGGATGAACCCTCTGAGGTCTAGTTTGCTCTCATTCTTTCATCAAATTAGGTTTGGTCTATGTAGGAATTTATAGAGTTGTTTAAGTTTCTAATAAGAAGCCATGCATTGGGTGCTACTGGATTTTGGCTTTTTTGCTAATTGATTTAGTATAATGTTGGGAGCCAATAAAAGTAGCCCTTTTGTAATAATAAATATAATTTTTGTGTTTATTTGTTGTATTGGAAGTGCTCATTTTTTGGGTAATTGATCTTATACCTTGAAATTTACTACCAAGGATGTGATTAATAATAGTTCTCATGCGAATGCAATAGTTGTGCAAGTGATGTTTTTGTTAGGGTTAGTTTTTTTAAATTGAAGATATGTGTATGCCCTCTTCTTTCTTTCAAAAGGTCTTTGAAGCAAATTTATGCCATTGTTTTTTTTCAAGGCTGTCTATGGTGATTCTACTTGCTATTTACAAATTGATAGTGCTACCAAACATGGTATTCTTCTAGAAGTTGTACAAGTGCTTATTGATTTTAATCTCTTTATTACCAAAGCCTATATATCTTCTAATGGAGGATGGTTTATGGACAATAATTTTTGTACCATTTTTGCCCTTTCTATATTTATATGTCAATCTTGTAGTTTTTATTGTGAATCTAACAATTGCATATGTTGGTATGGTCACATTCCATGTAATCAATGAGTTTGCTTTGTTTTTATTAATGCTTTTGGTTTGAGCTAGTTCATGTTTTTCATATCTATCATATGAGATGCAATTTTAGTTATATCGATTTCAATAATTTTTTCCCTTTGATTTTTCACTAATATACTTATACATAGAAAAAAATTGTCAGTAGCTTTTCATTATGTAGGTTTGTAATGATTTATTTTAAATTAAAAATAATAATAGTCATGCCCAATTTTTTTAGTAGTGCTTTTCACTCTAAAATGTTAGATCTATAATGATTTGTTTCTCTTTAGGCATGGATGAATAGGTCAATACAAAACATGTCTTCATTTTAGCATAAACCCCCAATTTTACACAAAGATGTAAATAATTAGGTACTCCCTAATTAATATGCCAACACAAGCTATGAAATGTGAAGCTCGAGTAGCTTCCCTAGTACTTGGGTAGCAACTTAGATGAGTAGGGCAAATTGTCTAGGTTGTGCATTTGTAATAAAAATTCATGCTCTAATTTTTAGCTCTAACAATTAATGTACATGCCTTAATTTTTATTTGCAACATTGAGGTTGAAATTACAATAATAATATCAATTTGATCTCTTATGATGAACTTGCAACAATGAAAATTTTGTCTTTCTAATGATAATGCATAAGATGAAATCGTGAATGGAAAACTTACCTAGTAATTTTTCTACTCCTTAAAATGATTTTAACATGGTATTCTAAAAGCAAAATTTTTAAAATGGTCTATTTTTTTAATAATTGTAAGTAAGCTTTCCTTTCATAAATAATCAACATAAAAATGATACATAATTAAAAAAAATGTTGATTTTTTTGCCTAGACACCGAATGTGATCTAATTCATACATTTGCACAATATACATTAAAAGTAATGAATTTGTTGTTGGTTTGCTAGGATAACCTTATTGGAGAGATTGCCACTCTAAATTGCTCCAAAATGGATAAGAATCCATCCTTTCCAAGTTTATAACTATAGTAGGTTTAAGCCTTTTGATGGTACAAAAGGTATTCCAATACTTCATTATAATAGAATAATTAAAACACTTGAAACATAAGGATTGGGATCTTCATACGATGAATGCTTCAACATGGGTTTTTATTGATACTACTTGTGATGGAAATGCTTACCGACAATCACAGGTAAGTGTCTTCAAGGACATAACTAGAATCCCTTAGAGCAAATGTAAAACCAAATTTGTATGATATTACCAAATTGCCTAGGCCTGGATATGAGAGCTTGGTTACACTATTTCTTAGCAAAATAATTTTCAATGTTCAAACTAAGTTGAATGAGTTACACTCGACCAAAGAAGGGCAACTTTGCATAGCCATATTGATTAAGGTCCAAGTCCTCAAAGTAAGCATTAGACCAAATGTTCTTAAGGTTTTTGTTAGCAACTTCTTTTGAGAAAGATATACATGTTTTTAAAGAGATTCTTGACCTTATTTAATAAACCTTTTAAAAATGGATTACTCAATATGATTATCTTTATTTTTTCTATATGCGTAGAGCTATGAGGGATTAACAACAAAATTATCTTTTTCTATCTCTATTACAAATGCTCAATAATTAATAAAAATATTCTTGAATGATACATAATAAGATTAGAGTACAATCAATGAACCATGCTATTTGTCATATGGTATTTTCCCTTCACTTATTGTTTATTGAAAAAGTTAAAAACTAATATTTTAATGGATAAGAGAAAACAAAATCACATCAAGAATTAAGCATTGTAAGGATGCTTCTTCTTATCAATATGAGAAGTGTTAGCATGTCTGATTGCATCAAGAGGGAGGTTTCCTATATACTCTCTAAAAAAATTAGCAAAAATTTGATTTACATAATATGAAAATTGCAATGCCAAAGGCAAATGTTGAATCTTGAAGAGATGAATGCCATATAAAACTTGGAATTCTTTGTAATGAGAAAGATTATAGGAGGCAAACCAAAATACAAAGAAGATCTAACTCATTTTTTGCGTTACTTGTAGTGAAAATCCAGGAACACTAACCGCAATATAGGCTATTTGGTTGATGTATGAACTCAAGGGAAAAAATGATGTGGATCTAAAATACCCATTCCTCTAAAATAATCCCTATGTACAAGCATTTTTAATAAATTGACACAACCAAGCTAATTAAAAAAAAGAAAATTCATAGCCAAGTTCAGCACACCTGAGTCAACAAACCCAATCTACAACAGTGAAATAATGATTAATCACTTTAGAAAATGGTTATTATCAAATGATATGCAACAATACACCAATTAACATCTAAATTATGCAAAAATATTAAGAGGAGAATTTTAAATAGCCATACCACGTTGGCTTCTCTTCCCAAGTTGAGATGACTCATTACCTTTGCTTGCTTGCAACTAGGTGCCAAAGTTTTCTTTGGTATTATCTTATGGACTGTCAATGAGCCTCTATTACTTTTGGTCTTCATAGAAGTTAGAACAATCCATGCTAGTATAAAATGAGATCATGTTAATACAAGAGACACAACTACATAATGCCTAGACCATATATAACTTGTGTGAAGAAAACTCCATAACTATCTCAAATATTTTTTGATTAAAATTTCCATCCCTTGTGTTTTTGTCAGTATTGTCAAATTTTAGTAGTAGAGGATTTTGTTTGTTGAGCTACAACTTTTTGAGGATCACAATGCCCATTGGTTGCAATGTTTGAAGAGTTGATTGTGTCTCGAGAAACATAACTAGATAGTGTATCACATTCTGTCCCACTTGAACTTGATGACTGAGTTCCATCTTAGCACCAAAAATGCTACCAAGCAACAATTGATATGTTTGTCATATTGTATATCAAGATACTCTCTCATCAGCTATACACATTATGTTCCTCATTTGTACCATACTTAGAAGCAATTTGGAAAAATAGAAACATCAATATGCATATAAATATGAAAAAACTATAATGAAGATGTCTCACACATTTGGAAATGATATGAGAAAATAAAAGTTATAAAATAATGATAATTTTGCAAACAAGTTTGTGGCAAGTGCCAACTTCACCTAGCTTCTTTCTTGCTTGACAATTTTTTATATTTAGTAATAATTTTAAATTTATAAAGTAGGATAACATGACTAAAAATTGCAATGAAATATGTCATGCTAGACTAGTTCCCAGAATCCCATGCATCTAAAATTACTAAGGACACATGTTTAAACAAAATATAACACACAATCAAGTGGCATGTATCCACAACAAGAAAAAGATAAAACAATAGTTAAGTTAAAGAATTTAATGTTGAGTGGAATTTTCATTCCAAGATGCAAAATATTAGCTTTCAAGGATGTAGTACTATTTATACTAGCACTTGCACCCATAGGAGGTTCAAGGAATACGTCGATAGAACAACCCACGAGTTTAGAAAATTTTCCGGCGTGAATTTTTTTACGGCATGAGACAATTCTGAGCACTATAATGCTCACATATAAAAGCCTATCGACTAGTTATAGTAATACATACTTTATGAAGAAATTTTAAGAAACTGGAAGTTTTCAAATTGGTCAAAATCTGTTGCAAGAGCCATTAGATTCCTTCTAACAAGTAGTCATTCATTTGTGGATTTATATCTAGATATATCAAATTATTTAAGTGAAGTTGATCTTTTATGTAATTTTAAGATTTGTATTGGGACCTTGTACACACTGAATATACAAATAATTATGGTGTGAAAACATGGTTATTTAGAAAGGCTAAAGGATTTTAAACATATAATTCTTTTTACATTACAAAAATGATTAAAAGAAAAAATTAACTAGCCAAGTTATGATTTCTTTTGTGCAATCATTATTCATGGGTATAGTGAATTGGAGCAATTGCAAACATTTTATATAAACAAGGAGAATCATCTTGTAAAATTATGAATTAGATGTTCAACATTGCAAACATTTTATATTGTAAAATAAGGAGAATCATCTTGTAAAATTATGAATTAGATGTTCAAAATTCTCATCAAACATATCCACAACTACTTATTTACAACTACTTATTTGCCTACATTTTGTTTCACATTCTAAATTTAATTATTTGATTAAGTCAATTGATACTACACTTAACTATATTATAATAATACAAACTATTTTTTTTGGTTGATGGAGATCATCCACAAGGTTGTTTTTGCTACACGATAGGGAACAAACTATTATTATTTTTTGATGGAGATGATCCACAAGATCGTTTTTGCTACCCGATATGGGAGTACGAGCCTTAAACTGAACCTCAACAAGACTTGATCCCTAATGGGCTCATTCAGAACCTTTCAACTTCACAAGTTGACCAAGAGTCCTTTAACATTTATTAATAGAGACTATTCACTACATTTTATTAATTTTAACATTTACTTATAAATATATTTCTATAATATTTCAAATCTCAACTCATATATCTAGAAATAGTTGTTTAATTAAATACCTATTTTATTAATCAGCACTCTATATATATTTTTCTGATTCCAGTTTTTTGTAGGTATACTAAAAAATAAAAAAACATTAAGGGGGCATAAACAATCCAGCTGGGTAAACTGCATAGACCCAGCAATTAAAAAAAAACTAAAGCCAAAGCACTCTAGATATTTATGTAGGGGGGGGGGGGTTTATTTCCTCGCTACGTGAAAGAGGTGGAAGAAGGGCAATAAAGATTGAATAGACCCCAGTGAATAGGGAAATTGGAGTAAGGCCCTGGAAATAAATGGTTAAAAGAACATCCAAAACCAAAAAAATACCTAGGAAAGCTTGGCAATGGCTGGCGATGTTATTTATACTATGTTTTCTTGTTGTTTTCTAAGTAGCAGATTGGTGTAGACTTTTAATCCATTAGATTGTTATTCTTTTCTTGGTCGTTTGAGATTCTGCAGGAAGAGAAAGTGAGAGTAAAAATATACGAGTGCATGGATGTCTGTGATGAATCAAAACAACAATAACAGCAGCAATAGGGGAATTGAAGAAGGGAAAAAGGAAGGAGGCCCTGGAGCCATGAGGGTTATTGTGCCTCTTCAAGGCGTTGTTCAAGGGCGCGGAGGGTTTGTTTTGGGTTCAGTTATTCCTTGTGCACTGTTTTACTTCTTACAGCTCTATCTCAGGAAAAACCGCTCTCCTCCTCCCACTGCTCCTCCTCGTGAATCTCAATCTCAGTCTCAGTCTCAGTCATCACATTCAACTACACCTAGGAAACCGACAAGGAGCCCCACAAGGCCTCCCTTCGTCTCTTCCAGGGCTGCCCATGTGATCGACAGGGAGGTTTCCCTCTATTACTTAGGTCTGAAGGCTTACGAGGAGAATCCCTTTGATGCCCACAGCAATCCTGATGGTATCATTCAGATGGGGTTGGCTGAAAATCGGGTGGGTATGATTTGTTTTTGCAGAAATTCAGGTGTATATTGTTGGGTTGGACTGTAATTGTGCAAAATCAGTTGGATATTGTTGGGTTGGACTGTAATTGTGCAAAATCAGATTGCTCTTTTTGAGTTCTAGATAAAATTGCAGTGTAAAATCATTGTTGTGAATGGTAGAAGTCTACATTTAGTCTTGAGAGTAATTTTTTGTATTAGTTTTGTTTGTTTGGATAATGTTTTTTTTTTTTTGAAAATTCAGATGACAACTCTGGAGAGTAGTTCATTGGGACCGTTTGATGTTTTGGAGGATAGGTCTCGACGTGATGTTGTTTTGTATAGCAATTCAGTAGGAATCAGATGGATGTTCTATGTTTTGGATGATAAGAGTCATTGTGATGCTGTTCTGTATAGCAATTTAGGGGGAATCAGATACTTGTTCTATCATTTGGATGATAGGAGTCACTTGTAATGTGTGTATGCGCACGGAAGCTATGGGAGGCGATTCGCTTTTGGATTGTAGTTGAAAATCAGGTGGGTTTCATTGGGTTGGGTTGGACTGTAATTGTGAAAAAACTAGATTTGTGTTTTGTGTTTTCGGTAATGATGTAGTGTTATTGATTGGAGAAATTTACTTCTAGTTGTTTCTTTTGAGAACAGTCTATTGGGTTTTTTTTTTTTTTTTTAATGGTATTTTTTTGTGAAATCAGATAAGGATTTTGTAGAGTGGTTTGTTTGGGAATCAGATAGGTATTTTATTTTTGGATGGAAGGAATTCATTTGTAATATTCTGTGTGTTTTATTATCTAGATAATGATCAATGTGCAAAACTGTCAGGAATTGGAGAAGTCCACTTTTAGTTGCTTTTGAGAATAGTCTGTTGGGAATCCGATTGGTTTTCTCTTGGACAGTAATCGTGGAAAATGAGATTGGTGTTTTGTGTTTAGATAACGATGTAGTGTTCTGGATGGTAGCTGACTTGTTTTGTTTTTTGAATGGTAATTTTTGAATAAGCAAATGAGACGTTGTAGAGTAATTCATTGGGAATCAGATGTCTGTTTTATGTTTTGGGTGATATGAGTCCCTTGTAATGTTTGTTGTGGATGCTAGTTCACTTCTGCTCGTTGATTTTGAGAATAGTCTAGTGGGAATCCGAGTGGTTTTTGTTTTTTAAATGTTGATTTTTGAAAGACCAGATGATAATTTTGTAGAGTAATTCATTCAGTATCAGAGGTGTTTTTTATCTTTTGGATGATAGGAGTCACGTGTAATGTCTTTTATGAATTGTACACTTATACTCATTATCTTTGAGAAAAATCTCGGTTGGGAGTCCAATTGGTTTTTCAACGGTAATTTTTAAAAAACCAGATGTGAATTTTGTGAAGTAATTCATTGGGAATCAGATGGTTGTTATATGTTTTGGATGATAGGAGTCACTTTTAATGTGTTATTGATCACAGTTCACTTCTAATCATTACTATTAATAATTATTAATAATCTATTGAGTCTCTGGTTGGTTTTTGAGAAACCAGATGACAATTTTGCAAAGTAATTCGTTTGGAATCAGATTGCTGTTTTATGTTTTGGATGATAAGTTATTTGTAATGTTTGTTATGGATGGCAATTCACTTCTAGTCATTGCTTTTAAAATCAATATTTCATTGGGAATCAAAAAGGTGTTTTATTTTTTCATCATATCAGTCAATTATAATGTGTGTTAACAATGGTAGTTCACTTCTAGTCATTGCATTTGACAATTAACTACAGTATATTGGACTGATTTTTGTCATTTGAATGGTAATTTTTGAGAAATCAGATCAATGCTGTAGAGTAATTCTTTGGGAATCAGATGGGTCTTTTATGTTTTGGATGATAGGAACGACTTGTAATGGTTGCTTGAGATAAACCACTTAAATCAGCTAAATTTTCACTGTTGGGATAATTGTTTTTGATTTTATCATTTTGACAGAGTAGATATGTAGCCATTGTTTTGGTGGATCGATTGGTCTTTGTTGTTTGAATAGTAGTTTTGTAGAGTAATTCATTGGGAATCAGTTAGGTGTGTATATTTTTGATGATAAGAATCACTTGTAATATGTTTGGATTTTTTTGAGATTATAGACTAAAAGCATTTAGATTGTCACCCCATTTGAATTTTGGATAGCACACGATAAAAATTAAGTAAAATTTTTTTTATTTAAATTACTTTTTGACAGAGTAGATACGTAGCCATTGTTTTGGAGATTTGGATTGTTTTTTTGGTGCTTGAATATTAATTTCTGAAAAATCAGATGAAAACTTTATACATTACCTAATTAGGAATCAGATGGGTGTTTACGTTTTGGATGCTAAGAGTCACTTGTAGAGAGTGCACATGTACACATGTCCTCACATGTGCGTGGGTGCAGTGGATGCGTGTATGTGGGCCTAGGTGTGTTTGTAGGTGCATGTTTTTTTGTGTTTGTGCACATTCAAGGGTGTTTTGTGTGTGCATGCACGTGTTTTGTGTGTGTAATTCATAAAATCAGCTGATTTTTTACTGTTTGGATAGCAATTAGTGAAAAATCAGTTGAGTTTTGTTGCTTGGAAAGTAGTATTTGACAGAGGAGAAATGCTGTCATTATTTTGGTGTAGGATGCCTTTCATGCAAACTGCACCACATTAAGGGTTTAGTACAAGTACAGAGCAAATCTGCACCTGTGATTTGATGTTCGAACTCCTTGTTTTGGATGTTAAAATTTCAAGTGCAAGCTGAGGGATTTAATAGAGAATGTTCAACTTAAAATGAAGTTGAAAATTTTGTGCTTTTGTATGTCCATCGTAAATTGGTTGTCTTTCCTTGCTTGGATAACAATACTTGAAGAACCAGATGTGTTTTCGTCATTTTGTATCAGTCTTTTGAAAATGAGATTGGCATCCGTTGTTCAGGTTAATGATTAAGTTATTTTGATTGTTTCAATATTTTGATAAGTATGCATTGTTGTACATAGAAATCTCATTAAAACCAACCAGATTTTATTGTATTCATTTGCACATCAGGTGGGTTTTCATTGTTCTGGATTCTTATTCATTTGCACATGTGGCAGAAGGTTACTGGTTTATTTCTATTTGTATCTTGAAATATGGGCTGAAAATCTCAGGAGGCTTACACAGCTTGTTTTGCTTTGTCTTCTGTGCATTTCTAAAACAGCTATCCTTAGATCTGATTGAAGGTTGGCTTGAGTCTCATCCTAAGGCATCATCATGGGGACGGTCTAATGATATGCCATTGAGATTAAGAGAAATTGCAGGGTATCAAGATTATTATGGAATGCCGGCCTTGAGAACTGTATGTATCTTCCTTTATTATTTTCACTTACCATCAAGTGATTCCTTTGTGTTAGCTTAATTGGACTGCAATCTCAGATGGTGGATTTTTTTTTTTTTTTTTTGGATCTATTGAAATATGTTGATAGTAGCAAATTGACAATACCCAACAAGCTGCAGACCAGACAAGCCATGTCAAAAATTAGTGCATAGAGAAAACAGCAAGGACTCGATGCACACCATTAAAGTTGGTTGCTTAGCTGGCAATAGTTAGGATATAGAAGTTGAAAAAGGATGATAAAGGTGAATAACCATGATTAATAATAAGTTAAGACCTAGATAGCAGTAGAGTTCTAAGCAACACAACTCTACTGCTATCTATGTCTTCAACTTATTATTAATCATGGTTAACTTAACATACAATAGTTAAGACTTGTAAGTAGAGTTCTGATACCTAGATAGCAGTAGAGTTGTTGATTTCCCATTTCTGGTCCATCTGCAAATAACCTCAGCTTTGAGAGGGTGTTACATGGACCATGTCATGGGACAGTTAAAAATGAATTGATGGGCAGTGTTTTACATCTTAAGAATAGCCACATCATACATGATGACTATGATATGAGATCTACAAGCTTCAAAGCAATTTGAGAGAGTAATGCATAAATGTAGAAAAAATTGCCAAAGCCCTTGAACTCTTATAAGTGTCAAGCTTAATCAGTTGACTTTAATTGGTGTGGCAACTGATTATATCCTATCCTTGCACCATCTTTCAAAATGTACTTTTAATCAAAATCCAGATGACCATTATTGTCTTGGATGGAATTGGGAGTGCATATGATATGTTCTTGATAAGTGGCAACACTATTGCAAAAGAAAATAGTTAATGATAAAGTTATAGAAGGCATGAATTTTCCACAGTCCATAATAGTAGATTCGAGAGTGCTTCTGGATTCAACTGTGTATGTTTTTGTTTCAACATTTCGGATCATACTCAATGATACATCATCAAGAAGAGGAGAGTTGAAGATTAGATTGCAGACTTGAGCTTTAAAAAGGAGTTAGAGGGGAAGACAGGCACGAAAAACGAAGGGCATGAGGTGAGGAGAGAAAAATAAAAATGAAACAAAAAAGAGAGTGAAATAAGAAAGGAGGAGAAAGATATATATATGAGTGCTAAAAAAGGTTGTTGGAGCAACCATACAGACACGTAAACCCACAAAAGCTAAAAATTATAGAATTACAAAAACAGAAAACTAATACAAGTACACAAGTAAAGGCAAATAACAAAATATTTACTTTACTTAAAAATATATCCCACATCCAAGTATAATACACTATTAAAAAGACAAAAGAATGGAAAAAATAAACAACCGAATAAAACAAACCTTAGGGAGACAATGAAAGACCAATAAATAAGATATGTAAAACAATATCAAAAAAAATAAAAATAAAAAAAATTAGGAGAACATCAGAATAAAGCACCAAAAAGCGAAATTAAAAATATAAAAAAAACACCCACCTATACTTAAAAATATATAGATATCCAAGCATGTATGAATAGATTTAACAAAAATATGTGTGTTTAATGAAGAGGTAATCAACATCTTCAAGAGCATGATCTTCTTATCTTTGACAATATTTAACCCAATGTTCTTCTGCAGTGTCAAATTTTAATGTGGAAGTTCTGTTAAGAAGTTTCTGCAATTTCTGAATTTTGATTTCTGTTTCCTCTTACTAACAGTGCAAGATTGTGATGGATTCCAGCTAATTCTGTTGAAATTTATGATACTGCAAAGATTTTCATGCACAAGAATTTCTTAGAGGTGGTGAACCAACATTGCAACTATGTATGTTTTTGATAGGTTGAATAATTTCATGTGAATTTTTTGCTTACATGGCTTGTTATTTTGGAATAATATCTTGTTTTTTAGTAATATTATTGTCAAGAGCATGATCTCCTTATCTTTGACTATCTTTAACTTGACTTTCTTCTGCGAGGATAATATTTTATGTGGAATTCCCTTAGAAAGTTTCTACAATTTCTGGTTTTTGATTTTCGTTTGCTTTCTAAATAATAGTGCAAGTTTGTGAAGTTTTTCAGTTTGTTCGGTTGAAATTTGTGACTGCCTGATGTTTTATATTAAGTTGAGTAATTGCATGAGAATTTGTTGCCTCATGGCTTATGTTTAGTAGAAGAATTTAAATCTTGTTTTTGAGTGATTGTTTGCACTGTGTTATTGTGAGAGATTCTTCTGGAATCAATTGTATAGTTATTGGCTTCAAACTATTCCCTGATGATGAGTCATGTAGGATGACTGGAAATGTCGGACTATGCACTAACTGTGCAGTTTTTTAAAGATAATTTATGGGGTTCTATTAAAGGGCCCCTCCATAAGACGCAAACATATAACAATAAACAGTTACAAAACAGCGTAACCAACCATACCCAGAGAAAAGAACCTACTAGCACATAGATATTCAGCTAATCATAGAAATATCCAAACTTACTAACAGCATAGATCAGCCAACACAGATGAACAGAGCAAACCAAAAAGGCAGAACATCATTGTCCTGCCAGCAAAAAACTAGGGCAAGTGAAACACAGTCCATCGTGCCAACCCATTCGCTGGAGGAGCTGCCACCCATCGATCAAGGAGCCTATTGTAAACACCACTGCCAGACACTGTAGCCAGCAGCTAACTGTGCAGTTGATACCACAAGAATCTCACACAATTTTGAAGTTCCATGAATGATAATTTCAATCTTCAATAAGGGATTTATTTGAGAAGATGCTACAGTACTATAGTCACAGAGGAGATTATTTATGGAACAATATTTTATTTGATCTTTGATGCATACAACTGGGATGCTGACCTATTCCATTGCCAAGTGGTTATAAATTTGGTTACTGGATGATGAATATTGGACATGCTTGCCAATGCTGACTGCGCACAGGACAACAGGCGACAAAACAAATTATCCTGATGAATTTGTGAAGGGTTCTTCTGAGATAAGTTGTTAACATGTTTTTCCTTGCTCAGAGAAAAGGAGAAGTTTTAAATTGTAAGTATTGTGACAAGTATATATGATTTTAGTTTTTTTCTGGAATTGCCTGCTCAGAATCCAGAAAGCCTTATTGGTCTGGTCATCTTTGTTCTTTCTTCCTTAATACATGCGAAAATTGATCTATTTAAAGGTCATCTTACTAATACCCATTAATAGCATGAATTATCAAAGAGGAATTAAAGATAGTTTAAGTGTAAGCCCCTATTATTGTGACTAATACCCATTAATAGCATGAATTATCAAAGAGGAATTAAAGATAGTTTAAGTGTAAGCCCCTATTATTGTGAAGGCACAAATCTCAGGACAGACAATCTGTGTACAAACAGAAGGTGCTAGGAAAGAGTTAGTGAGTTTGTTTAAAAGCTTACTGCTTCTGTCTGGTATTAGCCTTCTGCTCATGATTATGTCTGGATATTATGTTTCTAGGGGTATTTTACTTTCTTTGCTCTCAAGCCTTGAATCTGCTAAGGTTATATGCACATGTGATTTTAGACACTTACTGGGTTCTGATTTCTAGTTGATAATGATATTGATTAAGGACTTTGCCCTATCCTTAAAATCATTTTACCAAGGAACCCATAGACTTTGCCCTATACTTAAAATCATTTCACCAAGGAACCCATAGACTTTGCCCTATCCTTAAAATCATTTCACCATGGAACCCATACTCTTGGGGATGTGAATTAGCCTTTGCCCAATTAGGAGTCAAAATTTTTACCTTTGACCAACTAGGAGGCAAAGAATTTCCTTACTAATGTTTGCTACATTGATATAGGTTCTTATGGAGTTTTTCCTTGGCCACCTGATCTGAATTGGATCAAGAAAGTCAATAAAATCAGCTAACTAAGCTCTTAATCTCATTCACCATATCATAGTTTGAAAACTTGCTGAGTACTTGGCAGACTCGACTCGATTTGTCAGTCTTTTTGTGGGCCACACTGAGTCGATGTGACTCGTGTGCCGAGTTCTCACCATGGACTCGCAAGTTTTGGATGAAGACTTGGTTGAGTTTTGAAGGAAGACTCGTGATTTTCTGGTGCGGACTTGCTTGGTGTAGAATTAAAGTAACCCCTGCAATTTTTCATTTTAGCAGTTCGTTTTTGACATTTTATGCTCTTATTTCGCCTAGTAGAAGACGTCTTTAGCATCTAGGTGACAAAATGCGCCAAGAGAAGGGTTTGAGGCTGAAAGAAGTGTTTGGAAGTTCAAATATTTGAAAAGATTCAAGAACGATGATATTCCAGGTTCCTATCTTCAATTGCGTAGCCCTCATCATTTAGACCTGTTAGATTCTATAGCTTCACTGTTAGTTCTTTGAAGAATGAAGATTTGGTCACAAATAGTGAGGACTTGGTGCTAGAAAAAAGTGAAATAGTGATAAAATTATGAATGATAGCATGTGCCATGAAGGTCCATGTGGTCTTGAATACCTTAATTTGGTCTTGGTGGTGGGGGCTTCGCTCCTCGACCTCGCCTTGTACCACGACATGGAACACATGAGGGGTGCTGCCCCTCGACTCCGTTGGGGGCTCCGCCCTCAGATCCCGCATGCCGCTCTCCCCTTGCTGCTCCCAAATCCAAGCCCTTGGTCCCCCCATTCCGAGACTCCACGGAACTATGTAATTTATTGATTTGAGGGTCATATGACATATGTAATCTTTGAATTATGACAAATTAATGATTGGAATAGGCTTATGTGTTCTCTAAATGCATTAGTTTCTATTTTTGTGTAATTATGTTTTTTTTTGGCCTAGTTTTGCTGAGTTCCGAGTCAAAATTTTGGGTTACTGAGTCTGCATCGAGTTTGAGTTTTCGAACTATACACTATATTACTCGAAACACTATCTAACACTCTTGAAATATTGAATTTCAATCAAGAACAAAGTATAAAAGTTATATTGTGGTTTGCAGAGGTTTCAGGTGGTTTAGAGGTGATTTGTATACCTTGGAGTCAAACACAAAGGTCCATGAATAGAGAAAATAGATAGAAACAAGTTATAGTTTTGTCAGTGACAAACCTGTCAGATGTAGGTGGGTGGCAGCTTCACATGTGTCATGGTAGTTTCAAATGTGGCAGTAGTTATGCGTATGCCATGGCAGTTTTGCCCATACATGGCATTTTTTTCTTGATGTATGTAGTGTTTTGCCTAGGAGAAATGTTCAAGAAGAGTAATGGTTACAGATGGCATATCTTCCAATACTTGATTCTAGCCTAACATGATGTAAATATAATAAACACCACCAGGAGTCATTTTAAAGAAGTTCTTTCCATAGTTTTCCTTGGTTGAGTACAATGGGAGTTGAGTGCAATAGGAGAGTGTCCATATAAGCAAGTTGTAAAGTAGTTGCAAGTGCTAGAATCTTATTGTAATGGTGATTGGTGTTGTTGAAGGCCTTAAGAGGGTGGTAAGCTTGTAATTTGCAAAAAGTGATAGTGGTAAGAGAAGGCAAGGCTTTACTCTTTTGGAGTTTTTTCTAGGTTGGTTTTCTCCTCGGCAATATCTTGTGTTTTACTCTGTTTTTCTATATGTTCTTATAGTCTTCCATACTATTATCTACTTTTGTTTGCAACACATAACAACAGACATGATATTCCACAGTCCATGATAAGTATGTGTAGAGCTTCTGGAAGAGACTGTGTGTAGCTTTTTTAGATCGATGTTTCGGATCACACTTCGTGATCCATCATCAGGATGAAGAGAAGAGAATGAGTGATCATCCTGATGATGGATCCCGGAGTGTGATCCGAAACGTCGATCTAAAAAAGCTGCACACAGTCTCTTCTAGAAGCTCTACACACACATAACAACTCATTTTTATAGCATTATTGATTGTTTTCTAAGCACATTTAAGAAAGAATAACAAATATTTCAACTAAGTTGTTAATTGGAAAGATAAAACATGTTTGCTGGATTAGTTATATTAATTACAGATCAAATCGGTATCAGAGCGCAATTGTGTTGCTTTGTACACACGTTTTTTTTTTTTTTGGTGATGTGACCACTTTTGCATATTATGTTCATTTATAGAACAACTAGTGCAAGAGGAGAAGGTGATTTAGGTCTCTTGCAGCCAGAGATATCCACTAACAAGTGGAATGCAGAAATGAGAAACATGGCCAATGAAAAAGAGAGCGCCTCAAGATTATGACGCAAGATTCATCAAGTTGGCAGAAGATGTGGAAAGCATTTCTCAATTCATTAAGAAACCTGATTTGTTGGATAAGACTATGGATAATTTAATGAGAAAGCTAGGAGTTCCAATGGAGGGTTCTAAAGTGCATGAATAGCTGATACAAGAGCAGACCAAGTCCATGAGGAGCATCTAATACCAACCTCACACCACCAAACTTACCTCTATTCAAAGTAGAAGCCAATATTGATATCCTGCAATATACAGCGGATGCAAATGTTGAGAAACTTGAACATTGGCCGTCTTAGCTTGAGTATATTTAAAATATTATATAATATTAGTAAGGAACGGCAAGTTTCTTATTCAAGATTAAGATTGGCAAGTTATGTACTCATTTGATGTGAGAACTATGTTCATTCTTGGGCTAAAAGGAGGTCACTATTGATTTGTAAATACTCCAAAATAGCAAAGGTGCTTCTAAGCCAAAAGGGAAAGGTAAATGGAAAGATAAGCATAATGCTACTATAACTATCTTCAAGATAGATTCTAAACATTGTGGGCATTTTGATGTTGATGGTCATACAAATGAGACTTGTTGGATATTACATTTGGAATTGCACCTATTAAAGAACAACAACAGCAACAAGAAAGCTATGTTTTCCTATGAAGGAAGAGAGGTTAGATGTAACTCTTAATGTGGAGAAGAGGATTGCTTGCTGATCTAGCAGGATCCACCAAACAAGGTTCTAAGAGTAACTCCAAGACCATTCTCATGGCTTGTAGTAATTGGGAACACCTTGGTGGTTTGCGGTATGGTTTGCAGTACACTAGAGCATGTCCCAAATGCTTGTGGTAACACAAAGGCCAACCATTTGTCTCCAGAAAGTGCTGCACATGCTCTAGTAGTGGTGCAGGGCACTCTGCACAAGGTCAATGTCATGTCCCCTTTTCGGTCCTAGGTGGTCGTCACGGACCCTTAGCCTATTTTTTCATTTCTTGTAGGTTAATGGGTTGGGTTAGGGAAATATTTTAATAAATACTAATTAAAGTTGGTTTTAATATTATTTTTGCAAGCATTGTAAAATACAACTTTATTATTAGTTTCCAGGCTACCTAAATGGGACATAATAAAGCCTTATGTAACTCATAGTGATATTTTATTATTTTGGGGGTAGAGTTACAAAAATAATTAAAAATAGATTTTTGGGCGGAAAAAGTGAATATTTTTATTTTTATTTCCTTGGGAGTCAATACAAAGGGAGTGAGGTTTCACTTGCAACTCTCCACCATTTTATCTATCAGACCTTTGTTTCCGAAATAGAGCCTTTGTGTTCATTTCTTTGCCCTAGGACAAAAAATTTATTGGCAAATGGAGTTGAGGATGAAAACCCGCCATTCCGAAGGAGTAATTCCATCTAGGGATTACCATTGCGCTGATATTGCATTGTACTTTCAGTTTTCAGTTTGTGTAATGTCCCGTTCTAGGTTCTTGAAGCAAATTTCTGAATCTTGCAAATTTCAAACTAAAACCCTAGGACTGAAATCTGATTTCTTATCTGCACCTTTCAATTGACTTCAACAACATGAAATATAGAATAGCATGTACCAAAATATTGATGGTAAACAATTGTACTATTATCAACTACTTCAACATGAATTGCATCAACAAGTCTATAACATAGTAAGATCTTATTTAGATTATTAACAACAATGCTACCATCACAAGATCTATGAATACTTCTGCTAAAATGTCAATATAATTTATGATTTCCACTCATTTGTAATTAACAAATTAAATCACTTACCTCCCCATAGATAGGCTCATAAAGGCCTTGGAACTGGATATAATAGTCCCAGCAGTGGAGCCAATCGCCCAATGTACCTCGCGGCAATGTCAACAGGTGACCCAACCCTAAATATGGCTCACGGTGTGCTTGTGGTAGCACTTCTTTCGTGGATGCTGCTGGTCTGCGCTATGCTAATCTTCTCTCGTCTCTTCTCTTGAAACATCCATTATTTATTGTTGGTGTCTACCCCGTGGTTTGATGTATTCTTTCGCATTTTAGAACTACTCATAACAATCGCATGGTAAAAACCCATGGAAGAAGTGCAACAAGAGCAATGAAACAATTGCCACTACTCGACAGTAATCCATTTTCAATCATGCTTTGATGGGTATCCGTACCCTCTTCCCAAGCTCTGATTTTGAGTGTCGGCAGGTTGGATGCTCGATTGTAGTACCAATCATTTGGTCGGGATGGCGTCTAATTTATGGAGCTCCTCTCTATGGTAGCATCCTTACAAAAGTCTTCACACTTACCCATCTCCTGCCTCTTCCTTTTTGCCCATCAAACTCCTCTGATTCTCCACTCCTTCACCTTGGCTCTTTTCTTCATTTGTGCTCCCAAAAATCCATCAAAAGGACCCCGGCCCCCCCCGGCAAAAAAAAAAAAAAATCCTCCTACAGACCAGCTACTCGTTCTCTTTCCTGCAGTGCCCAACTACCCCTGTCTAATGGAATTCCTCTCTCCTTTATATTATTTTGGATGTCCATACTTGGCAGTCATCTGACTCCAGACATAATCAATGTAGAGAAGGGATGCCATGCCTCATAATGGCATGGCAGGTTACTTTCCTTACTCAAGGCACCCTGGCCATTAATTAGTCTCCACTAGTAGATAATGGTCTTCGTTCACATTTAAGTTTCCTTGTTCCAGTATGGCAGTTGGTAAATTGCCATCTTCTCTCTTTTGACTATCTTTTTCTTTTATTTTTGTCCTGTAATTCCAATGTGTAAACTTTGCCTTGATGGGGATGTGACACAAAGTCATGTTAAAAGTTGTCGTTCTAAAGCCCTTATGTAAATATATAATTGTTTTCTTCAAAAGTCACATTAAAAGTTGTTTGTCTAAAGCCCTTACATTGATTTTTTTTGTATATGGGTGCATTATTGGTAGTATGTGACTCCCTTACAAGACATTTTGATTGAGGGTGGATTCCCATGGAGGTGACAAGTACCATGCTGCCAAAACCATAAAAGAGCTTCATGCTTCATGCAATGATATGTGGTTCGCAGAACCATCTTGATCAACCTGGATAAGTGAGCTGGAGGACTGCAGGAGGCTGCTAGCTCAGAGATTTGGTTTGGAAGAAGGTTGCTCAGTAAGGCCTATACTGACTGGAGCACTTTTGGTAGCCGAGTATGATCTCACCTGAAGAAGTAGTTGAGGCTCAGTCCAACTACTTTCTTTTGTGAATAGCTATGTGTGTCCCTATTTCACATATGGAGTTCTTTGTTATTAATAGTTGTGTATGTCCCTGTTTGTATGAGTCCAGTAAGGCCATTCCCATTTAAAAAGCATGGTGAAGCCATTCCCCCTATTTGTACCTAGAATATTTTGTAGCAAACAACTGAGTAAGTCCTTGGTTAGTCAAGTATGTGTATGGACTGCAGTGTGTCCTGTGAATAGTTGAGTGTGCTCCTATTTGTACCTAGAATATTTTGTAGTAAACTGAGTATGTCCCTGGTTAATCAAGTGTGTGTATGGACTGTAGTGTGTCCTGGTTCATGCATTCTGGATGTTTCTTGATGAATTGTGAGTGTATCCTAATTCCTTGGTTGGTTGTAAGTATGTTGAATTTGGTGTGTGTCCCAGTTCACATATGAAGTTATTTCTCTCCTAGTATTGGGACTATGATGTAATAAGTGGGAGAATGTTAGGAATTTTACACCATAGTATTGGTGAGGTAAAGTAATCTTATTAGGGGCTCTATTATTTAGGTTTAAATAATAATTCAAACTTATTATGGTTTGTTTGTTGGGGGTTGTACCCACAAAAAAATTAGCAGAGGTAAGTGGGATTTGAGCATAAAAATAAGATGTGCATCCTGGAAAATAGGAGCATAACAAGCCCTTTGTATTGTATAAATATATCACTTTATATTAAAAAATCATCTTGATATACCTGCAATTCGCTCTATTTAGAATTTTCTTCATTGTATGCTTGGGTTGCAAGTCACAGCTTTTGGGCTTCAGATTTTAATTGAGAAGAAATATAATGAGTGAGTGACATTATCCAGATGCATGTTGGAGAAGCATAGTGAATGAGAAAAATAGAGTGCTAGAGGGGCTTGAGGATGCAATTATCTGGCAGTATAAGGTGTCGATGAAAGGTGAATGTGTACTGTCCCCTTTTTCCGAGTGATCACCCAACGGAGTTGGTTAGCCTATTTTATTCCCGTAGGCTAAGTCGAAGTGGCAAGTTTATAATCTAATTAATTAAATACTAAGTAATCCTAAGTCACTTTGGATTATTTATATTTAATTAATAAAGCTGGACCTATTTGTAATGTGAAATGACTTTATTATTTAAGTTGGCCACTTGATAAATAAAAAAAAATAAAATAAAATAAAGAGAATTGCCAAAAGGGAGGTCGGTCCAAAAAGGAGGATAAAAAATAAAGTAAATTGCCAAAAGGGAGGTCGGCCAAGGCAGAGGTTATTTGGTGGCTATAAAAGAAGGCAACAAGCAAGTCATTTTCATATCATTTCATTGGAGATTCTCTTGTGGCTGCAACTTAGGTTTAGTGTATTCCAAGGACGAAAACCCTTAGCAATATTGGTGGATTGGACGAAAACCCAATTCCATCTTGGAGGTGGATTCATATGGAGTTCACATTTGCACTTCATTGGCGATTTGGGAGAAGAAGATTGAGCTTCAAAGAAATCTATTTCTGCAGATTTGGAGAAGAAACCCTAGGGTCAAAATTGTGAGATTTGTGGCCAAATACAATTTTGGAGATTGAAGATATATTCAGATTTTCAGACCAGCTTGGGAGCGCCATTTTTGGAGGGTTTTGAGTGACGTTTCTTGCTAGGGTTTTACCTTAGAAGTGAGTGCCAACCTCAAGGAGGGCGATTTCATGTCTGGAAAGCATTTGTGGACCAAACCCTAGCCACCGTCCTCACCTTGCATGCCATTCTTCATCTTCAAGGGAGCGCCGCCTATCTTGGAGGATTCGCCCATCTAGGGTTTGCAATAAGACATCATTCTTTGCCATTCTTGGTATGTATAAGCCTATGTTTAGGTCTGATTTGTAACAGCAGAGATTTGGGCTATGTTTGGGCATGTTTGAGCCTATAAACTTGATGTAATTTCAATTCAGAATAATCTGATTTGTAGCAGCAGACATTTATATTCAGAAATCAGAATTATATGTTATTTGTTTCGCATTTGGATGGTCATATTATGTGGTAGAATTGATGGTTGATGTTATCTCCATAAGGGTACATAATTGGCATGTTTATTTGAGCATTTGGCACACATATATTCGCTGTCCAATACCATATATAATTCAGAAATAGAGAAAATCAGATTTCAGACCTAGGGTTTGAGAAGAAGAAAAATCAGAAATTTAGGGCAGATCTGATTAGGGATTTTACAGTGGTATCAGAGCAAGAGATCTTGCCAGCTTGAAGGGTTTATATGATAAGAATGTTGACTTATGAATCCTGAGGATAGAGAGTACATTACATATAGGAGAAGGCAGCAGTTTATTGGCTCAGATTCTGAAGAAGAAGACATCATGGGTGACAGGAATCTTGAGGATTCTAGCACTAGAGATATCCTCAATGATATTGCTAGAGGACAGCGTGATCTAATGTAGCTTTTGTCCCAATTTGTGCGGCATAACATTACAAACAATGTAAACATTGAAAACAATGGGGAGGCTAGCAATTCCAGAAATAATACCGACACTCACACAGAACCACTCAAGCTTCTGTAAGTAGACCTCTCATGCCTATTTTCTTGGATCAAGGAGCACAAGGTGGACAATAGGTTGCAGGTGAGCTTTAATGATTACACGAGGGAATGGCAATCTCTAGGTGATGAGTTTCAAGCTGTAATGTCTCTACAGGATTTCTGTCAATTGAAGTATAGGAAGATGCCTAGAGTGGAGAGAAATCACAACCATGATTTGCAAAGGAAGTTGGGGAAGGTAACTATTACTCCTTTTGATGGTTCGAGTAGATGCACGACATGTGCATGGATCCAGAAGATGGATAACTATCTCACTTTGAACCCTATGTTCAAGAAGGAAGCAATTCAGTTTGCTACTTTACACTTGGAGGGAGATGCGCATGATTGGTGGTACAATGGGATGGTTACACAAGGTCATAGCCTTATCACTACTTATGTAGATTTCACTCAGAGGTTGATTGACAGGTTTGACAAGACTAACTCGAACAATTTTTTAGAGAGTTGGCCCAACTCAAACAGAAGGATTCAGTGGATGCCTATATATCTGAATTTCAAAAGCTTGCAGTCTTGGTTCCAAATATTTTTGAGAGTAGATTGACTTATCTCTTCATTGAGGGTCTAGAGGAGCCTCTTCGTGGTTGGATGAAAGCCCTAGATCCACCTTCATTGCAGGATTCTATTAAGAGGGCTAGAGGTATGCAATTTTCAACACCATCCAAGCACAAGTTTCAAAGCAAACCCTTCTCTTTCTCAAGGAAGGATCTCAAGAGGAATTTTTTAGAAGGAATGGCCTAGAAGGACAAATCCAGACATAGAAGCCAAGAATGAACTAAAAAGGAAGAAGTTGTGTTTCTCATGCAAGGAACCTTGGGAGCTTGGTCATAGATGCCTTGGGAAAGGCAAAGCTCATTACATAGAGGTCACCTCTGACATTGATGATGATGGAGTCCAATGATGATGATGGAGTCCAAGACACTAGTTCGGATAGTGAGGATGAGGAGCAACAGTTAGTGCTTGATGCTACAACTACAGGTGACACAATACATGGTACTATTACTACATTGTCAGGAGCTCCTAAGTATCATCCTTTTAGAGTGAGAGGAGTCTTGAAGGGACAACTGGTCACATGTTTGGTTGATAGCGGGGCCACTCATACACTCATAACTTCATTGATGAGGGTTTGGTGGTGAAGAGAGGATTGCAAACAGAGGAGTTTTTCAGGCTTCAGTGTGATGGTTGCGGATGGATTCAAGATGAGTTGCACTAAGAAGATTCCGCAGTTGAGTATCCATTTGGGTGACTATACAGTTACCGATGTTTTCTATGTGGTTGGGATTGGTGATAATGATGCTGTTCTAGGAATCCAATGGTTACATTCACTTGGCAGGTACATTCAAGATTTTTAGAAGATGGAGTTGGAGTTCATGTCGGATGGGAGGAAGATAGTGTTGAGAGCATTGGCGGATGGAGCGCTAAGGATGGTGACAACGAAGAGGATGGAGACATTATTTAGACATGGTGATGTTGCATGGGCAGCCCAATGTTGTGTCTTCTAAATTTTCTTCTAGCAATATCATGTTGATATCCAATCAGTGTTACATAAGCACAGTATGGTGTTTGGAGAGATTCCTCTTGGTAGACCTCCTGATCGTGGATTTGAGCATGTGATTGAGTTGGAGGAGGGCTCCAAGCCTGTCATCACCACTCCTTATCATCATCCTAGGAGATTCAAGGAGGAGATAGAGAAAACGATTAAGGACTCATCACTTGCTTGTAGGTCTTGAAGAAAATAACTCCCTTTGCTTCTTCGGTGGTCTTGGTGAAGAAGGATGACAAGATGAGGATGTGCATTGATTACCGTGCATTGAACAAGAGGACCATCAAAAACAGGTACCCTATATCCAGGGTCGATGAGTTGTTGGATGAGTATATTTTTCCAAGATTGATCTTCGTTTAGGGTACCATCAGATTAGAGTCTGTGATGAGGATATTCATAAGACAACATTCAGATGTCATTACGGGCACTATGAGTTCTTGGCTATGCCCTTTGGTCTTACTAATGCTCTCGCGACTTTCCAGTCATGCATGAATCATATTTTCAATAGGCAGTTGCGAAAGTTTGTATTGGTATTCTTTGATGATATCTTGATATACAGTAAGACATGGGAGGATCACCTCAGGCATATTGACGAGGTGTTGGGCATTATGGAGGCATAGTCCCTATTTGCTAAGGCTTCCAAATGTGAGTTTGGAATGACAGAGATTTTATATTTGGGACATGTGAGTGGCATTGATGGAGTTAAGGTACATCAAGAAAAGATACAGGCTATTCTGGATTGGCTGCCGCCGAAGAACATTTTAGATTTGAGGGGTTCTTTCAGGCTATACAGTTACTACAGGAGATTTGTGAAGGGCTTTTCACAGCTGGAAGCACCTCTTATAGATCTCACTAAGAAGGGTGCATTTAGGTTGTAGGATGAGGCTCAGGCAACATTTGATAGACTTAAGGAGGTGATGAGCACTCGTCTAGTATTGGCTTTACATGATTTCTCTTAGCCGTTTGTGGAGTGATGCATCAGGTGAAGGGATAGGCGATGTTCTCATGCAGAATAGACATCCCATAGCCTATGAGAGTAGGAAGTTGAGAGATGCGGAGTGGTTGTATTCCACCTATGATAAGGAGCTGCTTGCCATCATGCATGTGGTGGCAAAGTTTAGACAGTACTTGGTGGGTGGAAAATTTGTGGTAAGGACTGACCACAACAATTTGAAATACTTTCTAGAGCAGAAGTATTTGAATGAGAGGCAATAGAAGTGGGTAAGATTCAGGCATATGATTTTGATATTGAATATGTTAAGGGGAAGAATAATGTTGTTGCTGATTCACTATCTAGGAGACCCACACTTAGCTCTATGATAGAGATTTCAGTTGATTGGAAAGCTCACCTTTTGGTTGAGTATTCTAAGAATACTTTTGCATGCGAGCTCATGGACAACAAGATTTAGGATGACAGGTATAAGGTGATTGATGATGTGATATACTATAAGGACATGATCTGTTTGGTACCTGAATCTAGAATGAAGGATAAGATTCTGAGGGCTCTTCATGACACTCCTTTAGTAGGACATCCAGGGTTCTTAAAGACCTATAAGCAGGTGCGAGATTCTTTTGGAAGGGTCTCAAGGATGATGTCCTGCGACATGTTCGTGAGTGTACGACTTGTCAACAGAACAAGTCAGAGCATACTTTCCCAGCAGGTTTACTCCAGCCATTGCCTATTCCAAAATAGAAGTGGGAGAGTATATCGATGGATTTTATTACAGGTCTTTCGAAGGTCCAAGGCAAAGATTGCATATTTGTGGTTGTTGATAGATTGACTAAGTATTCACATTTCTTTACTATTTCATCTGAGTATAAGGCACCTCAGGTTGCAGAGTTGTTCTTTAGAGAGGTGTTTAGACTTTATGGACTTCCAAAGACCATTGTCAGCGATCGGGATAGTAGATTTCTCAGTGTGTTTTGGCAGGAGCTATTCAGATTGGCTGGTACAGAGTTGACCCTGAGCAATAGCTACCACCCTCAGACGGATGGGCAGACTGAGATTGTGAACAAATGGGTGGAAGGGTATCTACGCAATTATGTTGCAGGCAATAGAAGGCTTGGATCTGGTGGTTGCATTTAGGAGAGCATTGTTATAATACCACCTATCACATGTCGACATGCATGTCTCCTTTCAGAGCCTTATATGGTTATGATGCTATGTCTTTTGTACATTTAGCATTTGATGACAGTAGAGCTCCTAGAGCTAGAGAGATGATGCAGGATAGCCAGCAGATCCTTAAGGCACTTAAGGATAATCTAGACCATGCACAAAATCAGCAGAAAATGTATGTAGATAGGCACATGGTGGAGAGGACATTTGAGGTTGGTGATCTAGTTTTCTTGCTCCTACAACCATACTGACAATCTACATTGAAGAAGAGTGGTGTAGAAAAACTAAAACCTCGGTTCTATGGCCCTTACAAGATTGTGAGGAGAGTTGGAGAGGTTGCATATGAGTTGGAGTTGCCCGAGGGTAGCCGAATTCATAATGTATTACATGTATCTTGCCTCAAAAGGGCAATTGGGCAGCACATTACATCTTCTCTAGAGCTTCCACCATTGGATGAAGAGGGGAAATTGGTACATGTTCCTGATGCTATACTGGATGTTAGGGAGCGCAAGTTGAGGAATATGATGATCAAGGAGTATTTGGTTAGGTGGAGAGACTTGCCCCTTGAGGATGCTATTTGGAAAGGTGAACAGATTTTGCAACATCTAGGTTTGCAATTGCTTGAGGGCAAGCAATTCCGGGAAGGGAAGCCTGTAATGCCCCCTTTTTCTGAGTGATCACCCGACGGAGTCGGCTAGCCTATTTTATTCTCGTAGGCTAAGTCGAAGTGGCAAGGGAATAATCTAATTAATTAAATACTATGTTACCGGTTCTGCCCCCCCCAGGCCTGGGTCCTGGTTCGGTTCGCCCTGGGTTCGGATCCTGGTTCGGTCCTCCTGGGGGTTCGACCAGGGTTCGGTCCTGGGCTTGTGGGTTCGTCGGGGAAGAACCCGGGAGAACCCAGGCAGAACCCAAGGCGAACTTGCCCAGAAAAGTGCCATGTTTTGGTTTTTTTTTATATTTTTTTTATATGTTTTGTCTGAATGTGATTTTTGAGAGTCGCATCATCCTCCATCATAAGTCCGAAAATGATTTTGAAGATAGTTGTCCTTATGTGCAAGCTATTGAGGACACAAAGGTGGGTTGGAGAGAAATCCTCCAACAAAAAGGGAATAACCACAACGCTGTGAAACAATAGAATTTCAGTACTTTTCACATATGCCTACTTGGCAGTAAAGTTTACACCACCCAACTGGACATTGGCTTAGAATAATAATTTTAAAAAATGGTCTTTTGAGGAGGCTATATTGTCTTATTTAACCAAGAGTGGATGCACCATCTTTTCACTAATCTGTTCACTTTTTTTTTTAATCCTGGGAAAATATCAAAACATAGTCTTGACATAAAACCTACAAAAACAGACTTATTTTTGTATGGCTTCTTTCCTTAATCTTACTGAGATACAGATGTGCATGTTGTTTGCATTGGTACAAAGCACACATCAAACATTGTTACAAAAAATATATATTATTTAGCTTGCCATCAACATTCAAAAATTACACTCTAAGAACAATCTTGCAGATATTTAACAAAATGCGGTAGCTAACATTTATGATCAGGAAATAACCCATCTTCACTCTCATACTCCTGACTGTAGCAGCAGCCATAGCAACAAATATTGCTTTTATGAAGCAAACATAGGACACTGGAGCTTATTTTTACAGTCCTAGTGCTAGTGCAGTGTCACTTTTTGTGGTAAATAGAATGTTTTTTGTCTTTAAAATGACTCCAAATGATGCCTAATTAGTGATGGCTGCTTGTTGACATTTGGCATTATAATTTTGATTTTTGAATTGTAATAACTATATATATCATGACATTCGACGTTCGTGTTTGACTAATTGACATTGTAGTGTTTTTAATTTCTAATACTAGTGTGGTTTTGTTTATTATATGATCATATTCATGATGCTATGGTATTCCGAATTTAATTACTGCTGTAAATATGAATATATTTTTTATTTTTATATGTTTTTGTATGGACGAACCCAAAACGAACCCACACCCAATTTTTTTTTTGACCGAACCCGTGAACCGAACCCGAACCAGTACCAGAACCGGTAACTTAGATTAAATACTAAGTAATCCTAGGGTTTGCAATAAGACATCATTCTTCGCCATTCTTGGTATGTATAAGCCTATGTTTAGGTCTGATTTGTAAAAGCAGAGATTTGGGCTATGTTTGGGCATATGTTTGAGCCTATAAACTTGATGTAATTTCAATTCAGAATAATCTGATTTGTAGCAGCAGACATTTATATTCAGAAATCAGAATTATATGTTATTTGTTTCGCATTTGGATGGTTATATTATGTGGTAGAATTCATGGTTGATGTTATCTCCATAAGAGTACATAATTGGCATGTTTATTTGAGCATTTGGCACACATATATTCGCTGTCCAATACCATTTATAATTCAGAAATAGAGAAAATCAGATTTCAGACCTAGGGTTTGAGAAGAAGAAAAATAAAAAATTTAGGGCAGATCTGATTAGGGATCTTACAGAATGGCTAGTGTTTGTTTAATATAATCTGCAGCATGTTGGCATGAGGATATTGAATTTGCTATTAAGCTTGACACGTGGCTGTGAGGAGTGCAAAGTTTGCGCAGACTGCAATGTAAGCAGAAAATTGGGTGACATAAATTTGAGGACACAGCAGGAAAAGGAGAGCTGTTGAAGGCGCTTTGTGCATACAAGCGCTCCTGGTAAAAGTGCAGCACAATCAAATTTACTATAATGTAAAGCTCTTATCCTTTATTTTGAAAGAACATCATAAGGGAAGTTTATGTATTTATTAATAAATATCAGAATCAGCTTTTCCTTTTAATGAAGGGCAAAACAGGCATCATTTGGTATAGGAATGTGACAAGCATTGTAGAAATCCTATGTTTTCTATGGTGGGTTGCATGCAATAAAGTATTTAAGGTTATGCTTTTTTGAGGGAGTGTGCATGCGAATTTAGAGTTTTGACTGGCAAGCTGCTTTGGTTTAAACATATTGATTTCATAAAGCCATTATCGTTAATGAGTTAAAAGAATGGCTATGTCATGTCCTGATATTTAAGGCATTGTTTAAATTAAAGATTTAAACATCATGAAGTCGCTCTTATAAATTTGAATGATATAAATCATTATATATATATTATTTAATAAATAATATTAAATAATATTATTATACGAATATTTTAATATAATATATTCATTACTTTTAAAATAAACAAATATATGATAATATATATATGATATAATAATAATATAAAAACAATTATAAATTATCATATAAATATATATAACATAATTGAAGTGATTATATATATATATATATATACACAAATACATATATATGTGATAATATATATATTATAATACACAAATATATATATGTATTATCTTAATATATAAATATATATATATATAATAACAATCCAATAATATTTGAGATATATATTAATAAGAATACATAATAAATAATAAATGTCTCATATATATATATGAGGATTGGTGTCTCTTAGATCTCATAACAAATAAAGATTAATCAAAATAAGGCAATGAATGTCTTTTAAGAACAGTCACCACTATTAAAGTGCTGACCGTTGGGGGTATACAGCCCTTCAAACAATTAAATAAGGGATCGATTCACCATTCCAAGGCATCGATTAAAGTAGGTGTGAAGTATATATATACAGCAGCATTCAGAAAGCAAATAGCACACAACCGGCAGTCTTAGCCTCATCAATACAGTCCAGATCAGATTCATTAAATATTCAGAGAATTTAGAGATAAAAGGCACAACAGGTCAGCCAAGGTAAAGGTTATTAGGTTTAATATATTGTTAAGTCAATATTAAATATTAAGGATTAATTTAAGGATTGTATATATATACTTATGTATGCATAGTCAAGAGTCTATCTGTGTATATGTCAATTACGTTATTGATATTATACCTGTATGAGAATATATATATTATGTTAAGTGAGGGTATGCTCATCTCATTACTTCTATTGCTTGCAACCATAGGGTAGGATGGTTTTGTTAGGGAGAGGTGGAGTAAACCCAGCCATTGAGTTGGTGTCATTGCGCCCTAGACAAGTAAATCCCCATCCATGGTTGAGGATTAGAAGAGAAATGAGGATTGAGACTTGAGCATAACCAATACATAATGTGCTATGAATAAATGTGATCATTTGGTATGTTGAAAGTTAATACTTAGTTATTTCTATTGCCTACAACCTCAGGAGAGACGAGGTGTTGTTAGGGAGAGGCGAAGTAAATCCAATCCATGAGGTGGTGTCATCGCACCCTAGACAATTAAGGTTGTTAGGGAGAGGTGGAGTAAATCCAATCCATGAGGTGGTGTCATTGCGCCCAAGACAAGTAAATCCCCATCCAAGGTTGAGGAATAGAAAGATAGTAAGGATTAAGACTTGAACATAGTTGATATTGAATTGAGTTATGAATTGAACTGAATGTGGATTATGCTATTGTTTATGTTATACTATTATAGATAAGTTCAATATTATCTTGATTGAGTGACCTTTAATAGTTCTAATGTCTCTTTCTAGTGATATTATTGTGTGTAAGAAAAGAAATAAGGAATATCCTAAAAGGGGACATTACAAGTGGTATCAAAGCTATTGTCCTGCCATCCTGTGAATGATAATTGATTTATATGCATTTGAGTGTATACTCTACGAGTTGTATTTGTATTCGAGTGTATACTCTATGATTTTGAGCTACTTGATTGTCTATTTGAGCTACTTGCCTACTTGCTTGAGCTACTTGCTTGTCTACTTGCTTGTCTACTTCAGCTACTTGGTTACTTGCTTGAGTTGGTTGCTTGTCTACTTGAGCTACTTGCTTGTCTACTTGAGCTACTTGCCTACTTGCTTGAGCTACTTGCTTGTCTACTTGAGCTACTTGGTTACTTGCTTGAGCTGGTTGCTTGCATTCTTGAGCTACTTGGTTGTCTACTTCAATTTTATTATGTAACTAAATGACATTATGTAACTAAATGACAATGCATGTAACCTACAAATTGGTATAATCACTTCTATATTTAGCATCTTGAGGAGATCACTCAACACCCTTCGACCTTGAGGTGAAAAAGGGAAGAGTATTTCATCTAAAAAAGGTATCCAAAACATCATTAAAGGATTCAATTGAGATTTAGGACCACTGAGGTATCATATCGACCTAGGAGGGTCAATCTCTTAAAAGCCAAAACAACAATTTTGAGAGGACATAATAAAGACAACTCAGCTCTTTAGGAATCCACAAATGGGGAGAAAGATCTTAAAAGGAAATGTGGAAATTTATAATAAGATATATTCATCAAACTTAATTGTTCTATCCATTTAGAACGAGACCATGACTTCGTCTCAACACATTGAAGGTAGACGTTAAAGTGCAAGGTAATGAAAGAACTCATTGTGATTGCTTGAGGACAAGCAAATTTTGAGTGGGGAGGGCTGTCATGTCCCGATATTTAAGGCATTGTTTAAATTAAAGATTTAAACATCATGAAGTCGCTCTTATAAATTTGAATGATATAAATCATTATATATTATTAATATATATATTATTTAATAAATAATATTAAATAATATTATTATACGAATATTTTAATATAATATATTCATTATTTTTAAAATAAACAAATATATGATATAATAATAATATAAAAACAATTATAAATTATCATATAAATATATATATAACATAATTGAAGTGATTATATATATATATATTTACAAATACATATATATGTGATAATATATATATTATAATTCACAAATATATATATGTATTATCTTAATATATAAATATATATATAATAACAATCCAATAATATTTAATATATATATTAATAAGAATACATAATAAATAATAAATGTCTCATATATATATATATGAGGATCGGTGTCTCTTAGATCTCATAACAAATAAAGATTAATCAAAATAAGGCAACGAATGTCTTTTAAGAAAGTGGTGACCGTTGGGGGTATACAACCCTTCAAACAATTAAATAAGGGATCGATTCACCATTCCAAGGCATCGATTAAAGTAAGTGTGAAGTATATATTATATAATATATATACAGCAGCATTTAGAAAGCAAATAGCACACAATCGGCAGTCTTAGCCTCATCAATACAGTCCAGATCAGATTCATTAAATATTCAGAGAATTTAGAGATAAAAGGTACGGCAGGTCAGCCAAGGTAAAGGTTATTAGGTTTAATATATTGTTAAGTCAATATTAAATATTAAGGATTAATTTAAGGATTGTATATATATACTTATGTATGCATAGTCAAGAGTCTATCTGTATATATGTCAATTACATTATTGATATTTTACATGTATGAGAATATATATATTATGCTAAGTGAGGGTATGCTCATCTCATTACTTCTATTGCCTGCAACCATAGGGTAGGATGGTTTTGTTAGGGAGAGGCGGAGTAAACCTAGCCATTGAGTTGGTGTCATCACGCCCTAGACAAGTAAATCCCCATCCATGGTTGAGGATTAGAAGAGAAATGAGGATTGAGACTTGAGCATAGCCAATACATAATGTGCTATGAATAAATGTGATCATTTGGTATGTTGAAAGTTAATACTTAGTTATTTCTATTGCCTACAACCTCAGGAGAGGCGAGGCGTTGTTAGGGAGAGGCGGAGTAAATCCAATCCATGAGGTGGTGTCATCGTGCCCTAGACAAGTAAATCCCCATCCAAGGTTGAGGAGTAGAAAGATAGTAAGGATTAAGACTTGAACATAGTCGATATTGAATTGAGTTATGAATTGAACTGAATGTGGATTATTTTATTGTTTATGTTATACTATTATAGATAAGTTCAATATTATCTTGATTGAGTAACCTTTAATAGTCCTAATGTCCCTTTCTAGTGATATTATTGTGTATAAGAAAAGAAATAAGGAATATCCTAAAAGGGGACATTACAGGCTAGTATACAAGCTTTGTTGTTGCCAGAGTCCCAAAAATTGAACAGAAAAAAATATAGCTTACGGAGTCTTCAAATACTCACTATTTGTGAGTGTAAAGAGCCTGACAAGATAATATTGAACAAAGAGTTAGGATCGATTGATGATCTTGAAGATTTTGAAAGAAGGTGTCGATAAGCTTTTTGATGCTTCTAAAGCTGTCAGTTATAGATGTATTAATACTAGAGATCTGAAATGCCACGAGGGGCCTTATATCTAAAGAATTCTTTGTTTTCATGTAAGTTGTAGGAAGGAGGATCAAACCTTGAATACTTGTTATGAGTGAAGGATCTTAGTGATCAATTGTTTGCTATTGAGAAACTAGTGGATGATGAAAATATGGTAGCTTTGGTCTTACAAAGCTTACCATCATCCTGTGATTCGTTTGTTAAATCCCCACATCTGATTGTGGAGACTCAAGTGCTTAACTTTGAGAAATCAACATTTCTCTTGTAAAAGGAGAGGAGATGACATCAGGGGGATGCATCAACCTCTGAAAATACAAAAAGTGCATTCAGTGCAAGGATCAAAGCCAAATACAGGAACAATACTAGAAATTCATCAATTGACTTCTTCAAAGCGGTAATACATCCAAGAGATCAGAATGAAATGTTATTACTGTAATGAGCTTAGACACCTTAAGAGAAGTTGCTGGAAAAGATAGAGTTTTCTAGCATGCCAGTGGGGATCAAAGTAGGCAACTGTTGCTGAAAGTGATGAACAACAGGTGAGAAAGAATTTACATTTGTTGCATACCAGGATTAATCAACTGAGTCCCCAACTTCGTATTTGACTTGGGCATCTTGACACTATACATGTTGCAGAGGATGGTATGTTACATTTGTTGAACATAAGATTAGAAGTGAATCTGTTTCATTATGTGATGGTTGGACTCACTATGTTGAAGGATGTGGAGATGTTTGTGTCACATTGAGCAATACTGTACTTAGTCTGTAAGTTATACTTTCAAGAATGTTCAATATGTTCCTGATATCAACAAAAATCTTTAGTCTGTTCATGAAATAACAAAAAATTTTACTCTTTCAGTATACTCTCAAGGCAACAAATGTTTGGCAACAACTTTCCATAATAGCAAATTCATTGTAGTTGGTGTTGATGAGAAGGGATTGTATAAGCTTTTTGATCATAAATTAGTGGATGCTCATGCACTAGCAGTAGTGTAAAATAATAGTGTACTTTGGCATGAGAGGTATGGACTATGGACACATATATTTATATATACTGAGTAGGACAAACATGGTCAATGGACTTCCATCCATTCAGAAAGTTGGGATGTATGTGCAGGATGCCATATGGAAAAAGAGAGTTGATGTTCACTTGATATTGATAAAGCATGGCATGCCAAAGGAATCTTGAATCTGGTACATGCTGATTTGAATGGTCCAATGAAGACACCCATTGTGTTTCCTTGTCATTGGTTCATGACCTTTCCAAGAAAATGTGTGTACTTCTGAAAAAGAAGTCAGATTGCTTTTCTCACTTTAGCATTCAAAGCTTTGGTATTGGGCAGAAGTTGTGAATACAATGGTCTACATCCCTAACTAGAGTCCTTGTAAAGCATTGCAGAATATCAGTCTCATGGAAGCATGATTAGGTAGGAAACCATCATAAGTGACTTGTGTGTTTTCGGTTGTGTTGCTTTTACATTAATTCTTACTGAAAGGAGAAGCTAGGTGCAAATAGCAAAATATATATTTTTGTTTGCAATAGTGAGCTGTCAAATGCATACAAGTTACATGATGTTTCTACAAACAAAATTGTTGGTAGGAGAGATGTTACTGATTATTTTGGAACAAGTTCTAATGTAAAAAAAAAATGAGGCTTGGAACAAGGCTCAAAGTCAAGACCATTAGAGGGGTTAAGTTCTTGGGGGGATTTGATGAAGAGCAAGGTGATATGGAGGTTGGGATAAAGCTCTCAATTTACATTGGTTTGCCATCAATCAATTAATGGTTGTATTGACAATTGGTATGTAGTTGGATTTATCTTACTACCACTCGACCAGACATGTTTTGTTATGAGCCATCTTTCGTGTTCTATGTTTAAGACACAAGACAAACGGCAAGCTGAAAAACGAGTTCTTTGATCTATCAAATGAACCCTTGCCTTTGGCATTCTATATCAGTGCTCTACATGTTCATTTTGTATGGCTATATTGACTTCAATTCGGCTGGATTAATTGATAGTCACAAATCTACCAGATAATATGTTTAGGCTTGGTTCAGGAGTAATTGCTTGGCAGAGCAATCTACAACATATGGTTTCCTCATCTTTCAATTGAAGCAAAAAAACAAGGTAGTCATCAATATAGGTTGTGAGGTGATGTGGTTGTGGAGGATATTGGTTGATCTTCAAATTGATCAAGCATTACCAACCTCACTTTGTTTTAATTATCAAATTGTGGTCAAGATGATGAAGAACCCAGTTTATCAAGTCAAAACCAGGCACATTGAAGTTCATCATTGTTACATTTTGGTAGTTGATTGATAAAGAAGATGTTTGTCTTTATTATTGTCCTACAGAGGAGCAGGTTGTTAACATAATGACTGTATCTAGTTTAGTCATTAAGGGAGGAGGCGGGGGGACGGGGGGAGAGAGGGGGTGGGAGCAGAGGGTTATAAGATATCTTAGGTCAGGTAATAATAGTTTAGTTAAAGACTAAACTGGGTGGGTTGTTGAAACTAAGTTCATAATGTTATTTGTCATTTTGTGTAGTCTGTTACATGGATAGTGGATTTGTTATTTTATTGCCAGGTTATTTAAAGCAGCATAATGTAACGAAGAATCATGGCTTGTGCTTCCAATGTTTTTGGTTTTGATAAAAATGGGATTTTGAAAGGGCCCTGACCCTTTTACAAAATAGCAGCCAACAGGCAGATGAGAAGAGTCCCACGAGGTATGGGACTAACAAAAGCAGCTAAACAGCAGAGACAGCAAAAAACATAAGGACCAGCACAGATACGGCAGTAGCACAGTAAGAGAAAACACAAAACTTAATTGTTGTCCGCCAGCTTTTGGAGTGCACTGGCACTTCCAATGTCAATATATATAAGTGAAAATAGTACATGAAAATCTTTTCTCTTTTTCAATTCCATGAAGAATCAAAAACATCAATGGCCATTTTTTTGAGGCATTTAAGTGCCTTTAATGTAGAATTCTCTCTGCAACTTCCTAGGCCTCAACCTTGCTGCTTTTGGTGATACTTTCTTTGAACTCAGATTTGTGAGATGTGAGTTTTGTCTGTTTTCTATGTTCTTTTTAAAATTAGAAAGAAAAAATCTGAAGCTCTGGTTTTTTGTAACCAATTGCAAAAATGTGTATGGGACTCTCAAGACAAATACACAAATCCTAAATGGTTAGACAATATGAATTGAGTTCTCTAGAAGACTGAGAAGACTGAGACTGTTGCAACAATACCTATCTACAAAGACTGTTGTGGGTGAAGTACATTTCTTGACTTAATTTACTGTGTTTATGAACAGGCTATGGCTGGCTTAATGGGGGATGTCTTGAAAGCATCCTTCAATCCATCTCAACTAGTATTGACGGCTGGGGCTTCTGCAGCCATTGAAATCCTTGGTTTTTGTCTGGCAGAGCCAGGGAATGCATTTTTGGTTCCATCACCATATTATCCAGGGTAGGTATTGAACATTTTGTAAGCCTTTCACTAGGAAAAGTTGTGTTCATAAACTACAAATGTATTTCATGTAGTATGAGAATATGATGATTGGGTGAATTTAATTCTATAAAATGTTTTTCTATTTTTGGCATGCTCAAAATTTACCAGCATGTTATACCTTTTAAATCGGTTTGTTGTTCAACCGACTGCCAGTTTTGACAGGGACTTCAATTGGCGTACTGGTGTTGAATTAGTACCCGTTCCTTGTCGTAGCACTGACAACTTCGATGCAACAATTATTGCACTTGAGAGGGCATTCAATCAAACTAAAAAGAGAGGGATAGCTGTTCGTGCTCTTCTTATATCAAATCCTTCTAACCCAGTTGGTACAACATTGGATTCCGAGATGTTGACCACGCTCTTGGAGTTTGCAAGGGAAAAGAACATTCATCTTATATGTGATGAAATTTATGCAGGATCAGTGTATGATAGCCCTGAATTTATTAGCATAGCAAAGCTTCTAGAATCCGGAGAATTTGACAAGAGCAGAGTCCATATTATCTATGGTACATCCAAAGACTTGGGACTTGCTGGTTTTAGAGTTGGAGCTCTTTATTCTTACAATGACACTGTCCTGAATGCTGCTCAGAAATTTGCTAGATTTTGCTCTGTTTCCTCTCATACACAGTGTTTACTCACTTCCATACTTTCAGATGCTCAATTTATCAAGGAATATTTGAGAACGAATCAAAGGAGGTTAAAAGAGAGGTCTGCCTTATTCAGTGAAAAATTGAACAATGCAGGCTTTAAATGTTCTAAGAGTAATGGGGGTCTTTATTTGTGGGTTGAAATGGCAAATTTGATGCCATCCTTCAATCAAAAGGGAGAGCATGTCTTGTGGGAAAAATTATTATCAGACGCAAAAGTAAATATTACTCCAGGATCTGCTTGTCATTGCATTGAACCTGGATGGTTCCGTGTGTGTTTTGCTACTCTGAGTGACGACGATGCAAAAGTAGCTTTACAACGGATTCAAGAATTCTCTAAACGCTGTAAACCTTAACTGTAGGGATACTTATTCTTTTTACCAAAACCATTTTGGCTCTATAATCATTCTTTATAATATCCTACTCAAGTTTTTGTCTATGCTTAAAGTTTTACTTGCACATTTGATTTTGCTAGGGATTCATTTCATTAAGAGATATTGCTTGGCAGATGGACTTCTTGATTCCCTTCTGTTGTATGGATTCCTGCCTTTTGCCATAGCATATAATGTTGGTACACTCTCTTACTTTTGGTTGATTCTTTCTGGTTTGTGCATGCCAAAAATTATGAGCAGTGATGATCAATGGCTGACCAGATCCCAACTATGGATTAACTACAGATCTTGGTTTTTGATCTTGATTCATTTTTGGAATTGCATTGTCTGTGGGATTCTGTCGGCAAGATTTATTGGCAAAGTCTTGTTTGGCAACAGATGGTTGGTTATGAATGGGAACAGCTTGAGAGGGGATGATGTTTCCATCCAAATGATTTGGTCAAAGTAAATCCATCTTTTGACAAAACTGTTTTTACAAATTCTTGCGGGGAGCAGTACCCTATTGGGTATCAGGGCAGTTTCAATTAGTTGTTATCTATAACTTACAATATTATGTACTCAATTACTTCTGGGAGAATGAATCTTTGACTACTGAATTGGTCAAGTAAATACATCTTTTGACAAAACTGTTTTTACAAATTTTTGGGGGGAGCAGTACCCTATTGGGTATCAGGGCAGTTCAAATTAGTTGTTATCTGTAACTTACAATATTATGTACTCAATTACTTCTGGGAGAATGAATCTTTGAGTAGTGAATTTATGTATTGAATATTTTCCTTTTAGCATTGCTAATTTGCAAACTGGGAATGACTAAAAATAAATCATTGTAAAACACCTAGACCCGCTTCCCACTTGCACTGTCTCCAAAGGAGCAACATGTTCAGGCATGTTCATGAATCTTTGAGTGGTGAATTTATGTATTGAATATTTTCCTTTTAGCATTGCTAATTTGCAAACTGCGGATGACTAAAAATAAATCATTGTAAAACACCTAGACCCTCATCCCACTTGAACTGTCTACAAAGGAGCAACATGTTCAGGCATGTTGACTAATTTCATGTTGCAAAGTCAATGCGGCCATACATAATGATACAATAAGTGAATTTTCTGATGGCAAATTTTTATACATTGTCATGAGCAGTCAATTCATTTTGGAGAGGTATGTAGGGAAAAGCTGCTCTTTTTAATTTTTTAATGTGACTGAGGATTGTCCGATGCTGCTTCATTTAAACATCTTGTAGGATAACATGAATTGAATTAAATACAAAATAAATTTTTTAGAGCTTCATTGACCTGGACCCTGATGTATTTTCTCTAACTTTGCCCTGCCCACCCTTTAAAACAGTTTGGCTGATCTGAGTAACCATTTTCGTATCAGATTACAGTCTTTGATAAGATTCAATGACAGTAGTCTGTGTGGCTGAGATCTAGCGGTTAGATAGGGTGCTTAATGCTACAATGAACCTTGGTTCAAACTCCAGCTGGCATGCTTCCCCCATGATCTCCATGTTTCTGGTTGTGACGGCATGGTTGGCTTTCATTGTATCCTTGGCTCTGATGTGGTATATGAGGTGGTAGGCATATCAGACAGATAAATAATCTACTATTTTGAAGAGTGTAATGGGGGGAGGGAAGCCTGCTCCTAGATGATCAATGGCTGGTTAGACGGAGCCAACAAATAGAAATCAGCAATTAAAACTTTAGAAACAAATCTATGAATCATAAACATCCTTGAGAGGCAATGGTTGAGGTGATTTATAAGAGTTACCCACAGAAAGTAGAATATGGATGGCAAATACTAAAAATAAATTGCGTGGACTTATCCTTGTATGGTTGGGTTGCATGGTTTAGAAAATGCTTTAAGGTATCATTGACTGTGTGTTCTCACATAGAGATGTATTGCATTATTCCATGTTTTACTTGACTTGCCTAGAATCAAGCATTGTTTCTTAACAAGAACCTAATGTTAACTCTTCAGATGCTAGCAAGCCTTGGTTGTGCACATGAAGGTACATTCTCAAGCTTAATGAATTTCTTTAATGGTAGATATTGGAATGTACGTTATATTATGGATTGCCATTGTGCATAACAAATTCCTTAACTAACTCAAATCTGATTATAAGCCCCCGTGGGCAAAGCCAAGACTGGTGATACTTTGTCATAGAGTGCACACCAAGGTTTAATTCCCTGGTGGCACTGTTGGAGGCCAGATGCTAGCTTTGTCGGACTTTGTCAGACTACAAACCCCATAACTAGTCTATATGTATACATTCGATACAAGTTTTAAAGGAGGTGTTCCATAAGGTAAATATCAAGCTCTAAGATATTAAGAGGGCCATATTCAATTATGTGTGTGTGTTAGAGGTCATTTAAATGCAGCCTATAACTATTATTAAAAAAAAATTATATTTGAATTTGGTACGAAGTTTTTATATGTTGGATTTATAGAGGTAATTTTGAAGAAGAATTGGGTTTTAATTGCATCTCATCTTGAGCTCTCGAAGAATGTACTCTAAACACTTTAACAGCAGGTTACCTGATTTTCAATTTCCATATATGGTATTCGCTAAACATTTTTAAGTTATTAGTGATCGATATACTGAGTAAATCTCAGTAGCCAAGGATTAAGGAAATACGGCAAGGTAGTTTTTTCTTTTTTAAAATAGAGAAAACTCTAATTATTGAAGGCCAAAGTGCCAACAACTGAATGCACGCAATACGAAACATGACAAGATTTTTTGTTTAAAATAATTATGTAGAATTATCATTCTTCTGATATGAAATATTATAATATTTTGTTCTATGATGTCTAAAAGACAACATAAGAAATTTGATTATAAGTCAAAGAGACTGCCAAAAAAAAAGGTAAACAAAAGCACATAAACGTTTGCGACCCACATGCTTCAGATTTAAGAGGGTAGTTATTCTAAGTAATGAGTACGAGGGGTTTCTATGGTGTAATATTATATAATTAAAAAAAAAAGAATTCTCCTCATTACGTGGTAGTTTTGTTTTAATACTCTGGTCATTACCACGATGATTACTTTTTCTGAGTAACCATTTCTCTGACAGAAGCTAAATTTTAAATTAAAGCTCATTTGGAAGAAATATCTACATTAAATTAGTGTAATGTCATAGTGAGGCAAATGGATTATGAATAGATTTCCTCAGTCTATCTTTCGTTAGTTGCCTTTGCCCTCATGTTGGAGTCTATTTTCTTCTTTTCTACTTTGGGATGATTGAAGTGGGCCATTCATGATTTGTATAAGAGCATGGAGTTAAAAATAAAATAAAATTCCACAACTGTATTTTCTTAAATGCTTTAGTGGGTACTTCGCGTGCTTTTCCCTCTCCCTCTCCTATCTTGATATGCACTGCCTCAGTGAGCTTGATGGTAGTAATGTTTAAACATGGTAAGGTGTGTGAGGTGACCAAATGTTTTATCATATGAAAACGGTGGTTATAATGAACGCTGATCAACTATCCAAATAACTATGTTAAATTGAATTGAATTTTTTAATTGATCCTATAGCTGTTAGGCAAGGCTCTCATCTTCACTTTCTTCTAAAAAATTGGATAACTATGTTAAATTGAATTGAATTTTTTAATTGATCCTATAGCTGTTAGGCAAGGCTCTCATCTTCACTTTCTTCTAAAAAATTATCTTTGCATAAGCTTGTGTATAGCTTACGTTAACAAGATATTTTACTTGTAAGGGGAAGTACAAATTAAAAAAAAAAAATTGATATATACTCGTACTCCAACATGTGAAATAGAAGTGGCACACGTAGCCTTTCCATAATCGCATTCAAATTTAATTTACGTATTAATGTCTATGGAAGACTAAAATTGGTTTCTTGGATTGAAAAATATGTTTAGAGAACAAGGGGTGCAGTGGCACATCCCAAGCAAAATACAAAATAAAAAGTGAACAATGTGACAAAAGAAATCATGTAAAGACAATCCCTAAAGGTCTTAGAAAGCATTCTTGATATTTAAGGCCGCAAAAGAGTGCGCCATGGGCAGGAGGCCATGGGGTTCACCAGGTTTGTGACACTTCACAATTCTATAATATGAACTTGGAAGCTTATTGAAGTGAGAGGGTTAGAAATATGAAGTAATCAATCTTATATGAGCCCTTTGGTAGACATGCCTATGGAAATTTGTAGACTAAGATCAAGCATCTCTCGTAGGCAGAGAGCAAGTTAATCTCTAATCCTCGTAAGCCATGAGAGATTGAAAAGAACTAAGTGAGTCTTTAAGTGACAAAAAATGGCTTTTGATCTCATATTGAGAGTATTTGGATACAAAAAGTTCCTCGATCTCTTGTTCTAAGGAGCATATTTGGCAAATACAATGCCCTTGAGGAATATAGTGATTTGTCTCAATGTGAAGTTGGTGGGAGCAAACTTTGAGTTGCATAGGAGAAACCCTTAGGTTGCAATGTAGTTGGAGTTTGGTATACCTCTAGGGGTGCTAGGGGGTGCTGGGGGTGATGAATTTTTGAAGAAGTGATTCTCTAGGTGCAATCAATGTGGATTGGAGGTATGCATTGTAAATTTCAATATGAATATCCTTGTCTATCTCCCCCTTGGGATTTGTCTCAATGTGAAGTTGGTGGGAGCAAACTTTGAGTTGCATAGGAGAAACCCTTAGGTTGCAATGTAGTTGGAGTTTGGTATACCTCTAGGGGTGCTAGGGGGTGCTGGGGGTGATGAATTTTTGAAGAAGTGATTCTCTAGGTGCAATCAATGTGGATTGGAGGTATGCATTGTAAATTTCAATATGAATATCCTTGTCTATCTCCCCCTTGGGAGATTAGGAGCATTCATCGAAAAGCCTTGTGACGGTAGCCTAGTAATATCAAGTTCAATGAGATACAAGGAAGAAACTCTTGCATACAAACATGGCTCAAACCCTTTATTTGCTAGTGCTAGAGGATATAACAACAAGACAAAGATACCTAAGATGGCCAATATGGGATGTGGCCATCAATCTCAACCTATATCTCATAGTCTCCACATGGAATATTACTAAAGTAATGAGAGTTGTACCTAATTCTGCAAAGGTGATGGCTTGAGGAAGCGATCTCTTGACATGAATATGTTTAGATAGCATCATAATCAATATTCCCTCTATAGGACTAAGACCCACAACTTGAAGGTATAGGCCCCAAATCTAACAACCATTCAAGAGGGTAGGCGTGACTAGTGAGTTAATAGGTGGATCTTTATTTGAATGTTTTGAAATTTAACTTGAAAGCATCGCTTTTCAAGGATCATAAGAGCAACATAGCCCTTGTTTAGATTCTTATTTGTGAGGGATTTGATCCACTTGTGTTTTAAGTCATCTTAAGATGATTCCAATGAGTAGTCAGTACACTAAAGGCATTTTTCTTATGTAAGCAATAATCATAAGGTAAGAGGACCCACTTAAAACAAAATCACCTTCAGGCATGTAATGTCCCCTTTCTAATCATTTAATTTGGGGACTCAAAAACCCATTCCATATTTCCCATGGGCTTAGGGAAAGTAATAGGAAAAAAAAATCAATTTTTTGGTATTTTGTACATTTTCATAAATTGCATTTTCAGAGGTTTTCAAGGCATTTTGGCGCTCAGTTTGTTCAAAAACCTTGCATTTTCATTTTTCAACATAAGTCTTTGGGAGATCTTTCCAATGCACAAAAGAAGTTTGATATTCGCCTACCAAGCTAGGAGTTAGGACCTTGCCAAGTTAGGGTACCTAAAATAAATATTTTTGTACATCTTATTGAATTTTGTAGCTAGTATGTCCTTGTCTATCTATCCATTTCAACTTCCAATGAGGTGTGGGATTCTTCACGGGCCTTGTGTAACTCTCGCTATTTTTAGCATATTCTATGACAAGCTTATATGGAGGAGTTACTGTTTATTTTTAGCTAGATATCAAATGGAGGTTATGACTTATCTTTTGGTGGGCATTTTTAGAGGGAAAATATAAAAAATGTTATTAATTATTATTTGTTGCAAGAGGGGCGTTGGAAATGGGGTGCCCAAGTTAGGCATTCAACATATATAAAATGTAAGTAATTTCTTTATTTTGGCATCTCATTTTTATCATACCAAAAATCTGTTGAAATTGTTTGAACACTTGTGTTCATTCATCAAATTGAGGATGAAACCCCTTTGGTTTCTTGAGGGCAATCTCACATAGAGGTTGTAATTTGCACTTCGAAGATTGTTTAGATTCCAACATAGTTTTTAATAGATAGTTTGTAGGATTTGTGAAGGAAGGAGCTCCATCATATAGAGTTTTGTTTACAGATTTGAATATCACTTGTATTACTGTTATTTATGATTTATGGTAGCATTTTGTTGTACATTCTATCAATATAAAATAGCTCTATTGTTTTGATAAAGTTTGTTTTATGTGTGCAAACATTGAGTGCTTCTATGACATAGTTTATTGTAAAATTAACATTTTATGTTATAGTCTTTAACATTCAACTTGAATGGAGGTTATTTTAGTGCATCTCATATTATATTTGCTATGTATTTTTTAGATATGATATTATTTGCAAAAATATATGATTGGGTTATTATAGTGGTATTGGAGCTTTAATCTTGCCAGCCTGTAGGGTAAATTAGTTTGTTGATGTTTCCCAATGAAAGAGAGATCAAATATCAAATAAGGGAGCAAAGGAAGTTGTGAGCACAAGATCTCAATAAAATAGAAGATATGGCAGAAGGAGGAAGAGGAAATCACAAGCTAACACAAGATGAAAAATAGATTTTGTCGATCAGACTTTAATTCAAATTAATGAGACCTTGAATTTTTTTTTGCTCTCAAAATTTAGGAACTCCAGATTAGGAGAAGGGAGTACATCTACCATTAATTGTGTTGGTTCCCAAATTACCACAACCCAAAACCCTAAAACATTACTCAACCACCTAGGCCAGGGTTGTCATCAAGGTGATTGGAAAGATGTTTATCATCAGTTTGAGGGCCATTTTGGCCAACTAATAGGAGTGGGTAGACTCCTCTCCACTTCAAGCTCAACTAAGCTTAGGAGGGATATTCCTAGAGGTATAAAATATTTATAGAATTCATAATATTGCAGCAATACCTAGATGCAACTTTAATCCCAAAATGTTGTCACTAGATTAAAGTAAGCTTGCTGCTAAAACTTCTAATTAAGCTGATAATTGCGTTATGCATTTGCACCCAAATATGACAATATTACATTCCTTGAGATGATTCCACTTATCTTTACATACACAACATACATAGTGCAAGCATGCATGTACATGATTCACTAATGATTAGAATAGTTTTGTATCACTTTAGATTTATTCCTGGTTATTGGACAGAACCATGAACAACGTGTAGAACCTAACCTAATCCTACTCCTACAATGATTAGGGCAAAGAGTTTGATTAAAAAAGTGTTTGATCCTTCCCTAATATGCACTGGTGCCTATTCCATTGGGCAACAATCATTTAATACGAGGAAGGAGAAACATTTGATAGAACATCCACAAAACTGGATATGTATTTACATACAAACCATAAATTACACCTTATACAAGGACATACTTAATAATCCATAAAAGAACTGCAATAATCCATACATAACACATAAATGACCATTACAACGTGTTGGGTGAATATTTTGTTATCAACTAATTAATAACAAAATGGTTATATCAACCACAGTGTGATGAGATATAATCTCTCCTCTCAGAAAGGGGAGGCTCCCTTCTTATTTCCCTTTACAATCAACAAGTACTTAACTATGTTTATTTACACTAAAACTAACCTGTGGATGTTGCCATATCATCTATTTCTCTTATTTCAGAAAAGATGTTCACTTACAAAAACTCTCAATAGCAAACTCTTGATTCTTACAAAGTGTGATAAAATAAAAACTACTTATTGGAACAATAATAATTGATATCCAAATTGAATAAACATAGGAATAACCAAGATGATACCAGGATGCCTTAATACCAAGAAAACCCACAAAAGCACAAAGTCTTTTGTTGCTTCTTATGCTAACTTGAAGTTGAAAGAGTATAGAATAAGGTGCAGTCCAAAGTCTTCATCGTATGCTATAATGAGATCAAACAAACATGAAAGATAACCAGTAGCTCAAATGCTTTCAAGTATCTTCCCAATCACAAACATAAACACAATTCCAAAGACAATATTGCAGCCCAAAGTCTACAAAATCATATTTGGAGCACCTTCTAAACACTTGATTCCACGCTACAATTCAACCACGTACACAAGATAATGTAATAGAATAGACATAAGAGCAATTCTAAAACATCACAAACTTGATCCAAGACAAAGATTGGATGCCAACTTGCTTTCTTTGTATTGATTGAAAAATGATTTACAATATGAACTCAAAGTTTCAATTTGCTCTTCAAAATGGCAGTGCTTTGCTTCAATAAATAAAAGATAATTAATTACATAGGAGCCTCTCTTTATTTATAGGGAGAGACTATGAGCAAAAATAGGGAATTTAGAACTATCTTCACTTATTCAAAATCAGAGTTCTAATTGACTTGGGACTTTGTCTCACAATTTCATGTAATCTGATTTTACAAAAAGACATGGAGTTTGTCATCTACAAATTACAAAATACATAACTAAAACATGGAAAATAAACTAAGTGTCCTTAGACACTTCTTCATCATCTTGATCCTTATCCAAAAAGTCTTCGTATCTCTTCATGGCAGCCTGGACTTCATTGCTGTCAGACCCCGGTGTATGTTTGGAGATGGTAAGCACTCGGGTGATGGAATCTGTGAGGGCATTAGTCACTCTCTTGTGCTTATTCAATATCTTCTGCAATCTATTTAGAGTTATCTAGAATTCCGCCAACCTGCCAATTAAAGCCAATGTGACAGCTTTTGTTTCTACCTCCGTATGTATTAAGGTGGTAAACTCTTAAATAACCGCATCTTCAAGGAGTGTTTGCTGGTTATCATCTAGCATGTGGCAAGGAAGCTCAGCCAGCTCGTCTGAAATATCTAAGCCTTTACTTTCTGCTCTTTTCAAATCTTCATTCAAGTCTTTAGTCAGGCCTTCAATGATTTCTTTCTTATGTATCATGCCCCCCTATATTCCACATATTTCTTTCTATTGGGGGTCACCCCATCTTAACCAACACTTCAATTTTGGAGTCCCACAGCTTATTCCATGAGTCAAGATCTTGTTCAATGAGCTGCATATCTTGAGAAAGAACCTCAAGTGTCTGGTTGATCTCTTTACCTACTTTGCCTAGGTCATTATAAAGTTCAATTGACGACTTTATTAGTTGTTAACCTTGGGCAAGTACTCTTTCAATCCAGGCATCAATTGCCTGACTTTTAGCACCAATCCTCTCAACCTTTTGAATGGCTTCATTATTTGCACTGGTCTCAATAGGTTCTACCTGTTTTGATGATTGGGCTATCTTTAGAAGTATTAATTTCAACCAATCCACTTGTACTTTGAGTTGATCCTTGATTGCTTTCTCTCTGTCATATCTCTCCAACAATGCAGACAATTGTGCTAGCACATCTTCCTTTGCACTTTCATGTGTCTGCTTGCCGAGTTCAACTCTTGGTATAGTGTAATCTGAAGCCTGAACTTCTGTGATACTCTTGTTAGGTGGAGACATGGCTACCTCAGCATATTTGTTGCCCGACTCATCAATAAGCACCTTGGATAGAGTCTTGGCTTTCTTGGTTGATTTTGACCTTACCGGAACCAACTAACCAAAATCAAAATCTTCAGGAGACACAAGTTGCTTCTTTCTTTTTGACTTCTGTGTCATAAGCCATGGGGGAAGAACAAAAGAATCACTTCCTACTTTTGTTGTCAGAATTTGGGAGGATGTGGGAATTACAGGTTCTCGTGATACTAGTGGGATAGAAGACTCTTTCATTGGTGTGGACACATGTGGAGTCAGTAACAATAGGTGGGGTTTGTGTTTGCACAACATCGGGATTAACATCAAATGAGACTTTGGAAGAGGAAGACGACAGAAACTTCTCAAACTCTGACTGTGTAATTGAATCAATTAATGATGTAGGAACATCTGATAAGCTAGGTATGGATGAAAGAGAACCAAAAACATTATCAATATTATCATGGGGAAGATCAAACAATGACTCATTAGCAGGTGTTGAAGGGGATGAATGGATAGAATGTATGGACACATTAGGTGATTCAGGATTGGTAGAAACAAATGGCAATTGTTGTGCACTTGAAGATACAGGAGGCACATGATTTTGAACACTTGAATCTAAAGGAGAAGAGTGAGGAGGTGTTACATGTGTAGATTCAACTTGAGAGTCAACAGGAAGTTCCTGTTCCTCCTCATTACACATTTTCTCATGTTCAACATTTGGCTGAGTAGATGTTCCTTCTTTTTCCTTTCTCTGGCCTTTATCTCCTATTCTAAAGATATACTTAGGATTTTTCCCACTAGCAGGAGTGCCCTCTTTATTCTTTGTCCTCAACTCCTCTCTCTTCCCTATAGGTCCCTCTATTTGCTCTTCCTCTGATCTTGTTTTAAAGGGCTTCAATTTTATCCCTTTCTTATGTAGTCAGACATTGGTGTTAGCAAGAATGAGCTGAAACCTTTCTCTTATCGAGGTCATCTCCTTTTGTGACCATTGAATTGCAGGAAGAGGAGTATCGTCAATCTTGTTGCCCATATACACAGCTTCAACTATATCGCCTTCATCTTGCATATCCTGTGGGATATCAGCCAATTGAAAATTCTTAACTTGATCCAATGAAAGACGACTATAGTCCATCCTCCTTACATCTTCCTTAGTTCGGTATTCGGCCCAAACATCTTTAACCTTATGGACATGAGTGTAATTACCTTTCAACTTGTCCTTCATCCCTCGGTAATCAGAATCAAGTCTTTTCCTTTATCTCTTCAAGGTAATCCATTGCAATTCTATTTCCACTGCTTTTGCCTTGGGAGTCGTGGAAATACCATATCTACCAATTTAAAATTGAAACTTGAAACCACTTCTGTGAGATCCTGCTTGCTTAATATGAACATCCATAACTCGTCTACACAATTCCATCAGAATTAACTTGTCACCTGGATACCTTGGAAGCACATATGGCTGTCCACCAAAACAACTAACTCTGATGCAGGTGAAGGTAGGAAACTGTAAAAATATGCATCTGAACTTTTTCACCTATTCCTAAGCCTCATCTGAGACTCTCTTCTTCTCAAGGCCCTTCTCTAGCATACAGATGTAATTGTAGAAGAATGCATCATTCACCCTCCTGAAATGTTTGATGCCCTCTTTCAGGGTTAGCTAAGGGTAGTACTAATATACATGAATATTCCTCCTATCTCCTTCTAAAGAAAGCCCTGGAAAATGCTTCATAGCAGCAACAACATACACCAAGTATGAAGTCATGTAGAACTTCAATGTTGTAGACACCTTAGACAGTTGTTCACAAATGGAGTCACTGATATGTTGCCCCCACCATATCTTTTGATTCCCCTTTTTTATGACATGAATGTATTGGTACATCCACTCTTGAAAAGTGTTTGATGTGGGAAGACCTCTTACCCTACCGAGGAGGGTTATAAGATCACCCACCTCATCGATAAACTCATTCCTGAAGATGTTCTTAGGCCATCTTGAAATTGTAGGCCTAGGAGTTTTGAGCCATCGAGTGTTGATGATTCTCTTGCACTTTTCTATATGAGTTTCATAATAGCACTTTTGTGCGTCTTCAATTGTAAGATTGGCATAATCATCAATATCTGGACACATGAAGACTGTGTCAAAGAAATCTACATCCAACTTTATGATAACTTTACCATCTACATCTGATATGCTTCTGGTGTCTTTGTCAAATTTTCCCGCCATTGCCAATATGAAATCAAGATTCTGTGCAGACACTAGGAAAGTGGAGACCAAATGGATATTACTGTTCAGGATGCATTGCATGTGTGTCGGCACCGGCTGTTGGTTTATCCTTTCTAAGGACTCAGACATATCCACATGTCCAATCTCTGTATCTTTGATGTCATCAATGTTAGACTCCACAGAGGTCACTGGGATGACACCTTGATATTTGTACTTCATCTTCTTCTTTGGAGAAGTTTCAGAGATCTAGCAATCAACTGCAAAAATTTGACTTTTAAAAATTTTCCTAGAGTTAGAAAAACTTCTTACAGCCATCATTGTGCAGTTGTAGAAAAAATCTACACTTATAGACTATAAAAACCTTCATTGTGCAATGCAGGAAAAAATCTCCACTTGGCCATTTTCTATTATATCTTCATTTGTAAATTGGAGAAAAATCTCCGCATTACATGTAATTGGAAGTTCAAACAAAGGAGATGCACTTCAGAGAAAATTCTCTGAAGTACATCCCTTTATAAAAATCTAAGTAGCTTTACTTAGCATTTCAAAGGGTGGTCGAACATGTGTGGGTTTTAAACACCATACAACATATTCATAACAGTGTTGTGCAGAGTTTAAAGTCCGCACAACATGTAATGAAGTGTTAAGAGCAAAATGAGCAGGATGTGTTGTTCAAGCTTTAAATTCTGCACAACACATTAGTAATTGTGTTGTGCGGAATTTAAAACCAGCATAACACAAGAAGTGTTATAACTTGTTCAGCGTAAGGTATATTAGTATGTTGTGCGGAATTTAAAACCCACACGACATCTAATGTAGGATATCTTAGGCAGTTAAAGGGTGCTATACGGACTTTAAACTGCGCACAACACCTAACAAGTGTTGTGCGGAGTTTAAAAACCACATAGCACCCCAAAGGCGTAGGGTATTTGCAAGATGATGATCATGTTGTTTAGAAGTTGAAACTTGAACAACATGATCATTGAGGATATGATCATAATCGACCAAGAAAATGGAAACAAAGAGCAGGGTTTGTCAAACAAAGAAACAGAGGAAAAATGACAAGGGGTAGATTACGTCGACACCATAGAGGAATAAAAACAACAAAAACCTAGTTTAAAGATTTAAAACACTAGGGTTTCAAAAGTAAAAACATGAGCATGAAAGGAATAAAAACACAAAGAGGTGAATACGAAGACATACCCGAAAACCAAGTTGAAAATCGAAGGTGAGGTTCATGAATTCGATGAGTTTAATCTGCTTGGGGCACAGAGGAAAGTGGGAGACACAACATAAAAATGAAAATGAATAAATAAAACCTAAATCGAAAGGAATAAGGAGACCATAGATTTTGAAAAATCTGCATTAATGGTCATTAAAGACCATACGTACCACAGGAGGAGTGTAGTTGTGGGGATTTTTTCTACAACTACATGGAGTGTGTAATTGCGGAGAAAATCTCCGCAATTACATATCTCATGTAGTTGCTCAAATTTTTAGCACATTTACACAAAACTCAGAAAAAGAAAACACTGAAAAGCAAACACGCAAGAAAACTAAAAACAAACAATGCCTCAAATCGATGATTTTTTTTTGAGGGGTTGAACCATGCTCGAGACGACATAGAATTATCTCGATTTGCATGCTTAGAGGGCGTGGGCTACAAAACAGATAAGTTTCGTAGGGGTTATCCCACGAATTGAGCACGCTAGAATTCGAGGATAACACAACGCTTGCAATAAATTAATATGCTGTCACATACATCAAATCTATAGTTATATTCATGCCAGCAAATGTGGCAAGAGGAAACCCTAGCTGCGACTAGAAGATTTCCCTGAATCATTACAAACAATAAGTATACCTAGGTATCCAAATGAGGTTTCAAGTGAGGTTAGATCTAGACTTCCCAAATTCTAGGGAAATAATGTAGTTTTGGGAGAAGACCATTTGAAGGATTTTAATAATTTAACTGATGATTATGAGATTGAAGATGAAGACACATTGATGAAATTATTTGTTCAATCTTTAGATGACATTACTAGAGAATGGTATAAAAGTTTGCTTGATGAAAGTATTGAGTCTTGGGATGAATTCTAGAGAGTATTCAAAGAGCAATATGGTGACAAGACATACCCATGGTTCATCATTAATGGATTTACAAATATTGTAGAGGGGTCAATTGAATATGTTTCAGATTTCAATGCTAGATTCATTAGGCTAATGTTAAAGATTCTAACATACATAAGGCCTAATGAATCCATGTCTTTAGTTCTATACTATAATGCATATGATGTTAAGATGTGGTACTTGTTACATGATAAGGATCCCCACACGTTAAGAGAAGCATACAAGATGGTTGAAAACATTGAAAGTAATCAAAGAGATTCTAGAAAAGTTTAGAAAAGAAGTGATATGAGGATTTGACCTCATGACAAGGGTCAAAATAGTAAGGCCCTAGTATAGGAGGATAAGTTGAATAAGGTAATGCATGATCTCAAAGAACTAAGTTACAAGGTAGAAAGAAATGAAAGAGGCATTACTATAGAAAGACAAAATCAAGGTAGACAAGAGAGGATGCCTAGATTATCAGATCAACCCTATAATACTACATGGAATAATGGGAGACCTATTATACCAAATCCTAGAGGACCAACAAATAGAGAGACCCTAGATCCTTTAAAGAAACCTGGAGTTAATAATAAAGAATCTACTTCATCTTGCCTTGCATGTCAAATGCCTCATTATCTATTACACTTCTTTGCATATTTAGAGGTTTTAAATAATAATGAAGAATATGAGGAGTATGAAGATGTTGGTCATGAGTCATTACAAAATTAGGATCACTAGGAAATAGATATGTTGTTTTCAAAAGGATGTTTTTGATTATGGTAAGCTGCAAATTAGGGTGCAAATCCCTTAAACAAAAAGGCACAACGGGCAACAAAACAAGCCCAACAGGCCACCAAGAACAGATCAGAAGCACACTAGCAGTAGCTAAGCATAATAAAGTTTATACAATAAAACTAGAACCATAACAAAAAACTAGCAACAAAACAGAGGGAAAAACTACTTGAGGAGCTTATTCCAATCCTCCATGAGGAAACCAAGTAACTCATCATTGGTAGTATAGGTCTTCAAAATAGAGCCATGCTTATTCCCTTCAATGTCCTGGAGGACTGCCAAGGAAGTGGCAGCACGGTGAGTGACCTTCTAACACACAATAGCCATGATTCTCATCTTGTCCTCAAGAGTGCCCATTCTCACTTTTAGCTCAACCATTTTTGTTACAACAATGATTAGTACTCTTATGAGAATGAATGTGGAGTTGAGTTAGATGTTGAAAACATGGGGAATGTATGAAATTCTTATCAAAAAGTTTTCTTAGATAGTGAAGAAGAATATTCCCATGTGCGTAACATGAATTTAGATGGGAGTAAGATTCAGTGAAGGAGACCTTTTGATGAAAAAAATAGTGAGATAATTGTAGTGGCTATTGCTAAAGTCAGGAGTGAGTATAAATTAAGAAGCAAAGATGGTCAGAAATGAAGTATTGGGTTACAAAATACCAAGGGTATTTTCATCAAAGAAAAGAAAGTATACCCAAAGGTCCAGCATGGTTCTAAGAATCAGAATTCAAATGAAGTTAAAAGTGGTGAGTTGTTGGTCAAGAGTACAAATAAGCAGGATCAGTAGGATGGTAAGAAGGTTCAAATTGTCTAGGATGCATTAGCTAGGAAGGAGCATGGTAAACAAGGTACTATTGGTCATATCCCTTTTTTCTGTAGTAATAATATGATGCCACTGGGTGTTCCTTTACCAAAATATGTTCTAGTAGATATGGATTAGATGTTCAATCAGATAAAGGTTTAGGTTCCTACAATGGAAATGATGAGGATAAATGAACATAGGAATAGAGCTTTAGCTCTCATTTTTGATGTTCCTCTAGATCAAGTAGATAAGGATAATGAATGTAGCACAAAAAAAAGGTAGACAACCAAATGATAGGGTTGAATAATAAGGTAGACAATTTTGAAAGGCCTGGAGTGTATTTGGGATTAACATTGAGCAAAAGTCTATTCAAGCTTGATCCTTTCAAGATAGTATTGTTGATAAATGACAAGTTAGTAATGAATTGCATGATAGATTCAGGTGCATCTACTAACATTATGCCTCTTCATGTCATGAGACAATTGGGTATGTAAGATGCAAAGTCATTTGGTAATTGTTATTCCATGGACTCTAGAGAAGTACCAGTTATAGGGATAATTAAAGATGTGAATTTAAAGTTAGTTGCATATCCTGAGAAAGATTATAAAATGAATATAACAGTGGTAGACAATCCTCTAGAATATGGTATGCTTTTGTCAAGAAAATGGTCTACTGCCATAGGTGGAATTTGTTGAATGCACAAGACAACTGAGAGGGGGGGGGTGAATCAGTTGTAACAAAACTTCAAACCCTTACAAACATTCAAATCCACATTAACCTTTAAACATCTTATGATGTTTAAGCATGAAAAGCAAATAACTAAAATTGAATCATAACAAAACCACACATAAGAGAACACTAGATTTTACAAGGAAAACCCTAAACGAGAAAAATCACGGTGAGGATTAGCTCACAATATAATGTAATAGCAATATCGAATTACAAAGGCTCACTGCCCAAAAGAGAGAATGCTCACTGCAGGTGGACTCATTGCCCACTGAGAAAGAAAGAAAGAAGAGAAGAATGGCTCACTACCAGGGTTTGAACTGATATAGTTGCATCTAACCTATGCATGGAGTTCAGTTCCAATGAAGCTCAATATCCATCACGACACAAACATCTTTGTAGCATCACTAAAAATAGTAGACACCTACTCACTGCATTTAGTAGCCTAACACATGAAAGCTCTCATTGCCTTGATCAAATTCGCATCACAAACATCATATCCCTCACGCACCCACACATCCACGACTCCTTGACACTTATTTATACAATCACCAATCATGAAAACATTCTCCAAGGTCAGCAACACAACTTAACTGACAAAATTCAAATTAGGTTTGGACCTAAACATTCCTACGGAGGAAAGGACTGATTGCAAACCACATCACACCTTAGCACATACCTAAATCCACTCTTACACGCTTCATGCTTTCACTTTCACCAAAGTACAACCGCAAATAGTGTAAACAACCAATTCGGCCATCCTTGTGTTAACACCATGAATTTTTAAATGCACACTTCCTCAAAAACACACGACGACATGTGGATCATGCATCAAGCTTGAACATGATCTAGAAACATCCAAAAGCACCTGAAAACCAACAAATTCCTTTACAACATCTTTCACCTAAAGAAACTTCACATCAGAGTACTTAACTAGCTATAACATACTTTGTCATCATCTACGACTTAAGAAATGTACTTGCGAAGCACCAAACCACGAACCACTTGAATAGAAGAAAGATATAGACCTTATAAGCATAAATCTAGAACCGCAACAATTGAAACCATTCTGTGGAGAAATGCAGAGCAAAATACTTTCTCCTAGACACACTGCAAACACTGTCAAACACTATTCTCAAACTGGTGAACACAACTTTTACTGCACAACAATCTGGAGCACCAAATTCTGGATTTAGTATCTTCAAACACTTCTAAACCACATATCCAAATCACACACTCAGATATTCAATTAGGAAGAAATGTAGAGCAAAACTCGATCATAACTCTGTTAAGCTAGAACACATCATCAACACACTGTTTCCTTTGTTAATCAAATTTTCTCAAAAGCACTTGGAAACCCAACAACAGAAGCATATCCTCAACATCTTCAACACCTCTACAAAGCATTCAAATCACTTTTAGTAAGACAACTTAATCAAACAACCACCTCATTGGAAGACACAGTTGACACCAATGACAACACAATCTTGTTGACATCAACACCGATTAGCACAGACTTGCAACAATCTCCCCCTTTGTCATTGATGGCAACACATGATGTGAAAAACCATCAAGACACAACTTTGCACCAATCTTCTTTACTTGCTTAGTCTCCTCCTTCCTTTTACACATCTCTCTCTCTCTCTCTCTCTCTCTCTCTCTCTCTCCTCTGACATCAATGACAAAGAGTGTCACAACTTTCCCTTTTCATGATATTGCACATACTTGCACCATTCACTACTGCTTTGCAACATCTATTTCTTTCACTGCTCTGAATACTCCCCCTGACTGCAACAATCATCATAACAACTACTTGCTCCCCTTGAGACGTAGCCCTTAATCATCAGTCCAGAAAAGAATAAATCTTGAAATCCACTGGACTGATGCATCTTCTTATGCATCTAGTTCAAGGAAGGAGGAGCAATAACCCCTAACTTTTCCCAGAGATACTCAAATGTATCCTTAGGAAGAGCCTTAGTGAATATGTCAACAATCTGATCCTTTGGAGGTACATACTCAAGCTTCACTTCATTCTCTGCAACCTTCTCTCTCAGAAAGTGATACTTAATTGAAATATGCTTTGTCCTTGAATGCATCACCGTATTCTTTGAAATGTTAATAGCACTTGTATTATCACAGAAAATAGAAATTGGCTCATCATACACAACTTTGATATCCTTCAAGGTTTGTTTCATCCACAACACCTATGTGCAACAAGATGTTGCTGCAATGTATTCTACCTTTGCAATAGACAAAGATACTGAATCCTTCTTTTTACTTCACCATGACACTACTTTGCCACCAAGAAAGAATGCTCCACCACTTGTACTTTTCTTGTCATCTACACAACTAGCCCAATCTGCATTTGTATAAGTACTTAGAGTAAAGTCAATATCTTTTGGATACCACAAGCCATGATCAGAAGTGCCCTTTAAATATCTAAATATCCTCTTCGCTGCCATAACATGTGACTCTTTAGGATCTGTTTGAAATCTAGACTCAAGACAAACTGCATGCATAATAGCTGGTCTAGTAGCAGTTAGATATAGTAATCCTCCAATCATTGATCTGTACTTTCTCTGATCAGCCTTAGGAGATTCATCATTCTTGCTCAGCTTACAACCAATAACCATAGGCGTACAAACTAGTTTAGAATCTCCCATTCCAAACTTCTTTAACAACTCTTTTACATACTTTGATTGAGAAATGAAAATGCTTTTATCTGTCTGGTTGATCTGTAAGCTAAGAAAGAAATTCATTTCCCCACATATTGACATTTCAAACTCTTTTTTCATCTCATCTGCAAAGCTCTTACACATGCCTTCATTTCCACCAAAAATTATGTCATCTACATACACTTCCACAATTAGAATTTGATCTCCACTTACTTTGATGTACAAATTGCTATATGCAGAGCCTTTATTGAATCCTTGCCGTAATAAGTACCTGTCTAACCTTGCATACCAAGCTCTGGGAGCTTGCTTCAATCCATATAGTGCCCTCTTCAATCTGCAGACCATATCTAGCTTATCTGACAACTGAAATCCTTCTAGTTGCTCTATGTACACTTCCTCTTCCAGTTCCCCATTCAAGAAAGTAAAACTCACATCCATTTGATATATTTTGAAATCTTTATGTGCTGCAAAAGCTAAAAACATCCTAATGGCCTCCATTCTTGCCACCAGAGCATAAGTTTCCTCATAGTCCCCTTCTAGACACAGGGCTAGTCCATCATGGAGTTCCTATGGGCTAGCAGTTTGGTTAGGGAACAGTGGTTAGTTGGCTCTGGAGGTCCTTGTCAGTGTTGGAGTTTGGTTCGCATTCAATGGATCCAGTTGTCACCCTCGTGGTTGGCTCAGTGGGCTCTTGGCCATTACTATTTTTAGTAAGTTTGGGTATTGTGTCGGTTCGGGATTTTCAGAGTTGGATCAGATGTCTTTTGTCGAGACCTTTCCGACGAGCTCAAGATCATGGAATTCCGACACCGTCTTCATACTTATTTTAAAGTCCGAAGATTTATTAATTGATATTAATATGGACTTTATTATATTTTGCGGGAAAAGTCAATTAATGGGAAATAAAGTCTTTTTCCAAGTTGTGACCTTGGGCGCCCATCCCTAGGCAAGTAAAAAGTGTTTTTAAATGATAAAACTCCCTCTTGAATTCCAACGCCATCTTGGAGGGAGAATATAAGGTTTATTTGGAGCTCATTTCATTTTATGCTATGTTTATGATATTTCTAATTTTGAGCTCTGCTAGGGTTTCATATTGTTTGGGGTTTGAAGATTCGAACCAGAGGCTCTTGGAGACGGAAACCTCCCTGAGTAACGGTATCCCACAGGTGTGAAAGATCACCCAACGGTGCCATTGACGGTGGATGTATTCGACATTCACATATGTGTTGAAATGGAGACATTCGGGGTTGTTTCATTGTGCTGATTGAAAGATTTTTTTCTGTTGCTGTTATAAGCTGATAATGGATGGTATAGAAGGTAGAAATATGAGTATTTGAAGTAGATTATTGCTGCTGTACCTTTCCCCTTGCTGGCCGTACTATGTACCATTAAGGCGTGGGTCCTTTGGAGGTTCTTCCTCTTTCATTGTAGCTTCATTCTTGGCCATTGTGTGGCATTTTGGGCTTATTTCTCTACTGTTATCATTTGTATTGGCATTCTATATCAATCCATGGAGATTTGATGCAGTTACATCCATACCCACTAGCGGGTCCATTTCTGGCGGTTGTAGCAAGTTGCATATTTTAATATGGGTATGTGAGTAATTGTTTCCTGGCTATTTTACTATTTGGGTTGTCTTTCGTTTCTTCAAATTCATTGTATATTTTCTGGGTTTCTATTCTATGCAATACATTGTGTGCTCCAGCACTACATTTGCAGGAAAACATAAAACCCCCTTCTGCATCTTCTATCTATCTGAAAGAACACACAAAAATTTAATAAAAAATCACACAATAAAGATTTTTAAAAATACAAATAGGTATGACACATTACATCCTTATGTGCTGCAAAAGCTAAAAACATCCTAATGGCCTCCATTCTTGCCACCAGAGCATAAGTTTCCTCATAGTCTATTCCTTCCACTTGTGAGTAGCCTTTACATACAAGTCTTGCTTTATTTCTTACCACTTCTCCATTCTCATTCAATTTGTTTCGGAATACCAACCTAGTTCCAATCACATTTTTGTTCTCTGGTCTTGGGACAATTTCCTAGGTCTGATTTTTCTTAATCTGCATTAATTCTTCTTCCATAGCCTTGATCCAATTCTCATCCTTGCATGCCTCAACCACTGTTTTAGGTTCAAATTTAGAAAGTAAACACATATTTACCTGTTCTTCAATAGCTCCACTTCTTGTCAATACACCTTTGTTCTTATCACCAATGATCTGGTCTTCAGTGTGATGCTTCTGCACATACTTGGGGGTTTTAGGAGATTTCACCGGAGCTTCTTCAATTTGCGCTTCCTTTTCTTTAGCTTCTTCTTCACTGGAAGAAGACTCATCTGATTCATAATCATTAATCTCTGAAATCTTCTGTATGTCTTCATCAACCTTAACATTCGCACTCTCAACAATCCTTCTTAGCCTATTTTTGTAGCACCGGTAAGTTTTTCTTTTGTTAGAGTACCCAAGGAAAATACCTTCATCACACCTTGTATCAAACTTTCTTAGTTCTTCATCTCTTCTGATATAACATTTGCTTCCAAAAACTTTGAAATATTTAATAGTAGGAATCCTTCCATACCATAGCTCACAGGGAGTCTTTGTGTCATTTGCCCTTGTACTTTGTATGTATATAGTAGTATGAATTTCTTCTCTCTAGTAGACTTCTAGTAGGTCTGCTTCTTTGATCATTGTCCTTGCAACTTCTTGAACAGTCCTGTTCTTCCTTTCAACCACTCCATTCTACTGAGGAGTCCTAAGGGCAAATAAATGCCTCTTTATCCCATGATTCTCACAAAACATATTAAACTCATTAGAAGTAAATTCTCCACCTCTGTCAAACCTCAAACATTTGACCTTCATATCCATTTCATTTTCAACCATTGCTTTGAAGGCTTTAAACTTATCTAGGGCTTCTGATTTTTCCTTAAGAAAAGTGACCCATGTCATTCTAGAGCAATCATCAATAAATAACATAAAATACTAGTCACCTTGAAAAATCCTTACTTTGGTAGGACCATAAAGATCTGTATGTATCAATTCTAACAGTCTGGTAGATGACTGATCCTTGACTTTGAAGCTTCTTCTTGTTTGCTTTCCAATATGACATTCCTTACAGACAACATTGATGGGCTTTGTGATCTTTGGCAGATCTCTCACAGCTTGAACTAAACTTATCCTTATCAGGCTATCAAAATTGATGTGACACAATATCCTACGCCATAGCCAACTCTCACTGATCTTAGTCATAAGGCAATAACTAGCACCACCTTTAAGATGATAAACATTTCCACCTATCTTCTTTCTAGCAGCAATTACTGTTCTAGAGCTTTTTCTGATCTCACAACCATCATCCTGAAACATAAGATTGTAACCCTTGCTACACATCTGTCCAACACTCAAGCGATTATGCTTTAAACCTTGACATAAAGAACATTATCAGTGTTATGCTTTCCATCAAAGCTGATTGAACCTTTTCCACAAATCTTAGCAGCTTCATCACCGCCAAACCTAACCAATCCACCATCATATTTTTCAAGTTTAACAAACTTACTCTTATCCCCTGCCATATGATTTGAGCATCCACTGTCAATGATCCAGTCATCTTTTTCTTTTCTGGCATGAAAAGTAGACATTACAGTGCCTTCAGGGTTAGTGCTTGCTTCCAGACCCTTTTCCTTCACATAGTTTCCAGAGTTAGTAGAAACAATTTCATCACTTAGGGCTATGAATAAGCATTCATTATCATTATCATCCTCATAATCAGATTCATCATTAGATATACTTGCATCTTCTCTAACATAGTAACTTTTCTTAACAATCTTATCTCTGTTTTCCCTATTCTGAATTGTCAGAGCTCTGTCTGGACACCTTGAAGCATAATGACCTATTTTTCCACAATTGAAACATTTAAAAGGCAACTTACCACTAAACTTTCTAGTACCCTTTTTCATCCTTCTCACAAAGTTAGCTTCCACTTCGTCGAAGTCTTTCAGATCTAATTCCACAGTCTTCTCTAATTTGCTGGCCTTAAAAGCAGTCTCATCCTTTGTAGTTCCACTAGTTGTGCCAAACTCTCTTATTTCAAAAGCAGTTAGGGTGCCAAGCAACTGATCTTTGGTAAACTGATTCAAATTCTGTAATTCTTCAATGGCAAAAACTTTATGACTGTAAACTTTAGGAAGAGTTCTGAGTACCTTCAATATCACTTCTTTATCATCTATACTTCCACCAAGTCCTTTGATGCCATTGACAACTTCATCCACCTTCTGTAAGTAGCTTGTAATGTTTTCATCTTCAGACATTCGCATGGTCTCAAAAGTGAGCTTCAAATTATGCATTTTAGCTTGTTTGACTTTATCATCTCCTTCATAAATACTTTCCAAATTTTTCCAAATCACATTAGCAATCTTCAAATTCACAACTTTCACTAACTCAAAATTAGTAAGTCCACTTAAGAGAGCATGTTTTGCCCTACCATCTATTTCAACAACTTTGATATCAGCTTCAGTACTTATACCATTATGAGGTACAATGTAATTAGAATTGACTGATTTCTAGACCTCATAACCAAGAGCAATTAGAAAGGCTTCCATCCTTACCTTCTAGAGTGCATAGTCTGATCCATCAAACAAGGGAATCTATTTCTTGTGCGCCATCATGGATCTACCTCAAGCTTTTAAGCTTTCTTCAAAGAAACCTTGCTCTGATACCAATTGTTGAATGCACAAGACAATTGAGAGAGGGGGGGTGAATCAGTTGTAACAAGACTTCAAACCCTTACAAATATTCAGATCCACATTAACCTTTAAACATGTTATGATGTTTAAGCATGAAAAACAAATAACTGAAACTGAATCATAACAACACCACACACAAGAGAACACTAGATTTTACGTGGAAATCCCTAAAAGGGAAAAATCACGGTGATGATTAGCTCACAATATAATTTAGTAGCAATACAAAATTACAAAGGCTCACTGCCCAAAAGAGAGAATGCTCATTGTCCAAGTGGACTCACTGCCCACTGAGAAAGAAAGAAAGAGGAGAAGAATGGCTCACTGCCAGGCTTTGAACTGATATAGTTACATCTAACCTATGCATGGAGTTTAGTTCCAATGAAGCTCAATATCCATCACGACACAAACAACATCTTTGTAGCATCACTGAAAATAGTAGACACCTTTTGCTCATTGCATCTAGTAGCCTAACACATGAAATCTCTCACTTCCCTGATCAAATTCGCATCACAAACATCATATCCCTTGCACACCCACACATCCACGAATCCTTGACACTTATTTATACAATCACCAATCATGAAAACATTCTCCAAGGTTGGCAACACAACTTAACTCATAAAATTCAAATTAGGTTTAGACCTAAACATTCCTATGGAGGAAATGAATGAATGCATACCACATCATGCCTTAGCACGAACCTAAATCCACTCTTACATGCTTCCCATGCTTTCACTTTCACCAAAGCACAACCGCAAAGAGTGTAAACAACCAAGTCGGCCATCCTTATGTTAACACCATGAACTTTTAAATGCACACTTCCTAAAAAAACACATGACGACATGTAGATCATGCATCAAGCTCGAACATGATCTAGAGACATCCACAAGCACCTGAAAACCAACAAATTCCTTTACAACATCTTTCACCTGAAGAAACTTCACACCGAAGTACTTAACTAGCTATAACATACTCTGTCATCATCTGCGACTTAAGAAATGTACTTGCGGAGCACCAAACCATGAACCACTTGAACAGAAGAAAGATATAGACCTTATAAGCATAAATTTAGAACCTCAACACCTGAAACCATTCTGCGGAGAAATGCAGAGCAAAATACTTTCTCCTAGACACAATACAAACACTGTCAAACACTGTTCTCAAACTGGTGAACACAACTTTTATTGCACAACGATCCAGAGCACCAAATTCTAGATTTAGTATCTTCAAACACTTCTAAACCACATATCCAAACCATACACTCATATATTTAATCAGGAAGAAATGTGGATCAAAACTCGATCATAACTCTGTTAAGCTAGAACACATCTTCAACACACTATTTCCTTTGTTAATCAAATTGTCTCAAAAGCACTTGGAAACCCAACAACAGAAGCATATCCTCAACATCTTCAGCACCTCTACAAAGCAACCAAATCAATTTTAGGAAGACAACTTAATCAAACAATAGCCACCTTATCAAAAGACACAGTTGACACCAATGACAACACAAGCTTGTTGACATCAATGACAACACCGATTAGCACATACTTGCAACAAAATTATTCAAATGGATTCATCATATGCCATGATACCAATGAATAGAAGGAATGTGAGACTAAACAGAGAACAAAGAGCTCCAGATACAATTGAAGATCCTCTCGATCTGAGGCAAGAAGTGTTATATGTTGGTATAGATATGGACGATTTCCAATGTGAAATGAATAGCCCAGAAGAAGGCAGTTTACCAAAAAATCTAAAAAGAATAGAGTACAAATTAGTTATGGACCATGTATTTTGATGGAGCTTGTTCCAAGAATGGAGCATGAGCTAGAATTGTGTTGACATCTCCTGATAACAAAATTTTTATATTTTCTTTCAAGTTAGGTTTTGAGTGCACGAATAATGTAGCAGAGTATGAATCTTTGCTATTGGGTTTGAATTTATCTTTGAACCATAAAGTGAAGAAACTTAGAAATAATGCTTTTTGAAATGCTCCAAGTAGTGATAATGCATGGCAAGATGTTATTGGTTTGACTTCTCCTTTTTCCTCTTCTTCTCTTTCTTTTCTTCCTCCTCCTTATCCTTATTTTTCTACATCATCATCATCATCATCTTCTTCTTCTCCTTTGTCTTCTACTTCTTCTTCTTCTTCTTATTTTACTTCTTCTTCTTCTTCCTCTTCTTCTTCTTCATTCTTATTATATGAATCTACTCCCTTATAGTTTAGAACACTTAGAAGGGAATCCATTTTCTTGGATAATTCATACATCCCCATATTCATTCATGAAATATCTTCCTTAACCTCGGTGATTTTCTCATGCATATCATTAATTTAAGTCTCCCCACTTTCTGTATCTTCCTTGTCTAGAGATTTTCTAGGTGAGACATGATTCTTTTTGCCTCATGTGGTAGGACTCACCATGATTGGGAAAAATAAATTTGCAATAAATCACACAAAACAAATCTAATCAATCTAAAATTTTTACTATAACTTACTAGGGTCTAGATCTCACTTCCCAAGATAATATCCCAAAAATTCGTTAATTTGCAGCCTTGAGAGCAAAATTGGTGGAAACCCTAATTTCACAATAAATTCTTCAAATCTACTCCAAATAGCCTCAAATATTTATTGTAACCACCTCAATATGTCCTTGAAAAACCCACTAAAAATCTTGAAAATACTAGCCAAAATGAGAGAGATGTGTGCTTCATAAGTGAAAATGGTAGAAACCCTAATTCTACAATAATTCGTTAAATTCTACTATATTTGCTCTTAAATTTGGATTGTAGCTATAGAGCAAAGCACCCAGGAGCATCTGCAAATCAAGAGAAACCTTCACAAATGAGAGAAGCAACACAAGAGAAGCTATTTCACCAGGGATGAAAATATATTTAGATGAGATAATAAATTACATAGTATACAAGTCTTTTAAAGGTATGAAATATGTGATGGGTGAACAACTACCTGATACAGGAAAAAACCACCTGGATAATTAAATGCATTATTATGCCCAAGTAAACTTAAGCAGGTAAATCCTATTTACCCTAACACCCCCCCTTAAGTGCAAACTTAGGGAGAATTATTACGCAAAATCAAAATGCAATATGGGTCCCGGCTACACAACCATGTTAGGTACCTATTTACAATGCAAAAAAAAAGAAATCTCTCACAACCGGAGAAAAGGAGAAAAACCCTATGGGAAAAAACTCCTCTCCAAAAGAGAGAAAAAAGTGAAAGAAAGGAGGACTCCTCAAGACCCCCCAAGGAAAACTTCCTTCACCCCTAACATCAATCACAACAAGAGATAGCGAGTAAATGCCAAAGGTTTAGTGAGATGTCTGCAACCTGCTGTTTCGTAGGCAAATACTCCAAATTGAGAACACCCACTTGAATGAGCTGCTTAATGAAGTGCATGTGGATCTCAATGTGCTTAGTGCGTTGATGCTACACTAAGTTGCGAGAAATATGAATGGCACTCTGATTGTTACACCAAAGAGTAGTGGGATGGTCAGCAAGAAAGCCAAACTCAACCATCAACTGTCGAAGCCAAAGAATCTCCTAACTAGCCAAGACTACTCCTTGATACTTAGCCTCAATTGATGATAATGCAATAGCAATTTCCTTGTTGCAAGACCAAGCAACCGAACCAAAACCAAGACAAAAGACAAAGCCATAAGTGGATTTCTGATCATTAACATCACCAGCCCAATCTGAGTCAGTGAAGCCCACAATCTCAGCAGCTCCTGATGTATAGTGAATGCCAAACTATGTAGTGCCCTGAATGTATTGCAAGATATGTTTGGCTACCTTCTAATGACTCTCATGAGGATCTTGAGAGAAATGGGAGACATGACCAACTGCAAAGGAAATATCAAGACGACTATGTGTCAAGTATAGAAGGCAGCCAACCAACTGCCGATACAAGGTAGCATCAATTGATGGAGTAGTGCAAGTGGTAGACAACACAACACGTGACTGAAAAGGAGTAGGGGCTGGCTTGCAATCAACCATCCTAAATCTCTGAAGCAAATCAAGAGCATACTTCTGCTAAAAGATAGAAATACCGGCAGAAGACCGATGAATCTGAAGGCCAAGGAAGTAATGCAACAGACCAAGGTCAGTCATATCAAAACACTCCATCAAAGCTCCTTGAATATCCTTAATCATGGCAGAACTCCCTGTGATAATCAATTCATCCACATAAAGAACAAGTATGATAAGATCCCCCCCATGTCTTTGAATATAAACTGTAGGATCGGATTGACATCTAGTGAATCTAGAAGCAAGCAAAAAACTATCCATCTTCTCATACCAAGCCCGAGGAGCTTGTTTGAGACCATACAATGAATGCTTCAGCCTGCAAAGAAGTGAAGGGTCCTACACAAAGCTTGGTGGCTGCTCCATATACATCTCTTGAAGATCACCATGCAGGAAAACACTCTTCACATCCATTTGATACACTGGCCAACCCTGAGATGTAGCAATTGAAAGTACAAGACGATCATAATCCATCTTAGCTACAGGAGCAAAAGTCTCAGAATAGTCAATACCTTCAACCTGAGAGAAGCCCTTAGCCACTAGACAAGCCTTATACTTATCAATAGAACCATCAGCTACATACTTGGTATGATACACCCACTTGCATTGAACCAACTTTCTTCTCTTAGGAAGAGGAACCAAATCCCAAGTATGATTCTTCATTAAAGACGAATACTCCTCAATCATAGAACTTTCCCATTCTAGAACACCTGAAGCATCTGAAAACTTCTGAGGATCAGTAGAAACTGCATGACTCAAAAGACTCATACCTGAAGTTGGAGAATGAGTGCAGCGTGTAGCTGTGGGATCACTTGCAAGAGAACTAGCATCCTCAAGAAGTGTATGAGCCCATAACGGTCTTGTGGGTGTAGGTGGAGGAGGAGATGGAGAAATGTCAACAACAAGATTAATACGATCATCGGGAACATCTTTACCAGGAACATCATCATCATCATCTACATGAAGCAAAACATCATTTGAAGAAGAAGTGGGAAGAGGCCTATGATGGAGAATCTTTCAGAGTGAAAGACTCATCAAAATGAACATCACAACAAAAATGTACCTCTCAAGTGACAGGATCAAATAACCGATAACCCTTCACATCATCACAATAGCCAACAAAAATGAACCGTTGACTTTTATTCTCCATTGCTTTTTGCCTCCCATCTGGAATTAATGTCCATGCATCACTGTCAAATACTCTAAAAAAGGACACCTTGGGCTTGACATTAGACCAAGCCTCCTCGGGAATCATATTCCGCATTGCCTTGTTAGGCATACGGTTTTGAATGTAGTTGGCACAATTGACAACCTATGTCCAAAATGCTGGAGCTATGGATTGAGACTGAAGCATACAATTAGCCATCTCCCGTAAGGTTCTATTCTTCCGCTCGACCACACCATTCTATTGAGGAGTGTATGGCATTATGTGTTGATGAAGAATACCGCGAGCATGACAAAAATCCTGAAATGCCTGATTGACATATTCTCTCCCATTATCTATTTGAATCTTCTGAAGGGAGTGCCCTGACTACTTCTCCACAAATGCAAGGAAGGTCATGAAAAATCGAAGAACCTCATCTTTGTACTTCAAAAAGTACACCCATGTGCACTAAGAGAAGTCATCAATAAAGGTGAGCACATACTTAGCCCCTAAAAATGGATTTGGGAATGACATAAGATCACTATGTACCAACTCAAGGAGTACCGAAGCATGTGTGGCCATACCCTTCAGAAAGGGATCCCTATGATGTTTGCCAAGCACACAACCTTGACAAACTCCATCATAACAAGAGATCTTAGGTAGGCCAATCACCAAATTCTGTGTGCTCATCTGTTGAAGATATCTGTAATTCAGGTGCCCAAACCATTCATGCCAAAGCTTGCTCATAGAATCTACATGAACAATAAGGGATGATCCTAATGAAGACTCAAATCCATCAAACCTATACAAACGGGCCACATCATCAACTGTCCTTGTAGCAACAACCTTCTTAGGATCTTGTAACTCTCGAATAGTCACATCAGAGGGAGAAAACTCAACTACCTTCCCATCATCATGATGACATATCTGATAGACAGAAAGAAGATTCTGTGAAATATTAGGAACAAAAAGAACATCATCAATGCAACTATCCTACATCTTAACTGAGCATGTTCCTACAACCGGAATCTGTGAAGAGTTCCCAACTGCAATATGAGAAGTACTACAAGAGGAAATAGAATAAAAAAGATTCTTAGCATGAGTCATATAATGTGAAGCACCAGAATCAAGAATCCAACTGTCACTAGTAGAGGACGAAGCCCTTGATGTGAGAGCTTGCCCTTTTCCCAAGGAAGAAGACTTAGGCATGGCAATATTGTGCTTCCTCATAGCTTCCTCCGAAGCTGCTAACCTCTCAAAACAATGTGCATCATTATGCCCTGACTTTCCACAAAAGGAATAATTTTCCTTCTTCTTAGACTTAGAGGATGACTCATCGGAGTTAGAAGGAGGAGGATTAGTCTTCTGATCATTCTTTGCCTTAGGTTTGGAGGGAGGCTCACCACCTACAGATGAATCTATCTTGGGCTTCTTATTCTTACCCATTCCCTTGGAAGATTGAGCCATCAAAGCATGACTTATAGGAAGAGCATCCATCTGAATCAACTTGGCCTGCTCCCTAGTTAATCGATCACAAAATACCTCAAATGAAGGCATCTTATGGTCTTCTCCCATAGCATCCATAGTAGAATAGAAGGTAGAGGCAAACACTTGAAAATGACCTCTCAGCTTAGACAAGATCAAGAAAATACACTCCTTTTCATCTTTTGCATGACCACATCCTTTCAATTGTGACAAAATCAACTTGAATTTGGCAAGGAAATCCTAAATAGTGGGGAAGGCATCTGGAGAACGAGAGGTGAGATCGGCTTCAAGTTGTAATATTTTGAACTGATTGACTTTACCATATAACAGGACAAGCTTATCCCACACTTTTTTAAGTGTCTTACACTCCGCAATGTGAAACAACAAATTTTCAGACACTGTGAAGCCTACTTTTACCTTACCATATATTTTTGCTTACGATACATTTGTGATGGATTTTAATATGGACATGTGGATATTGGGGACCGTTGATCCCATACTTGGACCTTATCACTTTATCTTATGTTGTTAGATAGATGGTTTATGCTTTGTGGATGATTAGATCTCTTGTTAGATTTCATTTGATGATACGATGTTTAGATGCTATAATTTCCTATGATGATTATTAGTATGTGTATTGTTGGTGAATTTAATGATTTATCTTACATTATGAGATCCTAATTATACTGGTAATTGAGAATGACTTGAGAGACATATATATGTTAGCATGTGGTTATTATTGTTGTTATATGTGATTATGCAATCGTGTGTGTGATGTATGTTGTTCACTTTAGTTTGGCTATTTTACCATGTGCTATTAATGAGTTTGTGGAAGTGTGCAAGTTACTTTCCATGCCCATGGAAAATTGGAGGTCGGACAATAACCATATGTTATACCCTTGTTAAGCCGACCTAGTCCTAAGTAGGACTAAGATCATTTGTGTTTGAGAATGTTGATTATGTTGTATTTGATTTATGACATTTTGTAAGGTTTACCCCTTTCTAATTTATCTTTTGATGTGTTGTAAAAAGTGTAATGTTGAGTTTGCACAATTTTTAGTGCTAAATGTTTGAAGCCATTTTCAAGTGATTTTATGTGTTTCTTAGTGTTGTTAATGGTCAAATATTGACCCTAGGTCATACCTCTAGGGTCTAGGACCATTCCTAACATGTTTAAACTTGATTTGGACCTTGTATGGTAACCCAAACTTGACTCTTGAGTCAAATGACGAGTTTGGCAAGTGTGAGAGGTGGTTGGAAGGTCACCATGTCATTTAACCTTACCTCACCCACTTGGGCAAGGTTACTCTTGCTTCACATGCTTTAGAAACTTCTTGCAGATTCTCACATGTGTGAGACCTATTCCCTATGCTCTCACACATGTGAGAGCACATGTGGGGAAGAGTGTAGCTTAGTTGAATGAGAAGGTGACAAGTGTCGCCTCCTCATTCATAAGAAGTTTCCCTTGTGTGCTCACATCTCCCTATGCTCTCACACATGTGTGAGCATTTGTGAGAGTGTGTAACTTTGTGGAATGGGGAGGTGTCACCTCCACATTCTTGTGGGGTTGTGAGGAATGTTATGTGGAAGGAGGAGAGGATGACAAGTGTCACCTTCTCATCCATCAGGGTTTGAAAGCCTTGTCTATTTATCTCTCATTTTGATGAGATGAGGGTTCTTTTGTTCTTTTCTTTTTGAAAATTTTATGCTTGTGTTGAGAGAGAAGGACTTGTAGATATTGGAAGGAATTGGGAGGACTTGTGGAAAGCTCTTCACCAACATCCTTGATCGTTGAAGCTTGAGAGGTATTCCTCAAGGCTTCAAGCCTTTTATTTTGCTTATGAACTATGTATGTTATGATGGTTATGTTCATGTTTATTTTTGTAGTTTTGTGTTTTTGGGTTAAAGGGTTGTTGGGTGAGCTCTCCATGTGAGAGAGCTCACCTTTGTGTTGGGTGAGAGAGGATGTGAACCTCGTCGGTTTCCCCTCTTTGTTTTGGTATAGGTTTATGGCCAAGAGCCTTTATTTGGAGTTTTGAGGAGTATGGTATTATGGTATGAGTGCCTTGTTTTGTGAAATGAGAAGTTATGGCAAGAGGCCAAGTGATTATGAGCATTTTGAGTATTAAGAGTGTCGGTCTCCTTGAGTAGGGAGAGTCCACTCTCTCACCCTTCAAATCTATTTTTAAAATGAGTTAGTTATGTGTTTTGGCCTTGGATGGGTGTTAATGTGTATGATGTGAGTGTATTGTTCCTTTGTGGTTTGCTCCTTGATTATTGGAAGGCCTCCTAGCTTGGGGGTGGCCTATTCTTAGGCCTAGGTTGGGAGGAGAGCTTCCCATGGGTATTGTGAAATCTTTGTATGTTTTGTAGGTGCTTATGGTGGCTTTGGAGAAGTTTGATTTTGTGGAGAAAACATGAGTTTAGTGGTTCTAAGTATTGTTGTAAAAGACAAGGCATTGAGATGCCTATTCCCTATTTAAGGCTTGTAATAAGTTTATACTACTATTTGGAAAGTGAAAATCATGAGTGTTGTAATCTTACCATATTGTAAACATTGTAATATGTTAAATAAATGAGCATTAGTTTTATCACTATCTCTTTGTTTAAAATAAATGAATCTCTCCCTCTCTCTATCATTTTTGTCTTAATACTTGCCAATGAAGAAAATAACCTATGTGAAGAAAAAGTGCATTTATAAGCTTTGTTATAAATAATGCTCCTAGGTGATTGTCAAAGAAAAATAAATTCCCTTTGGTGTTAGTAGATATATATGTTTACTTTTAATAACTAGTATGTGCCTAGGGTTAAGGTTAGATATGTGTGTGTGTGTGTGTGTGTGTGTGTTTTAATAAATTTTAAAGTTGTATTTTTTTGTTGTGACTGTTATTTTGACAGTGAATTTATATTTTTTTACTAGTGAATTTTAGAGGATATATATATTTCTTATTTCACATAGTAATATTTTAATTTTTTTTTAAGGAAGCATCTTAAGTCACGAAATAAGCTAAAGCGTCGAGTAGCATCGTTTTATTGTTTTAGGGCAAAGTAAGTTTAGTTTTCTTTTTATAGATAGGCGAAGTAAACCCTATGCAGGGTTCATACCCTGTGTAGGGGCCGAATACATTTTGTGGTGGAAGGGGGGGTGGGGGGGCGGTTGGGATCCCTGTCCCACCCCCATTTTCGTGTGGTTTGTATTCTTAAATAAAACAAAAATAATAGATATCGATGCTTGCAGATTTCTGCCATTACCTGTGCTCGGCCTTCGGCCTTGTATCAATTTAAACACTCTTTGCATTACAGTCTGCTGGTAGAGTTTGATTCAACTTTACAGTATGTGCATATATATATATATATATGTATATATATTTATTCTACTGTGTATATTTTTTTCTATTTATACTCTATGAATAGAAATAAAAAGAGCCTATTGAGGTATTTTTATATCTCTGAGTTTTTTTTTACCTGCGTGTTAATAATGTTGGCAAGAGACACTGTGTGGCTTCATAAGTGTTGTCATTGATGGCAACAAAGTCTATCCCATACATCTGCAATGCATAATATGCCTATACCAGAAGTCAGATTGAAGATTGTTTTGGTTTGGTGAACAAGAATAGAGTATGTAACAAGATCCGACAATCAGGTCCGGATCTCTCAGATGGTGTAACTCAGTAAGTTGTGGACTTGGATAAGTCAAGAGGGGTATCATGACTATTGTATTCCAGAGATTTAGCCTCTGGTGATAAAGTATGAAAAAGATATGAGCATCTAAGTGTTGGGTTCCAGTCAGGCAGAGCAGACAAAGGAAGAACTGACTAACAGAGTATCATATCTCAATCCGGATGTGCAAAAGGTGTTGATCAAGCAATTTGTGGCATTATACATTGTTGGCCGACATGATTAATGACTTCTATGCCTATGTCTTTGATGCACATCACTAATCAAGCATGGATTCAACCAACATATCAATAACTTGCAAATATCTCAGGTGTTCTTGTTGCCGACTAAGAAGTTGGAAATCCTTGATGCAGATATATATACCTGATGGATTCAAGCTTATGGGAGTGTGGAAGTAATAGTATGAATGATTAAGTGCGAAGAAAAGCAGAGTCAAGTGCGAAGGCAATAATTTAAGCTTGGAATGTGACAGGAAAGTTATATTGAGCAGAGGAAGAATGAAATGTGTCAGATCAGTATACTATGCCAAACCAGAACTAAATTCCTGTATGTATAGATGCTGTTCACCAGTTCAAACACCTTGGTATCATCTGTAAGCATTTGTAGATTGTAAGTCTCTTGTAGGCAGTGGGCCTCTTGTGAGTAATGTGCTCGGGCAGTGAGCCCTAATTGGCATGTGCCAAATTTGTACTCTTTATTCTTTTAACAGAGAACACAATCTTGGGTTAGTCACCCTGTGGTTTTTCCCTTAATAGGGTTTCCACGTAAAAATCCTTGTGTTATGTATTAATATCTTTTTCAGCTCTTATGATTGCCTTGCTTTGGTATAACATTAAATGATAAGAAAAGAAAAGAAAAATAGAAAAGTTATAAGATAACTGATTCATCCCCCCTCTCAGTTATCTGCATTGATTCTAACAAATAATAGCCATATATATATATATTGATGTAGGAGAAAGATTATATCTCTGTGTGACTTTTAGTTCTAAAACCAAAGAGATATTCATTTGGGAAACTTAGGATAGAAAACAATTCCTTTTAGACTATTAATAAATTTAGCACCCTGTGCATAGTGATAAGGGAGAAATGGAATATAAGCTTAGCAAACAAAATAAATGATAGAAAATAAATGAACAACCTGTAGGAATGCATGTTAGAAAACTTTGAACATTTAAACTTTTAGAAAACCTCCTATTGGGAAGATATCTTCCACTTGGGAAGGTACCTTCCCCACTTGCTCCTTCCTTGTAACCTGCACATCCAACCAGAAAATATACAACTTGGGAATGATAACTAATGAGCTTGCTTGGAGATTTTATAATGTATGCCTAGGGTTTGGTGCCCTAATCCCCTTTGGGATGATTTAATTAGACTTAATTGAAATTGGTTTTGTTATGTAATCCCACTTAGGTTGGAGTTCACTTTTGTCTTGAATGGGTGTGGAGATATTATTCCTTTTATTTAGTTAATGTTATTTTGAGTTGTGCACTTTATGAAGGAACTATATTTATCCCATGTTGAATGTATTAATTTTAACCTTTGCAATTTTAAATACATGATGATATTAAAACTATAGTTGTGGACTTTTAAATTAATTGAATTTAAACTATAGTGCTAGTTAGATTATTTTATTTCAAAATTTATGGGAAGGGATCCTAGTCAAGTATGCATTTAATTTATTTAATTTTGAAAGGGGTTAAGTTAGGGAATTTATTTTAATTTAATTTTTACAACCTCCTATAGTTGATGAGGTGGCGTTATGCTGCCAAAATCACTATAGGATTTACCCTAATTAGTTCCATTTTGCCCCGTTATGCTACCGAAATTATTCTAGATTTAATTGAGTTAATTGTATATTATTAAGTCAATTATTTTATGTTTTTTTAATAAATGTTAGATTATGGTATAAGTCAGAATTTGTTATTTTATTATTAAATGTTTAGACCCATAGGCCTTTAGTGGCCCTAAGGTTAGATTTCGATTTATTTCAAAATTGACTCACTTCTTGTTAGTGACTCTAGGGTTGGAATCTGAAATGGAATCCAACCCTCTTAGTGTCGCTCCTTGCGACATACACCCCCTTAGTGGCTTACGTTTCGTAGGGATGGCAAAGTGTGTGTCCCATCATCCCATTGTGATTGACCTTCCCCGTCTTTGGGTGATGCACATTACATTAGTTGTTGAGACAACTATGTTGTGTGCGTGTCACTGAGCGTGCATGTTGCACGCGAGGGGGTTTGTAGAGTCAAGTGGGAAAAGTTTTGGTAATTCGTGTCATGACCACATGGTAAATGTGGACATGATGTGTTTATTGTGTCATAACCACATGGCGAATGTGAGCATGACATTTGGTATTAGAGCCCAAGTTTAAACATTGGGCATTAAGGGCACATTATTTATTCTGCAATTTTGTTTTAAGTTTTAGACATTATTTTTGTATAGGATGCCACCTAGAGTGAGGAGAGGGCACTTTCACGCTAGTGGGTCTAGAGGAGTGGGTATATCAGATCCAGTACCACTTGAGAGCCAAAATTAGGAGCCACCAGTGGCACCCGACATTGGGCCACAGATCCTTCAGGCTTTACAAGCAGTATTAGCGAGATTACCACTAGTTGTGAACAAGCTGCATGTGGGCATTCTAGACACTACAGCCGAGGACGGTGCATCAGCTCATCAGGAGTGCAGTAGGAGCCCGCCGTGCCATGAGGACCATGAGGCGAGGGTTGGGGTGGAGCATATTCCTCTTGATCCTTATGTTTTTGGACAATGAGATGAGGTGGAAGTATGGGATGATGATAAGTGCCTACAATTGCAATGGTTCGTGTTTTGGTGATCAACAAGCTATCTTTCTTTTATGATAGTTGAAGACAATGAAGTTAATGTGTTCCGGTGTGAAGACTCTCATGAATAAAGTGGTTTGAGTTTGTACGGTTGCTCCTGATGATTTCAACGTGCTTGTGGATTCCTCCTAATCATGTTCCTACCTTTACATTGGTCCACGTTAAGGAAATGAGATCGTGTTTGAAGATTATTCCTAGATAACGTAGCGTGTAACTTGTCTTAGTCGACTTGGTTAATTCCAGTAATTACGGAGATCCCTTGAAGATTATGGAAGCGTGTTGTGGCATGGAATATCATGTTTGAGTCCCAGCTAAGACGTGGCATGGTCCGCATATATTTGTACTATAATTCCTTAGAATAATTTGTATTAGGTCAAGTCCTATTTTGTAAATGTTTGTAATACCGACCTTGGAGTTTGTTCCAATGGTTGATGATTGTAATGCCGATGTTGATGATCATTCCAAGGTTGATGAAGTGTATGCATACTTGTAATTGAGTCATGGAAAAATGTCCTGGTACGAAAATGGAAAGAAAGGGAAAAGGGCGAGTAGATAAGGCAGAGTAGAGCAGAGGAACTATTATACTTCAATGTATACATCTTAGACATGAAGAAGATGGTGATTTTGGCAGTGAGCCACCAGTAGGGTTTAACAACCCTTATTATAATCTTTCTAGGTTAGGGTTGAGGCAGTGAGCCTACTAGACCTAGCTGTACTTCATGGTAGTGAGCCAGTAAGTTCTAGGCTCGTGGAGTGACCAAGCCTAAACATCATTTTTCAAATATTGCAATATATTTTGGGAGCTAATCCTCTCCGTGGTTTTTCCCCACCTTGGGGTTTTCCATGTAAAAATTTGGTGTCCCTTGTGTTTAATGTTGCATCTGTGTTTAATTTTTTGATTTCATGCATTCTTTGTTTAATCATAATACGTGCGGACAAGTGATCAATGCTTAAGTGCAGAAGTGTTTGAGTTTTTGGGACAACTGATTCACCCCCCCTCTCAGTTGTCCGGTGCATTTCAACAAGGACTACCTGTATCTAGTTGAGTTTGCCTACAATAATGGGCATCATAGCTGGTTACGTATGCCTCCCTATCAGGCCATGTATGGTAGGCCTTGCAGGACTCCTTTGAGTTGGAATCGTATTGGGGACAGAGTGGCTATTGGACCTAAGTTGGTATAGGATATGGAGCAGCAGGTCACCTTGATTAGACAGAGATTGTAGGAGGCATAAGATTGCCAGAAGAAGTATGGCGATGCCAAGAGATTGGATCGGAGCTTCTCAGTGGGCGACAAGGTGTTCTTGAGAGTGCAGCCGCATAAGAGTCCAATCCGTTATGGAAAGGGCTCTAAGCTTGCACCTCATTTTGTTGGACCTTTAGAGATCTTGGAGCGGATAGGACCCGTAGCTTACCATCTTGCCTTGCCACCTAGTCTATCGCGAATCCATAGTGTGTTTCATATTTCTGTGCTGAGATGTTATATTTTTGACATGACTTATGTTTTGGACTGGGATGCCTTACAAGTAGAGTCGGACGGGTAGCTGTCTTTGGAGCCAATTCGCATCTTGGCTCATCGGACGCTGGGCCTTCGAGGCCGAGAACTGGACCAGGTCAAAGTTCAATGTGATTGTTATGATGAGGTTTCAGCTACATGGGAGGATGCTGCTAGTTTGAGGACTCTTTATCCTCACCTCTTTGCTAACTTCCAGGAGGAAGTATAGTCTTAGGGGGGGAGGATGTGAGGCCTACCTTTATCTTACCATATATTTTTGCTTACGATACATTTGTGATGGATTTTATTATGGACATGTGGATATTGGGGACTGTTGATCCTGTACTTGGACCTTATCACTTTATCTTATGTTGTTATATAGATGGTTTATGCTTTGTGGATGATTAGATCTCTTGTTAGATTTCATTTGATGATATGATGTTTAGATGCTATGATTTTCTATGATGATTATTAGTATGTGTATTGATGGTGAATTTGATGATTTATCTTACATTATGAGATACTGATTATATTAGTGATTGAGAATGACTTGAGAGACATATATATATGTTAGCATGTGGTTATTATTGTTGTTATATGTGATTATGTGATCATGTGTGTGATGTATGTTGTTCACTTTGTTTCGGCTATTTTACCATGTGCTATTAATGGGTTTGTGGAAGTGTGTAGGTTACTTTCCATGCCCATGGAAAATTGGAGGTCGGACAATAACCACATGTTATACCCATGTTAAGCCGACCTAGTCCTAAGTAGGATAAGGTCATTTGTGTTTGAGAATTTTGATTATGTTGTATTTGATGTATGACATTTTGTAAGGTTTACCCCTTTCTAATTTATCTTTTAATGTGTTGTAAAAAGTGTAATGTTAAGTTTGCACAATTTTTAGTGCTAAATGTTTGAAGCCCTTTTCAAGTAATTTTATGTGTTTCCTAGTGTTGTTAATGGTAAAATATTGACCCTAGGTCATACCCCTAGGGTCTAGGACCATTCCTAACATGTTAAACTTTGATTTGGACCTTGTATGGTCACCCAAACGTGACCCTTGAGTCAAGTGACGAATTTAGAAAGTGTGAGAGGTAGTTGGAAGGTCACCATCTCACTTAACCTTACCTCACCCACTTGGGTAAGGTTACCCTTGATTTACATGCTTTAGAAGCTTCTTACATGTGTGAGACCTCTTCCCTATGCTCTCACACATGTGTGAGAGCACATGTAGGGAAGAGTGTAGCTTAGTTGAATGAGAAGGTGACAAGTGTCACCTTCTCATTCATAAGAAGCTTCCTTTGTGTGCTCACATCTCCCTATGCTTTCACATGTGTGAGAGCATTTGTGGGAGAGTGTGTAGCTTTATGGAATGTGGAGGTGACAAGTTGTGATGCCCCGTCATGAAACCCCAGAGAGTTAGGCTAACAGGTGCAAAAATTACAATTTTTTTTTAAGGTAAGTGGATTAACATTAGATAAAGTTGATATTATTCACAACATTTAAATAAAATGAACAACTAACACCTCTAGGGAACATAATTGCATCAGATAAACATAAATCTAAATACAAATAATATGCATTATGATACAACAGAAGAGGATTGCATTATTCATTTACAAGATTTGAGCAGTTACAAGAGATTAAATACATGAATACATTATTACCAGATTCTTGACTATTTACATCAGTTTACATTATGCATCATGGTTATGCAAATCTGAAAGTGAAATACAACTTTGAAGAAGCAAGTACAAATCTGGAGCTGGAGAACGCATCCACTGTCAACACGAGCCAAGATGCCAAGAAACCAATGGAATAAGCTCTTCCACCCAACCATGTGGAACCCTGAGGTCCACCCCCTGAGCTAGGAGATAACAGTGAGGTTCCCCGACACAAGCAGAAACAAAAGACTATCTGAGACAGGAACACCTTAGGTTTCATAGGCGGACAATACTGAACACAACAATCAACATCCAGAGGCAAAGAACAGGGCAAGTTGGAGTGCAGTAGGAAGAAGTGTCATCGCATGGCTCTACATGGGTTACTAACTGTCTCTCTCTAGACACCGACCCCCATCTATGGTTACCCTGATAGCCTCTCTCTAGGCGCCGGCCCCATAGGTCACACAACGGAAAACAACCCTTTTATCTTGCTTAATGTGAAATTCTAGCCTTTCCCCCTAGGTTAATTATTATGTTTTCACTTGTTAAACACTTCCAATGGGTTACCCAGACAACCACTTTGCGCGCCGGCCCCACATTGGAAGCCACTCCCCTACCCGCACTCGATTGACCCAACCCAATCAAGTACTATAAATGGATACACATGACATACCTGCAACACTTATAACAAGCCAAAAAAACAACTCAAGGCATGCAACAGTCCAAATTTAATGGAACAAAAACCAATTTTCTCTCTCTAAGATGCAAGAATTCAAAGTCATTGATTAGTTCAAGGTAACAAGCCTCTGGATAGGTAACACAACCTAGAAAACCATGAAAGAGAAAGGCCTAAATCTTCAACGGAAACTGACATTCAAGCACTCAACATAATTAGTGAACTTCATCATCCAAGTAGGACTCAATGATCAAAACACGATTCATTTTAACATAACAACAAAAAGAAACATGAACCAAGACCTCATAGCTTATTCCTTTGGAATGTCAATTCTCGACAACAAAATCCCTCCTATGACCAACGAACTATCTCCAACAAAACTCATTTACATAGTAAAATACTAATTCACAACACCTATTAACTAAATGCAAAGTTTGTAAATCGAAAGAGCAATGCCATAATATTAATTTATTAACTAGTTTCCAACTTAACAAATCCATTATAAGAAAGCCGTAAAAACAAATCAATACCAATTAAAATCTAATTTTATCATATGAATCGAATAAATACAATTTAAAAATTCTACTTCTTTTTAACATGTTCCTTTCCAAATTAGAGCTCGAATAATCTATTCATCAAAATTCAATAACATAATATAAACAAAAGGCAACTATCTTAACTAATTCATACACGATTAATTTGATTTGTAACTTAAATACAATCATTATACACATAATGTATTCCTTTACAATTTTATTCTAATAATGTTATTTTGGAGATTTGAATAGCTTTTAATTGATGAAGAGCTAATAAGTGAATTTTGTTTTTTTTGTTTTTTTTAAACCGAAAAATTAAAAATCAAAACTTTCTATAATCAATTTCTAACTGAAAGCTTAATAAAAGAAACTTTCTATTATCTATTTCTGTCAGACCATGAAGTTGGATGGGGAAAGTTATTTCACGCAAGAATGATTTTGGGAAATACAGCTAGTAGTGCTCTATCAAATAATATGTGAATGAGGAAGCATAGAGTAGGCGCGTCGTTAGAAATTTGGCAGAATGCCATAAGGAAATGTCTAAAATGGACTAGCAATAAATGCGATTGGTATTCGCAAAGTGAAAATCCACAGGCATAGCAATTGAGATTACCCCCGTTTGCATTAAAATCCTTATGACATTCCACCTATAGAGAAAGATAAGAGAGCAAGGTTGAACATTATGGCTGCTGCTGGGCAATCTGTGTCACGCCAGTAGGACGCTAGATACAACCCATGGTGCCCATGTGGATGATTTCCTTAGTGTTTGAAGATCACAAGAACAACTAGGCTAGAAGTATAATGATGGCACTGCCATCCAAAAGTATTTCAAGTCTTAAGTTCATCTCTCTGACACCCATGCAGGAGCGGCTAGGACGAGAGGAGTCTACTAAAAGATAGAGGAATTGACAAGATCCTTGGTGGGATTGGATTCAGGCTACCACTGTTAGGTGAACTGATACAATTAAATGTCATCTCAAGAAGTTCCAAGATTGCAGATTATGCACAAAATGAATTTGATAAAAGGTGCTAAAACTTCATACAACATGCAGTAAGGTATTACAGTAATGCTGAAAAATAGTACGTCACCTATCCGACCAGATTGAAGCAATGGTGCCTCAAGACATGAGATCTAATCTTTGAACTCCTACTAGTAATTTTTCATTGCAAATATATAGATAGGGACATTAATCGATCACAACTATGGAACCTGACTCTAAAGCGGGAAACACTCCAAATTTGTCGAAAGAGCCAAAGACTACTAGATATTGCAAAAGACTAGATTAGAAACTACAGGGAACATCCCTTGCAGTCCGCGTAGAAGATGAAGTTGTAATAGTAAATGAAATGACCCTTGTTGCAATGTCAAGGAGGATCTCATAACAAAAGCCTATTTGAAAAACTCTAGCAGAATACGACTGAGAACATACAGAGAGAACGCGTCTTCTGACTGACAGAATGCCTTAGATACAAAAAGAGAATTGGAGTGCAAGGTTTTATGGATTAAGATGATTGACATAAAGGTAGAGAATAAGAATTTGGAGAGACTTTCAATGGAAGCGATGAACCTGGCGTGGGTAATTTTCAAAGCATAAAGAGAAATGAATTTTCATCAAATGCAACAGTTATAGGTGCCTTGAAGCACATGCATACATAGTGCAGAAGCATGCACCATAACAGAAAACAAAGATATCAATAAGCTATACAAAATGCTCAGAAATAAATCATCCAGGTTAAAATCTAATTTGAAACACGATCTGAAAATAATTTCATTCTCCCCATCAATGGAAATAACACATACCGGATTTAAGCTAATTCCAATACTCCTCTTTTCCTTGCTGCCCTTGCCTCTTAGATTGTCCCCCCTTCTCCCAAAAATCCCCCCAAAAATAAAATAGACAAATTCAATAAATTTCCCACTCCCGTGACCGTTACCCAGAATCCACTATCTTCCAAGATTTAAAAAAAGAAAATCTTCTTTCCAGAAGATTCTCTAATAAGAGGAGTCTATTCATGACAACACATCAACAATAAATTAATAACTAATAATATCTTTCTAGCTAACAATATATTAATAAAATCAACTAATATATTATTAACTACCCAAGAATATTTTTCATTATTACTAAATATTAATTTAGTTTTTTTTAATAAAAGGTACTTATTCAATATTCTCCAAGCTAACATTATTTATTAACCAATTAAATAAATACTATTATACCTAATATTACTATTATTATCATTGCTATAACAATTAATGCATTCCAACAATACACAAAGATTAATAACATTATTATAATAATAATTTATTTCCAACCATTTCATAAGGACTAAAACCATCAAATTCAATCAAGGACAATACATACCAGTGACGACCATAAACCAGAGGCAAGGACCAAAGAGTGACATCCAGACTCACGACCACAACTGAAGACAAAACTGACCTAGGGAAACCCCATGTTATCTCCCATTAACATTATCCATTGGTGTAAGGGCACGCTCATACCTGCTAAGTCAGGTGGAGTCGATGCCCTGATACCTGCAACCTGAATCAAAACGATAGGTTGTATACAAGCATATGCATAGATTACATACACATAGAGTCAGGGAATTGTAGTGTAGTAGGGTGCTTGAAACGAGCAATACTACATTGTCCCTTCTCTGAAAACATGACAATAACATAAACACTTCTAACTATAAATCATATATTAACAAATCACATAAAGCATAATAATATCTAACCATTACTGATCATGTCAACCACAACACAAACTGTAAAATCAATAATGTCATCATAAAACTCATAACACATGTCAAAACCACATCAATCAAGCATAGTCCATCATGATCATAATAAGCATAAACCAAAAGTCTATCAACCAAATGACTCAAAACTGTCTAATGCAACAGAAATACTATCAACTATCAAAAGCCAAAAATGAGGGGCATTACACAAGTGTCACCTCCACATTCTTGTGAGGTTGTGAGGAAGGTTATGTGGAAGGAGGAGAGGATGACAAGTGTCACCTTCTCATCCATTAGGGTTTGAGAGCCTTGTCTATTTATATCTCATTTTGATAAGATAAGGGTTCCTTTGTTCATTTCTTTTGGGAAATTTTATGCTTGTGTTGGGAGAGAAGGACTTGTAGATCTTGGAAGGAATTGGGAGGATTTGTGGAAAGCTTTTCACCAACATCCTCCATCCTTGAATCTTGAGAGATATTCCTCAAGGCTTCAAGCCTTTTATTTTGCTTATGAACTATGTATGTTATGATGGTTATGTTCATGTTTATTGTTGTAGTTTTGTGTTTTTGGGTTAAAGGGTTGTTGGGTGAGCTCTCCATGTGAGAGAGCTCACCTTTGTCTTAGGTGAGAGAGGATTTGAACCTCCTCAGTTTCCCCTCTTTTTTTTGGTATAGTTTTATGGCCAAGGGCCTTTATTTGGAGTTTTGAGGAGTATGGTATTATGTCATGAGTGCCTTGTTTTGTGAAATGATAAGTTATGGCAAGAAGCCAAGTGATTATTAGCATTTTAAGTATTAAGAGTGTGGGTCTCTTTGAGTAGAGAGAGTCCACTCTCTCACCCTTCAAATCCATTTTTAAAATGGGTTAGTTATGTGTTTTGGCCTTGTATGGGTGTTAATGTGCATGATCTGAGTGTATTGTTCCTTTGTGGTTTGCTCCTTGGTTATTGGAAGGCCTCCTAGCTTGGGGGGTGGCCTATTATTAGGCCTAGGTTGGGAGGAGAGCTTCCCATGGGTATTGTGAACTCTTTGTTTGTTTTGTAGGTGCTTATGGTGGCTTTGGAGAAGTTTGGTTTTGTGGAGAAAACATGAGTTTAGTGGTTCTAAGTATCGTTGTAAAAGAGAAGGCATTGAGATGCCTATTCCCTATTTAGGGCTTGTAATAAGTTTATACTACTTTTTGGAAAGTGAAAATCACGAGTGTTGTAATCTTACCATATTGTAAACATTGTAATATGTTAAATAAATGAGAATTAGTTTTATCACTATCTCTTTGTTTGAAATAAATGAATCTCTCCCTCTCTCTCTCTTTTTTGTCTTAATACTTGCCAATGAAGAAACTAACCTATATGGAGAAAAAGTGTATTTATAAGCTTTGTTATAAATAATGCTCCTAGGTGATTGTAAAAGAAAAATAAATTCCCTTTGGTGTTAGTAGATATATATCTTTACTTTTAATAACTAGTATGTGCCTAGGGTTAAAGTTAGATGATATATATATATATATATATATATATATATATATATATATATATATATATATATATATATATATATATATTTTAAAGTTGTATTTTTTTGTTGTCATTGTTATTTTTGACAGTGAATTTATATTTTTTTACCAGTGACTTTTAGAGTATATATATATTTCTTATATCATAGAGTAATATATATATATTTTTAAGGAAGCATCTTAAGTCACGAAATAAGCTAAAGCGTTGAGTAGCATTGTTTTATTTTTTTAGGGCAAAGTAAGTTTAATTTTCTTTTTATAGAGCGGCAAAGTAAACCCTGCGCAGGGTTCATACCCTACAATTGTAATGCAAAGAGTGTTTAAACTGATACAAGGCTGAAGGCCGAGCGCAGGTAATGGTGGAAATCCGCAAGCATCGATATCTAATTTTTTTAAATTTATACTCTGTGAATAGAAATAAAAAGATCCTATTGAGGTATTTTTATATCTCTGAGTTTTATTTTTTACTTGTGTTAATAATAGCCATATATATATATATTGCTGTAGGAGAAAGATTATATCTCTGTGTGACTTTTAGTTCTAAAACCAGAGAGATACTCACTTGGTAAACTTAGGATAGAAAACAATTCCTTTTAGACTATTAATAAATTTAGCAACCTGTGCATAGTGATAAGGGAGAAATGGAAGATAAGCTTAGCAAACAAAATAAATGATAGAAAATAAATGAACAACCTTTAGGAATGCAAGTTAGGAAACTTTGAACATTTAAACTTTTAGAAAACCTCCTATTGGGAAGATATCTTCCACTTGGGAAGGTATCTTCCCCACTTGCTCCTTCCTTGTAACCTACACATCCAACTAGAAAACATACAACTTGGGAATGAGAACTAATGAGCTTGCTTGGAGATTTTATAATGTATGCCTAGGTTTTGGTGCCCTAATCCCCTTTGGGATGATTTAATTAGACTTAATTGAAACTAGTTTTGTTGTGTAATTCCACTTAGGTTGAAGTTCACTTTTGTCTTATATGGGTGTGGAGATATTATTCCTTTTATTTAGTTAATGCTATTTTGAGTTGTGCACTTTATGAAGGAACTATATTTATCCCATGTTGAATGTATTAATTTTAACCTTTGCAATTTTAAATTACATGATATTAAAACTATAGTTGTGGACTTTTAAATTAATTGAATTTAAACTATAGTGCTAGTTAGATTGTTTTATTTCAAAATTTATGGGAAGGGATCCTAGTCAAGTATGCATTTAATTTATTTAATTTTGAAAGGGGTTAAGTTAGGGAATTTATTTTAATTTAATTTTTACAACCTCCTATAGTTGATGAGGTGGTGTTATGTTGCTAAAATCACTATAGGATTTACCCTAATTAGTTCCATTTTGCCCTGTTATGCTACCAAAATTATTCTAGATTTAATTGAGTTAATTGTATATTATTAAGTCAATTATTTTATGTTTTTTTATAAATGTTAGATTATGGTATAAGTCAAAATTTGTTATTTTATTATTTAAATGTTTAGACCCTTAGGCCTTTAGTGGTCCTAAGGTAAGATTTTGATTTATTTTGAAATTGACTCACTTCATGTTAGTGACTTTAGCGTTGGAATATGAAATGGAATCCAACCCTCTTAGTGTCACTCCTTGCGACATACACCCCCTTAGTGGCTTACGTTTCGTAGGGATGGCGAAGTGTGTGTCGCATCATCCTATTGTGATTAACCTTCCCCACCTTCGGGTGATGCACATTACGTTAGTTGTTGCGACAACTATGTTATGTGCGTGTGCCACTGAGCGTGTATGTTGTGTGCGAGGGGGTTTGTAGAGTCAGGTGGGAAATTTTTTGGTCATTCGTGTCATGACCACATGGTAATTGTGGACATGACATGTGGTTATCGTGTGATAACCACATGGTGAATGTGGGCATGACAGACATATGGAGACCTATGAGTCCTCTAGCCTCATCCATTTTGTTTCTATGAACAAATTGCTCAAATGGTTTTGTGAACTCAGGTTGATTGACATCTAACATTTACTAAAGCTCCCTAGATTGCAACAACTGTGATATTTTGAGCTTCCATGTGTGATAGTTGTGTGGAGTGAGCAATTCAATCCTTGGGTCTGACATGATAAATAAAGGACCAAAATGCAATATACACCCCCTAGAATGTATGAAAAACTGAATTTGCAATTCCCAACACCAAATTTGCCAAATAATACTAACAAAAGTAACTGAAACAATCTTGCAACTTCAAGTTACTTGAATTGTCAAAAAATGGATTTTTTTTTAGAAAATACCTTATTCACAATGAAGCTTGTTGAAGCAGCTTTCTGACGATATCTTGGTTGTCAAAAATGGACTCCATTTGCAAAAGTTGTGCAAAAATGAAAAAAAGGCCTATTTTAGGCTCTTTTAGAATCCATAGAAGCTCCCGGTAGCTCCATATGACCACAAATCACCAAGTTTGAGCACAAAGGACTCCATATCACTAATTTTGAGCACATGCCACCACAATTCCTTCAAGCGAGAGATAGTCTCTCAGCAACCTCGTGACTCTTACTCACGCTTAAGAAGGAGAACAAAATGATATTTGAAGGGCCAAAAACACTGTTACGCAGGCAATGTGGGATAAAGTACCTAATGAAATACTCAACAACCAAAGACAAAAGGGCCCACCGCGCAAACCCTAATCAAATATTTGATATGAAACTTTAAAGTATATAAAGTCTGATGCAAAATCAACCAATCAAGGGCCTCCAATCTGCTTGCCTCCAATCTGCACAACCCTAGCAATGAGCAACTTTAGGTAATCAATGTACATTGAAGGCACCTTCTCTAACAAGCGGTTCCAAAGTGATGGATCTTTACTCTTGGGATCCCGCACATTCCAAATTGTGCTCGTCACACTGGGATATAGGAATTAGTTCTGTGCCTTTGTACGCCCTCCACACGAAAATCAATTCTGCTGCACTTTTCCACTCCCTCTCTCAATGTGGAAATTTCTCACTGCACCACAGGAAGTCACATAAAAGGGGAACTCAACAATGCACGGGTTCAACCAGTAATTGGACCCAACAAAGGGTGAAGATTACTGCGCTGAAAAAAAAACTTCATAGCATCCCCAACAAAAAAACTCCTCTTTGCCCAAGCAATCAGCTAGGCAACAAAGAAATGATGCCAGTGCATTGCCAAACAAGAATGGATGATCTCAAACTCTGATGAAAAGTCTTAGCAAAAGGAGGCTGCAGAAGACGGGCTCTGATACCAGGTTAGAGCAAAGCACCCAGGAGCATCTGCAAACCAAGAGAAACCTTCACAAATGAGAGAAGCAACACAGGAGAAGCTATTTCACTAGAGATGAAAATATATTCAAATGAGATAATAAATTACATATTATACAAGCCTTTTAAAGGCATGAAATATGTGACGGGTGAACAACTACCCAATACGGGAAAAAACCACCCAGATAATTAAATGCATTATTATGCCTAAGTAAACTTAAGCAGGTAAATCCTATTTACCCTAACAGTAGCAAATCCAATATGTCCTTGAAAACCCTTTAAAAATATTGAAAATATTCATCAAAATGAGAGATATATGCTTCCCAAAATGAGCTCCAAAATAAAAAAAAATTGCCTTATTTTTTTACCTTCATGGTGCCAAGATCATGCGTTGATACCACTTGTAATAAAACAAATTGCACAATAGAAGAATATAATAGGAAATATGCTGCAAATACTTGATAATAATATGCCACTTCGAGGGGGATACCTCCAATAGTCTTCAATAAGAACACAATACTCAATATGATGATAATAACTAACCTCTATCTCCTATATATACCATACTTATGCCTTAGATGCCACCCAAGCCAAACTAACTACCTATATAAGATTATATCAATGATTATATAACTTAAATAAGAGTTAAGGTAGCCACAAACTGACTACTCATAACCATATACACAATATAGGACTAGGGGTGTAGCAGATAAGACAGTGGCACTGGTGAGTGAAAACTATTTTTGAGAGAAGTGAAGAAATTTGTTCAAGGCTATATAACTTGTCAAGTTGCAAAGGAAAGAAATCAAAATATTGGGTTGTATTGACCATTACCAGGTCCAGAGAAATCATAAGAAGATATAAGTATGGATTTTGTATTGGGATTCTAAGAACACAAAGAGGGCATGATTCAATATTTGTAGTTGTGGATATATTTTCAAAGACAGTGCACTAAATTTCATGTAAAAAGAACAATGACGTGGTGCATATAGCTAATTTATTTTTTAGAGAAATTGTGTGATTGCATGGGTTACCAATGAGTACTATTTTAGATAGAGATGATAAGTTTGTTGGTTTCTTTTGGAAGACATTATGGAAGAAGATAATAATAAATTTGAAGTTTAGTTCAACATATCACCCAAAGACTAATGAGCATATAGACATTATAAATAGGAGTTTAGGGAATTTGCTAAGGTGTTTGGTTGGAGAGAAGACGTAAATTGGGACATGGTATTTTACAAGTAGAGTTTGCATACAATAAATTAGTAAACACGAGTATAGGAAAAATACCATTTACAATTACATATAATAGTAGTCCATTAATGTATCAAAGTTGAGGGATATCAGTAATGAAGAAAGAGGAGTGTGGAAGTAGAAGAGTTTGTAGAACATATGTAGGAAGTTCATACATAAATAAAAAGACTCTTTGAGAAGATAAATGGTATATATAAGGAGAAAGAAAATGAGAAAATAAGGCATAAGAAGTTTTTAGTTGGAAATGAAGTAATGGTGTATCTCATGAAGGAAATATTTCTAGCTAGGATATATAATAAGTTGAAAATGAAGAAGTTTGGTCCTTGTAGAGTTGTCAAAAGGTTTGATTTAGTAAATACATATGAAGTAGAGTTACTAGAAGGTTTGGGCATATCACCAGTATTAAATGTTGGAAATATATATTAGTATTATTAAGGAGAGTTAGGAGATAGAAACACATAAGTGTAATGGAAGAATCAATTACCATAACAAAAAAGAGGATATTTGGATGGTAGGATTGGAAGAAACAATAGGAATAGGCAATATGAGGAGTATTTAGTGAAGTGGAAAGGAAAACCTAAAGAAGATTCATATTGGATTTCTAAGGTTGATGTAGACCATCATGGTTTCTCTCTGACCACTAGAAAGTGAGGGACTCACTTTTCAAATTATCCCAAGTATTTGATGTAGGAGCATCCTAGGGTGTAAGAGAAATCTTGCATCATGCAAAAATATTTTCTTTTACTTTGTCTATTTGTTTGTAGGTTTTCAAATAACATTCTAGTCACTACATATCCTACTGTAGTTCACTACAATTATTGATCTCACTCTACAGTTAAGAATGTATGTTCTCTATTGAGCCTATAATGTTGCATTCAATTTACAAGAGATTTGGATCACCAAAAATTCATAATTTAGTTTCTAACTTACTATTGAGCATGATAGAGAAATATCTAGTTTCACTGTTTAGGATTGCAAATACTTTTCATAGTGTGTGGTAATAAAGGGATACATTGGACCCAAGAGAGCTTGTGGTACGAACTGCATCAAATTTCATAAATCCATCATCACTGCATTCATTCCAAAAGATTCCTTTACATGTTTGACCAACTACATGTCTCATAATCCATCAAACTTTGTACCTCCTTATGAATGACTAAGATCATTCCTAAAGCTAGACATTGCTATATAAACATTGCTCATGATCATTGGAAGATAGTTCAATTATAAGTTAATATGATAATGAAAAGATAGTTCATTTTGGGTATTGACATTGGATTGTATTACTATATCATTTGAATTTTATAATTCATTGTTTTCTAATGGCTATGACCTAGCATGTTGGAAACCCATTGTGGTAGATTATAATTTTATTGTGACTATGAGTGAATAAAGAATATAATATTTTAATATTTCATTGAGTTCGATTGTGTATGTTGTTTCATTAGGATGCATGGTTGGATAATCCTTCATTGGTTCCTTCATCCATAACTACATCAGATTATCTTGTAAAGGTTTGTCTAATTGCTTCTAGGCATGCCAACCTTCTTCTGAGCGCTTCAGACTTACTCCTGGGAGCCGCTCCTTCATTGGTTTGAGTGCCCTTTGTTGTCTCTGAACGCGTTTCCACGTTGCTTGAGAGAACTTTATGACTCCAAGGCATTCTTCAAAAGCTGTTCCAACTCAAATGTCTTCTGTTCACAAAGATCAAAGAATGTCCCAACAAAATAACAACTTTTTCCTTCAATGTTGTAATCACAAATTTACACAAGCAAGAAGAATAGTTATGCTCACCTAAGGATTATTTTCACACATTTTATTGAGGACTATCATGAGAATGGGAGAACTATTACCAAGACATAGAAAGTAGCCATACTAATACCTTTTCAATCTTTCTAATCCAGTGAGATATTACATGGGTTGAATAGTCATGCAAGGAATATCATTTAAGAGGTCAAAGGACTATCACCAAGTCACACTAGGATAGTCTTAGTGTTGCAAGTATGAGGTGAGCCAGTGTTGTCATTGATGTCAACATACTCATATTGCATTGACAAGAAGGATTGGATGAGCTGTGTGCTGAGGATATTGAGAAAATTAGCCTCAGTCAGGAACAGTGAAGAACCATGATGAGAAGAAGGCAAATGTATTGTATAGGTTGAGAACCGGAGGATGCGGATTAAAGGGTTTGTAGATATGAGTCTTGAGATGCTTCAGTTAAGATTTCAGAGGTCCGCATGAAGATCTGAAGGAGTTGTGGCTGTCGGTGTAGAACCGGTTCTAGCAAGTATTCAGAGGTGACAGAGGATCACAAAAAGGTCCGGTGAGGTCCGGAACTGTATAATCCTAATCTGCGGATTGGAAGGAGTCTTTGGGATGTCCTTGTGATGTGCCATCTCAAGTTGTGTATGATTTGGAGGTCCGGAAGTACCTCTTGCATTATGACAGTGGTGACAGACAGTGTTCTTGAAGTTCCGGATAAGGAAGAGAAGAGATTCCAGTAAGTAAAGAAAGTGCGGATGTACCTGGTCATTCAGGCAGGTTTGTGAAGGTTCTTGGATCATGTTGAGGTTGTGTTGTTGGTCCGCATTGATAGTAGAGCCCGGAATTGAAGTTATTCTTCCGGATGAAGTTCTTGCTCTGTTTAGCCGACCGGATGAGTTGTTCATCCTGCGAATGTTCTTGTGGTGGCCGACCGGATGTGTTATTCATCTTGCGGATACTCTTATGGTTGTTTGCCGACTTAGATGTTTGTTCCTAAGTCGATGTCTTGTATAAATAACGGTTTGTGAGTTCATTTCGAAGTGTGGATTGTGTGGATGAGTGTGGCATAGCGAAGAGAAGTGCGAAAGGCAGAGCATAGGTTTTTGGGCTTAAATGGAACTGATCCGGACATGGTAGAGATGTCATTCTCCAGTTCAAGATTGTGATTCTTATCACTTTGTAGACAGTGTGTCTCCTTGTAGGCAGTGGGCCTCTTTGTGAGCAGTGTGCTCGGGCAGTGAGCCCTAATTGGCAAGTGCCATTCTTTTTCTTATTCTTCTAACAGAGAATAATCCTTGGGTTAATCACCCCGTGGTTTTTCCCTTAACCAGGTTTTCCACGTCAAAATCTTAGTGTTCAATGTGTTGATGTTTATCTGCTCTCGTGTTTATGTATTATGCTTTCATGGATGATTAATTGATATGCTGTTAACTAACAACGAAGAATCAAGTGTTTGAAAGAACAAGAAGTTTTATACAACTGATTCACCCCCCCCTCTCAGTTGTATGCCTTAAATCCAACAATTGGTATCAGAGCCAAGTTCCTCTGAAAGGAGCTTAACCGCTTGAGGAGATCCAGGATGTCGTCATACAAGAAGGATAGTCCGAAGTTCGATGGAACCAACTTCACTCTCTGGAAAGGTCGCATGAAGTGTCACTTGGAATGTATGGGAAAAGCATACTTGGCTATGGTCTCAAAACCATATGTACCTCCACAAGGTGGTCCGACAACTCTGAATGAAATCACAGATGCTGAAAATAATCTGCGGACCAAGGAAGCCCTACTAAGCGCATTGAATGATTCAGATCTCTCAAATGTTATTGACCTACCAACTGCATATGAGATCCTGACTAAACTGGAACTTCTGTATGAAGGAGATGAGTTTGTCAAAAGTGCAAGGTTGCAAAGTCTGAAAGGGAAATTTGAAAGATTGAAGATGAGAGATGATGAAAACATCACTACCTTTATGCCAAGAGTGAATGAGTTGGTATGTGGAATTAGAAATGCTGGTGGAACTCTAGATGAAAATGAGATTGTCGGCAAAATCCTAAGATCCCTTCCTGCTGCCTACAAAATCAAGGTTGCTGCCATTGATGAATTCAGAGCCCACACAACTGTCACAAGAGAACAACTGGCTGGCAAACTAGCTGCATTTGAAATGACCGAGTTTGGAGATGATCCTCCCAAGACTGAATCTGCTTTCAAAGCCAGTGCCTATGTGAAAGGCAAACAGAGATTTGATCCAGGAGAAAACTCATCAAGGAAGATGTCATGGTATGATCAAGCAAGAAGAGACATGGAAGAAGAAGAAGCAGAAACAACTCAACTTGAAGCCCTCATTGCAAAGAGACTGCCAAGAGGATCCGGTAAGTATGAAGGAAAACTACCCTTTAAGTGTTTCAACTGTAATAAGATTGGTCATTTTGCTTCAAGATGTCCGGAAAGATCTGCAAGGTCTAATACTAACAGACAAAGGTTTCAAAAGAACTGCTATTATGTTCATGAAGAAGATGACAATGAAGGAGTAACAGATGATGAATCAGAACTAGAAAGCAAATCCGAAAATGAATGGGTGTTTATTGCCATCAAGGAAGAAGATTCAATATCCTCTGAATCTGTCAATCACAAGGTTGTGGAAAGAGTTTTGGCTACTCAAGTGGAAGAAAAGGATGATTGGGTTATTGATAGTGGATGTTCTCACCATATGACTGGTGACAAGAATAAGTTCTTAGATTTGGAAAGGTATGAAGGAGGAATGGTAAAGTTTGGTGACAATTCTGCTGGCAGAATCAGAGGTAGGGGAACTATTTCCTTTGATGGAAAGAGCAAAACAGGTAATGTACTATATGTTGAAGGATTGAAGCACAATCTTCTCAGTGTTGGTCAGTTAGTGGACAAAGGCTATGATCTCCGGTTCAAGAATGGAAAATGCAGAATCTTTACAAGCTCCGGAACTGAAATTGCATCCGGTGCTCAAACAAAAGGTAATATCTTTCATCTGGTTGGTTCAAACAAAAGTTGTCTGTTTGCTCAAGTTGATCAGAGTTGGTTATGGCATAGAAGAATGTGTCATGTGAATTTTGATAACATCATCAAGATAAGCAATATTCAGGCTGTAAGAGACCTTCCAAAATTGGTGAAACCTACAAATAGTTTGTGCAAAGAATGTCAGCTAGGTAAACAGAGCAGAGTCTCTTTCAAAAGCAAAGATCAGTCTTCTACCGGATTGTTGGAATTAGTACATACTGATCTCTGTGGTCCGACAAGAATCAAGAGTCTGCAAGGTGATAGATATTTCATGTTGTTAATTGATGATCATTCCCGGATGATGTGGGTTACCTTTCTAAAAGAAAAATCAGAAGCATTTGAGAAGTTCAAAATCTTCAAAGCTATGGTAGAGAATCAAACCGGATTGAAACTAAAGTGTCTAAGGTCTGATAGAGGTGGTGAATTTACATCTGGTGAGTTCATTGACTTTTGTGAGAAGCAGGGTATAAGGAGACAATTGTCTGCTCCTAGGACTCCACAGCAGAATGGAGTAGTTGAAAGAAAGAACCGGACCATCCAGGAAGCTGCCAGGACAATGATGTTGGAAGAAAATGTTCCTCAGATGTTTTGGAAAGAAGCTATCAGCACTGCAGTCTACACTCTCAATCGAGTTCAAATCAGAAACAACACCGGTAAGACCCCCTATGAACTCTGGTTTGGCATCACTCCTACTGTGAAATATTTTAGAGTATTTGGTAGCAAGTGTTATATTAAAAGAGATGAAGATCTAGGAAAGTTTGATGCTAGAAGTGATGAAGGAATTTTCTTGGGCTACTCCACTCAAAGCAAAGCATACCGGTGTTACAATAAGAGATTGAGGAAGATGATAGAAAGCACCAATGTGAAAGTTGATGAAGGAATTGAGAAGCCTTCAAGATTTTATGAGTTTGATGAAGATGATCAAGATGGTGTTCAGGTTCAAGGGACTCAATCCCCTCTGGTAAGTCAGAATCAACTTGATCCAGTAAATCAGGAAGAAGAAATAGGTCAGAATGAACCTGATCAAGGAGCAACAGTGCAGGATATTCTCAAAATTCCAAGGTATGTAAGACTAAACCACTCTGAAGATCAGATCATAGGTGACAGAAGCAAAGGTGTGCAAACTAGAAGGAATGTTGCTCAAAATCAGGATGAATGTTGTCTGATTTCAAAGATTGAACCTAAAACAGTAAATGAAGCCTGCAATGATGAAAACTGGACTAAAGCAATGAAAGATGAATTAATGCAAATTGAGAAAAATCATACTTGGGATCTTGTTCCCAGACCTAGAGACAGGAATGTGATTGGAACCAAATGGGTCTTCCGGAACAAACTGAATGAAACTGGTGAAGTTATCAGAAACAAAGCTAGATTGGTCTGCAAAGGCTACTCTCAAATAGAAGGAATTGACTTTGAAGAGACCTTTGCTCCGGTGGCAAGAATTGAAGCAGTCAGATTATTTCTTGCATTTGCTGCCTTCAAAGACTTCAAGGTATATCAGATGGATGTCAAGTCTGCTTTCCTAAATGGTGATCTGGAAGAAGAAGTTTACATTGAACAACCGGATGGATTTCAATTGTCTGATAATGATGATATGGTCTGCAAGTTGAAGAAAGCATTGTATGGACTAAAGCAAGCCCCAAGAGCATGGTATGAAAGGTTGGATAAGCATCTCGTGCAGATTGGATTCAACAAAGGTACTGCTGACAGTAACTTATATTTCAAAATTGTTCATGAAAACATTTTGATTGTTGAAGTGTTTGTGGATGATATCATTTTTGGAGGAAGAGATAGTATGTGCAAAACTTTTGCAAATCAGATGAAAAGTGAGTTTGAAATGTCTATGCTTGGTGAAATGAATTTCTTCTTGGGTCTGCAAATTACTCAAACAAAGAAAGGAATCTTCATTTCTCAGACCAAATATGTGAAAGAATTGTTAAGGACATATGGTATGGAAGATTCAAAACCAATGAACACTCCCATGGCAACCGGATGTAAGTTGAGCAAAGATGATGACTCCCCAAAGGCAGATCAGACAAAGTATAGATCAATGATTGGTGGATTGTTGTATCTCACTCAGACTAGACCAGATATAATGCAGGCTGTTGGTCTTGTGGCAAGATTCCAGGTTGATCCTAGAGAATCTCATGTTATGGCAATCAAAAGAATTTTTAGGTACCTGAAAGGAACAGTTGAGTATGGTCTATGGTACCCTAGAGATCCAGATTTCTCTCTTCATGGTTACACAGATGCAGATTGGGCAGGAGATGTGGATGACCGGAAGAGCACTAGTGGTGGAGCATTCTTTTTGGGGAAGAGATTGGTTTCTTGGCTAAGCAAGAAACAAGATGCAATATCTCTGTCTACAACTGAAGCAAAATACATTGCAGCAGCAGGTAGTTGCACTCAAATCTTATGGATGAAGCAGATGCTAAGAGACATTAAAGTTGAATATGAGGAGCCTATCATAATTTTCTGTGATAATTCAAGTGCAATTAATATTTCTAAGAATCCGGTATTGCATTCTAAGACTAAGCACATATCTATCAAGTTTCACTTTTTGAGAGAACAAGTGAACAAGGAAGAAGTCAGATTGGAGTATGTTCCCTCAAAGGATCAGATTTCAGATATCTTTACTAAACCTCTTCCCAAGGACTCTTTTGAATATCTCCGGGAGAAGTTAGGGGTCATGGCCCCTCCGGTGATGAACTAGGATGCACTGATGTGCATCAGTCCGGTGGATATCACAGTCATATCTTGTGATCCGGATTGATGATGGGGAGCTGCAACTAAGGGGGAGCAGCTGGTACGATTCTGATGTATGAGAATTGCAAGTATGAGCCCTTTGCCATTGATGTCAAAGGGGGAGAGAAGACATATGAAAAACAAGTGGTTGATGATCAAAGGGAGAGCAGTAAAGGAAGAGAAGACATGTGAAAAGTTGTTGTTGATAGGGGGAGCTGTGACAGAAAGGAGAAGTTCTTGTCTTGATGGTATTTCACATCATATGTTGCCATCAATGACAAAGGGGAAGATTGTTGCAAGTATGAGGTGAGCCAGTGTTGTCATTGATGTCAACATACTCATATTGCATTGACAAGAAGGATTGGATGAGCTGTGTGCTGAGGATATTGAGAAAATTAGCCTCAGTCAGGAACAGTGAAGAACCGTGATGAGAAGAAGGCAAATGTATTGTATAGGTTGAGAACCGGAGGATGCGGATTAAAGGGTTTGTAGATATGAGTCTTGAGATGCTTCAGTTAAGATTTCAGAGGTCCGCATGAAGATCTGAAGGAGTTGTGGCTGTCGGTGTAGAACCGGTTCCAGCAAGTATTCAGAGGTGACAGAGGATCACAAAAAGGTCCGGTGAGGTCCGGAACTGTATAATCCTAATCTGCGGATTGGAAGGAGTCTTTGGGATGTCCTTGTGATGTGCCATCTCAAGTTGTGTATGATTTGGAGGTCCGGAAGTACCTCTTGCATTATGACAGTGGTGACAGACAGTGTTCTTGAAGTTTCAGATAAGGAAGAGAAGAGATTCCAGTAAGTAAAGAAAGTGCGGATGTACCTGGTCATTCAGGCAGGCTTGTGAAGGTTCTTGGATCATGTTGAGGTTGTGTTGTTGGTCCGCATTGATAGTAGAGCCCGGAATTGAAGTTATTCTTCCGGATGAAGTTCTTGCTCTGTTTAGCCGACCGGATGAGTTGTTCATCCTGCGAATGTTCTTGTGGTGGCCGACCGGATGTGTTATTCATCTTGCGGATACTCTTATGGTTGTTTGCCGACTTAGATGTTTGTTCCTAAGTCGATGTCTTGTATAAATAACGGTTTGTGAGTTCATTTCGAAGTATGGATTGTGTGGATGAGTGTGGCATAGCGAAGAGAAGTGCGAAAGGCAGAGCAGAGGTTTTTGGGCTTAAATGGAACTGATCCGGACATGGTAGAGATGTCATTCTCCAGTTCAAGATTGTGATTCTTATCACTTTGTAGACAGTGTGTCTCCTTGTAGGCAGTGGGCCTCTTTGTGAGCAGTGTGCTCGGGCAGTGAGCCCTAATTGGCAAGTGCCATTCTTTTTCTTATTCTTCTAACAGAGAATAATCCTTGGGTTAATCACCCCGTGGTTTTTCCCTTAACCGGGTTTTCCACGTCAAAATCTTGGTGTTCAATGTGTTGATGTTTATCTGCTCTCGTGTTTATGTATTATGCTTTCATGGATGATTAATTGATATGCTGTTAACTAACAACGAAGAATCAAGTGTTTGAAAGAACAAGAAGTTTTATACAACTGATTCACCCCCCCCTGTCAGTTGTATGCCTTAAATCCAACACTTAGAACCTAAAGGGACTGTCCTAGAAAAAGCATAAATGGCCATAAATGCTACTATCAAAGTTACTATTAGGGGCATAAAAAATTTTGTCATCAAGTTTTTGGACAACCATTATATTCTTAAGACTATCATTAGGAAAAAATACTATCATAGGATAGTCCTAGCATGAAAGTGCAATCATGAGTCATTAGGATGAATTGAGTAGACTATCCCTAACCTTCTATAACATTATATATGAGCGATCAACTATTATAATGAAGGAATCAGATGCAAAAGGACTGTCATATTATCACCAATATGACTACCATGAAATATAATGGACTGGCTATGGGCAAGCTCAATCATTCCTATCACCTAAGCATAATCAAATCACAAAATTTATGACACATGATCACTCATAGGGTTGTCATAGATCATGCACAAGTATATTCACTACTAGGGATTGTTGGAATGAACTTGTGAAAGAGAGAGAAACATTGAGTATGATGATATGAACTTGTTAGAAGATGTCCTAAAATGATGAGAAAGGAATGTTTCTAGGTTGGACCTTGGGACTATCACGAGTCTTAATAATGTAATGCAAGGAGTTTTTATGAATTAATAGAAGATGAGTTGTAGACCCTAGATTTGGCCCTCTAAATCAAACCTTCCTTATTTTAATCTTTCTTTTGTATGATCTAGGTGTTTGATTTGGTGTATCATTTACCCTTATTGATACTAACATGTTGAAAATGGATAGTTTTGTTTTGGGGAATTTGATACTCCTTTGAATGCTTTCATTGTAGGAAGAAGTGATTAATGAAGCATCTCAATATTCTCAATAACATTGGTGTTGTCTTCAAGGCTTGCTACTAATGAGATGATGAGAGATCAAGGATTAAAAGGTCCTAATTTTTCCTCTTCAACCTAGATCACTAGGATCTGGACTACTATAACATGTTGAATAGAAAGATGAAGATCTTGAAAGAGTAACTTTACTTTGGATGAAGGATAAAGGTTGTCAAAGAGGCTACCATTAAAGCATTTTGTTAATCTACATGTCTTGTTACTACTATCATGAAAGCTCCATGCTTCTAATTTGTTACTGATAAAAGATGAGGACTTTGAGGGCCTTGACTGCATTGCCATAAAAGAGAGGATACACTATGAGGATGTCTTGATGGAGACCAAGACATGAAAGAGAAACATGAAAATGACAAATTTGTTAAAGGAAGGGGTATACTACATATGATTTGGGGGATTTTATGACAACATATATCTTTCCAATGAGGAAGAAATGTTTTGGAACTTGTGGCTCAATCACCTTTGAGAAGGGGGACCTTTACATGAAGAAGATATGTCAAAGAGGGAACCTGATGTATCTAAGTACTTGTGTCAAACATACATAGGTGAAGGAGGAGTCTCTTCATGTGATGTGTGAAAACAAGATGCCAAATAGGTCTTGGAAATTGTGCCACTTTACCTTTCACATGGAAATGGGATAAAGGAAAGTTATTTCCAATGTCAAACTCATGCCACAAATATTAAGTGTGCTTTAATTCGAGCCCTAAGATTGATTTAACTATAGCCATTGATGTAAAACCAAAATTTAATGTTTTTCTCAAGATTTTATGCTTGTAAGGAGCCTTTTTTGGAGTTATTTTCTATTTATGCAAAGCTAAAACTTTGTAAAAGGGATGGAGATCTAATTTTATAATAAAATTTTACAATTTTACGTTTATCTCCAAGTTATTTTCTTAGTTTTCTAGGTTTTTCAAATAAATGTGCTTGGTTTGAGCTAATTTCTAGTGTCCACTTGAGATAAGTAGAATTTCACCTATGCTCAATGTTGAATTGTCTAAAGTTGAAAACTTTGGGAGGCTATGTGTGAGATTTGTGTGTGTAATATTGTGGTTTTATGTAATTTTCCTTCATTGTCTAAGCTCCTTAGACATATGCACCACTCTTCTTAGACATATGCACAACTTTGTGTACCTAATTGTGTGGAATGTTGATCAAGAAAAGATGGTTACCTAGGGTTTTATCATCTCTACAAGGATTAGGATGTAGTTCATGGAAAACAAGCACATTTTTTGCCTTTAAATAGGTTATCATCCATATGATAAAATGCACAACAAACTCTAGAAAAGTATTTTATACAAAAAATATAGACCAAAATAAAAGGATTCAAATGTAAATATCAAAACCCTTAATCTAGACTTAGTGCAACCTCATTTTGAGCAAAGAAATCAAATAAAATGAGTAAAACATAAATGTTACCCAAATTGATTCCTATTGTACCAAATGGTAGTTGTGCTAAGTTGATGCAATGTTGGAATTTGGTTGCTCATGGTGATAGCATGACATTGCTCTAATGGATGATTCTTATAAAAATGACTCCTGAAAGGTCCATTTATAGGTGTCCAGGTTAGATGATTGATTGTGGAGATTGGCTAAGAGATCAATGATTCCGATCGAGTTGGTGTTAGGCAGTTGTGAGATGGATGGTGGAGGATAAATATATATATTTTTTGAATTTGTGGGAGATAGTTATTAGATGTGAGATAGAGAATAAAATAAAATTTTAATTCTTTTATTCATGTTTTAGGTGGGTAAGTGATAAAGGGGGATAATAATTTAATTAAATCATGAAGTGGGAAGGGGACTAGGACTTAAGAAAATGCTTTAGGACTTAGGAAAAATTATGGAATGATTAGGATAATTTAGTGAATCAAGACCTATAATGAGCAAATAATTAGGATAATGTAATAAATCAGGACTTGGTATTTTTTAGGTGTCTACATTTTTCCCCGCTTTGAGATGATGTTGTGATTAAGAGAAGCAATGTTGTCTCAAAGAAAAATAAAATATAGATTTTTAGGATGAGGAGGGATGGAAAAGGATGGGGTTTATTAAAAAAGATGATGGGATGGTTCCCCCTCATGCTAAACCACTAAACATCCTTTGCATCCACACTTAGAACAATATGATTGTTGTGTTTGATGTCTCCCCTTGCAAACAACCATTGAGCAACCTTTGTGCCCAAACAATAAACCTTTGTAACCATAAACATCATGAAGTCCATAATCTAAAAAATTTGGTCATCCTTAATCATCTTCACCAGGGACCCTTGGTTTGATAAATTTATTATGCAAGATAAAATGCCTATGCCTACTACCTTGGGTGAAGCTCATGTAAAACCCAAAATCACAATCAAAGAAATCCCTCAAACCATTCATCCTTTAGAGGAGATTTTTTTATCCAAATCAAATAAAAAATTTCTTTAACAATGATGATGATAGAATTGTAGATCAAGATGAGTATCCTAATGATAATAGCTTTAATTACAAGATTTTTGCAGATAAACTTGCCATAAACCTTCATCTCCCATTCATGACCATCCAAGAATATTTCAACCAAGAAATGACTACCATTAGCTATCATGCCAATCAACCTAAACATATATCTATTGATCATCTATATGATACCTTCAAGACAAGGTGTTTCCTCAAAATTAGTTATGCTCATTTTGTAGGATGACCCTTACGAGACTTGTCCGTTTCGTAGCCTACAACTCTAAGCATGCAAAATGAGGTGATTCTCATTCAACCTCATATGTGGCCCCCAAGCTCTGAAGAGTTCATTCAAGTTTCATATCTCGTTGATTTCTTGAGGTTTGCAAAATTAGATCAAATGGTAAACAAGTCAAATTTTAAGTTTGATGCTTTTTCAGAGTTAGAGAATTTTTGTTAACATGCACAAGCATAATTTTTTTCCACCACTACATGTTGGTCTTTTTTGTTACATGCACTAGCGGCAAAAACTGTTGCCGATGCATGTTGATGTCCCAAAGTGTAGGGGCGGTGAAATTCGCCACCCAAGCAACTATCAGTTTGTATCATGTGTAATTAATACACATTAAGTTATGGTTTTAAAAATCATTTTAATAAGTTTTATTGTTTCATTTTTTGTTCTTTGTTTATTTAACTTCGTAATTACCATAGCGTTTATCTGTAAAACCCTCATTGTCTCCTGTGATAGTTTTTGCTTCTATTATTTTAGAATTGGTGGTTTTTCACCATTTTTGGGTCATCTTGTATAAAACTTTGCCAAAGTCATTTTTGTGTCACTCTTGGAGTAAATTTTAAATGTTTATTGAATCCATTGTTAATTTCTATGTTTTTCTCACTGACATTTCCTTTGAAATTTATCTTTGGTGTAATGGTAACAATTTTGGCCGATCATACACCAAAGGTCAAGTTCTTTGTTCCATGCATAAGCGGCGGTTTTAGCCGCCCATGCTCATACTCGTTAGTTTTAATTTTAGATGGAAGGGCGATGATTTTCGCCGCCCATACATGTTACTTCCATAAATATCATATGCAGAAGCGACATAAAATTCTACCCATGCATAAACAATTTTTCCAAAATATCAAATACAAAAATGACAAAATTCATCACTCTTTCACACTTGCAGGATTTTGAGGTATTGGTTGAAAGGTCCTAAAGCAGGAAGTTCAGAGGTCCTTTTTTTACAACTTGGATTTCCAGACAACATACGCTGCAATGCAAAAGGAGACTTCTGGGTAGCTTTACATTGTCAGAGGAATCTGCCTTCAAGCTTGGTTTGTGAAAAGATGAACTCTATTTTCCCATAGATCCAGGTTTGAATCCTTGCAATCATGGATAGCTTCCACCAATGGTGCCATTATTGCTGGAATCCATCCACCTTTGCTCCAGCTGAACCAGATAAACAAATAGATAATAGTGGTGATAGTAACTATTATTCTTCATTGATTCCAAACCATATAGAGCCAACAAAAACAAATGTCACAATTCTTCCAAATGGTGTGAAGGTTGCATCTGAAAGCTCACCAAGTTCCACTGCATCAATTGGATTGTATGTTGATTATGGTTTGTGAAGTGGAGGCTATTGGAGGAAATGCTACGATATCAGCATCTCGAGAACAAATGGGGTATACTTTTGATACACTCAAAGCATATGTCCCAGAAATGGTTGAACTGCTATTCTAGATAGTGGTGTAAATAGACAATATAATAGTTTCAAGAAATTGAACAAGAGTTATAGTGAAGCTGTAATACAGTGTCAAAGGACTGTTATTAATGTGAAGATAGTTTTGCAACGACAGTTCCAACCCACATTGCCTCTTTTAAAGGAGGGCCAAAGCACCTGCTCAATTGTCATTCATTGATTATATGGAAAATGAAGAAGATGAGGGTAATGAGGCTAGTGAGAATGGGGAAATTAAGAAGCCCAAGCTTGGTAAAGATCCAACAATTGAGACAAGTTTCTTGCTTGATAGAGATCGAGAGGCAGAGGATTAGAGTGAGAGTGAGTGTCTGGGACAACGATGGTTGGATGAACAGAAGCATGTAAAAAATGGACCATTGGAGATTACCTATAGTTGCTGGGATGGTGCTGGTCATAGACGTGTCATTCAGGTTCATGCATTTGAGAAACCTCATGAGGAAGAAGGAGAAGCCATGGAAAACAAAGAAGATTCCTCTTCTACTCTACCGATCTGTATGTCTTCTCAACAATATTTGTTAAGAATGTTGAAGATCTATATGAGACTATATAAATGGTTTCTTATTGTTTTGGTCTCACAAAAAGAGTTTGTTTCAATCTTTCATTGTGATAATATTTTCCTAGAGTTAGGGAAAATAGATTAAGCATAAATATAGGAATCAATAGCTCTATAAAGTCAGTAAAGGCATGCAAACCCTAAAGGAGCTATGTATACCTATCTAGAGTTTGGTGAGGTTTGCATATTATTTAATAGTAGGTCAATGTCAAGATTTTGTAGGACTTGTTTTTGATGTAGGAATGAAAGTAATTCAATGTCTATGTTATATTTGTAAGCTTTGTGTAGGGCTTTAGATCACACAAAGTCTGCATGGTCTTTGTAAAGTTTGTTTATTCCTCATAAGCTCTGCCATAACCATATGAACTCCTTAAAATGTTTATCTAGTCATTAAAATGCTTATGTAGTTCTAGAGGATATTTATACAATCATTCAAAACCTCTGCACAAAACATTCATTTGAAGAATCTCCTCATACATAAATGCATTAGGTTAGTCCAATTTTAAAGACATCTACGGAGCTATATAAGTTATTAAAGGGTAGATGGATGAGAATCCGTGAACAATAGAGAAGAGACATGTGTAGTTTATTCATGCCTAAGAGAAATGAAAAGATGCAAATTACTTGACTTGTTTCTGAAACCACATAACATTGTCAAAGAATTCTTAGGTCAGTTTGAGAGTTTGAACACTGTTCAAATAGTCTAATCCCCATCAAAACTTCATACAACCCTATACTAACATTATATGTCAAGTTATTACTCACCATTATAGTCTAAGTGTCAAGAAAATAAGACACAAAGAAAGAGGAGCCCTGCAAGATCATCTCAGAGGACTGTACGCCTCACTGTAAGACAGTGATCCATCAAGGAACTTCATACAAACATTATACAATTTCATGGTCATCACACTATCCAAAGAATGCATAGGAACTTCTATAGGTCTGTGAAGATACAGAGGAATACATATTAAATGTTTTCAAGCATGAGGTTTGTGCATGACCTTTAAACAATTTTCAAACATACAAAGTTTTAGTGGCAACAAGTACAGAGGGTCAGTATGAAACAATGATGACAAAAGGGACAGAGGTCAATAAGGTAGAGACATCTATGGGATAATGAGAAAGCATGCAGAGATATAGTTTATAAGGTCTGAAGAAGATGCTTTGAAGAAAAGTCAAACAATACAATGTTATTGTAGATAATGCTAGAGATCTATATGCTTGCAAAGTGCAATGTCAAGTGTATGTAAGGTTTGATAGAGAATAAAAGAGACATAGTGGTATGTTTCAAGAAAATAAAATCTTCAATAATTGCAGAGTAAAACAAGAGAAGGAATGGGAGATCCTAGATGTGAATATATGACTAGTGGAACCATGGTCATTCTAGGCAAGATAAGAGGAATTTTGTGACTGGCAAAAAGTGAGTGCTTATGTTAATTCTTGGGGCATACTACTTGGTTGGTATTCCTATAGCTATTCTTTAGGCCTTTGTACTACATGTTGGTGGCAGGGGACTCTGGCTTGGAGTTATCTATGGCCTTGGTGTATAAGCAATTTTAATATTCCTGGTAATTTCATGTACGGACTGGAAACAATAAGCAACAAATGCAAATGAGAGCCATGGTGGGAGTAGGAAATGAAGCTATGGAGGTTTGATTGGATATCAAAGAAAGTAGTGACAATGGAAGTGGCACAGAAGGACATTGAGTCATCAAACCTGGCAAATTACTCTTGAATTTGGTTTGTGGACCGATGTTATGCCCTTACTTCTATAGTGTATATGGTTATGAATAGTCAGCTTGTGGATATCTTAACTCTTAATTAAGTCATATTATCATTATTATATTGTTATTTAATTGTTTAGGTTGGCCTAAGGCTTATATAGGGCTATCTAAGTCGGCCTGGGTGATATCCTAGGCATAAATAGGTATATATAGGGGTAGTGAGTCCTATTGGATCATCATATTGTGTATTGTGTTCTCATTGAAGACTATTGGAGGTATCCCCCTCGAAGTGGATTAGGAGGTTGCCCCCTTAAAGTGGCATATTATTATCAAGTATTTACAGAATATTTACTATTATAATCCTTATTGTGCAAGTTGTTTCATTACAAGTGGTATTAGAGCATGATCTTGGCACCGTAGAGGCAAAAAATTTTCTCAACATTGGAGGCGATTTTGAGAAGAGAATAACTTTCAAATTTTAGTGAATTTTTTAAAGATTTTTAAAGGGTTTTTGAAGACCATATTAAAGAAGCTACAGTCCAGATTTCAGAGGAATTGGAGCAGAGTTGAGCGAATTATTGCAGAATTACAATTTCTACACAATTTATTTGAGATCTACATATCTCTCACATCCTGCCAAATTGGAGTATAATTTGTATTGGGTTTTTGAAGAAATAATAGAGGAGCCTACAGTCCAAATCTTGGAGAAATTGAAGTAAAAATAAGCAAGTTATTACAAAATTAGGGTTTCCAACAAATTCACTCTCAAGACTGTAAATTTGCTAATTGTTTAGATTTTTTCTGGGTAAGTGGTATCTTGGTCCTAGTAAGTAATAGTAAAAATTTAAGATAATTTATATTTCATATGTGTGATTTATTTCAAAAATATTGGTTTCCATCATGACGGGGCCTGCAACAAGAGGTAAAAAGAATGTTGTCACACTGAGGAAATCCTCTGATAAGGATGAATAAATAAGTAAGTTCAAGGAAGAGGTTAAGAGGGATATGTGTGACCTAAGAGGAGTTATATCAGACATACGAAGCATGTTAAGCACCTTTATGAATGAACCAAGAAAGGAGGTCTCAAGCAACCAAGAACCAAAAGTAGTAGAAGAAGAAGAAGCAGAAGAAGAACAAAAAGAAGAAGAAGAAGAAGACGAAGAAGAAGAAGAAGAAGAAGAAGAAGAAGAAGCAGAAGAAGAAGAAGCAACAGATAAAGAAGAAGGAGCAGAAGAAGAACAAAAAGAAGTGGAAGAAGAAGAAGAAGAAGAAGAAGAAACAAAAGAAAAAGAAAAAGGCAATGAAGAAGAAGAAGTGAAAGAAGAAGAACTTCCTAGTCAAGCTATTCAACGAATGCAAGGGTACCATGTATTATTCCTCACCTCTTCCTCTATGGCACATCAAAAGGTTCAAGTAAAGGAAGAACACATTCATCACCATCAAGAGCTAGATGCAAAGGGAAGACACATCTTGGAGCTGAAGTTAATTTTCCAGACACACATGAATAAGCTGAGGACATCAAAGAAATATCTTCTAGTGGAAGTTACCACATGGGATGATGAAGATTATATGAAGAAACTACCACAATTGATCAGCGTTGAGGACAACGCTTTTGTAAAGGTGGGGGGCATGTTATGCCCTTACTTTTATAGTGTATATGGCTATGAATAGTTGGCTTGTGGCTATCTTAACTCTTAATTAAGTCATATTATCATTATTATATTGTTATTTAGTTGTTTAGGTCGGCCTAAGGCTTCTATAGGGCTATCTAAGTCGGCCTGGTTGATATCCTAGGCATAAATAGGTATATATAGGGGTAGTGAGTCTTATTGGATCATCATATTGAGTATTGTGTTCTTGCTGAAGACTATTGGAGGTATCCCCCTCGAAGAGGATTAGGAGGTTGCCCCCTCAAAGTGGCATATTATTATCAAGTATTTGTAGCATATTACTATTATATTCAGATATTGTGCAAGTTGTTTCATTACAACCGATCACCATGAAGATGTGTGCAGATTTCAGGACATGGGAGTTGATGAAAGTGATCATGCCTTAGCATATTTTTCAATTAGTTTTCATGTCTTTTGTATTTAGTTTTGGACATTTTTACATGTACTTTTCAAATGTGTAATTACATGTAAAAATAAGGAAAGTCCCAAATCAATAAGGACTCTCCAATGTTGAATAAGTCAAAGTAGTTAGACTTTTTCCTAGATTAGCTCTTGGCTCTCACCTATAAATATGAGACCTCTTTTGTAGTTTTTTACCTTTAATTTTATGCAAAAAAGTGCTGCCCAAATTGAGACTCAAATTTGAGACCTTGCGTTCAAATTGCACGATCAATTCCAATCAATAAAGAAGGCGAATTTTGGTATCAAACTTTGTGTTGAATCAAATTTGTATGAGTGAGGATGTGCATATGACATTTTTTCTAATTTCTCTTGTTGATTGAAGGGATAAAGTGGTTTTTGGTTATTATGATTGGAGGACATTCAAGATAAGTTATATAAACTTTGTGCTATATTATTTACTTGAATCTATGTGTGTTGAAAGCATTTCTCGGTGAAGGATTATAAAGACTTTGAGCTTGTCGTTGTTCACTTTGCATATGAATCATGTTGAGAACTTGTAGACTTTGTGCTATAATTTTCAATTGCATTCACGTGGATTAGTGATATTGTTAGTTGACAGATTTTGTGCTCCAACTGCTGATACGATTACTTTTAAAATGTTTCTGGGGATAATTTGAAGACTTTTTTGCTTGAGATTATTCACTTGGTTCATGAATGTTTTTGTGAAGTGAGTTGAAAGACTTTGTGCTTCAACTTACATCATTGGTTACTATAAAACTCTCATTTAAGGTAGCGAAAAGACTTTGTGCTTTTGCGTGTCTTTCGGTCTCTTATCACATATTTATACTGGTACTCTTTGATTATTCCCATGTTTAATCAAGAATATTGGTGTTGAGGCTACTATTAGAAGTGTAGGAGCATTATTGAATATTATTGTGAAACATTGTAAACATCTTTTTTGAAAGAAGAGAAAAGGATGAATGTAACACACCCGCTACATGGTCAGAGCTAGTGTAAATACTTTTAGCTTAAAATAGTTTAATTTTGTTTCAATAAGCAGTAAGAAGTCCCCTTGTTGAGAGGAGAGATTTATCTCATCACACTGAGCTTGATATAACCATTTTGTCTTCAATGAGTTGACAACAAAATATTCTTGCAACCGTTTTTGGCAACTCCGCTAGGGACCGAACATGCAACCAAGAGCCTCACGCTTTTGATTGAAGTATACCGGCCTCATTTATTTTGTAATATATTTTTGTTATATTTGCTCTATTGTTAGTTAAGAGTATGGCTGTCCCAGGTCCATGGGGAAAGGCTTTTGGTGCTTTGAATTTGGCTCAGCCTCTACATGAACTACCTCGGGGTTTGCGTAAGAACTTTCCCAAGTTCTATGGGGATGGTAAACAACATCCGGATGAGCACATTGTAGCATTCTACATTGCATGTGATGTTCTCAGAGTTGAGTATGAAGATGTTTATGTGAGACTGTAGAAACACTCCAAGGTGTTGCAGGTGATTGGTTCTATCACCTTGCACCAAGAACTGTCACTAGATGGAATACACTTCGAACCTAGTTTGAAGCTAGATTCAAGCTAGCAGAAGATGCTTACGCCTTGTTGGCCCAACTTACTCAAATGAAAAAGGAACCACATGAGCCCATGTGTGAGTTCATGGAAAAGTTTAATAAGTGAAAGAATAGGATTCCAACTATTGCCCAATCCACAAATGAGAACCTAAAATGCTTGTTCATCAATTCACAATTGCTGAAAGTAAGTTTTCTTTTACAAAGAGTAGCACTAGTTGATCTTGCAATTGCTTAAAGTTTGGCAGTTGAAGTGGAGGATAATTTGATCTTTGCGGGAAAGTTGAAGAAGGATTCTATTAGGCCTAGTGGGTAGTCCCCTTTGGCTTTACCTTCTACCAGCACCATGGATGCTATGGTGCAAAAGTTGGCAAATGAGATGTTAGCTCTGAAAAAACAAATATCTCAGAGTTTGTCCACTCCCTCCTACAAGGACATTCCAAGAAGTACCTTCCCCAATCCTCTGAATTACCAAGGTAATGCTTCAAGGAATCAGAATCAAAACAAGCTTCCTTCATCACAAGGAAGACTTGCTTTACAGGCACCACCTGTGAATGCAACAATATTCTATTATGAATTGGAGAAAGATGATCTTCAATCATAATATGATCAAGGAGAAGATGATGCTAATATTTCCACAAAAGGTGAAGAGCAATTAGCTGGCGACTCTACCATCATGTTCCTGAAATTTGAGAATAAAGTGGAACAAGAAGAAGATGCTTTTGGTGAATCTTATGTTGTTCTCACACGGTCACAAAATCAGTCTAATCATCAACATGTGGCTGATAAAGGAAAATCAAGGGAAGATCCTCATCTTGTAGTTACCATTGTGAAGAGGGACACTCCTTTATCTTTTCCACCAAAAGATGTGGCTGGTGACAAACAAGTAAGCACATTAGATCCTTTTACTTCATCCTCTATTCCTAAGACCAATACCTCCAATGTAAAACCTCAAGATGAGAGTTTTCTGTCTTCTATAGCTAGTCCATATCAACTTGTTGGTATCATAGATCATGCTAAGAAGACAAAGATTCAAATGTTGGAGGCAAGAATACCTGTTAAGGGTATTATGTAGAAACTTCATCCTAAAAGGGAGGCCAAGAACATAGTGGAAAAATCTAAGGGTTCAAAGGCTTAGATTCTCTTTGAGTTTTTCGATATGGGTACTTATTTCTTGACCACTAATGAAGACCCTAATTCATTGGATAATGTTTCAAATGAAGGTCAAGAAACAGATGAATCATCCTCTTCAAGCGAAGAGACTTTGCAGCTGAAAGGAAATATGATTTCCAAAAGATTGGTTTCTCTGGAGAAGCTTTTTGATAAGCATGATCGCTTCATCAAATGACAATGACAATTGGGACCAAATTCATCAACATAAGTGGGGCAATTCAATTTGGATGTAGAAGAAGATCCCAAAGTGGCAAACACTGGGAAATGTTACTCATTCAATAGTAAAAAAAAGGATGGAACACCTTTTTTGCTACCTCACAACAGACAACATCTGAAGCTTTTCTCAAAGTGAAGAGGTAGATAAGTTTGTGAATATTTGTATAGTTTTAAGTCTTTTTCTTTTAGTCTTTTTGTGTCTTTTTTTGTGTCACTTGATATAGCCCAATGGATGGATGAAGGCACTTAGAGACTGGAGTTCTTCTCCCTTTGATCGTTTCAAAGAACGATCGAAGGAAGCTCCCAGTTAGAGCCAGTTGTTATCCTCAAAATTAGCTGTGTTGATTTTGTAGGATGACCCCTATGAAACTTGTCCATTTCATAGCCTACAACTCTAAGCATGTAAAATGAGGTGACTTTCATTCACCCTTGTGCATGGTCCCCTAGCTTCGAAGAGTTCATTCAAGTTTCATCTCTCGTTGATTTCTTGAGGTTTGCAAAATCAAATCAAAAGGTAAACAAGTCAAATTTTAAGTTTGATGCTTTTTTGGAGTTAGATTAATTTTGTTAACATGCACGAGTGGCATTTTTCACTGCCACTACATGTTGGTCTTTTTTTTACATGCACTAGCAGTGAAATTGCTGCTGATGCATGTTGATGTCCCAAAGTGTAGGGGTGGCAAAATTAATTTCACCGCCCAAGCAACTGTCAGTTTGTCTCATGTATAATTAATACACATTAAGTTACAGTTTTAAAAATCATTTTAATAGATTTTATTGTTTTATTTTTTGTTCTTTGTTTATTTAACTCCGTAATTACCCCAGTGTTTATCTGTAAAACCCTCATTGTCTCTTGTGATAGTTTTTGCTTCTTTTATTTTAGAATTGGTGGTTTTTCATTATTTTTGGGTCATCTTGTATAAAACTTCACCAGTCATTTTTGTGTCACTCTTGGAGTAAATTTCAAATGTTTATTGAATCCATTGTTAATTTCTATGTTTTTCTCACCGACATTTCCTTTGAAGTTTATCTTCAGTGTAATGGTGACAATTTTGGCCAACCATACACCAAAGGTCAAGTTCTTTATTCCATGCATAAGTGTCAATTTTAGCCACCCATGCTCATACTCGTCAGTTTTAACTTTGGATGTAAGGGCAGCGATTTTCACTACCCATGTTAGAACTTAAATTTTTCTCCTAGATGTAGGGGCAGTGATTTTCGCCACCCATACATGTTACTTCCATAAATATCATATGAAGAAGCGGCATAAAATTCTGCCCATGCATAAACAAATTTTCCAAAATATCAAATACAAAAATGACAAAATTCGCCGTTCTTTCTCACTTGTAGGATTTTGAGGTATTGGTTGAAAGGTCCTAAAGAGGGAAGTTCAGAGCTCCTTGCTTTACTGCCTAGATTTTTAGACAACGTACACGGCAATGCAGAAGGAGACTTCTGGGTAGCTTTACATTGTCGGAGGAATCTACCTTCGAGCTTGGTTTGTGAAAAGATCAACTCTGTTTACCCATAGATCCAAGTTTGAATCTCTGCAGTCGTGGATAGCTTCCGCCCATGGTGCCATCGTCGTTGGAATCCCTCCACCTTTGCTCTAGCTGAATGGTGCAGGAGCACCTACCTGACAGCTGGTCTTGATAAGGCAGTTAGTAGTTTAGGTCTTGTTTATGATTCCAAGAAGGTCTGTTAGACCAAATGCATGTAATAAGGTCATGCTGATCATGATAAGATCATGCTGACCAGGCTTTTGCTATTTTTAGCTAGTTAGTTATAACAGTTGTCATGATGTATGTTCGGTGGGATCTCCTAGCCGCTTGGAGAGTTCCCAGCCGCTTGGAGTCGGGTCAGTAGTACTCGTAGGAAAGTCTTTATAAGCATGAGATCGTTTGATACTGGATATACAGACAGATATCATCGATCGAGCTAGGTTGCAGAGAGTGAGACTGAGAGAGAGATTGGTCATATTGTATTGCATCTTTGAAATCAATAAAGTGATCCTGTTTGTGTTCTTGCTCTGGTTGCATTCCATCACTTGATTGATTTGCTGGTTTGAGTGACTTCATGGATTCACTGATCCATTCCACCGGTTGACTCATCTGATCGGTGGAATGGTAATGTACAGTAGGTTAGTTGGTAGGTTGTTTTCCGTTTGCATGCAGGTGTGCAGGATCGCGGCTGAAAGATGTTGAGAAGCCTAGCATCCTCATGTGCTAGGTCAAACTGATAAGACAGAGTGTCGAAGATCACCCTGAGAGTGGATCGGATCATCCCTGGAGGATCGGCGAAGTGAAACTTCGCAAAAGCTGAAAGTCCGTGAAGACAGCATCATCAGGATATTTCTGCAAATATCCTGCAGTCGGGTTAGACATCGTCATCCGGATAAGTGGAGGAGATCGGCATGATGTTGTCGATTGGATGAAGTGTGAGTTCGTCGGGGTGATCATCATCATCTGGAGGAGCCAAGCAGGAGTGCATCGGCATCAGGTAGAAGATCGGGTCACGAAACTATTGGAGTTTTCATGTTGCGAGTGCATCAGGATGCTTTAGGCCGGACATAGACTAAGTGCATGTATCGGCATCAGGATCATCATATCGAAGTGCCAAACATCCGCGTATCGCGAGCAGATGTGGGAGAGGAAGTTCGTGTTTTTTCGACTAAGTGTTGAAAAGGTCATCAGGATATTGGGTGACGTCATCGTCATCAGGATATGACGTCATCGTCATCAGGATATTGAGATATCCCCCTATGCGAGTTCATCCTGCTGTCGTTAGGTATCGGCGGAAGTCCGTGGCAGGAAGTTGTGTTAACATCATCAGGAGGTTTCGAAGACAACCGGATAAGTTATATCATGATGCTGTTGCTTGTATCGTCGGGTAGCGGAGCATCGAGGGTAAGCTGCTGAAGGTGATCGTCATCAGGATATTTGAACAACCGGATATTTGGATATCCTGCTGACGAAGGAAGTGTTGCACATGATGATGACGATGGAGTTCGGTGCCCGATGAACAGTGCAACCGGAGGATGTATGCGCCCGTTGAATATCATGATGATGATGTTAGTGGGAAAGCGGAGGTGAACAGTAGTCGGCAGGCGGATGTTTGCGATCATCTGAAATATGATGATGCTGTTGGTGGTTGTAGGGAATATGATGATGATGGCGAAGATGATGATGATGAGGTTGGTCTGCAGACATTCATGCTATATGCTAAGGTTATAGTGTGGATGCCTCTGCATCACTGAACCAGATAAACAAATAGATAATAGTGGTGATAGTAACTATTATTCTTCATTGATTCCAGACCATATAGAGCTGACAAAGACAAATGTCACAATTCTTCCAAATGGTTTGAAGGTTGCATCTAAAAGCTCACCAAGTTCCACTGCATCAATTGGATTGTATGTTGATTATGGTTCGTGAAGCACTTGGAGGCTATTGGAGGAAATGTTACAAGATTAGCATCTCAAGAACAAATGGGGTATATTTTTGATACACTCAAAGCATATGTCCCAGAAATGGTTGTTGCTATTCTAGACAATGGTGTAAATAGACAATACAACACTTTCAAGAAATTGAACGGCAGTTACAGTGAAGTGGTAATACAATATCAAATGACTATTATAAATGTGAAGATAGTTTTGCAAGGATGGTTCCAATCCATGTTGCCTCTTTTAAAGGAGGGCCAAATCACTTGCTCAGTTGTCATTCATTGATGATATGGAAAATGAAGAAGATGAGGGCAATGAGGTTAGTGAGAATGGGGAAATTAAGAAGCCCAAGCTTGGTAAAGATCCAATAGTTGAGACAAGTTTCTTGCCTGACAGAAATCAAGAGGCGGAGGATCAGAGTGAGCGTGAGCGTCTACGACAACGATGGTTAGATGAATAGAAGTGTGTCAAAAATGAACAATTGGAGATTACCTATAGTTACTGGGATGGTGTTGGTCATAGACGTGTCATTTAGGTTCATGCATTTGAGAAACCTCATGAGGAAGAAGGAGAAGCCATGGAAAACAAAGAAGAATCCTCTTCGACTCTATCGATCTACATGTCTTCTCAACAATATCTGTTAAGAATATTGAAGATCTATATGAGACCATATATTATTTTAGCCTCACAAAAGGAGTTTGTTTCAGTCTTTCATGGTGATAATGTTTTCCTAGAGTTAGGGAAAATAGATTAAGCATAAATACAAGAATCGATAGCTCTATGAAGTTAGTAAAGGCATGCAAACCCTAAAGGAGCTATGTATACCTATCTAGAGTTTGGGGAGGTTTGCATATTATTCAATAGTAGGTCAATGTCAAGATTCTGTAGGACTTGTTTTTGATGTAGGAATGAAAGGAGTTCAATGTTTATGTTATATTTGTAAGCTTTGTGTAGGGCTTTAGATCACACAATGTCTGCATGGTTTTTGTAAAGTTTGTTTATTCCTCATAAGCTCTGCCATAACCATATGAACTCCTTAAAATGTTTATCTAGACATTAAAATGCTTCTGTAGTTCTAGAGGATCTTTATACAATCATTCAAAACTTTTGCACAAAACATTCATTTTAAGAATCTCTTCATACATAAATGCATTAGGTTAGTCTAATGTTAAAGACATCTATAGAGCTCTATAAGTTATCAAAGGGTAGATGGATGAGAATCAGTGAACAATAGAGAAGAGACCTGTGTAGTTTATTCATGTCTAAGAGAAATGACAAGATGCAAACCAACTGACTTGTTTCCAAAATGACGTAACACTGTCAAAGAATCTCAGGTCAGTTTGAGAGTGTGAGGGGGAAAATAGGATTAATCAAATCAATGAATAATAAAACCCAAACATCAATGGAAGTTGAAAGCAAAGAAGATTAAAACAAATACAAATGATGTACTTACAACCTCTTTACCTATCATTTTCCATTGCTCGCCTATCTATCTTTGATCTTGATGGTGAAGCCCTTAGAAGCATTTGCTCCCTTGCTTGTTGAAGATGACAAAGACAGAATGGCTATGATACTCGTGTGGTTGAAGATGAGCTTCAAACACAATAACAAATGGATATGAAGTGCTTATGGAAGTAGGGGTGCCAAAGGCGCGCTGGTATCTCTACAGCATAAGTTTGCACAATGATCGATTATTACGAAGAAGGAGAGGGTTGTATTTATAGAGATATGTAGAAGAAGATCGATGGTTGAGAAGAAAAGGAAAGATCAATGGAGGAGATTTGTTGAGGAACGTGCAACAAATGGAAGAAAGACGTGTCATTCAAAAAGCAGCTTTGTTGAGTTAACTCTTCTCTTGATGAGGATGAGATTTGATTTTATTAAATTAGAATTTATTTTTCTAATTTAAGAGAAGATTTGCTTTAAAGATGCTTTAAAACTGCTTTTGCTTTTGTATGACAAGAGGAAAGTATTTTTGGAAAATAAGAATGATTTTTGTGAGGATAAGAAGGCACAATTAAATAAAAAGATTTTATTTAATTATTTTGTAGATAATTGAGAGGAATAAATAAAATATAGAAATTTTGTGAGGATTTTTTAAGAATAAAATAAAATATAAAAATATATTTTATTTAGTAGATGTTTAAGATTTTATTTAAATAAAATTTGCATTTTATTTAAATTTGGAAGAATAAAAGATTTTAATTAAATAATTGAAATTATTTAATTATTTTAGAAGAATAAAGTTGATGTAGATGAATTTAATTAATTAAATAAAATGTAATTTATTTAATTAAATGAGAGGAGATGAATCGAATAAATAAATAAATCTATTTATTTATTGATAGAGGAATGCGAAGGTGAAATAAATATTTAAAATATTTATTTAAGTAGAGTCATGTCATTTTTAGGTGTATACATTTTGCCCCTCTTTGATGCAATGTGTTTTATCACGTTGTTTCAAAGAATAAGATTTTCTGAAAATGATACATGCCCCAGTTTGCCCCTGATACAAGTTTAACGACAGGATGCCCCCTCAGGAGATTGGACGGGGAGACGGTAGAAAGGTGTGAGCCGGACAATCTCACGATGAAGAATACGAGAAACCGGAGAAGAAATGGTTGGATGCAGAAGAAAGATGGTGAATGAGATGTGATGCAAGATAAAATGATGACACACACAAGCAAGCAAGCAAGAATGCACAAATGATACAAGAATAGGCAAAGTTTTGTTTGGAAATGTGTTGTGCTACACTTGCTTGCCTAGTGAAAGGGTGCGGACGTGGATAGAGAGAAGGACAGACAACAAAATATGGAACAGATGGGAAGTGGAGCCTCGGGGGCGCATTGAGAATGGCCTTGCCTATATGACGACACAGAGGCAACGTAGTTGGGGGTGAACCCTGATAGACCTAAGACCTAGGCGATCAGAAAGTGGTGTGGACTCAGAAAGATAGAAGGACTAGACACAGAAGGATGGGATAGTGGAGTGGAGCCTCGGGGGCGCATTGATAATGGCCTTACCTACATGATGACACAGAGGCAACATAGTTCGGGAAGAACTCTGATGGACCTAAGATATGGATCGGATGAGACACGATTTGGATCATATATGGAACAACTACGGATCAGATATGAAACAGATATGGATCAGATATGGAATAGATATGGATCAGATATGGAACAGCTACGGATTAGATATGAAACAAACATGGATCAGATATGGAACAACTATGGATTAGATATGGAACAGATAACACTGATGACAGAGGCTATGCTAGGCTGATGCTGTGGATAGGATACTGGATAAAAATTTTGGATAGTCTTAATGCTAGATACTGATGACAAGGGAAACACCACAGATAGGCAGATGGATGGGCGATAGGGTATCAATGGCAGGGTAGGTAGAAGGAAACAAGGATGTGATCTCCAAGGACTATGTCGTATAAGAATAACGTGCCCCAATGTAGGTAGAATAATGAGGATTTTTCATGACAATGCTTAAGACGAAGGGGGAGGGTGAGAGGATAATGAAGGATTTGTGTGGTTTTGGAGGGATAAGGTATGTCAAGAGACATCTAGAACATTTGTCAACATTGTGCCCCTAATCTTTATCAAGATCAAGAAAAATAGAGGAATGGAAGATTAGGACGGATGGACTGGACCGTATAGGTATGTAATGGATAGAGGAATAGGATAGGAAATGGTATGAAGGAAACTGGTAGGAGAAAAGTGATACGCTGATGAGACAAGGTGCCCCCAAGTGTAGGTGACATAGGAGGTCAACTTACACATGACGCCTGTTTGCCAGATTTTCACTATTGGATGAAGGGATTTTTCTTTACCTTTTTTTTTGAATATTTAGATAAGAGAAGGTGGATATGGAAAGGAGAAACTCAAGCATCTAGCTCCCTGAAAGGTGATAGTCTCAATGGATGTCATCATATGGACCAAGTCAAGTATTCTCGTAGATGTTGGTAGGGGACTGCATGATAGTGAGATGGAGAATGGTAGATATTGGATTATGGAAGGTGCGATAGTGGATGATGATACAAAATATGGAGGGAAGGCTTATGCAAAAGCATGGACCATAGGATGAGGAAGATATGTAGGATAGTAGTGGAAGGGAGGGGAGATGGAGTTATACAGAAGTGTTGTGGAATGGAAGGGAACCATGACCAACGGTTGCACGTACTGTGATAAATATTGAAGCTGATGATAGAAGGGTGGTGTAGGAAGCAATGGAGAGTTTTGCTTGGTGGATGAATGATACAGGTCTTTAGGGACCCACATAGACTTTGCATTGTTCTGATTTTTGTTTGTCATGTGGGATGGAAGGATTTGATACTTTTGGATGGAATGGGAGAAAGTGGATTGTTGGGATGCTTTAGAGGTGGATGCCTCATTTGACTTGAGGGATTTTTGCTTAGGTACCCAAACCATTTTGCTTTGAGAGTTTGCTTGTGAAGGTATGAGTTTGGGTGTCTGTAGCTTGTGTGCAACTTCAGAGGTAATTGCTTGGTGCTTGGGGACCCACACCTTTTTCAGTTTTGCTTTGAGGTGTGTGGGTGTATGCAACTTCTGAGATGGGTTTTTCTTTGATTCTTGGCTTTTATATCCTAGGTTATGAGGACTCTTAGGATTTTTAACATTATAGGTAGAGGCATCTAGATTTGTGCTTTTGAATCCCCTGGGGATGGTGGAAGTGAGGTTAGTGGAAGCTCGTTGTTCAGACAACATGTGCATTTGTTGGCCATGATTGGGATATTTAGAGGATTTATAGAGGGATGGATAAGGTGTTGGAAGAAGTGGAGGTAAATTGCATGGTGGAAGGTGTATGGCCACATGCTTTTGACAACTGTAGGATGATGGAGGTGGAATGGCAACATATTTTTTGGGGACATGATAAGGTTTGCGATGGAAAGTGGTAGACTTAGGAGGAGTGGAGGAAGTACCAACATCTCAAGATTGTTCACCTTGGGGTATGTATCCAAGGCCATATGAAGGTGGAGGAACATTGACATGGATAGGTTCCAAAATACCTTGTTCATGAAGGCCTAAGCCTTTACCTTGATAGTTCATATTCTGGAGTATGTGGTGGACCATGGGATTATGTATAGGTACACTAGTAGTAAGTTCCTTATTGGATGAGGAAGGCGAGATAGCAGATAATGGTTGTTGGTGTTCTAAGGGAGAACATTCATGCATGAAGGTAGTAAGCCCAAGGATATAAGACGATGGATTTGTAGCTTGGTCAATAATGGATGGTGAAGGATCATTTGGATCTTGATCATCATTATGCTCTTTATGGTCCAAGTTATTGGGTTGATCATCCATGTGCACTTGGGAGGCAAGTGTCTCATCAGAGGACGTGGAAGTTGTTGGATCATGGATAGGACTAGATGGAAGATGGATAGGAGTAATGGAGGTTTCTTGCTCATGAAGGGGTATGGGATCAAGTTGGTCAAGGACATCTTCTTCATAGGGAATATCTTGATTATAGAACAAATAAAGGTTATGGATAGGTTGGAGTTGGATTTCCATCTCATGTATAGGATCAAGTTGCTCATGGATAGCTTCTTCATCAAAGATAGTATCTTGATCATAGAAAAGATAAAGGTTATGCATGGGATGGAATTGGATCTTTTGCTCATGTATAGTTGTTGGGAGATGGATAGGATCAAGTGGCTCATGGAGAGGTTCATCATTATGGATATCATCTTGATCATGGAAAAGATACATGTTATGGATAGGTTGCAAGAAAGTGATTTGATCTTGACTTGGACTAGGGATTAATGTTTCCTCATGCTTAGGATTAGACTCTTGACATACCTCTTGGGTTGCTTGAATGGAAGTGGATAGCTCTTGGATAGCTTCTTGGTTGAAAACATAAATGTTTGATGGGCCTTGACTTTGGTTCATGTTAGGAGGTTCTTTGATAAGCTCCAGGGGTTGCAAATGACATTAAGGGGTTGTAGGATTTGACATGTTATTGGAAGAATCTTTGGTAAGGTCAAGGACCAAAATTTAGGGACATGGTTGACTCTCTGCTAATAGTCCTTGGATCACATCCTTTGCAGGTGTAGGAGTACATGGATGAGGTGAAAGAGGGATTTAGCTTTCTCCCTAGCTTTTCTCTGGTTGTATAAATTTGGAAAACATTTTTCCCACCACTCATCTGATTCCTTTTTGGTCATCCATTTAGAGTTTGAGGAACTCCATAGCAGTGTTGGCATAGGATTGTTATGTTTTGGAATATATGTCTTAGAAGATAACGAAGGAGGACTAGTAGGAGTGGTATATGATTTCCCCCTTGAGGTGGTAGTTGCCTTGTCAATAGTATCATTAAGACGGGAAAAGAAGGTATGGTTTTGGGACGAGGCATAGCTAGTACTGGCACGTTTAGCTTGCAAGATTGCCATTTCTTGTTGTAAGACTTGGATTTGTTGGGTAATTGCTATACACTCTTGGGGCGAGGGACTTGAGTTTATTTGCAATTACAAATATTTGAATTTTTGACCAATATATTCTAATTGGTTTGCCATTGACACAAGACCAGAAAAACTTACTGGTTTGGATGAGTAGCAACAAATGTGCCAGAACAGAGTGCAAAAGTGTTATAAGTTGGATCAAATGCGCAACTCTGGCAAAGTTTCAAATACGCCAAAACAAAGTTTAGATGCATCGAAAGTCGAATCAGATGCACCATAGGTCGTGGCAAATGCGCAACTCTGGTTTTTGCCTTGTTTTCTCAGAAATTTTGCAGAACTTGGATCGTTTTCAGGATTTTTCTATTTTTGGTTTGAAAAACTTGGCGTTTCTGAAGGTTCTGATGTTCAATTATGGCAAAAGCACAACAAACACAGAAGTTTTCCATGATTTTTATCTTTTTATATTTTTTTTTGTGTTTTTGGACTATTTTGACTCAAAGACAAGTACAACCTAGGCTAGATGGGACAATATTCGTTGAATCCTCTGGCTGTGCAAACTCAAAGCGTGTAGCTTCAGGATCTGATAGCACCGGCTCCCCTCCACGACACTCACTTCTCACGCATATCAGATCTGGGTTTTCTTAGGCTCGTACCCCCACCAAACCTTAGGATTGTCCTTGCTACCTCTACTAAGAGCCACAAGAATCGAGGCTGCTTCAAGAGCTCCACCCTTTACATCAACAAATAGGGGTTTTTGGCTTGCTACACAATTGTTTCTTAGTTAGGGCAACTGTTCGAGTGGTTACACATGCGGCGACACTACTCTCCGTTATGGAGTCTCCCAGCCTCAAAGGGTTACGATTTAGAGGGTTTTGGGGGAGGTTGGCCGTCGGTGTAACACAACAGCACTCGTTGTTTGAGGTTTTCACCTCAAGCACAATTTATTTTAAGTGGCTTGGTAGGGCTTGGCTTTAGCCTGTTACCACTTAGGGTCATTCTCACTTGGACAAGCGTGCATCCGAGGGCAGGCCCCCCTAAAGGTTTTACAAAAAGAATGACAAGTCTGGCACTTTGATCACCCAGTTAAGGGGAGAGCATAAGCCTATTGTCATTCGCAAGCACAGAATACACCGGTTAATCCAACCTCGTTAAAAGTAGAAAAACTAAATGGGTTAATCTACTTGTGCACTCACACGATTGTTAAGTTGGAAGTGTTTAGAGCATAGCAATGTTCATTCTGGTTTGTTTGAGATAGCAATGATTTAATTTAGGAAAGGAATTAACAATGCAAAGATAGAAATGGGTTCAGTTACTTTCCATCCTAGTTAGAAACTATGTGGAAGTTGTATGCGATGCATTTGGTTATTTTTCCCTTAGTCTAGGTGAACTAGGCAAAGTAGCTAAATGATCTAATCCAGCCACTAATCCTACAAAAACAAATGTTAGCTCAAACACACAAAATCAGACAAACCCTAAAAATAGAGAGCAGAACAGAAGTGCTGCAATGCAGTTTGAATGCGTAGAAATAGAACTTGCATGCGTCGTTGTACAAAAGTGCTAAGACAAGTGTCAAAAGCATTGTAACAAGAGATATATGCGCTATTTTAACAGATGCATCGAATCAGAGGACATATGCGCAGAAAGAAACAATCGGTTTGCAAAAATTTGTGTTTTCTAACCTTAGTTAAGATTTGGATAAAAATGTATGTAGATGATCTCTTAGCTCAAATCTAACCTCACCATTGCGTCCGGGGGGCATTTCCATAAATTTTAAGTACAAATTTGCCTAGATTTCATGAAAAATAGAGCGTTTGGCGAAGAAAACAACTTTCTTAAAATTCATTGCAAAACATATGCGCCATTTCAGAGGTCATATGCACCGTTTTAGTGTATAAGCGCCGTTTCAGACTGTATATGCACCATTTCAGTGTATATGCGCCGTTTCAGACCGTATATGTGCTGTTTCAGAGCGTATGTGCCGTTTCAGAGTGTATATGCGCCGTTTCATAGCGTATGCGCTGTTTTAGAGTGTATATGTGCCGTTTCAGAGTGTATGCACCATTTTAGAGTGTATATGCACCATTTCAGAGTGTATGCGCCGTTTCAGAGTGTATATGCACTATTTCAAAGGTCAGATGCGCTAAAAAATAGGGTATATGCGCAACTAGAACGTAGGTGTCGAAACAGGGGTTGGATGCACCATTACGGAGGTCAGATGCGCTAGAAGCCTCTGTCAGAACCCTATACCTGCACCTGTACGGACTTGTCTACAAGAAAACTCAGATTTTGATTAGAAAAGGGGGCAAGCGCCCCACGGTGGGCGCCAAAATGTGAGGAGGAAAATAGGATTAATCAAATCAATGAATAATAAAACCCAAACATCAATGGAAGTTGAAAGCAAAGAAGATTAAAACAAATACAAATGATGTACTTACAACCTCTTTACCTATCATTTTCCGTTGCTTGCCTATCTATCTTTGATCTTGATGGTGAAGCCCTTAGAAGCGTTTGCTCCCTTGCTTGTTGAAGATGACAAAGACATAATGGCTATGATACTTTGAAGATGAGCTTCAAACACAATAACAAATGGATATGAAGTGCTTATGGAAGTAGGGGTGCCAAAGGCGCGCCGGTATCTCTGTAGCATAAGTTTGCACAATAATCGATTATTATGAAGAAGGAGAGGGTTGTATTTATAGAGATATGTAGAAGAAGATCGATGGTTGAGAAGAAAAGGAAAGATCAATGGAGGGATTTGTTGAGGAACGTGCAACATATGGAAGAAAGACATGTGTCATTCGAAAAGCAACTTTGTTGAGTTAACTCTTCTCTTGATGAGGATGAGATTTGATTTTATTAAATTAGAATTTATTTTTCTAATTTAAGAGAAGATTTGCTTTAAAGATGCTTTAAAACTGCTTTTGCTTTTGTATGACAAGAGGAAAGTATTTTTGGAAAATAAGAATGATTTTTGTGAGGATAAGAAGGCATAATTAAATAAAAAGATTTTATTTAATTATTTTGTAGATAATTGAGAGGAATAAATAAAATATAGAAATTTTGTGAGGATTTTTTAAGAATAAAATAAAATATAAAAATATATTTTATTTAATGGATGTTTAAGATTTTATTTAAATAAAATTTGCATTTTATTTAAATTTGGAAGAATAAAAGATTTTAATTAAATAATTGAAATTATTTAATTATTTTAGAAGAATAAAGTTGATGTAGATGAATTTAATTAATTAAATAAAATGTAATTTATTTAATTAAATGAGAGGAGATGAATCGAATAAATAAATAAATTTATTTATTTATTGATAGAGGAATGCGAAGGTGAAATAAATATTTAAAATATTTATTTAAGTAGAGTCATGTCATTTTTAGGTGTATACAGAGAGTTTGAACACTGTCCAAATAGTTTAATCCCCATCAAAACTTCATACAACCCTATACTAACATTATATGTCAAGTTATTACTCACCATCATAGTCTAAGTGCCAAGAAAAAAAGACACAGAGAAAGAGGACCCCTGCCAGATCATCTCAGAGGACTGTACCCCTCATTGTAAGACAGTGATCCATCAAGGAACTTCATACAAACATTGTACAATTTCATGGTCATCACACTGTCCAAAGCATGCATAGGAACTTCTATAGGTTTGTGAAGATACCGAGGAATACATATTAAATTTTTTCAAGCATGAGGTTTGTGGATGACCTTTGAATAGTTTTCAAACATACAAAGTATGAAACAATGATGACAAAAAGGGACAGAGGTCAATAAGCTAGAGACATCTTTGGGATAGTGAGAAATCATGTAGAGATATAGTTTATAAGGTCTGAAGAAGATTCTTTGAAGAAAAGCCAAATAATACAATGTTATTGTAGATAGTGCTAGAGATCTATAAGCTTGCAAAGTGCAATGCCAAGTGTATGTAAGGTTTGATAGAGAATAAAAGGGACATAGTGGTATGTTTCAAGCAAATAAAATCTTCAAGGTTTGTAGAGCAAAACAAGGGAAGGAATGGGTGATCCTAGATGTGAATATATGACTAGTGGAACCATGGTCATTCTAGGCAAGACAAGAGGAATTTTGTGGTTGGCAAAAAGTGAGTTCTTATGTTAAATCTTGGGGTATACTACTTGGTTGGTATTCCTATAGTTGTTCTTTTGGCCTTTGTACTGCATGTTGGTGGTAGGGGACTCTGGCTTGGAATTATCTGAGGCCTTGGTGTACAAGCAATTTAACTATTCTTGGTAACTTCATGTACATAATGGAAGCAATAAGCAACAAATGCAAATGAGAGCCATGTTGGGAGCAGGAAATGAAGCTATGGAGGTTCGACTAGATATCAAAGAAAGCAGTGACAATGGAAGTGGCATAGAAGGACATCAAGTCATCAAACCTGGCAAATTACTCTTGAATTTGGTTTGTGGACCGATCACCATGAAGATGTGTGCAAATTTTAGGGAATGGGAATTGATGAAAGTGATCACGCCTTAGCATATTTTTCAATTAGTTTTCATGTCTTTTGTATTTAGTTTTGAACATTTTTACATGTACTTTTCAAATGTGTAATTACATGTAAAAACAAGGAAAGTCCCAAATCAATAAGGACTCTCCAATGTTGAACAAGTCAAAGTAGTTAGACTTTTTCCTAGATTAGCTCTTGGCTCTCACCTATAAATATGAGAGAGCTCTTTTGTAATTGTTTACTTTTAATTTTATGCAAAAAAGTGCTGCCCAAATTGAGACTCAACTTTGAGACTTTGTGTTCAAATTGCACAATCAATTCCAATCAATAAAGAAGATGAATTTTGGTATCAAACTTTGTGTTGAATCGAATTTGTATGAGCGAGGATGTTCATATGGCATTTTTTTTGATTTTTCTTGTTGATTGATTGGATAAAGTGGTGTTTGGTTATTACGATTGGAGGAGGTTCAAGATAAGTTATATAAAATTTATGCTATATTAGTTACTTGAATCTATGTGTGTTGAAAGCGTTTCTCAGTGAAGGATTATAAAGACTTTGAGCTTGTAGTTGTTCACTTTGTATATGAATCGTGTTGAGAACTTGTAGACTTTGTGCTATAATTTTTAATTACATTCATGTGGATCAATGGTATTGTTAGTTGACAAACTTTGTGCTCCAACTGGTGATACGATTATTTTTAAAATCTTTCTGGGGATAATTTTGTTGATAACTGAGAGGGAGGGGTGAATCAGTTATCATAATTTTCTGAACTTTCTTAATAGTTAGGGCAACATTAAATCAAATAAGTAATCATAATCATGAAATGGAAACAACACAAATACACATGACACAAAGATTTTGACGTGGAAACCCTGTTAAGGGAGAAAACCACGGGGTGATTAACCCAAGATATTATTCTCTGTTAGAAGAATAGATGGAACAAAATGACACTTGCCCATTAGGGCTCACTGCCTACAAGAGACTCACTATCTACAAGAAGGGAAGGTAACTCAATGTTTGAATTGAAGAGAAGCATATGCTCATGCTGAGGTTTAGTTCTGGTTAGGCTTAATAAACTGATCTGCTGCACTTCATTCTTACTCTCTTTTAATGCTGCTGTGCTTTCATATTCCGGATCTGTCTTATTGTCTTCACTCTACTTTTCTGCCTTTATTCGCACCATACAATTTTTTTCACTCACTTCACATCTAAATCCATCTTGTATATATATCCGCATGAGTGATTTCATCACCTTTCTAGCCAGCATCCTGAATAGTCAATATTTTCCTCAATCTCTGATCTGTTGGCTGAATCCTTGCATACTAAGCAATGCAGATCAAGGATATACTTGTAGAAGTCATCAATCATGTCGTCCAATCATAACTTATGCCTTAAGAGCCTTTACCATCATTAGTAACACATCTAAAATAATGTCTGATGTTCTGTCAGTCAGTTCTTCCTCTGTCCACATTGCCAATCAGGAACCCAACACTCAAGTATTCATATCTTTTCCTTCATCTATCACCGGAGGCTAAATCCTTGGAATCTGTTAGTCAAGGTACTCCTCTTGACTTCCCCAAATCTGCACTTCACTGAGATACTTCTTCTGAGAGATCCAGACCTGTCTGTCAGATCTTACTGACTGCTTTGTTCTTGCTTACCGGACCTCAACACTTCTTCAATCTGACTTCCGGTAAAGACTCATCATGTCCTGCGGATGTGTGGAATAACCTTTGTTGCCATCAATGACAACATTCATGAATCCTTATAGTGTCTCTTTCCAACAATCTCCCCCTTTAGCATTGATGGCAACACTTAGTGAAAAGTGACTAAGTGTCACACTATACTCCCCCTTAGATGATGCTTTGTCTTTATGTACATTTTTCGGAGCTCCTCCTCAGCTGAATTCCTCATTTTTCACTATTCTTCACTCCCCCTTTGACATCAATGGAAAAGGGGAGGATCCGCATATGAAAATTTTCAAAATTTCAACTATACTTAGCCGCATAAGTATATACATGACATACTTATATATACTAAAGAATGTCTGCAAAAGTTGTCTTCAATTGGACAAATTCTGTTGCCCAACTTTGCTTCATTCTGTCCAAAATTGATATATGACTGCTTAACAGGAATGCAAATGCATCTGCCTTTTTTAGATCTGTCAGATCACTGGTCTGGGCTGTGATTTGGGCTTCTTTTATGGCCTCATGCATGGCCTCTAACTTAGGGATAATTATCCCTCTGAGTTCACCCAACCTGCTTATTCTATTTTTCTTTTCCTTCTCCAGCTTCTTGATTTCATTCAAGACTGCAATAGTCTGACATTCTTGATTTATTATGGAAGATGAGAGAGGATCAAAATTCTTTGATAGATTTGTCAGTTTGTCCTCCTATTCTTTTACTTTCTTCTCAATGTCCAATGTTACTTTGGACCATGATAAACAAAATTTGAACATTTCTCCACCATCTTTAAGAGCATTTTCTAGGCTCTTTATCCCTATATTCATATTCCTCCTATCATTAGTTATTAACCCTTGTACCTCTGCTAATCTTTTTGTCAAAAATTCCTTCCGGACCTTATCTTTTGCTGACTTCTCTAGGGAATCAAAATGTGTGCTAACACTATTGACTAGAGATTTGAGATTACCAGATGAGGAGGTTGAGGGATCCTTCTGAAAAGATGGCATGATCTTTTCTAAAACTCCAGATGCAACTTCTATTAGCTCACAGTCTTCCATGTGAGACTTCAGGAGTTTTTCTTTTGCCTTTGCATTGGCAAATGAAGCTATCTTCATTGTTTGAACCAGGGAGAGAGAATCAAAGTTAAATGGACCTTGAAGTAACTCTGGTTCATCAATCTCCATCATTTCTTTTGTCAAGAATTCCTTGATAGTTTCTGCAGTGTCTCTTGCCGGAGATAGAGATTTCTTCCCTTTTGCACTGTCACTTATGTTCTTCTCAGCTTGACTTTCTTCTCTTCCTTTCGCTTCTTCTTCTTTCTCCTCTATTCTTTCTTCTCCTTTAGATCCGGAGACTGTAGGGGAAACCGGAGGAGAGATGTTTGCTTGTTCAAGGATCTCCTCTTCCAAAGCAGAGGATTCCAAATCCTTATCTTTTTCTGCACCAGTGTCCATTACTTCTTCTACCATTTTCTTAGTAGACTCTTCCTCAACACTTGTGGCCGAGGGATCAACACCTAAGTCCTCTATAACAGGAAGATTGAATCTTTTGAAGGCATTCTGGAGGATCTCTTTTGTTTCGTTTGCCACTTTATCAGTCTCTCCAAGCATAAGTTGATTCATTCTAGCTTTGCTCCGGAACTCATCCTTGCAATCTTTAAAGATCATATTCATTTGTTTCTGAGTGATTGAAGGATAGAGCTGAATAGCTATCTGCTCCCGGATCTCAAGATCTTTTGCCATGGCATTATTCTTTCTTACTTCTAACTCTTTTTCTAGGCTTTTGGGAATAAGAGATATAATTTCAATAAAAGCCTTATTATATATATTCAGATACTTCATTGCTACTTCCTGCAAGATCTTTTGGTCAGCTTCATTGTAGTCATCATAGAATTCAGCCATTGGTTGAAGGTTTCCATCCACAGTAACTAATTTGATGACATCATCTAAAGACAGTGTGGGCTTTTCAACAAATTCCTCTGCCATTTCTTCCTTGTCTTGACTGGTAGAGGGTTCACCAGATGTTTTCTTCTGTTTCTTCATTTTCTTGATTTCTTCATCAGATTCAATCTCCTCTTCAGCTTCTTGACTAACATAAGATCTTGTGACTTTTGTCTTAGTTCTCTTTTCTCCTTTGCTGGATGATCTTTCTTCCGGTTTTGATGCCTTTGAGCTTTTAGCAGTGGCAGGTGCAAATTTCTTTGATGATCTGGTCCGGGTGGAAGATTCTACCGGAGTACTTTCCTATTCTGCCTCTTCCTTTTCTTTCTCTGCTCTTCCCATCTTTTCTCTATTGGCAGCAAGTGCCTCTTTTGAGATGCCAAAGTCTTTGGCAATGTTTTCTACTTCTTTTCTTACCTTTCTCTTCATCTCCGATTGCCTTTACTCAACATGGATCTTCACACTCAGTTCTTCAAAGGTTCCAAACCTTTCTGCCTTGGGATCCCTTGGTTGACTTAGTATGTGTTGAACATGCAGTTCTGTAATTTTCTCATCCACCTCATACCCCATTGGCATGACCTAGACTGTCCTTGGCTCCACTTCCTCCATTAGGCATTGATCAATGTCTACCATGAAGCACAATGTGTCTTTGTATTTCTCAACTAATGATTTAGGGATTCTTTCTTTAGTTTGCATTATATTTTGAAAGTTCTTAAAGTAACCCCACAGAGTTGTATTCCTTGCCTTAGCATCCCCAAGTTCATGCAAGTAATTCCTGATTTGAATTGCTATAGGTCTATTACTTTGCCATACCCATCCACTGGATCCAGGCATCTCATTCATGAAGTAGAAAAATAGACACAATATCAGTCCTCCATATTTAAAGGAATTCTTCTTGTCCTTTTTGATCTTCTGTATGTTTTCCATCAATTGGCTTAGAAGGAGTTCACAGAGGTCATACTCTGCATTCTTTCTTAGCATCTCATAAGCAGTATATACTGCAGTTCCAGATACTGAGTTCTCCTTGCTGGAGTGATATATCTTATAACCGATTATCATAGATGCAAACTTGATATCTGGATCAGTGATATATTCAATGGTCATTGCTCTCTTATCAAATTTTGATCTGGTAGCCTCAGTTACAATTTGGTTTTTGATAGATTTGAGGACAGGTATCCTTCTGGAGGAGTGTAAACCAGTTACTGCCTTAATTGCTTCCTTAGTGATCTTGCAAGGTCTATTCAGCCATAAGAAGTTATCATGCACCCTACTCAATACATACCGGACCCATTCATCTTCTTCAAAGGAGGGGAAATGAATGTACTGATCAAAATGTTTCTCCTGGATGCCTTTATATTGTGGTTTAAGTTCAAAAGCATCATCTATCAATTGTTTGTGATAGATGTCTCTTAGTTTGAATTCCCTAAACTCTTCAATATTCATGTGTATGTAAACCGTAATATCTTCTGTATGCAACACACCATGCGGAACACTGGAAAATGCTCCTAGGGGATCTACTTCCAAGGATTTGTATGGATGTTTCTTGAATTTGGGGCGAGGCCTATTAGAGATCTTCACAATATTTGGAGTACCCATCATTCAAGGATTTACAGAGAGATATTTGATAACGGAAAATACCTTTTGCACCTGTAGGGTTTGCGAAGTGAACTTGAATAATTTGCTGATTGAATCAACTCCAATGGTTGGCCTTTGAGAAGTTTGAAGCGATTTGTTGCTGAGCTCTTCTTTCTTTCTTTTTGAATGCGAATGTGCAAATGACGAGCACATGAACCCTTTTATTTGCAAGAAAAACCCTAAATCCATACTGCAATAAATGCCTGACTTAAGTTATTCCGGTTGCTCTGTGTTCCTTACTCTGAAATAGATCTCTTTCCAGATCACTGTAAAATGCTTAGAGTTATCCTTGGAGATTAACAACGAGCTTTCTTGCTTTCCTCAACTATTTGATTTATCCATAGATCAAGAATCACACCGGACCAAACTTGTAAGAAACCTGCTTTTACCAGAAGATTGTTAAACTGTCTGAAGGGATTAGACTCTTTAAATCTTCATGCAGATGTTTCAAATATTTACTATGGCTTATCTAGGCATTTCTCTGAAAACTCCTTTGGTCCGTAGCCTTTCATGAGCTAATTACAGGCACCAATTGACTGGCTGGGGAAAAATGTTTTTCCTTGTGTCTCCCCCTGAGCCAGAGCTCACTTTTTAATTTCTGGAAGGAATATCAGCACCAGATTCTGATGCGGATCCATCCCCTACATTCTCTGTACTTTTCTTTACCCAAATCCTATTCATCTCGCGTTACTTCATCCACATTCACCTTTCCTTTTCCTTTGTCTTGATTTTGATTATGGTGTACCGGACCCTTTTTGTCCTGATTCTTGCTTCTACAGAACTTAGCAGTATGACCGGATCTATTGCAATTGTAGCAAACAATATTTCTTTGCATATTTGACTGATATACTCTTGATCTACACTGATTAGCCATATGACCCACTCTATTGCATGCAAAGCATCTACCATTGAATGAATTGTTCATTTGGATATTTCTACATCCATGAGATTTGTGACCATACCTTTTGCAGTTGAAGCACTATTCGGAGAAGGATGAATTGGTTTGATTCATTCTCTTTCTACATTGATTAGTTTTGTGACCAAAGTTATTGCAGTTGTGGTAGTATCCATTGAAGGATGGATATCTTTGAGCATTGGGTTGCCTTACCGGAGGTCTTCTTGGCTTGTCCCTTGGATTTCCTGACCCAAAATTCTTCTGACCGGATCCGGAGCTTTCACCTTTCTCATATCCTAAACCACGCTTGTCATCTACCCTCTTTTGGCTTTCAAGAAGAACTTTAAGTTGAGCAGAGCTTATTTTGAATTTCTCTTTGTATTCATTTGCTGTTTGAAGATCCCTTTTAAGAGTGTCAATTTGATCCTCAAGTTTTTCTTCATTATCTCTAGCATCTTCAAGATCAGATTCAAGATGTCTAATTATTCTATCCATCTTGTGGCAGTCTTCTAATTTCTCCTTGAGAGATTGTCTTAGATCATCTTCAGTCTTTCTTTTTTCTTCAATTTCTTGGGTGAATTTCATAATTCCTAATTCCATTTCATGTCTTACCATAATGACCTCTTTTGACAATTTTTCACATAACTTAGTTTTCTCCTTTAGCTCTTCATTTGTATCATTTGTTTCTCCTTGACTTGCTAATTTCTGAAGTAGTTCCTTTCTCTTCTTCATAGAGATGCTTAGTTTCCCTTTTAATTCATTTATGAAATCATCAGCCTGTTTAAGTCTTTCCTTCAATTCATTGACTTCAGAGTTGGAATGTTCAAGATCGTCTAGGGCAGACTGAAGTTGTTTCCTCAAACCATACATATCCATTTGAATTTCTAGATCTTCCTCAAGTTGTTAGGCTCCATTTAGAGGAACTTGGCTCTGATACCAATTGTTGATAATTGAGAGGGGGGTGGGTGAATCAGTTATCATAATTTTTTGAACTTTCTTAATAGTTAGGGCAACATTAAATCAAATAAGTAATCATAATCATGAAATGGAAACAACACCAATACACATGACACAAAAATTTTGACGTGGAAACCCTGTTAAGGGAGAAAACCACGGGGTGATTAACTCAAGATATTATTCTTTGTTAAAAGAATAGATAGAACAAAATGGCACTTGCCAATTAGGGCTCACTGCCCAAGCACACTACTCACAAGAGGCTCACTGCCTACAAGAGACTCACTGTCTACAAGAAGGGAAGGTAACTCAATGTTTGAACTAAAGAGAAGCATCTGCTCATGCTGAGGTTCAGTTCTGGTTAGGCTTAATAAACTGATCTGCTGCACTTCATTCTTACTCTCTTTTAATGCTGCTATGCTTTCATATTCTGGATCTGTCTTACTATCTTCACTCTACTTTTCTGCCTTTATTTGCACCATACAATTTTTTTCACTCACTTCACATCTAAATCCATCTTGTATATATATCCGCATGAGTGATTTCATCACCTTTCTAGTCGGCATCCAGAATAGTCAATATTTTCCTCAATCTCTGATCTGTCAGCTGAATCCTTGCATACTAAGCAATGCGGATCAAGGATATACTTGTAGAAGTCATCAATCATGTCGGCCAATCATAACTTATGCCTTAAGATCCTTTACCATCATTAGTAACACATCCGGAATAATGTCTAATGTTTTGTCAGTCAATTCTTCCTCTGTCCACATTGCCAATCAGGAACCCAACACTCAAGTATTCATATCTTTTCCTTCATCTATCACCGGAGGCTAAATCCTTGGAATCTATTAGTCAAGGTGCTCCTCTTGACTTCTCCAAATCTGCACTTCACTGAGATACTTCTTCTGAGAGATCTAGACCTGTCTGTCGGATCTTACTGACTACTCTGTTCTTGCTTACCGGACCTCAACACTTCTTCAATCTGACTTCCAGTAAAGACTCATCATGTCCTGCGGATGTGTGGAATAACCTTTGTTGCCATCAATGACAACATTCATGAATCCTTATAGTGTCTCTTTCCAACAAATTTGATGACTTTGTGCTTGAGATTATTCACTTGGTTCATGAATCTTTTTGTGAAGTGAGTTGAAATACTTTGTGCTTCAACTTACGTCATTGGTTACTATAACACTCTCATTGAAGGCAATGAAAGACTTTGTGCTTTTGCATGTCTTCCGGTCTCTTATCACATGTTTATACTGGTACTCTTTGATTATTCACATGTTTAATCAAGAATATTGGCGATTATTATTTAGGCTAATATTAGAAGTGTAGAAGCATTATTGAATATTATCGTGAAACATTGTAAACATCTTTTTTGAAATAAGAGAAAAGGATGAATGTAACACACCCCCTACATGGTCAGAGCTAGTGTAAATAATTTTAGCTTAAAGTAGTTTAATTTTGTTTCAATAAGCAGTAAGAAGGGAGCCTCCCCTTACTGAGAGGAAAGATTTATCTGATCACACTGAGGTTGATATAACCATTTTGTCTTCAATGAGTTGACGACAAAATATTCACCCAACACAAGGGAAACATCACTTTAGACCAAGGTCCTAATAATCAATTCATGTTTCCAATATCAACCTCATGTGAGCACTTTGTATCCTCTGAATCCTATGCAAATCATCCATCTTCACAATCCTTATATTCCAACTCATCTGTCAATCCAACAATCAATCGATCCAAACCTCTAAACCACAATCCAATCTTACCACATCTAAATAATCCTTTTTGGATTTCCTCTGAGGAATACTAGCAGAGGAAAAATATCAATCTAGAAAGTACAAAGCGAATGAGTGTACATCTCCTAAGCCTATCCAAAAGTCACATATTACCATGCCTATCCATCAAATAGCACCATGCAATCAAAATCCTTGAAAAATGCCCATCCAAGATCAAGTCCCATTATGCAAATATATTATCAATCCCAAGCCTATTAAGCATGAACAAGAGCCTCCTAGTACCATGCATATCCATCAAACACCATCATGCAATCTAATACCTATCCAACCCATCAAAGAGTCTACTAGTCCCATCCTTGTAAAGTCAAACATTATTATGTAAACCAATGCTCACTAAGCCTATACAAGAGCCTCTTATCCCAAGATCAAGTCAAAATCCACTTAGCAATTATGTCATTGAACATCCAAAGCATATCACCATTATCCAAGAACCACCTATCATATCATCTGAACTATTTAAGTAATGTCAAGGACGAAATCCAAAGCATGCCCAACCATGTCCTCAACCAAATCAAGATCAAAGCATCCCATTCATTGTATCCATAATCAATATCACATTATCCACATTAATCCTATCTATGATCAAGATATTATCTATGATCAAGATCCTATCCATGATCAAGAAATCCAAAATAATCCTATCCAATATCTAACTAATCTTATACATTATTCCACAATGCCCACCTCCCATGATGAGACACTTGATCCTCATGAACACCTAGACAATAAAGTAAATGACAGTGATCATATCACACACAATCCTAATGAGCATAGTGGCATCAAGATCTTAATCACATCAAGCATGAGGACAAGCAATTCACAATGGATACCATTGAGCATTCAAATGATTGAGATACAAAAAACACAAAAAATGTTCAAGACATGACAAGTGTACATAATGAGAAAGCACAAGCATCCTATCTAATAGGATCCACTACCTTCATCAAGTCAGAATTTCTCACATATGGGATAGTAACAAGTTCTAATAGTTCTTAGGAACATACCAAAGGACTAGCATCATGTTTTTAAAACAACAAGTATCCTGTTGAAAACAAGATATGTAAAAGCATGGATTATCAAGGAAAAGGATTGGGCCTTCATGAGAAAGGCATCTTAGAACCTTTCCCAATCCACATTAGTCATGGTTGAGGCATCCGAGATCCATAATATAAACAATCTAATAGTGTTAGTGATACTTTAATGACCACTGAGGTAACTTCATCCAATGAGAGCATTGAGATAGGACCATTCATAGCCCCAACAACAAGCTTGCTACCAATAATACTTCCACCTCCTCTATCCATACCATTAAGCCTTATCTTCCACATCCTCATTCCTTAATTGGGACCAACAAAATCATAGAGCATATAAAGTGAAAGATCCAAATCAAACATTAAAGGTGAATGAATCCAAAAATCAAGGAAATCATATAAATTAATATGGGCCTCAAAGAAAAATGAACCAATAAAATTAAGCAAAGAAACATATCCAAATCCAACAATCACTCAACATGTGGAGCCACATCAAAAAATTCACCTCACATCTAATAGTTTCCCACCACTTCCAATTTGTATAAGAATGTTGGTCCTAATCCCATATCTAAACTTCATAATCCAAATTCAACATTCCAATATCCACCATTTCAAGTATGGCAAAGTATGGAGAGTCAAAAATACTCCAACCTAATCTAAATTGCCAACTTATCCACTTACATCCAACAAATATCAATCACCTAATTCTACATCCAACATCCCCCATCCAAATCTAAAAACTCCACATCCCAAATCCATCATATTGTGGTAGTAATTCTTCACCACAAGGGCTATGATGGTACCCTATCAAGATGTAAAAATTTGGATAAGGGCAACTCCATTATCAATGAAGATCACACCAAGATCAATAGATTGTACAAGAGCACTTTAATATTGACAATGAAATTACTCCAAGCAGGCCATTATTGACATGTTATGACAAGAGTAACCACATAAACTATCAAACCAATAGGGACCTCTAAAGACCCTTTGAATATCAAGCTAATAGTGAAATCTAATTAGTAAAAAATCAAAAAATAAAAATATAAAAAAATCAAAAAATCAAAATAGTAAAAGAGAAATCATTGAAATCATTCATCTAAAGGTGGAAATCATTTTATGACCTTTGGGTACCATGGTGAAAATCCATTCATGGGCATCATGTGTAAATTGGTTGTCTATGTACATTACACTCTAGGGCAAGTTGTCTCATCTATCCCTTCCTGTCCCCCTCATATCATCCTTATTGATAAGCAATACAATGAGCAATTGTTTTATTATGTGAGAAACATATATATACAAAGTATTAGTAGTTGGAATTGTTGGCAAGAGACACTGTGTGGCTACATGAATGTTGTCATTGATGGCAACAAAGTCCATCTCACACATCCACATGACATGGTGTGTCTTTACTGGAAGTCAGATTGAAGAAGTGTTGTGGTCCGGTAAGCAAAAACAGAGCAGGCAGCAAGGTCAAACAGTCAGGTCCGGATCTCTCAGAAGAGGTATCTCAGTAAAGTGTGGATTTGGGGAAGTCAAGAGGAGTACCTTGACTGATAGATTCCAAGGATTTAGCCTTCGATGATAGAAAAGTTTAAAGATATGAGCACTTGAGTGTTGGGTTTTTGTTTGACATAGTAGACAGAGGAAGAACTGACCGACAGAGCATCAGACCTAAATCTGGATGAGATATTGATGGTGATTAAGTTTCTTGAGGTATCATTCAGGATTGGCCGACATGATTGATGACTTCTATAAACATCTTGATGCAGAGGCATCCACACTATAACCTTCGCATATAGCATAGATGTCTGCAGCCCAACCTCATCATCATCATCTTTGCCATCATCATCATATTCCCTAAAACTACCAACAGCATCATCATATTTCGGACGATCACAATCATCCTCCTGCCGACTACTGTTCACCTCCTCCGCCTGTCGCCTATCATCATCATGATATTCAGCGGGCGCACACATCCTCCTGTTGCACTGTTCATCGGGCTCCGAACTCCATCGGCATCATCATGACCTTCAACACTGTCTTCGTTAGCAGGATATCCAAATATCCGGTTGCTCAAATATCCTGATGACGATCACCTTCAGCAGCTTACCTTCGATGCTCCGCTAGCCGACGACACAAGCAACAGCATCATGATCTACTTTATCCGGTTCACTCGAAACCTCCTGATGATGCTAATACAACCTTCTGCCACAGACTTCCGCCGATACCTTAGCACTTAACGACGGCAGGATAAACTCGCATAAGGGGATATCTCAATATCCTGATGACGATGACGTCATATCCTGATGACGATGACATCACCCAATATCCTGATGACCTCTTCAACACTTAGTCAAAAAAAACAAACTTTCATCCCGCATCTACTCGCGATACGCGGATGTTTGGCACTCCCGATATGATGATCCTGATGCCGATACATGCACTTAGTCTATGTCCGACTCAAAACATCCTGATGCACTCGCAACATGAAAACTCCAACAGTTTCATGACCCGATCTTCTACCTGATGCCGATGCACTCCTCCTCGGCTCCTCCAGATGATGATCACCCCGACGCACTTGCACTTCATGCACTCGAAAGCGTCATGCTCTCCTTCACTTATCCAGATGACGATATCCGAACTGTCTGCAGGATATTCACCAAGATATCCTGATGATGCCGTTTAGGCGAACTTCTTCACTTAGCAAAATTTCACTTCGCTGATCCTTCTGGGATGACCCGATCCAGTCTCAGGGTGACCTTCCAACTCAAACTTCTCAACTTGACCTAGCACATGAGGATGCTAGGCTTCTCAACATCTGTCGACCGCGATCCTGCACACCTGCATGCAAACAAACAAACTAACTACTAACCTACTGTACATTACCATTCCACCGATCAGATGAGTCAACCGGTGGAATGGATCAGGAAATCCATGAAAACCTCTCAAACCGGTAAATCGATTACACAAGGAGATCAAACAGAATACGAAATAGGATCTTTATTGATTTCAAGATGCACTACAATATACTGCTTCTCACACAGCACAAATGAACTCCTCTGCTTAATGCAACACTATACTGCCGATCGATGATATCTGTCTGTATGTCCAATATCAACCGATCTCATGCTTATAAAGATTTGCCTACGAGTACTACTGACCTGACTCCAAGCGGCTGGGAACTCTCCAGGCGGCTGGGAGATCCAACCGATCCTACATCATGACAGCTGTTATAACCAACTAACTAAAAATAGCAAAAGCCTGGTCAGCATGATCTTATCATGATCAGCGTGACCTTATTACATGCATTTGGTCTAACATACCTTCTTGGAAACACAAACAAGACCTAAAACTACTAACTGCCTTATCAAGACCAGCTGTCAGGTAGGTGCTCCTGCACCATACTCCCCAAAAGAAAAGAACTCATGTCCCATGAGTTTAGCATGTGGAAGTCCTCCACCTTTACACTTTGCCTGTACAATAGTCTGACCTGCTCCAGCTTTGTCTGCTGCTGTCTCTTGGCTGCTCCAAGACTGCTGAACTGTAACTTGCTTTCTGGCAAGTAAATCCTCATGCCTGTTGATGTAGGCCTTGGTTTCACATACCCTGTTTTTGTCAGGTTGCCTGACCAGAACCTCTGTCTGAACTGCCTCTTGAACTGCAGAAATGTTCAAGCCTGTCTTCCTGTCAATCTTTATAGGACAAGCAATAGTCCCAACTATGACAATAGCCTTGTCATTCTTCTGAACTGGTTGCTGTTTGCACCCCTGTTTCTGAACCTGCTGCTGACCTCTGTCAGTCACAACTGAAACTTTCTTCAGCTTGTTGTCTTGAACAACTTCTTTCCTTGCAGTGTCCTGAACTGCCTTTATGCCTGCTCCTATAGGCATCTGCACAAATTCCTTCTTTCCCATTAAAATGATTTGGGCTGCCTTCTGTACTGCAGCTTTTGCCTGCAATGGCATCAACTTAATAATCTTCCCATCCTTCTTGATGGTGTAGGTATTAGCATACCCATCATACAGTACCCTTCTGTCAAATTGCCATGGTCTACCCAACAGTAGGTGACAACATTCCATAGGCAATATGTCACACAAGATTCTATCATGATATGGTCCAATCTGGAAATCCACATATGCCTGTTCTGAGACAAAAAGTGATTGACTATCACTCACCCAAGATGTCTTGTAAGGGTGTGGATGTGGAATCCTTTCCAGCTTCAGTTTATCCACCATTTCCTGAGATACCATGTTGTCTGTTGAACCAGTATCAATGACAACTTTACATACCTTACCTTTGCTCTTGCATGTGGTTTTGAAAAGAGCTCTTCTTTGCATCATATCCTTTGATGCCTGCAAACTAATTCTCCTTAACATCAATGATTCTCCACTCTCTGGATATCCATAATTATCAGGCTCTCTGTTTGAACTCTGTGCACTTTCTTCTACTTTCTCTTCTTGTACCAATTGTACTCTCTTGTCACTTGTTCTATCATTTCTGGATGATGAACCTTTGTTTTCTGGACATTTGAAAGATGGATGACCAAACTCACCATAGGTGTAACACTTTCCTGAAAATGTAGTAGAACCTCTACCACCTCCAAACCTTCCTCTATTACCTTTCCATCCACCTCTGAAATCAGACTGTCCCTGTCCTTTACCAGTGTCTTCTTGATCTTCATTGGTTTGCTTTTGTGCAGGGGCTGTTCCTCTTCCCCTATGGTTTCCTCTTCCTCTCATGGACTTATCATGTCCTCTATTCATCTTTTCTTCAATCCTGATTGCCATTTGATAACAATCCTCCAAATTCTTAGGGTTAGCTAACACTAACTCATCCTGTATGTTAAACCTCAAACCAGCCAAGTACCTAGCCACCTTTTCTACCTCATTCTCATGATGACCAGATCTCATACTTAACAGATAAAATTCCTCTGTATATGCTTTCACATCCCTATCTTTCTGCTTTAAATTTTGCAGCTTCTTAAACATCTGGATTTCATAATCCCTTGGCAAGAATTTACCCTTTATCCTTGCTACCATCTTATCCCATGAAGTGATCTTAGACTTCCCTTGTTTCCTTCTCTCGGATTGTACATAATCCCACCAAACCAAAGCATGACCTCCTAACTTGGTCTTTGCAATCTTTACTTTCTGATCCTCAGCAACATCTTCACATTCAAAGTGATTATCAAGTGCAGCAATCCAATCTAACAACTCATCTTCATTCAAGCTTCCAGTATACTTGGTGACATCAACCTTTACCTTAGGTTTTTCACTCTGCACTGCCTTTAACAGTTTTGCCAATCTCTGGTCTTCAGCATCCAGATCTTCAGCTACCTCTTCATACTCTTCAACAGTATCTGCATCTTCTTCAGACTCACTGTCTTCCACTTCCCTCTTTTTGTTCTTTTCCAGGGCTGTCAGCCTGGCTTGAAGTGCTTTAGCAAGCTCCTTCATCTTCCTCATCTCTCTAGCATGTTTCTCCTTCATTTCCTGCAATTCCCTTGCAGTACCACTACCTTTAGGAGGCATTTTGTCAACCTCACACAACACACAACACAATCAACTCTACCTCTACCTCTGCCCTTTCGGTGACAGAATCAACACACAACAGCCCAGACCTTTTGCTGAGCTCTGATACCACTATGATGCAGAGGCATCCACACTATAACCTTCGCATATAGCATAGATGTCTGCAGCCCAACCTCATCATCATCATCTTCGCCATCATCATCATATTCCCTAAAACTACCAACAGCATCATCATATTTCGGATGATCACAATCATCCTCCTGCCGACTACTGTTCACCTCCTCCGCCTGTCGCCTATCATCATCATGATATTCAGCGGGCACACACATCCTCCTGTTGCACTGTTCATCGGGCTCCGAACTCCATCGGCATCATCATGACCTTCAACACTGTCTTCGTCAGCAGGATATCCAAATATCCGGTTGCTCAAATATCCTGATGACGATCACCTTCAGCAGCTTACCTTCGATGCTCCGCTAGCCGACGACACAAGCAACAGCATCATGATCTACTTTATCCGGTTCACTCGAAACCTCCTGATGATGCTAATACAACCTTCTGCCACAGACTTCCGCCGATACCTTAGCACTTAACGACGGCAGGATAAACTCGTATAAGGGGATATCTCAATATCCTGATGACGATGACGTCATATCCTGATGACGATGACATCACCCAATATCCTGATGACCTCTTCAACACTTAGTCAAAAAAAACAAACTTTCATCCCGCATCTACTCGCGATACGCGGATGTTTGGCACTCCCGATATGATGATCCTGATGCCGATACATGCACTTAGTCTATGTCCGACTCAAAACATCCTGATGCACTCGCAACATGAAAACTCCAACAGTTTCATGACCCGATCTTCTACCTGATGCCGATGCACTCCTCCTCGGCTCCTCCAGATGATGATCACCCCGACGCACTTGCACTTCATGCACTCGAAAGCGTCATGCTCTCCTTCACTTATCCGGATGACGATATCCGAACTGTTTGCAGGATATTCACCAAGATATCCTGATGATGCCGTTTAGGCGAACTTCTTCACTTAGCGAAATTTCACTTCGCCGATCCTTCTGGGATGACCCGATCCAGTCTCAGGGTGACCTTCCAACTCAAACTTCTCAACTTGACCTAGCACATGAGGATGCTAGGCTTCTCAACATCTGTCGACCGCGATCCTGCACACCTGCATGCAAACAAACAAACTAACTACTAACCTACTGTACATTACCATTCCACCGATCAGATGAGTCAACCGGTGGAATGGATCAGGAAATCCATGAAAACCTCTCAAACCGGCAAATCGATTACACAAGGAGATCAAACAGAATACGAAACAGGATCTTTATTGATTTCAAGATGCACTACAATATACTGCTTCTCACACAGCACAAATGAACTCCTCTGCTTAATGCAACACTATACTGCCGATCGATGATATCTGTCTGTATGTCCAATATCAACCGATCTCATGCTTATAAAGATTTGCCTACGAGTACTATTGACCCAACTCCAAGCGGCTGGGAACTCTCCAGGCGGCTGGGAGATCCAACCGATCCTACATCATGACAGCTGTTATAACCAACTAACTAAAAATAGCAAAAGCCTGGTCAGCATGATCTTATCATGATCAGCGTGACCTTATTACATGCATTTGGTCTAACAGACCTTCTTGGAAACACAAACAAGACCTAAAACTACTAACTGCCTTATCAAGACCAGCTGTCAGGTAGGTGCTCCTGCACCACATCTCCTTGATCTGCATCACTTGGTATGCAAGGATTCAGCCGACAGATCAGAGTTTGGGAAAATATTGACTATTCTGGATGCCGACTAGAAAAATGTTGAAATCACTTATGCGGATATATATACCAGATGGTTTTAGATGTGAATGTGTGTGTTGTGTGTTTTGTGTTTGCGAAGAAAAGAAGAGGAGAAGAATAATAGCAGGAATACAGGTTCGGTATGTGATAGGACAACAACACCAATGAAGAGGAATAATGAAGTGTAGTAGATCAGTATATTGAGCCTAATCAAAACTGAATCTCAGCATGTGTGGATGCTTCTCATCAGTTCAAGTATCTAGTTTTCTTGTATAAACTATTGTAGGTAGTGAGCCTCTTGTGAGCAGTGTGCTCGGGCAGTGAGCCCTAATTGGCAAGTGCCATTTTGTACTATCTTATTCTTCTAACAGATAATACAATCTTGGGCTAGTCACCCCGTGGTTTTTCCCTTCATAGGGTTTTCCACGTCAAAATCATTGTGTCATGTGTATTGATGTTATTCTCATTTCATGGTTAAATTTGATTATTTGATTTGATTCTACATTAATTGTAAAGGAAGATCAGAAAGCTAAAATAATTAAGATAACTGATTCACCCCCCCTCTTAGTTATCAATAGGAATAACCACTTAATCGGGCATACCTGACCAATCGACTACAACTATCAAAGATAGTTATTTGTTGGGAATGTTAATAATATGGAATATATTATTAACATAGTATAATGATGATGTAATAAAATAAATCTAACAACCCCCTTATTACATCATATGCCCAAGAGACCAAAGCATGAAAACTCAAAAAGCTTCGAATTGCACAACTGCAAGTGATTTTGTAAATATGTCTCCACACTGCTCTTGAGTCAAACAAAATTGGAGCTAAATATTTTGTTGCTGAACATGTTCATGGATATAATGGCACTGAACCTTAATATGCTTGGTATGCTCATGAAAAACTGTATTGTGAACAAGCTTCAACACACTTTGATTGTCGCATAACAAAGTGGTAGGACCTATCTTAGGAACACCCATGCCTGTCAAAATGTGACGTAACCATATCACCTCATAGACATCCCCTTGTGGCATGATATTCTACCTCTGTGGAAGAGCGTGAGCAATAGTGGTTTTCATTTTGATCCCCCAAGAAATGAGACTAAATCCCCAAAAAAAAATGAACCTTGAGTAGACTTCCTGTCATCCACAAAACTTGCATAGTCTGTATCTGTGTATCCATACAAAGAAAAATCTACATTCTTCTTGTACTCCATGCCATATACCATTGTACCATGGATGTATCTCAGAACCCACTTTGTTGCCTTCCAATGAACAACTTTAGGTTCCTATATAAACCTAGAGAGATAGCTTACAACATAGATGATATCCGACTTTGTATATGTCAGGTAGATGAGATTCCTAATCAACTGTTGATAAAGAGTAGCATTCACCTGAAGAGATGGATCGTGGTGGGAAAGTTGCAAACTTGTCTCCATGGGAGTCGACATTGGTTTGCAATATTCCATGTTGAACTTCTCAAGCAGTGTCTTGGCATACTTCATCTGAGAAACGTAGGCATACTTCTTCTATTGAAACATAGATCCAAGACAATAATGCAAGAGCCTGAGATCTGTCATGTCAAATGATCATTTGAGATCATACTTTGTTGCATCAATCATTTGTGGTTAACTCCCCATGATGACCAAATTGTTGACATATACAATCTAATTAAAATCTCCCCCCATGCTCTTTGAGGTAGAGATTGGGATCATATGGATTTCTGATGAATCCATGTTTAAGGAGATGCTCATCGATCTTTATGTACTAGGGTCGAGGGGCCTGTTTAAGATCATAGAGGGATTTGATGAGTCTGCATACTTTGTACTGTTGGCCAGGTGTAGTGTATCCCTCTGGTTGAGTCATGTAGACTTCTTCCATGAGATCTCCATTAAGGAAGGTGCTCTTAACATCCATCTGCTAAACTTTCCACCCAAACTATGCTGCCATAGCCAATACCATATGGATAGTTTTGATCTTTGCTGTGGGGGCAAAGGTTTCATCATAATCAATGCCTTCCTTTTGTGCATAGCCCTTAGCCAAAAGTCAGGCCTTGTACATGTCAATGCTATTGCTTGCCTTATATTTGATCTAGAAAACCCATTTGCATCCAATAGCCTTCTTCCTTGGTGGAAGATCAACAAGTTCCCATCTATTGTTCTTCAGTAATGCCTGATACTCTACATCTATGGCATCCTTCCAAGGTGGTGACTCAAGAGATTGCTGCACTATTTCTAGTTTTGAACTCTGCATAATTTTACACATAAGGCCAATGTTCACCTCTTAATGAGACTTGCTACGAGTCTTAGGCCCACTATAAGATGCGTCTAAAACTGCATCATCTTTAGCATCCTTCATAGTGGCTTGATACCACTTAGGAAGCTTTTTGTGTATAGGAGATGAGGATTAAGGTGGTGAGGGGGAAACTCATCCAATGGAAACAAAACCTCTTCTTGAGCTTCTTCATTAAATTCCTCATCCCTAGGTTCAAGAATTCTAGGTGTTTGGGAACTAACAAGTGATGGAGAGGAAGAGGTGTTGCAATCAAATTCCTCATCAAAAACAACATCCGTGCTAATGTACATTTTATTTGTGATTACATCCATAAGATGATATCCCTTCGACTCTAAACTATACCAAATAAAAATACACTTCACAGACTTATCATCCGATTTTGTTCTCTGAACCTTAGGGACATGCATCAAGGTGACACATCCAAACACTCTGAAATGAGAAATAGAAGGCTTCTTCCCAGTCCAAGATTCTTTTGGTGTGATATTTTCAAGCACTTTGGTGGGTGCCCAATTCAAAAAATACATTTTTGTATGAATTACTTCAGCCTAGAATGCAAGAGAAAGATCTGCATCCTTCAACATAAATCGCACTATTTCCACAATAGTATGATTATGGCTCTCTGCAACACCATTTTTTGTAGGTGTATATGCAATGGTCAAGTATCTTTGTATTCCATGTTTTTGTAAGTAATTTACAAACTCCTTACTTGTGAATCCCCCCCCACCTTGATCTGAGCGAAGGGCTCTAAGAGTTTGACCCGATAACCATTCTACAAGGGCTCAAAAACCTTTGAATTTATCAAAGGTTTCATATTTGTGAGCCAAATAATAGACCCACATTTTTCTTGTATGATCATCAACAAAGAGAAGAAAATACCAGGCATTTTGATGACTGAGTGACATAGGTCTGCATAGATCAGTGTAAACCAATTCTAAGGGACTCAAGGCTCTATTTTCTGCAATAGGAAGAGGAGCCCTATGTTGCTTTCCAGAAAGACAATGTGAGAAAATAACTTCTATTTTATGAAAGGGGGAAGTTCTCTCAATATCTTTCTATTACTCAATGCAAGAAGATAACTAAAAATGAGATGGGAAAATCTCCTATGCCAAAGAGTTGTATATGCATTGGTTTTCACTACAAGGGCTTGATCTTCATGTAAAACATCAACTAGTTGGAACATCTTTCCTACCCCTGAAGCACGAGCTACAACTACTCCATTGTGAGTTTTCTCTTTGATAAGACAAAGTTTCTTACCATTGTGTTGATCAAATTCAACTTTCAAGTTGTGCTCTAGTAATAGACTTATAGAAAGAAGGTTCTTTGTGATCCCTGGAACATATAGAACCTTTGTAAGTCGACATTTGTGAGTTTTTAGTGGAAGGGAAATATAACCAGTTCCATGAACTTCATATGAGGTATCATCACCCAATGAAACATGCCCATATGAGGTGGATGGAGTAAGGTCACAAAACCATTCTCGTTCCCCTATCTTATGTCTGGATGCACCAGAATCAACATACCAGACTAAATTGTTTGATGTGGAGGGCTTAGTTTCTACAACACACATGAACTCTTCTTCATCTAAATTACTTGTAGATGCAACATTTCCTTGTTTCTTATTTGGATTTTTCTACCAATGAGGAGTCTTCTTCTTGTCCCCTTAAATTTTTTTTTTGTGGCTTTCTTTGACCGGATTCACTATTGGCATAGGAATTATATTAGAATTCTTTGAGTTCATGACCCTTTTTGTCACAAATTAGACATTTCCTTTTCTTGTGAGAAGAGTTGTCTTGATTTGGTTTGGACTAACCTGATGGATCACTCCGACATTCATGTTGTTTTCCCTTATAATTTGCTATGAGGGCCTGATTTTCTTGAGAGTCTGTCTAACCAAAGATTGCTTCTTCCTATTGAAGCAAGTTGACTAGTTCTTGTTGGTGTGAATAGGGGTTTTTTCCTAACTAGTTTAGTATTTCCTAGTTAATTTCCCCTTGTGTGAATAATTCATATTATTTAACTATTTATTAGTTAAATAATATTTACACATCACACATAATTCACATGTTAAGTTGACTTAGTGAGTCTACTAGATGTTTCTAGTTGTGTCTAGTTGTTGATAGTTGGCATCTTATCCTATAGTTGCCACATGTCATAGGATTAAGACATTTGTCGCATGACTACAACATCCTACATTTCATCATTATCTTTATAAGCAAGGCATATCATGTACATTGTAACAATATTTTGTATTCATTGATAGAATATAATTATTTTCTCATTTGATCTCTCTGTTGAGTACTAGTGACTCAAATTACAGGTTCATTGGTTCCTTGGTTATCCTTTGTTATCGGCTTGACTCCTTGTATCGGTGGGAGTAAGAGGTCTTTGGCCGATCTGCTAGGTTACACCGATGGAGGGCTAGCTATCGGCATGAGGTTTACTATCGGCAGGAGTTCAGTGTCTTATGCTGATCCCCAAGGTCTTACCGATGGTAGTGGGACATCAGCATGAGGTTGACCGTCGGTAAAGCTGGTGGTAGGAGCTCCGACAGTGTTGGGTCACACCGACGATGGATGAAGGGTTAGCGAAGTGTTAGCGATCTCGTCGGTGTGAGTCAATCCGATGAAAGATCATCGAAGTGAGTAGTGTTATCGGCGTAGCTGGAAGAAGTCTCCCCGTTACTTCATGTTATACCGATGAAGGGTTTGCGTCGGCGTGAGAATCACTATCAGCCAAGCCTTGAGTTCTCACTCCGATGGACCTCGTTACTCCGATGGATGACATTGGCTTTGGCATCGGTGGGACATTGGTCTTCGGTGAAGTTTGGTTTAGTCTTGATGATTGTTGGTGTCTCTCCGATGGAACGGTCATCGGCATGACAATCCTTGTAGGGCTGACATTTGGAAGTTTCTCCGATGGGCATTGGTCACCCCGATGGAAGTTGGTGTTTGGCATCGGCGTGAGAACTTCTATCGGCTCAGCCTTGAATTGTCACTCCGATGGCAGAAGTCACTCCGATGAAGAGTTGGCGTTGTGTTGGCGTCAGTAAGACAAGGAACTGTCGGAGTGAGTGTTGAAGTGTTCACCGATGATGTTGGTTACTCCGATGAGACTTAGTCTGGAGTCGTCGGCGGAAAAAGCGCTGACAGTTATCTTCCGTGTGTTCGGGCATTTAAACCTGGATGTCCAACTAGAACTTGTGCATGTGGGACTAAAGTTTCCTATGAGAATGTGAACGGTTAGATAGTTATGCGAATGGTTTGGACAGTTGGATGTCAACGATACTGGGCAATTGGAATGAACGGTCGTTTGCATGAGAATCGATTAGATTGCTAAAAGCAATTGTGTAATTGAGTCAGGTGTGAATGTGAGAGAGTTCTTCTCGAGAGAGACCTCTGGTTTTCTTCTTCTGTGAAGTCTTATGCTGTATGTTGTATGCAGCATGTGAACAGCATGTGAAGGGACTGAGAAGAAGATGAAAACAGAATTCAAATGAAATTGTTCTGGCTGAGAAGATGTAGTTTTGTACTGTGTGCTGTTTGTGGCATGATCACAGTATGAAGAACCAACCAAGTGCTGGAGAACTTTGTGCAGGGTTACTGTCAGTTATTCTTTAGAAGGAATAAGATGTAAATCTTCATGAAAGGTTTATTGCCAGTTTTGTATTGTAACTGTTTTTCTATTGCTGAATAATACAATGGTGATCTGGGCTTTTGGAGTGTGGGGTTTTTTACCCGTAAGGGTTTTCCCCACGTAAATCTATGTTCTTGTTCTATCTTTCATGTTTAATGTCTCTGCTGTTGAAACTAGATATTGTTCGCTTGTGCTTTCCTCTAAGGGTCAATGTAGGAAATGTTCTGTGTCTGTTTCCGCTTTAAAGGCATAGTTGTGCGTGTTTTTGAAGCATTTGGAAAGAATTTAAATTTGTCGAAGACACCACTTTTCTTAGAAATACGATCTGAGATGCCCTCATTTCCTTACAAGTGGTATTAGAGCCTTCTTCTGGGATATGCTTTGTTGCTCACATATGTACATTTGTGTGCTGCATGTGTTTGCATGTAAGAGTTCCTGGTGTATAAGGTCTGGGTTTTCCTTCTGTGATGATTTCTTAGTGTGGCAGGCTTGAAGAAATCTAAAGGAAATGTCTGTTTGTTTGATCCTTATTTGAGTGGAAGTCTGGCAGTTGATCTTGTGTTTCTGTTTCAGCAGTGCTTGAAGGATGGTGAAGAGACTGGAGCTGGTCTTGATGTGGCCTGAGGCTCTTAATTGACAGTATTTAATCTTGTTGCATGGGGTTTGCTTTGAGGCTGTGTTGCTGCAGTAAATTTCATATTGGGTGTCTGTGTGAGAGGCTCTCTGATGATATGGAGAAGTTTGTGTTACTGCTCAGCCATGGAGTATTGTGCTTATGCTGGGTGTTCTGTTCCCGGTATTGGAAGGCATAATTTTTCTGTTACCCTGATTGCATGCAGGCTTTGGAGTTGATCATTGGATGATCTAAGAGCTTCTGTAATAGCCCGATACTCTCAGATGCATGTGCATGTTGGTGGTTTGAGAGATTGGTCTACAAGTGGGCCTGAATCTCTTGAACTGTTGTTTCCTTAAATGGATATTTTGTACTTGCATGACTCAGATTCATGATTATTGGATTTGAGGGGTTTTATAGTTTTTCCTTAAAATCTATGGTTATGCATATTCATGATGATACATTATTTTGGTTTAACTGTTATGGAGTTTGTGTTGTAAACTTTTGGGTTTTCCAGATGTGAAGTGGATATGGATGTGCATGGGTGTGTTTCAAACATAGTGGTTTTGCAGGTTTTACATGGTCAAAAGAAAAACTTGTGGTTTTGTGAAGCTGCAGTTAAGCTATTTCTAGACCCTGGCTTTTGGGATGTTACTGGATGATATAGTTGCAGTTTTGCATGCATGCTCTGTGCATGGTGTGAGGAGGTGAAATGCTTTCTCTGCATGGGAGTGCTGGTATGTGATATGACACTCAGCATTTCTATGGTAATGCTTCTAGTTTCTTGACTATGGTGCTCTGGTTGTGGACATGTTGGGCGAATCAGTGAAAAGTAAGTTTTCTGATGCTTGAGTCTTGTTGTCTACATTGTTATTTATTCCTTGAAATCTTAGTTTTGCAGTTTCCAGTGTGATAGTGAGTTTGCATGATACATTGGTTGGATCTACGAGTTATGTAGTTTTGTGGGCTGATCACCTATTAAGCTACAGTGAGATGACTCAGATGTGGACTGTCTTTATCCACAAGGTTGTTTCAGTGTTTATGCAGATTTGTTAGCTGGCCTTGTCTGTGGTCACTTGTGCATTGGTGTGACTGTTTTGGGATGAGAGGATGGATGTTGTAGAGTATCTGAATAGTTGGTTATGGAGACTTGTAGTAAGTGTATCATGATGTCATGTATAGCTTGAATACACAGGTTTGTGTAAGCTATTGACAGTGATAGTTTAATTCCTTGTTTTGGAGATCTTGGTGTCACTTGGTTTTATAGTCACATGGACATGTTAATGTGTGGACCTGGAAGATTTTCAGATTAGGAGATGATGGTCAGGATGCTTGGAAAGCTCTGTTGTTACAGTTCAGTGGGAGCTTTAGCATTGACTGTGTGTTTCATCACTTAATGGTGGATGATCTTCTTTAGTGTTGCAGATGTTACTAGGAGGAGCTCTTTGATCCTGTTGCTGCAGAAGGGTTCTTTCGCATTTGCAGGGGCACTATTTGAGGATGAGTAACATCTTGGAGTCATGGAGGATTCATGAAATTCTTGGCTGAGGTGTTGGTGGTGCTTGACAGGTGATGTTGGTTTAGAATTTTGGTTTGTTTCATATCATGATTTCTATTTTTTGAATTTTGGTATGATACATTGATCTAGAGACAATGGTTATGTTCACCTGGAGCATGGTATCTCCTAAGGGAGATGGTAAGATCATGATGTCATGATAAGTTTCTGATTCAGATGATTGGAGCTTTGACAGTGGTCTGGTTACTTCTCTATGTTTGGGTACATTTCTCATTTGCTTAATTACTTCATAGTGTTGTAGTGATGCAGTTGGAGTTCAGCATGAGGTGATTGTTCAAAGGTACTCATGGATACATGGAGAATAAGGTGAGACTGTATTTGTTGTGCTTATTCAGAGTTTGCAGCAGGAAAGTCGAGGAGTCTTTACCTTGGTTGAATGTGAATTCAACAAAAGATCTAGAGGAGATTGCTCTTGGAGAAGTCATACAGACTCGGTTTCCCTGGAGGAGCATTCTCATCCCCACTCTTGGTCTTCTTGGCAGGGTTATAACTTGAGAGGTATTGCCCATTGTTTCTCTCAGGTGTTTTATGTTTTCTTTCATAGATATGGATCTTGAACTGCTCATTGATGGTTCTGGTGGATTCATTGTGAGAGATGAATAGCATGATTATCTCCTTATGCATTTGAGTTTAAGATATCATTCATTGATGAGGACTGTTAGGAGATGGTTAATGGGCTGATTTCCTGAAATGGGAAATAAATTAGTTTGATCTTCTTTGGTTTGTGAGGCTTACATCCATGTTAGTTGATCTTGGAGATTTAATGTTTGTTTGGGTGTTGTTATGCTGGTTCACTTTGGGGTTGTTTTGAAGGAGATCATACTTGACACTGTTGGCATTCAGAGGTGTATGTAAAAGGATTGTCTACAGGTATATGATGTGCAGTGTTTCTCTTGGTCTCAGTTAGTTTCTCTGATGGTGTGTTTCACATTACTTTGTTTTGAGATTTGATTGGAGCTGAAGTGATCACTAGTTTGTGGTCATGTGCTTTCACTTATGTTGTTGGGTGACAGCATGAAGGTTCTGTTCTATTATCTCTTCCTTTGTTGGATGTGGAGAACTTGGGAGAACTTTGGACTGGTGGTGAGGAGTTGTTCTTGCAGGATTATTTGCTTACAGTTTTTGCATATCATGGTGGATGTTTCCTTGGTACTACATGATTAGTTACACGTTCTATGTAATGCCATTGGTGGATTTTTTGTATGCCATGATCTTTTTCAGATCTGCATTACCCATGCAGTGGGAGTTCTTGAAGTGTTTGGTCTTCTTCGACTGGTTCACACTTTGAGCTTGTATTTGCAGTTGATGGGTGTATATGTAGGTGGCATGAGTCTACTGATGTTCATACCTTTAAGGTATGTGTGATTGGGTGTTTAGCACTGGCTGTGTGTGCTATTTTCAGTCACGTGGGTTTTTTGTTTCAGTTGGATGGGAGCAGTCAGCTTTCTGATTGTTGTTCTAGCTGATGTTCTATCTTGTTTCTGAAGGATGTTTCTCATGGCTGTGTTCTGGAAGCTTTGAAGTTGTTTTTGTTAAAACTTGTGTGGAGCTTGTGAGCACAGTGGAGTGGTGGCAGTATCAGCTTTGGTTTTGTGATATAGAGCATTGATGGTTTCCTGTAATTCCTTCGTCAAGTGGGAGAATGTTGAGTACTAGTGACTCAAATTACAGGTTCATTGGTTCCTTGGTTATCCTTTGTTATCGGCTTGACTCCTTGTATCGGTGGGAGTAAGAGGTCTTTGGCCGATCTGCTAGGTTACACCGATGGAGGGCTAGCTATCGGCATGAGGTTTACTATCGGCAGGAGTTCAGTGTCTTATGCCAATCCCCAAGGTCTTACCGATGGTAGTGGGACATCGGCATGAGGTTGACCATCGGTAAAGCTAGTGGTAGGAGCTCCGACAATGTTGGGTCACACCGACGATGGATGAAGGGTTAGCGAAGTGTTAGCGATCTCGTCGGTGTGAGTCAATCCGATGAAAGATCATCGAAGTGAGTAGTGTTATCGGCGTAGCTGGAAGAAGTCTCCCCGTTACTTCATGTTATACCGATGAAGGGTTTGCGTCAGCGTGAGAATCACTGTCGGCCAAGCCTTGAGTTCTCACTCCGATGGACCTCGTTACTCCGATGGATGACATTGGCTTTGGCATCGGTGGGACATTGGTCTTCGGCGAAGTTTGGTTTAGTCTTGACGATTGTTGGTGTCTCTCTGATGGAACGGTCATCGGCATGACAATCCTTGTAGGGCTGACATTTGGAAGTTTCTCCGATGGGCATTGGTCACCCCGATGGAAGTTGGTGTTTGGCATCGGCGTGAGAACTTCTATCGGCTCAGCCTTGAATTGTCACTCCGATGGCAGAAGTCACTCCGATGAAGAGTTGGCGTTGTGTTGGCGTCGGTAAGACAAGGAACTATCGGAGTGAGTGTTGAAGTGTTCACCGATGATGGTGGTTACTCCGATGAGACTTAGTCTGGAGTCGTCGGTGGCAAAAGCGTCGACAGTTATCTTCCGTGTGTTCGGGCATTTAAACCCGGATGTCCAACTAGAACTTGTGCATGTGGGACTAAAGTTTCCTATGAGAATGTGAACGGTTAGATAGTTATGCGAACGGTTTGGACAGTTGGATGTCAGCGATACTGGGCAGTTGGAATGAACGGTCGTTTGCATGAGAATCGATTAGATTGCTAAAAGCAATTGTGTAATCGAGTCAGGTGTGAATGTGAGAGAGTTCTTCTCGAGAGAGACCTCTGGTTTTCTTCTTCTGTGAAGTCTTATGCTGTATGTTGTATGCAGCATGTGAACAGCATGTGAAGGGACTGAGAAGAAGATGAAAACAAAATTCAAATGAAATTGTTCTGGCTGAGAAGATGATGCAGAGGCATCCAGGCTAAAACCTTGACATACAGCATGTATGTCTACAACCCATCATCATCATCATATTTTCTGTTAACATTGTCAGCATCATCATATTTTCTCTTGCCGACCGATATCCTCCTGCAGACAAACCTTCGACCTTTCGCCTGTCAGCAGCATCATCATATCCGGCTATCGGCAGCATCATCATATTCGGCAAGCGCAATCATCCTCCTGACGATCACTGTTCATCTTACCACCAAACGCTTTCTGCAGCATCATGATGTTCGACATCATCTTCATCAGTAGGATATAAAATATCAGGTTCCTCCCATATATCCTGATGACGACAACCTCACGCACCTTTCCTTCGATGCTTACGTCACCCTGATATCCGACTTTATCGGGTGATATTTCAGAATGTCCTGATGACGATTATCCTAATGATGATGACGTCATATGCAGTTCCTTCAATATCCTGCTGTCGGCCAAACTTAACATTATTGGCCCGCGATGATTTTATCAACCCGATCGACTAACTTATGCCGATATACTCTTCCTCGACAACACCTGATGATGATCACCCCAAAACGTATTCACCTTATGCAAACAATTGCATCATGCTCACCTCCATCTACTCGGATGACGCCCGAAGTAACTGCAGGCTATACACAGAAATATCCTGATGATGCTGTTGTGACGAATTTCCAACCTTAGCAAATTTTGATCCGCCGAACCTCCTGAGGTGACCCGATCTGCTTTTAGGGCGATCTTCCAGACTCGAACTATCAGCACGACCTAGCACATACCCATGCTAGGGTTCTCAACACCTCTCGACTGCGATCCTGCAAACATACATGTGAACAAACAGAAAATGCAAACTAAATCCTAAACTATTGTACATTGCCATTCCACCGATTTGATGAATCAACCGGTGGAATGGATCAGTGAATCCATATAACCACCAGAATAGCAACTCAATTACACAATGGAATCCAAACAGAAAATTGACACAAACAGGATCTCTTTATTGATTTTAAAAGATGCAAATACAGTACTCTGTCTCACTCTGAAATCTAACTCCTCAATCTGTATCTATCTCTCTATCTCAATCTGTCCTAAGACCAACCGATCCTACTGCATAAATAGGAACTGCTTGCGAGTACTACCACTCGATTCCAAGCGGCTGGGAGCTTCCAAGCGGCTGGGAGGATCCATCTGAACTAACAAACTATATAGCTGTCATCAGCTGTCATAACAAACTACCTAAAAATAGAAAAGCACGGTCAACATAGACCTTATTACATGCATTGGTCTTCTAAGACCTTCTTGGAAACATCAACAAGACCTAAAACAAACTAACTGCCTCATGGAGGCCAGCTGTCAGGTAGGTGCTTCTGCACCAGAAGATGTAGTTCTGTACTGTGTGCTGTTTGTGGCATGATCACAATATGAAGAACCAACCAAGTGCTGGAGAACTTTGTGCAGGGTTATTGTCAGTTATTCTTTAGAAGGAACAAGATGTAAATCTTCATGAAAGGTTTATTGCCAGTTTTGTATTGTAACTATTTTTCTGTTGCTGAATAATACAATGGTGATCTGGGCTTTTGGAGTGTGGGGTTTTTTACCCGTAAGGGTTTTCCCCACGTAAATCTGTGTTCTTGTTCTATCTTTCATGTTTAATGTCTCTGCTATTGAAACTAGATATTGTTTGCTTGTGCTTTCCTCTAAGGGTCAATGTAGGAAATGTTCTATGTCTGTTTCCACTTTAAAGGCATAGTTGTGCGTGTTTTTGAAGCATTTGGAAAGAATTTAAATTTGTCGAAGACACCACTTTTCTTAGAAATACGTTCTGAGATGCCCTCATTTCCTTACACTCTCTTGTACTTTCATGAAGTCCTAGATCTTGGGTGGCTCCAATCATAGCCAACTCTAACATGATATCAGAGCTCTAGGAAGAATCACTTTGTGTTAGTCATTTTTTGAGAGATCTTGAGTGCAAATCATGGTGGATCTTGATAGTTATGCTCTTCTCTTGCATCAAATAATGACCTGGAGAATTAGAAAGACTTGATGGAAATACCAGATTTGTAAGGGTTTCCTTTTTGTGGCCTTGTATTGCAGGTTCATTTTGGAGTGTGTTCCTACAAAATTGAGCACACCATTGTGTTTAGGAGGTTCGAGATAGTTAAGATCACCTTTTGTTTCGCCTAGATCAAACATAGGAGGCCAAATCTATGAGGTTTGAAGTTGGGAGGTGCATGCTAGGTCTAGCATGTACTTGATCTTTTAGAGTAGTTTGGGAAAAATCAAAACCCGCCATCGCACTTAGGAGGCCCGATACCTCCAAGATCGACTGTCAATTCATCAAAATCGGAGCTAGTTGCAACAAAAGGATTTTTTTGCCTTCTACCCCATCATACAAATCATAGGGAATATTCCCTATGCAAGAGGTATATTCTCCAATATCTTTGACTGCATCATCGATAGGCATAGTGCTTGTGCAAGTGGAATTGGGTCGTACCATCAGGTAATATCATTGTCTGCTAGTTATTTCATTTTATCTACAATTTGTTTTTTTTAATGGAATATTGTAGGTTTAATTACACAGGGTACCTATGGCACATATAGTACCCGTAGACCACAACGAGGCATTTATTGCCTGACGGAATACATCCAACCTCTCAACACTGGATTCAAAACCAACAGCGGCAAAAATAGTTCAAAAGACTCAGCTTTCTCCATACCACCCTATGCGGTACTGTGACCAACAGTAAAAATCAAACCACCGGTGCTGCTAAACCACTCTGTTAAGTAGTTTTTCACGATCATATGGTGGTTTACAATGCAAAAGACAATGGTTTTGTACTTTTTAGGGTAGTTTCAAAAATTCTGACGGCAGTATTGGCATTTGTGATAACATCTAAGCATATTTCGGTAGAATCTTTTTTCCATCAGATGATGTCATGTTGAAGTCATTTTATGGCACTTGACATCATCTTCCTAACATCTGTACATGAATATACTAGTGAATCTTGGCTTATTCCCTCACTTGAGATTGCTGATGTCATCATTTTGGCTAATGACATCATCAATCTAAGCCTTCCTGCTGATGCCATCATTCCGAGCTAACATAAAAAAATTGACAAATCTTTGGAATATTCTAGTGAATCTTTGAAGATTATACTGACATCAACACTACGTCAATAGACTTGGCCCAATTTGGTCCCCCCTCATTGAGCTTTTCGATTTGACAGTCCAACTTTCAAGGCCCATATCTTGCTCAATTTTGCTCCTTTTTTCATGCAATTTTTTTTTATTTGGGCTAGAATTTTGTAGGCTCTGTAATGGTGGAATTAGATTTTGATTTTGGTGCCTAGTTTTTCTAGAAATTGTAGTTTTTCATTACTGTACCTTAACAGTTCCCATTTTCAGAACTTCAAAGGTTTCGTTCAGGCTCATACAATGACATTTTTTTGTGAATTTTTTTAAAAGTGCATGATTTTTTGAGTACTTTCTAGATATGCTATTAGTTTGATTTAGTTTTTCTCAGAAATTATACTTTTAGTTCTAGTCTAATATTTGCTTTTGCATTGTACCAAAATCAAAGACCACTTTGCTGTTTTGGCTTGTGGCAATTGTAATTGGACTGAATATAATTTCCTAAAATTATTTTTTGCTGTGGGGTGATCTCATTGTTTGAATAAAAGGGGGGTTGCACTTGCGTTTTTTTTTTACTCTTGTATCATGGATCAAACCAAACTTCCTTTACTCACACCACATAACTATCGTGAGTGGAAAACTAAAATGGAGATTCATTTAAGAAGTTTAAAAATTCATAGAGTAACAATGGGTACATACATTGAACTAACAACAACTATAGAAAAGAGAAAGTGGTATAATAGATGTGATCAAGCCTATGGAACACTATGCTTGTCTATTTTTCCTGATCTCCTTTTTCATATTGAATCTTGTAATACACCCAATGAAGCGTGGACTAGCTTAGAGAATCTCTTTGGTAAGCAAGATACTATGAGAGGTTTTAAATTGGAGAATGAACTAATTGGTTTGAACCCAATCGATTTTGCAAGCATCCAAGACTTCTTCACAAAGATAAAATCACTTAGATTACTGCTCAAACAATGTGGAATTGAGAAAGAGGACACTCAATTAATTCTTTCAATCCTTGCCAAGCTTGGTCCTACTTTTTCAATTTTTGTTTCTACCTTTTATGCTACTATGGATGCACTTGGGAAAGCTTTCACAATGCCTTCACTTGATTAGTTCACCACATCACTCACAAGTGACAAAGCTAAGTTAGTACACATGGGCACATTGAAGTCGCCTAGACCTCAAGCTCTTCTTGCTAATCAAGGTACAAAGAATCAAAAGGCTTCAACTAGCAAAGATAAGAAACAAAAAATAAGGATTTTAAGAACAATGAGCAAGCAAAGGAGTCAAATAATTCACCTAAGTCCTCATCCTCTCCCAAGGAGAAATCATCTAAGGAGAGAATAAAGTGCGCATGAAGAACAAGAAAACTACAAGGGTTGAAAACACCAACAAAATGCATAAAACACACATTTATACCTTGAAGTCTTCCTCTTCCTTGATAAGGTTGAGAGCTTAGCACCCAAAAGCTCTTGCTTCACCCATGGCCATATTTTCAATGTGAAATGCTCTCAAAACTCAAATGCAAGTCACTATAGCCTAGCTAAAGATGAGGAGATGATATAAATTTTAGCATAATAACTCTACTCAAGAATTGGATGATAAAATGGCTTGTCAGAGCTTGTATTTATAGGCAAATTGGAGGGAGATTTGATCCAACAGTGGAGATTCAATGTTGAGATCAATGGATGAGGTTGATTGCAAGATGGAGGGCTTGGATTTGATCAATAAAATTGGATGGATGAGAATAAAAGTGAATTTTTAATTCACATTGGGAAGGGGTTTGCATTAATGAAGATTTGGACAAGTTGGATGAAGGGGATAAAAGTGAATTTTTAATTCACATGGTGAAGAGTCCCATTAATGGGGACTAAGACAAGTTAGGTGTGTAAGAGCTCATTTAATGGAGTTTAGGACAAGTGAGAATTGAAAATTACCTTATGTGGAATAAAAGTTAATTTTTTTAATTTGTGAAGTGTGGGAATGAGTGTTAAATGAGGTTTGACCAAGCTAATCAAGGGGATTAGCTTAATTAATATGGCTGGAGAAAATTAATAGATGGATTAATTAGGGGTTAAAATTAATTAAATAATGGTCTATTTAATTAATTTTAGGTCTAGGGGTCATGTAGGCTGGGGTAGCTAATTAAATAATAGGTATTTAATCAACTAGGTTAGGAGTAGGCTAATTAGCAGGATTGATTAAACAAATAAAAATAATTTATCTAATTAATTATGTTTAGGGAAGTGGAGAATTTAACCAAATAAATATTTGTCATATTTATTTAATTGATTGGGCTAATGTTAGTAAGTGTAACTATTGAATTAATTAAATTAATTCAATTTTAGGGATTAAATGATGAAGAAAAGGTGAATAATTTAGGTGTTGGATGAGGTAATTAGTTAAATAAAAATTTAATTAACTTATTAGAAGAGAAATTAGTTATATGGGTGATGTTGGAGGATGGTTAGATAGTTAAGACATTTTTAGGTGTCTACATTTGCCCTTCTTTGACGTGGCATCATGACTTAATAGGGATATGGTGTCAAGTCAAAGAATTTGCCCCAATTGCCAGGAAGGAATAAAATGGATGAGGGTTGCGCCCTCAAGAGGTTAGGTGAAAAAATAAAACTTTTTCAGGTGAGCTCTCGAAAAGAGGAAATGATGGTGAAAAATAGATAGAGGATGGAAAAATAGGTTGACAAGAAGAAAAACAGGCGAAAAAGGTTATGTTTTGCACCTTGGGATGGAAGGGTGTGTTAGAGGATGACATGGCCTTCTATAAATAGAAAATGTGGGCCCAAAGTGCCACATTTGCACACATTGAGCCCTTTGGATGAGAGGAGATAGGAGATGAGATGGCGCAACCACCTTTCCCCCGCTATGAGCATCTATTCCAGTGACTACGCATGTACATGAGATCACTACTGGCAGACCCTCAGGTATGTGAACTATCCTTAACTTTGTCAATTTTAGGGTTTTACGACATTTATTGCAAGGAAAGGGTAGGTTTAGAGTTCTGGTGCCATAACGCAACTGTTTGGCACCATCAGCGGCTGGATTGGTGCCATCAACCAAGGAAGATTTTGGTTAGTTTTGGCGCTATTTCAGGTTTTCGTGCTGCCATCTTCTGGTTCGACACCATGTCGAATTGGGGTTTTTTAGCACATTGGCACCATATTGGATTTTGTGGCACTAAACTCTGGTTTGGCGTCATGCATTTGGGGTTTTGGGTTTTGGTGCCAAATGCTGGCGCAGTGGCGCCAAGGTTTGGCAAATGGAATATGGTTTTTAGTGTTAGGTGCTAGACTAGCGCTACAAATGGGAGAAACGGTGCCATCCTCTGGAATGACACCATATCAGGAAAGATTGGTGCCATCCTCTAGAATGGCACTATATTTGGCAAGATTGGCGCTATCCCATGGAATGGCGCCATGTTGGTTAGAATTGGTGCCAAAATTGGTTTTGGCGCCATGTTGGTTAGAATTGGTGCCAAAATTGGTTTTGGCGCCAAAGGGGGGAAAATCAACACCATAACATTGATTTAGAAAAAATGCTAAGTTTTGATTCATATTTTACAGATGCAGATTGATGGGGGTATTGTGGTTTTGCGGGAGTGGCGAGTTCCCGCAATTATGTAGTTGTTAGATGGTTTCGACTAGGCTAGATTAACTAGGTTAGGGAGATTGGGTCTATGGATAGTGGCCGAAGTGCCCATCATACGGGCACATAGGGCCATGATGATGGCCCTAGTAGAGCGATGGTGGAGTGAGACATGCTTTTTCCTCCTACCCACAAGTGAGATTACCATCACCTTGGAGGACGTGTATCGCATTTTGAGGTTGCCGATCACTAGAGTGTAGACTACTTATGACATCACCAGAGGATGAGCAACCCTTGACAGAGCTTTTGCCCTAGGCCACCTAGTTTTGATGCAAGATCGACAACAGATGAGTTATGGTCAGACTTTGGTGGTGAGAGTAGATGACTTCACATTATTTCTTTGTATGGTGATTAGGGGTTTGGTGATGCCGGATTGACGTGTGCAGGGCTTCTCAATGGGTTGGGGAGAAGAGATTAAGCAGATGGTTAGGCATGAGATGATGTATGCATGGGGACCATGCATGCTAGGTCAGTTGTATCATGAGATGTATACTATTGTGTATCTGTTGGATGGAGCCTTGTCTGCTAGGGTGACATTGCTGCACGTATGGGCTTTTGAGTACATAGGGATTATGAGACCACATGGAGCTCTATTTCAAGGGCAGTTCGAGGCATTTGTCTTTTTGTATAGGGCCCCTATTCAGTACTCATATGTTGGGTAGCTACGTTACTGGCGGCGGATTCTAGACAACTTGGTTCGTATTAAATGGCATCCATACATTAGAGTGGAGGCATGACCAGATGAGCATATTTATTTGCCTTATGCATTCTAGGATCGATACCTGATGGGTCATGGGGATCATATGATTGACATGTATCTCCCCTCTCGGGTGATGAGATAGTTCAAGTTGTGTGAGGACCTGCCATAGGCAATGGCTATTTTTGTGAGGACGCCCCAAGACATAAGATGGCCACCGCAGATAGCACCTTAGGTGGCGATAGCAGATTTTGCAGGATTGTAGCCCCAATAGTGGGATTGGCGGAGCACGGTGGTAGATGTGGGGACCACCCTAGACTATGATCAGTGGTGGGTAGTGTGGTGACTAATTTGCTTGATAGATCCTGTTGCAGAGCCTGACATGATAGTAGGGGAGGGTGAGGAGGGGGATGAGGTGGAGGAGACGATAGTGCTTGAGGAGGTAGAGGTTGACGAGGATGATGCCATCAGGATGTTGGTAGTAGTAGTAGTAGAGCAAGTTTTAGTTGGGAGAGCGTGGGGGCGAGGATAGCAGAGTCCTCAGCAGCAGCAGGTAGCTGGGTAGGTCCCACAATAGAGGTAGCAGTAGTGGGCACCTATGCAACAGGAATAGGTAGCGTAGATGGGACATATGCCACTTCACGTACATCTGCAACAACAGGGGTAGGCACAGTAGCAACCTCAGGTACCTATGCAGTACGGTACAGGTTGGTTAGATACCACCACCAGGAGTGCCATAGTAGTAGTAGATGAGACCTAGGCAGCAGGCTACACAACAGTAGTAGGTGAGGCCACAAACACAATAGCGACATGTGCTAGTAGTGCAAATGGCATTCACAGGAGGTGGGGCTATAGAGGTAGGGAGTTTAGGGATAGAGCCTGGTCCTGTTCTGAGTGTGCATACTAGGTGTTGGCGCACTCATGCTGATGATGAGGAGGATGTAGATACCTTACGAGCCCAGGTTGCCAGTTTAGAGGATACGGTGGAGAGGCAGAGGTAGGAGCTCTAGCACCTATGGGGGGTAGTTGCCCTATTGGATGGGAGTAGTGGAGCAGATGGACAGATCAGTGCACTATAGGCACAACTAGCACAACTATAGGGATAGGGACAACAACTATAGGCTCAGGTTGCCGGTGTTACTATGGAGAGAGACACAGAGAGGTCCCTGCGTTAGGCTGTGGATGCTTAGGTGGGGGCCTTATAGGAAGAGGTTACTCAGTTGCAAGGGATGGTAGCCAACACCAGTGTTGGTCAGATTTACTCAGATTCCTAGTAGCATATCCAACAATTACAGGATTAGCTATTAGAGCAACATTCTAGGGTCGAGCATTATTATGGTGCATACTGTGCAACAGTCCCTGAGGGCCATCGTGTGCCTAGATACAGTCAAGGGGGTGGCTCTAGGATGTCTGGGTTATACAGATCCAGGAGATTAGTGCAGTCAGTGTAGCAGCCTATTTAGTAACCACATACACCTCCACAACAACCACGTCAATAGTAGCTATAGCCACATCTTGGGTCTCCTACCGACTTTGCTAGGGGGTCATCAACCTATGGTTGATCATTTATTATCTGATGTATTATTTTGGCCCTTGTGGTAGTTTGTATCATGAAATTGTATTATTTTGAGTGATGTATATTTTGACGGCAATGTAATTTATGATATGATGGTTTTATGATATTATGAATGTTTCATGGTATGATGGTGTATGCATTATGATGGTTTATGATGATGTTGTTTATGATATGATGATTTATGTATTATGGATATTTATGGGTCCTGTGTTTATAGATATTTATATGAAGTTATGGATATGTGATGTGATGGATATTTGTGATTTATGGATATAGATGTGATGTTATGAATGCATTTATGGATGATGTGATGGATATTTATGATGTGATTAATGTTATGAATATATATGTGATGTTATGGATTCATTAATAGATGTTTATGGATTATGAGTGGTTAAATGGATTATGATGTGAATTATGATGTGGATTATATTCTCAAATTAATAAATATATATTGTGAATGAAAATGGTTGTGAATGTGAAATATATGCTCAAATTAATAAACATATATTGTGAATGCAAATGGATGTAAATGTTAAATATATGCTCAAATTAATAAACATATATTATGAATTCAAATGAATGTGAATAAGGAATATATGCTCAAATTAATAAACATATATTATGACTACAAATGGATGTGAATAAGGAATATATGCTTAAATTTATAAACATATATTATGAATGAAAATCGATGTGAATAAGGAATATATGCTCAAATTAATAAACATATATTATTAATGAAAATGGATGCGAATAATTATGTATTGATAAATGGATGAATGGGTATGTTATTTAATGATTTAATGAAATGGATGAAATATGGATTAATAATGGTGATAATATTTTATGGATATACAATGGTTATGGTAAAATGATGAAATGATTAATGAAATGGTAATGGATAAATGCAAATAGTTAATGATAGATGATTATGCAAATGAAATGATTAATAGTAATTGATAAATGTAATGGTTAATGAAATGGACAAATGATAATAAGATGGGAAATGAGATGGGTTGATGTTGTAGTTGGATGTCATGATACATGTGATGTTTGTAAAACCCTGGGCGATGAGGTTAGGTGGTTGGGGTAGGTTTGGGGAGGGTTGGGATAGGAATGGTTTGGGGATACTGGGTCACCTAAATGCCATGTTATTAGAGGGGTTTTGTTGGGATGTGTGAAGTATGCAGAGTGATTTGATTAGGGTGATTGATTAGTGGGGGGAAGGGATATGTTAGATGGGGGGTTGTTTTAGAGTGAATGGATGGGGGGTTGATCATTTTCAAATGCTAAGTCCAGAAATTGTGTTGAATGGGTGGTGATTAGAAAGGGAGATGGATAAGCTAGGAAAAGTACTTGCATTACAATATTGAGAGCATTTATAGGTTTATTATAGCAAAATAGGATATTTTTCACCAAGGTATGAAAGGACCAAGGTGATGATATATATCCGTCTTTGCACGGGATAGACTCACAAGAAATAGGTTGACCTCATGCATGCCCAAGGTAGTATAAACTTGCCTAGATGAGGGAAGGGGACTCATAGCATATGTTCTTTTAGTACATAGAAGGTATGATTAACCTTATATGCAAATAGGCAACACTATGTTAGAACTGACCCTATCTTCAAGATATGAATACTATTCTTGAAGTAATGAAATCAACCCACAAGCACATCATACGAAAATAATGACCATGTCTATTCTAGGTGTTTTCTGCCACATACCCTGATATAGTGAGATCAAGGTAGCTTTGGAATGATTCCTAGAACAAGACAAAAGATAAAAAATCAAAAATAATCAAAAAGACCAATGAGTTACACAAATAGCCATTGTATCTCTTGCTAAGATAAGTGTTGATGATGGATTTTGCCTATTATAGGAACGATATATTCGTTAAGGCAATAATTGATTAGATGTTGTTGGATAAAATTTGAAAGGTGGGCAAAAGGATAGCAAGGCCATGTGTGATGATTATGGTTAGTTTGTTGATTGATGATTTTTGCGTAGGATGTGATGTTTTGACGTTATGCTTAGCATGTGTATTTCTTGGTGAATTTAGTAAGCTTAGAAGATAGGGACCATCCAAATGGGTTGGATGGGTGCATCTTTTGTACTTGAGTATTGGATACTTCCTTCATATTCTAGACTGCCTACATACCCTGTGTCCACGGGATCAAGGTACTTTTAAGATGCGGGTGATATGAATATGTAGTTCTTGTTTGACTTTATGATGTGGGAATGGTTTGGGAGGATGCGTTGAGTGTGTAAGATGATGTTCTGTGTGGGATTGGTTTTGTATTTTCATAATTTTGTGATTTTTTTGGAATTTTGGATTTTCTAATGTTTTTGGATTTTTTGGATTTTCTAATGTTTTTGGATTTTTTGGATTTTGAGTTGTATAGGAGAAGCATACAAGGATCCTCATTCCATGGATTAGCTTTGGGTGGGATAATGTAGGGTGGGCGATAGGATTTGATGTTTTAGAATTCCAAGCCATGGGATGTGCGTGATGTGAAATGTTATAATGAGTAAGAGGACTTATTAGATGGTAGAACTAGTCAGTACACATGGCGCCTAAGATAGGTTTTCACTATGGTACTTATCTAAGGCATCATCAAAGTGATTTTCACCTTTGGACAACTTTATTACGCTCGATTTTTTTTCTTGATTTTTCTAATTTTTTTAGATTTTTTCTGACTTTTTAATTTTTTTGTACTCTTTTGATTTGGGATACTCGATGATTAATGCGTAGAACCTTTTTAGATGCATGATGTTCATAGGTTCATCTAGAGGTTGCCCCTCAAGTGTTTCCAACTGATATGCTCCTGACCCATAGCTAGTTGTGATGACATATGGTCCCAACTAGTTAGGCTCAAACTTTCCTTTCTTGGTGCACTCTTGTAGGTTTTTCTGATTCTCCATAAGGACAAGGTCGCCTATTTCAAACTTGCGGTTCTTGATCTTTTTGTTGTAACTCCTATGTAGGTGGTTTTGATAGGCTTGAAGGCGATTGAGAGCATCTAAGCGTTTCTCATCCAATAACTCTAGCTCATTCAGTCATGCGACTCAATACTCCTCCTTAGTAATTATATTCTATAGTGAAATCTTGAGTGACAGGAGCTTGACCTCAATAAGTAAAATAACTTTAGAACCAAATACTAATGAGTATGGGGTGGCTTCTGTGGGTGTGTGGATGCTTGTGCGGTAGGCCCATAGGGCAGGGTTGAGTTGGAGGTGCTAGTCATGGCCGACTTCATTAACCATCTTTTTTAGAATGTGTAAGATGGTTTTGTTAGAAGCCTCAGCTTGACTATTACCTTGGGGGTAATATGGTGTGGAAAAGTGATGTTGGATGTGGAATTTTTCACACAAGGTGTGGACTTCTTGGTTTTTAAACAGTTTCCCATTATTTGTGATGATGGAATGGGGGAACACCATAACGACATATTATGTAATGGAGAATGAATTTAGCAATTTGGATGCCTATGGTAAAAGTGAGCGGAATGGCTTCAACCCACTTAGTGAAGTACTCGGTAGCAGTGATGATGAATTTGTGGCCATTAGATGAGGGTGGGTGAATTTTACCTACGAGGTTGAGTCCCCACTACAAAAAAGGCCAAGGAGTTGTTATCAGCTACAACTCCTGTGAAGGTGCATGGTTGAGATCACTGTGTTGCTGACATGATAGACATTTCCTCACAAATCGATAAGCATCTTGTTCCATGGTCGACCAATAGTACCCTATCCTTAAAATTTTCTTTGCTAAGGTAGGTCCACTAGAGTGTGCCCCACAAATGCCTTTGTGTACCTCTTTTAAGGCCACTTCAGCTTCCCTAGAGTCAAGACATCGTAAAAGAGTACCATCCACTAGTAGAAAACAACAATAAGTTACTAAAAAAACTATTAAAAATTACATATAAATGACTAAGCTCAGTCACGTGACCATTAGTAGTTTATTGCCGGTCATTTATAACATGATGAAATTTGTGACAACCATTTTTAGTCATTTATTGGTTGTTTTGATTGATCAATTTGGTAGTATATTTAGTCATTGATTTAGTCATATTTATTCACTGAGCTTAGTCACATGACCATTATTAGTTTATTGCCGGTCATTTATAACACAACCAAATTTATGACTAAACTATTTTTAGTCATTTTGTTCACTGATTTCTACCTAAAAGTGCTGGAAATGAGACAATGCTTTTGAGGTTTAAACATAAAACACATAAAAACATAATCAATCATTCATTTGCACATAATGAAACAACTATTAAGAAGGCAAAATATTAAAATTTTATTGAGAAAAGGTGTTCTTACAACAGATACAAGACTTAAATACGTGTCTTTGCTTTGAAAACTGTGTTACAAAGTGTGTTTCTTAGTGCTGTGACTACGAAAACTGAGTTACAATGCTCTATTTTTTGCTTATACAACTCCAAAACATGAAAGAACTACTTGAAAAATGAAGCCTAAGAGTCCTATATCTCATCCCAAGCATGGGAGAGCATATAAGAACTAAAATTGACTAAGTTGTCATGCTTAAAAATAGGGATTTGTAGTGAGGAAGTGCTCTAGATTATTATTTGTATCAATAATGATTTTACCCAATGCATTGTGTACATGTATATCCTAACTTCCTTCACTCACAAGATGGTCTAAAAATTGTGTCAACAATCAAAGTTGGTTCCTGGAATAAACAAAGACAAAATAAGAACTGTTAGCTTAATATAAACCTTATGGAAATTAAAAAATAGCTTTGGAGATTTTATACATTACCTTTTTCTCACATTCTTCAATAGGAAGGAGAAAACAAATAGAAAGAATAAGACATTTGATGAAGTCCTCAGAACAAACATCATCAAGCAACTGACCAACAACTAAAGGAGCATTGCTTGGATTTACCTGATCAACAATCAAAAAAGAGTAAACAATTTAGTCCTTTAAATGCATGTGCGGAACCCACACAATCAAAATGATAAAGGGTGATATTGTAACCAATATCTGTTACATAGCCCTTTTCCAATAAATAAGAATGTCCTTTAAGTTTATATTAGTTCTCCACTGTTAAAAAGACATGGTACCAACAATAAATTTCACCTGGCATGCATAAAATATTTTGGTACACAAGACAGTGTTTTAGAAATTATTAGTAACATGTTAAATATGGTCTATTTATAAAAATCTTTTTAGAAACTAAAGATCTCTAAAATTAGTGACCTGCAACTTGAAGATATATAAGGTTTTATCTGCCACAAAATATGGGGGAAAAAATAAGTGTTCAATATGAGGACCTACCTTTTGGACATAGCCTTCAATGTATCACAACATATTGTTTGAATATAAGTAATAGGTAAGATCTAGTACAAATCCAAACCGATGATAAACATTTATCAGTGGACGAGCATCTGGAAGTCTTGCTTCTATAAGAAAGTTCTTTGTCTTTTCAGCATCATAGAAGTTTGACTCTCTGGTTACATGTTCCACCTCCTTGATTTGTTCAGTTTTGGCTTCTACTTCAATGTATTTGAAGTGAATGTCAGGATCCTCAATACCAATGACATTGAAAATATAATTTACCATATAAGTACAAGGTTCCCAAGCTACTACAAATTACCTCCTCAAATAGATCAATGAATATCAGTGATAAAATGATACAAGTGACAATCCAAAGTCAAATAACCTGGAGCTCAAATATGCACCCAAGAAGAAATATAGCCCTTCATAAGACTTGAGCTATTCAAACAACTTGATGCATGAATCTACATCCAATTGTTCAAAATATTCCTTGGTAGCCTATGTGACATGAAATAAGTTAACATAAAATATAATAGAGCAATTGTCAATGTCATCTATAGCCAACATTATTAATTTGAAATAAATAAAAGGTGCATAATTTTTACCTGGACAATTATTTGGAGATACTCCACTCTACTCCACACACCACTCCACTGTGCTATACAAATAGTCATAACACTACCAGTAGAGACTTGCAACTAATCATCTGAGTAGAAGGGATAGACAAGAAACTTATAGAAGCACTATCTAAAATCATGAAATGGCGCCGTCAAGTTAGAAGGCTTACTGTCACACTATCAAAGAACTACTGCCATTAGGAACATGAGGCATAATACACATGGATCTGTATATTGTCTTTGTAATCACTGCCATTACAAACCAACTACAAACAAAGACACTTATGTCTAAAACTAATGAGGAAAGCATTCATGTCTAAAACCAAGTAACCATTGTTAGAAGAAAATGAAGTAAATATGCAATTGTTCACTGTGCATTGACAATATAATTGTCTCAACAGACCATATCTCTTCACCTTTGATCATATCAAAACATGACATGTCCCAACCTTGTATCTCTTGTAATCATACAATCACACCTCTTGCAACTTTCTGAAGCATAAATAACAATACTCACTTCCATTGAATAGCTGAATGATCAAGAAACAACTCTGTCATACTTATATGTATAAGTACCTTACCTTGCATCAACTTTTATCAACACATTTGAAACTTACCTTGCATCAACAAGCACCATTACCTTTGACATCAATGATATGCAACCAATGATCAAAGAAGGATGCAGATGCATACCACTGTCATAAATACCACAGTCACAAGCAACCACTATCATTAGTAAGCCACTTTTTCATTGTCACAAGAAAGAAGTATAAGACCATAACTGTCACAGTTAGAGAATTGCAAACTGTCACTGTCATACCAACTATTGTCAATGATCATTGATAGAATACTATATTAGGCATACCATTTACTATGCATTCACTATGATACTCCATCACTCCATTGTGCATAGGCAAGATGATACTTTCACTGTAATCCATATCAACTGTTAAGAACAAGATTAGCATGCAAATCACAATCACCATATTCCTGTCAGTATACTAGCACTGTATAGTAGTACAAAAAACTCATACAAAGCTCAGAGACATTTTCCATAACCATCCTATCACTAAAAAAAATGTGAGATTTGTGAATCAATATTGACACTATAGCCATTGTATCATCTACAATAAAAAAGGTAATCTACAATAAAAAATATAATGCAATTTTGATAAACTGTAAGATGTTCATACATATATATAATCAAAAATGTCAAAGTCTAAGAGTTTCCAACTCTTGCAAATACACCATGATAAAGATCCCTGAACAACACATTCAAACTACTGCATAAAGCAATGGGCCAAGCTATCTAATAGCTAATACATGATAAACATCAACTATCATTTTTTGCAAATATTTTAGTGGCCACAATGTGAAGGTTCCTTCTTTCTCTTTCAGATGGACAACTCCATCTATTTTGTCTTCATAAGCAAGGGGTATGTTACTTGTGACCTTTAAAATATTTACATTTGCATCTCTTGTTCCTTTCAATTTGACTCCATGTACAATAGATAGTGTGTGAATCCACCCAATTCCCATAGTAGCACCATCAAACAGATCCAACACCCCAACTTTATCCCTCTTTTAGAGTTTATCAATACATTTCTGCAAAAACAAAAAAAATACACATTATATTGAGATATAAAACATTCGATAACACACAGATAAACATTCGATAAATATTTAAAAGAAACTAGAAAATGACGATAGGAAACCTGAAACCATGTACTTGACATATTAAACAAAAATTAACTTCCCGCTATTTGATATAGAATGGATGTTAGATACAGATGTCACTATGTTAGCAGTCATGTGCCATGAAGATGTGGATGCTACAAGGACAACAAGTAATCACTTGATTAAGGTTATTGAAGTTCTTGGAATAGAGGCTCTGAGAAAAGCTCTTTTGGATGAGCTTCAAGTTGTGATATCTTTTGATGGGTCATATGTGAACTATAGGCATTTAGCTATTCTATGTGACACAATGACATATCGAGGTCATTTGATGGCTATTACTTGACATGGTATCAATCATAATGATACAGGGCCAATGATGAGATATTCATTTGAGGAGACTGTGGATATCCTTTTAGATGCTGTTGTTTTTGCAGAAGGAGAGCCTCTCAGGGGTGTTATGGAAACCATCATGCTTGGTTAGTTATATTAATCTAACAATAGGATTGCAAGGAAATTCCATTACTAAAAATACCAGAAACACCAACATATGAGTTTGTGCCTCAACAAGTAAGGATTCAACTTCTTTACGAAAAAAATTGAATTTGTTTTTCACAAACAAAGCCAAGCAAATTCCTGCGTAAAAAACCTTAACTTATCTAAGCTAATAGGAGATGTTTTCTCATGAGAAGTAGCCTTACAACTTGTTTGATCTTTGTATTAGCTATAATTGTCCCATCATTTTAAATCTATATACATAAGGTTTGATATTTTGGTTATGGTAATTACTTCCACCTATGATTTGCTTTTGACTAGAGTCCTTTACTCAAAAATATGTTTTCTAATACATTCTTAATTTGTGCAGGAATAACCAAAGTGGTTGGAGATACAATCCCTCGATGAACTAAAAACAAAGCTGGGTCATTGATGCAACACACAATATACACTCAGTAGAATTGTGCCATTAAACATATGAGAAAAAAAGATTTGGAAGCTGGAACATAACAATAACTTCTATTCCTCAACTTTGCTGCTACAATGAGAGAAAAATCTCTTATATCCAAGAAAACAAAAAAAAACCAAAAATTACCTTTTTTGGCATATTTCAACAATTGTCAGATTTTTGCCATTTTAGGTAATTTTACAATCATATCTTGAGAATCCAATTTTTTCCCAAAAAACTCATAAAGCTAAGGTAGGATGAAAAACCAACTAACATCCTAAATTCGAAACATGAGTTTCAAGTTATTAAAAAAGCAACTTTTAAAAAACTAGAAAAAAACACTAATTTGCCATTTTGAGGGCCAAGATGAAAGTTTCAAGCCCCGAAAAAGTGCCAAGACGAGGTCCAACCGTTATGACCTCCGGAAGTCCCTGCATCAGTCATGTGATAGTAATAGTACTTTTGGAAGGAATGTTTGAAAAGAGTAAAAAAGTTCTGATTAACTCTAGTCTGGACTTGTTATGTTTCTCAAGATTAGTGTTATTGTCATTTGGTTGTCTTTTCCTTCTCTCAAAGTGCTGTCTCCTAGAAAAATTAGTTTTTGACATCAGTGGAAAAGTGCTGTCTTTTGTTTTTGTCAGTTATATGTAATGTCTTATGTCTTGGAACAAATCAGTTGTTTTATGTACTTTTTTTGATTCTATTGAATAACAAAGAAGCAAATGTTTACTGTGAAAAAAAAACTAACCCATTGCAAGGTACAAACAAATGGAGGGCAAGACTACAATAGTGCTAGAATGTTTGAGTACTCTAGAAAGAGACATGGACTGGCAATTAAGTCCCCCCATCTGAGGACCATGACATCCCTGAACACAATGCACTAATGCATTTTCAAAATCTATGTATGCACTCTATTAAAACTAAGCTCTAAGCTTCCATATGTAAGTTATATGTTCTCCCTTATTTCCATAATATATGTATACTAGCTAATTACACTTCACTACTATTCTAACCAACTTCTATCACATAGGTAATGATTACCCTTTTTACGTAATAAAACAACCATTACTTACTTGAATAGTACTTACTTGCATGTGGTTTTATAGCACTCACCTCGAGTTTAGCACCACCACTACTATGAATATCATGCACATGCTTGTCAAGTTTAGCATAATCACTATCAACATTGACATGAAGTTGTGCAGCTTTGTAGTTTTCTTTTCATTTTGCTTTCATATAATTTCTCTGCATGTAGTTTAATCATCATGCAAAAATTAATATAAGTCAAGTAAAGAATGAAAAATCTATAATTTTTTGTCCAAAAGAACATTTTAAGCATGAAGAATGAGAAAACATTGGGACAAATTAACTTACAACTTAAAGAATGCAAAAGCTATAAATTTTTATACAAAAGAAGAATGACAAAACATTGGGACATATTAACTTAGAACTTAAAGAATGCAAAAGCTATAAATTTTTGTAGAAAAGAAGAATGACAAAACATTGGGACAGGTTAACTTAGAACTTAAAGAATGCAAAAGCTATAAATTTTTGTCCAAAAGAACATTTTAAGCATGAATAATGACAAAACATTGGGACATATAACTGACAACAACTATTATATTATCTCAACTTTAGCACAACTATGACTATGTTGCACATTCTTGTCCAGTTCATCATGATCACTATCAATATCGACAACTCTGTTGACATCAAGGGCTTTTGTTTTCATGCTGCTTTGATAAAATTGCTCTGCATGTGGTTTAACCATCATGCAAAAAATATATAAAGCATTCAATAGTCAAGTAAAGAATGCAAACTATAAATTTGTCCAAAAGAACATTTTCTGGATCACTCCAACAATAAAGAAACTAGGTTGGATTCTCCTACGCTTAGATTTCAATCTACATATTAAGAGGCATTTGTATACAGAATTGCCAAACAAGAAGAAATGAGATCAATAGAGTCTCTTACCTCATTTGAATCCATGGAATTATGCTCATTCCATGCAGAAACTATAGGCCTAATGAAGGCAACCAATTGCAAAACTTTCTCAGTGAGACCATAAATGCAACTCATTACATGTTGGTACCCTTCATTTGAGTTGACATGATCTGGAGAGGCTCTTATTGGGTGTCTAATAGATGGCTGTGAAATCTCTATTGATGAACTAGATTTCCACTTCATCCTACTCTTAGATTTACTAGGATCTAGTGGTGCCATATAATTGACAATATCTTCTGCACCTGCTTCTCTATTACTATTTTCCACCTAAAATATAATGTCAATTTCAACATATAGTCAGTTCATTAAAAAAATGAAATAAATAACACAACATAAATTGAACCAAAAAGCCATACACTTACTCCAAATTTGTCCATTTTGGCTTGCAACCTGCCTTAGCCAAATGTATATCCAGCCCTCACATTATCTTTTGCTCTCTTGCCTCTATTACTCTTTGTCAAATATTCTTTGGAATGCATACTTTCTTTCAATTCCTTCCACTGTTTGGGAGATATAGTGGAGTCTATCCTCTCTTTTCCCTCCATGATTGTTTTTCTGCAATTATATCTAAAATTGTTCATCAAAAGCCTCATCTTTTGCTTGTAACATTTTCTAGAGATTTGTCCACCAATAGTCTCAAAAGCATTTTCCGTTTTTTGTATAACATTTTCGACACTTCATGGATCTTGCTCTACAAAATTTGATTTGCAAATATCCAAATGGGCCCTACATCTTACACCCAACTCGGAGGCCCACCTTGCAGTATTTGGCCCAATGGGCTCACCATTTCTTGATACCTCAACCAAGAATGGCTTCTTGCTTTCTAATTTTCTTTCTTTTGCATTCCTCTCTATAGATCTATACAAATATTGACTCAATCTTTGTCTTTTGACAAAAAGAGACACATCTTCTATTAAACCACTACCGATATTTTTGGTTGATTCACTAGTTTCATCAAAAGTTGTAGATGCAACAAGCGCACTTTGAGGCACACCATATGCAAGCGGTCTCTCTTCATGACTTTCATTAACTAGAACTTCATGCTCCTTGGCCACATCAGGTGTGGCATGAGTAGGTAGATCAGTACTGGTCTCTGTAGATTTTACTTCAAACACATCCTTTAATCTTGAATAAATCATATGTAGACTTACTATTCCTTTGCTCTGATCATGTTTTTCAATAATCTCTTTTAGACTTTGTGCTTGATGCAACACACAACATACACTCAACAGAATTGTGCCATTAAACATGAGAGACAAAAATTTGGAAGCTGAAACATAACAAAATTTCTATTCCTCAACTCTGCTGCTACAATGAGAGAAAACTCTCTTATATCTAAGAAAACAAAAAAAACAAAAAATTACCTTTTTTGGCAGATTTCGACAATTGTCAGATTTTGCCATTTTAGGTAATTTTACAATCATATCTCGAGAATCCAATTTTTTCCCAAAAATCTCATAAAGCTAAGGTAGGACAAAAAACCAACTAACATCCTAAAATCGAAACATGAGTTTCGAGTTATTAAAAAAAGCAACTTTTAAAAAACTAGAAAAAAACACTAATTTGCCATTTTGAGGGCCAAGATGAAAGTTTGAAGCCCCGAAAAAGTGCCAAGATGAGGTCCAACCGACTAGGGTGGTTGGGAAACCACTGGCCACCTCATAACGCATCCACCTGTAAAATTTCGTAGAAAACCCACATCCGAGTCAAAAGTTATGACCTCCGGAAGTCCTTGCATCAGTGCTAAGAGATCATCACGATGCACATCACCATGTGCTATATCAGGCTGCACATCACCATGTGCTATATCAGGCTACACATCATCACAACTATTCTTTTCACCAACTGCATTTGTTGAATCACAAATACGTTAGCTGCTACGAGTTGGTGGCACTATATCTTTTCTTTCCTTTTGTTTTTTCTCCACATTTTCTTTGCACTCTTTTTCTTGCCTATAAAACAAAAATATATCATCATATGTCTTATATACATAAAGCTCTTTCCTATAAAATTTCATTAAACACTATTAAACAAATAATATACTACTTAGTGGATTTACAACTTACCCGTTTGTCAAACCAAGACATGATAAATATTCATTATTCTTAGCCACATTTTCTCTATGAGAGCACTCATAATCTGTCAGTGAAATTTCAGCATTATGATCGCTATCATCTAATTTGTGCCTTAAAGTTTTTTCCCTCATTTCCTGAAGTCCAAATAAACAATAATAAATCAATAACTTGAATAAGTAGAACATCAATGGAATATGAGTTTGAATGTTATATTTTGGACATCGAATGGGCTTTTGCTTTTAGAACAAACTCATTAAAAGTGACCATTTTTGAGGGATTAGAAACATCTACATTCAACATTTGAGAAAAGGTTGCTGGGGAAATAAAACATAAAACCCTAGAATGATCAAAAGACATGACAGATTTGGTAACAATGTTGGGATTTCTTAGTTTTCTAGTCTTTAGAAGGAGAGTTCTTCTTTTCTCTCTTGGTCCTAGGGGTTGTCATTTTTCAAAATTTTTCTGAAGTATGGAACCCTTGTACCTTGAGGATTTTTGTCTTATAAGTAAGATCAACATTTAATAAAGTTACACATTAACATAAGTTTGTTTCATTCATCCTATAAGAGAATCAAAATTTAAACTTTTCTTGCATAGTTATACACTACTACAACAACACCACACAATCATCTATTCGCAAGGATGAAGAAATTCTTTCTCAACTCTAGTACCCTGCATAGGTAATAGTCCTTAATCTGCACAACTCAATATAATCATTAGTTTCACAAGTCAATAAATAACATATCAGATATCATTGCATGAACCTAAAGGCCATAAGAGGCTAACCTAATGCCTCGAGGGCTCCTGTGATGGCCTTGCTGATGTACATACAACACAGAGGCTTCGTAGTTCGGGGACTTAAACTTGCAATCATAAGGTTAACTTAGATACAATAACCATCATACAAAAATGCAAGAATATAAAATGCATTCATAATGCAAGAAATTACACATCTAATGATGCATACTCAAAACCAAAACTGATTGATGCAAAAAGATATACATCATACATTCATCCATATTACATTCTAGAATCCAGTAATATTGAACACTCATATAATAGGTAAGATAAGTTTTTTTTAAATAGACATTAAGACAATCTCTATTCGGTCAATTCCATTTTTTTAACTCAGTTAAGATGTTAACTCCATAATCTAGTCGAAGACTTTCGTAAGGTTTTGCCTAAATATACTTAATTATTAATGTTGTTCATGCAAGGATAGTGTCAACAATTGGACAAATCAAGAGTATCTTCTTAGGCCAAAAATCAATAGGATTCATTTTTTTTCAAATCTGGCTAACTACCATTTTGTGAATACTAATAAGTCATTAGAACACTTTACACCCTCTCATAACTTCTTATTCGAAGAAATTCAAAGATTAAAAGGTTGATCTAAACATAATACCATAGACTTATCATTCAAATCATTCCCATAATCTTAATATTTTAACTGAGTAGATATCATTAATTTAAACAATTAGATTCCTTAACTCCCTACATATATCCTTCCTGAAGCTACACTATCATCACAAATTAGACACTAATTTTATGAAGTACACCAAGACCCTGTAGATGCAGTGAAAGAAAAATATATGAATTTAACATTCTATCAATCCTCACAAATATCTTGCTACACTATCAATGGCATCTTCTCAAGATAAAATTCTCATCTAGAAAAAGCATTCATACGAGTTGTGTAAACATAACACATAACTAAAAAGTTTTGTAAACATAATTAAAAAGTTTGGTAAACATAACTAGAAAGTTTTGGTAAACATAATTAAAAGGTTTTGTAAACATAACACATTATGCAATCTTCATCATAACGAACAAGTATTGATGAGGCTCTCTATTTCTACATCACTCGTGCAATGAACAAGTTGAAGCAGGAAAGATGCTCAATGTATTGTTCACTGTAATAAGTATCAGTAGTGACAATGATGTCCTTCATGGCAAACTCCAAAGAAAACATTCCTTCCAACTGTATATGGGTGTTGTCCACCACCATCAATTCATCGTTCACTAGGTTGAGGGCTCGAGGCAGTAACTGAGCCAATTCATCCTTCCATACATTTTGCTCTTTGAGATCATTTGTATCATTGAAGAAAGCAGGAAAAGACATATCCAATGGCTAATCAAATTCACCAATCTCCTCTATAAGCACAATATGAAATTTATTTTGCAAATCAACTAGTTCTTCACAAGTCTTAAGTATTTGACCATCAACATTTTCTCTAGGCATTAGCTTTTCCTTCTTTTCTATTATTCTATGTTGTAATCTGTTGTGTTCTTGGAGAGTAGCATGTGTTTTAGTATAAGTTACCTAGAATTTGTCAGCTTTTGCAAGTACCTTTTCAAACCTTTTCTTTATCAATTCTGAAACAATCTAAAACTTAACAACCTTCATTTCTTCACCTAATTTGTCATACTTCTTCTGAATCTTTTCAGCTTTATGTTTCCAGTATGCATTATTAGTCCTTGCTTCTAGTAGCCTAATGTCACTATCTAGAATAGGTGGGTAATAGCCTGAAGAAGATGGCAATATATCCTTGTACCTAGCTATTTCATCCCTTAAATTTTCATTTTCAGAAGAATTTTTTTTTTGTCCTTCACCAACTTTTCAATTTGAGATTTCGTAAACTTAGCAACATTAATGTTTAGGTCAATAGTCTCAATTGGATCAGTATCTCCCACTCTATGTACAAGAAGATGACCAAAGACTTTGTGTGGGTCATTAATAATTACTGGCCTCCTCTCTGGTGGATACAGAGCCTAGATCAAAAGAGTCACATTGTCAGCATTATATCTTGACCCTGTGTAGATTTTGTCCACTGCCTCTGTGCTCAACTTCAAAGTTTTATTCTAACTCTTCCTAAGGCTATCAAATACAATTGCATAACTTATATCCCAGCTTGGGCAGATCATAACACCAACTTCTTGTAGCAATTCCCACCCCTTCTTAGGAGTAATACTTTTCATTTCTTTATCAACTTCATCCTGTAACTCCTTTAGGGCTTCTACTTCTTTCTCAGGAGTAATTTCTTTAATATTTTCTCTTATTAGTTTTCCTTTATATTCATAAAGAAATGATCTAAATTCTAGAGAATTAACAAAAGAATCATCAGAAATAAATTTTTGGCATGCAAGATACCTAATATCATCAAAAAATTGATCCGAGGATTCCAGATTAACCACATTTTTTTCTAGCGGGGGCTCATATTTCTCAATAATAGGTTTATCTATTTTCACACATTTAACTTCTCCTTTAATTTCTTCATCATTGGCCATAGATGTATCAATAGAGAAACTAACCTCTGGAGTGGGCTTTGGAGAGGTATGGTAGAGTGAAACTACATTCTTAGCCTATATCCCTATAACATCCTCTACCAGGAGAGCATTTTTTCTTCTTTTGAACACTGAATATGGCACATTGCTAGTTAGTTTATCCTCATGAAAAAGTAATTTATCCAATCTTTCCAAAGGATCCTTAACATCATGGAAAGCACTTGTGTATAATGAATCATTTTTCATTCTCCAAGCCTCAACCATCATCACTTTATTGTATATATCTCTTTTCCTTGTTGCTTGGTGTTCATCAACATTCCTAATTAGGTCATCCTTTATAAAGAGCACATATTGATACCCTTTCAACTTTTGTTTTAGTTTGACATTATTGATAAATTGTTCAGGATCAAATCCCTTTCTCTCATTTCCTTTTGGAAAATTGTAATGTTCTAACTTATTATCAATAAAGTCATATCCTTTATCAAAAACAACAGAAAAATCACCAAAACAAAGTGTATCAGGCATGAGTGACTATTTGTTATAGCATTTGAGATGCATAAAATCTGAATAAGCTAGTTGCTTGACAATTTCCAAGTATGCTATTATATCTGGAACAGTTTTTGGCAAAAGAAAGGGGGATCCTTCAAAACCATACACCCAAATCTTAGTACAATCATCATAAGCACACCAGTCTCCCCAATTATGGTTGACCTTCCCTCTATGATCTTTGTCCTTAGGTCAGAGAAACTTCTGTATTTCTGGTGACAAATTATAATCACAATGGTGACCAAGAATCTTGTAAAGTGTTTTTACAAAATATTCTTCAAAATATAAATAGTGTAACCTAACACATCTACTATCCCATATTGCAGTCCACATTTGAACATGCCTAATGTTTCCATTATCATCTATATACTTTATGCTCATATGATCACTTCATATTCCCATGGTTTGCCCTTCATGTAAGATGAGATGCATCAACAATGCATAATGTTTGAAACAGATAGATTGACTATTATTTTTGATAGAAGTGAGGTCATTATTGAGATTATTTTCCAGATACTCAGCATAATCAAATGGTCTAGCATCTAGGTTTTGTATATCAGCTATCAAAACCATTGGAGAAATGGACATGAGTACAGGAGCATCCAAACCTAGGACTTGACAAACAAAGTAGTAATTACACTAAAAATATTCCTTAGATAACTCCACAGAGAATGGGAGGCTTTTATCATCTGAGAATACTTTGAGTTGATTCCCTTTAGCTCGTGGTTTATACAAAGGCAACCTCCATCTCTTATAACTAGTATCCATGTTGTGATACTCTCCCAAAAGGTCTCTAGAATTTCATATTCATGCTTGTGTCCAATTGAAAAACTATAGAAATATAACTCTTCATGATAGGAATGAAGCCAGACCTATCTACAAGATAAATCACATGTGTTTGTGGGTCATACCTTTTTGCATGCACCCTAATCAATTCCACATTAATAAATACATTGGGCACTACTAATTTCCCCAAATTTAGTCTCCAGGGGTTGGACACAGGCTGGTGCCTATACATTTTTCTATAATGATATATGAACAGGTCATAACCCCTCATTGAAGTCCATGTGTCACCCAAACTCTTTTGTTTGTCCTCTAATTTTTCAGCCCCAGGGTTGAATTGTACACTTCTTCTAGAACTCAATCTAGAGCTAGGGCATTGATCAATCAAGTCTTGATTTGCATGCCGGGTTTCTATTTTTCCTTTTGTCCTTAGGCATTTCAGATGTGCCTTCCATAATATCAATTGCAGAATGAACCAGACCCTAAATTTTACTTTCTATTTTAACTAGTTCGGATGCTAGAAAAACTAATTTAGGTTTAGGCACTTAACTGAAATGGTGATTTCTTCTCAGGTTTCTTCATCTCCAATCACTGCTACAGTTCTCTACCTCTTATGGATGCTCAAGGATTTTCAAAACCAAATAAAATTAGGATTTGGTTTATGATTCATTCAAATTTGGTTCATAAATGTTACTCGATGTGAGCTTTTCTATCATCAGAAATGCCATTAATGCATTTGAACATCAATCATCGATTAATCTATCATCACCGTTGATTTATCTCTTTGAAATATTTGTGTCGTTATGTCATATCAATATGGCAGGTAAGGGGTCTTCGCTATATCGAAGGGACCAATATTCATCTTTCTCATTGACGAAATCCTTAAGTCCTTGTGTCTTTGTTACATCGAAGGGACTTGAAATTACTCCATCCGATATCATGAAGTCCCTTCGACCTTTCCATTAGATAAATCTTATAACTATCTCTTCGACTTTTCATTGTTGCTTCGATGCATCCAGGGGCACACTTTATATTAAATCATATGCTTTGGCCGATGTAATAGTTACCTTTTGTATTATTAGATTGGGGGGACTTTAAAGCAACTCTCATTGATATGATCCGATCTCTTTGATGAGCTTTATGATCATCAATACGAATATCTTTATTGAAGGGACTTCAAAACATCTCCTTCTGATACAACGTAGTCTCCTCGATGTACTTCATGTTATTAAATGCGAATCCTTCCATTGGAGGGACCTTAAAACTTCTTATCCTAATATATTATATTCCCCTCGATGATGTTTGTTTTATCAGGGAGACTTGAAAGTAGCTCCTGCCGATATAGTGCAGTCTCTTCGATGATGCTTACAATCTATCATGCAAATTATTCTATCAGAGGGACTTTCCAGTATCTCCTACTGATATAGTGTAGTGTCTTTGAACATGCTTCTTCATGCAAATTGCTTTATCAGAGGGAATTCAAAATGACTCACTAATATGGTAGAGTCTCCCAGATATAGGTTATTTCCTATTAGGACCCGATAGCAAATATGAACTTAATAAGAAGATGACTATGGGAGAACAGAATGGGATGCTAAAGTGGTAGATTTATATGACAGATTGAGTGATAGGCTACATAAAAGAATCATAGTAAAATACTATTGGTCACTAGCTTAGGGTTAGGGTTTTAAAATAAACAAGTCAACCCTATGCTATGATTAACTCATGCTCATACTCCTTTAGAACCTGGAGTCAAGGGTATAAGCCCTAGTTGTAACAGACCTATGATTTGAAAAGTAGTAAATTTATATTACCAAATTTGGTAATTCAGGAGTTGCATTTTCAATCCAAAGAAGAAGACAATTAGTGGACATATTGGGTTTCCATCATAGAATGCACAGCAACAAAGAAGCAAAATTCAAATTGATCATGGTGGAAAGGGTCAAAAGAATTTTGAACTTATAAACCCTGAAGTATGACTAAGCCAGAGAAAATAGCAAACAGGGGGAGCAACACTACAAGTTGATGAGGAGATTTAAGTCAGGGGGTTAATTGACCAGCACCTTTTCCATTGATGTCAAAGGGGGAAAATTGAAACAATAAAACATAGCATGATCCAGAACAACATGAGAGTACTAAAGTTAGGGGGAACATAACAGTAAGGGGGAGCATGACCAGGAATTCTACTTGTCTTTTCACACAAATTGTTTAATAGTATAGGTTAAATATTTTGTTCACCTAATGTTAAGATATCTATATGTATTATTAAATCACAGATGTTCATTATTGTTTCCTTCACACAAGCATATTCAATGCATGTGGAGGGTAGAAGCTGTATTACAAACTAAATCTATTCAAATATCAGAGAAATGACTACAATTTATTGCCAAGATTTTAAAGAGTTATTTACTTTCACAAGTATCTTGTTGCATTATTTAATACCTTTAGATCTTTCTTTCTTCTTTTCATATCTAGTAGTTCTAAAGAAGTTATAAAAGTCTGGCATCTAGAAAACATATAGGACATACAAGAAATTATATTCTAACTAAACAAAATTAATTTCAACCAAAGTAAGAAAACTAAGAAGAATGATTCAAACTAACTTTAAATGCACTTCAAATCCACAATGAACATCTCAGGTTTTGTATACAATGTACCAACAGAATAATGATGATTACATTAAGAAATGTATTAGTAAAACAACAAAAAATAAGCATGCCTATACTCAGATCTTTATTACATTCAATAATAAATTACACCATACATATAACCAAAGTTTAGGTGACAAGCTAACAAGTTACTTTTTAGGCTAGTTAAAGTGACAAAACATCATCATAATCACCTGCATTGCTAGCAAGATCAGAATCTTGATCACTTGTGTATGCATCTACTTTATTTTCATCCTCATCCTCATCTTTTACATGTAATACATTCTCTCTCCCAATCTCTTTGTTGGTAATCAACATATCTTCTTCAAACACTCCATCATCATCTTCATCAACTTCTTCAAGTGTTTCCTGTAAATTAACATATTGCCTATCAGGCATTATATCAACAACTTCTATGAATTTTCATTTCGAATGAGACTCTATTTGAATGACATATGACTATCTTGGGCTTTTTACATCATAAATTAGAAATGATTGGTTAATTTGAAGAGGGGAAATATACGGCTCATCCATCTCAGATAAAAATTATCGTGTATTTGCATGTACAAATCCATACTCATCAAATTATACTATGGATGGTCGGATCCACTTACATTTTAATAATATAGGACTATTTTCACCAAAATCCACTTGAATAATTTATTGGATGAATCCAACATAAAATTTCTTCTTAGTTTCATGAAGAAATTCAACACTAACAACACAATCATTGTAGACACCCAAAATTAACCCCTTTTCATTATTGTCAATTTGTCGCATCATTCATCTAGCACACTTGTGTCAAACAACTATTTAGCTCTATGCATATGCAATTTGACTTTTTATATGTGACTTCTTGTTGCTCATATGCAACTAGTTTTGACATATGCGACATGCTGCTATTCATATGCAACCATTTTTACTAAATGCGCATACATGACCTAAAAACCCTACTATCCTAACCAACTACACATCCCTACAATAATATGTGATGAAACTACACCCACTTGCGATGCATTTTACCAAATGTGACTTTCTGTCGCTCAACTGCGCTTTCCCTAACCCTATGCGCAGTTGGTAGCACAGACCTATTTATGATGTATATGAAGCAATAAATTCACACAAATGGAAATTTTTTTGATATGTATCAGTGCGGGAGCTCCTGCTGGTCATCCATGGGTCCTCACTCTCTCAGCTTGGTGATCTGCACGTGGAATTGACATCCTCAAAGCTCTCAAAAGTCCTAATGCACTCTAAACAACTCAGAGCTCTAGATTTCTAAAAGCATATAGCACAAATGAGTTGGATTGAGCCTTCATAGCCTATTTATAGAGCCTTTCCCTTACCCTTCTTCTAAACCAAACCCTAATTTCTTCATGTCAACCTAGTCTCTCTTTGTCCTATTCCTTTTAATCGTGAGTCAACCCAGTCATTTTTCCTGATAACCTATATTTTCTCTCAAGGGGGCACCCCCACCAGCTTCACTGGGGCATAGCTGATTTATCTCAATGTATCAACTTTGTCTTGTTTGAAAAAACGTCCTAACGGACATTGTCTCAAAGAGGGGCAAAATGTAGACAACCAAAATTGACCTCTTTTCAATATTGTCAATTTATCGCATCATTCATCTTGTATATGTCAATTTTGTCTAGCACACTTGTGTCAAACAACTATTTTTCTCTAAACCATCCCTTCTACATCAGTAAATAAATAAATAATATATATTTAATTAATTCCATCTATCATCATCTATTTTCTTCTATTTCTATCTATAATTAAACAATTTAATTGTTTAATTATTTCACTATTTATCTTATGAATAAATAAAATCAATGTTTTATTTATTTATCTGCTCATCATCCAAATAAATTAAATAAATTTATTTATTTAATTTATGATTCACTCTAGCTTTAACATTTTCTTCTATTATTTAAAATAAATTACATAAATTTATTTATTTAATTTGTTTTTATCTTATCTTCTTATCTTATCACATTCTTCTATGTGTACAAGATAGGGCCTATCCTAAATCAAATGCAAAAATGATTTAATTGGTTCTAAAATCAATCATCCACATCATCTAATCCTTAAAATAGAAAACCACTCTATTTTAAGAAAGTCAATTTTAGTACTACCAACAAACCAACTACAAAAATTTAATAAAAGATTTTCCTATAGACACTTGTCTTGTACACATTCATCTAAGTTTCTTGTTCAATCTCAACCATTCATGTAGCCTCCTAATCTCTACCATTGATCAATCTTAGTAGAGAGCCATATAAACACACTCTTACCTCATTTCATGATTATCCCACACAATTTGGAAAGCGTCTAGATTATCATCTCATACATATTGAGCATCTATTGAGAATTTTGAGCATATTAGCCATTATCATTGAAACTATGGAAACTATGATTGTTCACTATTGAAAAGCAATTCACAATCCAACCAAGGAATCAAGCAATCTAGGTGACTTTGCTTTTGATTTGTATTCATTTTGTGTCATTTAGATGGATTCTTTGAAGGAGGTAGGATTAGGTTTGATTTGCAATGCTTGATCTTGTAAACCTGATTTTTCCTCCGGGCACATTTAGTCTTTAGGAAGTCACACTTGATCAACATTGGCTTGCATTTGGTCATTTAAGGGTCTAATCATATTTTTCTAGCTTTGCAGGGTCTTTTAGAGATTTTAGCTTACTTGGTGTATCAAGTTTTGGGTTACAAGCTAGTTTATTTGTTAACCCTATGTGTTTTTGTCATCCCTAAGCTGGTTTATTTAGGGTTTTATCTGACTTTGCTCTAATCACTAATCTAGGAACATTTGGTTTTGGTGCTTAAAAGGAATCTTATTTGTTCTGTGCTTGTTTATCTTTTTTGGTTGCTTGTTGTGGATGTTTGCAACCCTAAGTTAATAACAAAAGCATCATCTCCCCTTGCCTATCAAACAGATCTTGGGTGCATGAGAACTTGTTATTATCTTTAGAGAGAGCCTGCTCTTGAGACACATCCGCAAGGAGAACTAATTTGTGACCCCCACCAGCTTCACTGGGGCATAGCTGATTTATCTCAATGTATTAGCTTTGTCTTCTTTGAAACAATGTCCTAACAGACATTTTCTCAAAGGGGCAAAAATGTAGACACCCAAAATTGACCCCTTTTCATTATTATCAATTTGTCGCATCATTCATCTTGTATATGTCGATTTTGTCTAGCACACTTGTGTCAAACAACTATTTTTCTCTAAACCATCCCTTCTACATCATTAATTAAACAAATTATATTTATTTAATTAAGTCCATCTATCATCATCTATTTTCTTCTATTTCTATCTATAATTAAACAATCTTTAATTGTTTAATTATTTCACTATTTATCTTATGAATAAATAAAATCAATATTTTATTTATTTATCTGCTCATGATCTAAATAAATTAAATAAATTTATTTATTCAATTTATGATTCACTCTAGCTTTAACATTTTCTTCTATTATTTAAAATAAATAAAATAAATTTATTTATTTTATTTATTTTTATCTTATCATCTTCTTATCTTATCACATTCTTCTATGTGTACAAGATAGGGCCTATCCTAAATCAAATGCAAAAATGATTTAATTGGTTCTAAAATCAATCATCCACATCATCTAATCCTTAAAATAGAAAACCACTCTATTTTAAGAAAGTCAATTTTAGTACTACTAACAAACCAACTACAATAATTTAATAAAAGCTTTTCCTATAGATGCTTATCTTGTACACATTCATCTAAGTTTCTTGTTCAATCTCAACCATTTATGTAACTTCCTAATCTCTACCATTGATCAATCTTAGTAGAGAGATATATAAACACAATCTTACCTCATTTCATGATCATCCCACACAATTTGGAAAGCATCCAGATTATCATCTCATACATATTGAGCATTTTGAGTATATCATCCATTATCATTGTAGCCATGGCAACTATGATTGTTCACTATTGAGAAGCAATCCACAATCCAACCAAGGAATCAAGAAATCTAGGTGACTTTTCTTTTTATTTGCATTCATTTTATGTCATTTCGATGGATTCTTTGAAGGTGGTAGGATTAGGTTTGATTTACAATGCTTGATCTTTTAAACCTAATTTTTCCTGCATACACAATCACACTTTGTCTTTCCTTTGTCTTTTTCTTCCACTCTTAAATGACTACCATAGGCCCACATGCCACTAAAACATAGAGCCCATAAATGTGGAGATTGTGAAATCTCACTTTCCTCTGTTGTTATCTCTTGACCTTCTTCTTTTGCATTACTGACTGCATTAGCAATCCATTCTTTAAATTTTAGAAAAGAATCACCTCTAATCAAATCATGACATCTGCACCTTTGAGGTCGATGTTGCATCCAAGTTTGATTCTCTTCTCCATATTTTCTTCATAGAATATTAATGTACAAATAGTAAGATTAATAATATAAATGTGTAAAAGTAATTGAGTAAATAAATTATTATGTAATTTTCTTTTTACCTACGCCACTTATCAAACGAAGATGTGTTTTGAAGAATATAGGGATGTATCTCACTTCTTTCTTGATGTGATAGCTTGAAGTGACATACATTGCCTGCTAATACTTTACTTGCAACTCTCTCATCTTCGTCATCATCCCATACACGTTAATTGACATTTTTAAAATTCTTCATATATTCTATGCAAAATCCCATGGCCTCTTGCATTGAATATCCCTCAGACATGCTACCTTCCAGTTTTTCCCTAGTACGAACAAAGTTTTTCAAAACCTTCATATATCATTCTATAAGATACATCCATCTTGTTCTTAATGGGCCACGATGCTCTAGTTCATATTCTAGATGTATTAAAAGATGCATAGAAATGTTAAATATTGTTGGTGGAAATTCCCGTTCCAATAGACAAAGGACTTCAACAACCTCCTCCCTCGAACTATCAAAGTTTGAAGGATATAATACATGTAAACTCATTCTCTTTAATATTAGGCCCAACCTTATAATTGCCAATCTTGGCTCCTTTTCCAAACTTGATATATTTACCATAATAGGTAAAATATTCTAGATTATGACATGATAGTCATGGATCTTGAGGCCTCTTAAGCTATTAATGTCAGTTTGGCTTCTAACACTACTACTTACATATCCAGTAGGAAAGCGAGTATGAGACATCAACTATAAGAATTGTACACATTGTTCCTTTGTCCAGACATAAGGAGCACCAGGTTTTCTATATTTTTCATCATCATAGGTTTCAACCCAAAGATTTTGTCGAATCTTTAGTTTTCAAAAATATTCACATGATGAAATAGTATCAAAAGCACCAAAAAGATTTTCTATAATAGCATAGGCTATATTTTTCTCAGTATGCATAAAGTCAACAGTATGCCTAATGGCTATATCCTTAAAGTATGGCAACTTATAGAATATGCACAACCATTTTATAGCACTTTCATTACATGGATCATATCTACTACTAGAAATCCCTTCATTTTCAATTATAAATGACATTCTTTTTTGTCCATTCTCAACAATGTAATCACCTATTATTAGCAATGGTGCTTCATGGTTCTCTTCTTGACCATTGAAATGTGTTTTTTGTTGATGATATGGATGATCCACTTTAAGGTAAGCATGAAGTCTACAATAAATACACTTACACAAACTTCTTGAGTGCCTCACAAAATCCTTAAAGTTGCAAGAAGGATATCCATGGTATCCATGAATAGTGAGACTAGACAATGTGCCATATGTAGGAAGACCATGAATCATAAAAAATAAGGAAGCTCTTAAAGTGAATTTGATTGAATGACCATCCCTTAAAGATTGAATTGCTTCAATTCCTTTCCACAATTCCATTAGCTCATCATATAGTGGCTCTAGATAAGCATCGATTGTATCTGAAGTCACACTTTTCTTTCTTGGTATAATCAATGTGTTGTTATATGGAGCCTAATCAGATTCAAAGGTTAAATTTTCCCCACTTTTGTTGGTGTGGTTTCCCTCCAAATTATCTTACGGGGGAGTGTGGGGGGGGCAGAGCCTCTCTTGTAGGGCTTGGGGGCGAAGCCCACGATGGGGGTCTAGGGGCAATGCCCCCAGTGGGGGTTGCTGGGGGTAGCATGCCTGAAGCAAAAATTACCTATTATTTTATAAATATGTCGATAGTTATTTTTCTATTGGCTGCCATAAAAAAACCCTAATTTTGTAATCGACATAAGTCTTCATAAAAAAGGCTAAGGGTTAGGGTTTCCATTGGTATTGATTCTGTAGTACATTGCAACAGATTTGGGTTGCATGATATTACTCATTGTAATTGGTTCTATTTGTTGGATAATAATATTGGACTCTCTATTGGTGGATGTAGCTTGAGTTTGGGTGAACCATGTTAAAATTGTCTCTCATTGTTTTATTTCTGTGTATTTTTCATTCCTCTGTTTAATCTTTATTTGCATTTAATTGATATCTTCTGCATGCTACTCCTAATAAGTGGTATCAGAGTAGGTTGTGCTTGATTATCATCTGTAGGAAGGTCTCACAGTTGGGTGGGAGTCTCATGGTTAAGTGGGAGCAATGGAGGATGAGGGTGAATTGAAGGTAGATAAATTCAATGGGTAGAACTATCAATTATGGATGATACAAATGGAGGATTATCTCTATCAGAAGGATTTATGGAGGCCATTGGAAGGTAAGGCCAAGAAACTAGCAACAATGGCTAATAAAGATATGGAACTTCTGGATAGAAAGGCACTGGAAACCATTCAGTTGTGCTTGGCACTATCTGTGACATTCAATATAGCAGAAGCAAAGACAACAAATGAATTGATGAAAGCTTTGGCAAAATTGTATGAAAAACCCTCAGCCTCAAATAAGGTATTTCTCATGAAGCATTTGTTTAATCTAAAAATGATTGAAGGTGGATCTATGACAGATCATTTAAATGAGTTTAATATGATTACCAGTCAGTTAACTTCTATAAAAGTGAAGTTTGATGAAGAGGTGAGGGTTCTCTTAGTTTTATGTTCTTTTCCCGAAAGCTAGAATGGATTGGTAATGGTTGTAAGTAACTCTGTCTTTGGTTCAAATACTTTGAAATTTGATGATGTTGTTGGTGTTATCCTTAGCAAGGAAATGCGATGGAAAAGCTTAGGTGAATCCACATAAGGCAATGTTTTGAATGTAGGAAGTAGAGGCATACCAAAAGAGAGAGGAAAAGGTTCTGGATGTCATGGGAAGTCATGAGGAAAATCAAAGGACAAGAGGTCCCAATCCAGAGGAAACAAGGATTGCTGGTACTATGGAAACCCAGGTCATTTGAAGAAAGATTGTTAGTCTCAGAAGAATAAAGAAGGAGACAAACAAGAAGGCAATAAGGAGGCAAATGTGGTAAGTAATAAATTTGAAGATGATGCTTTGATTCTTTCCATAGATAATGTTGATGATTCTTGGGTTTTAGATTCAGGGGCCTCATTTCATGCTACACCCCATAGAAGTTATTTTCTTGATTATGTCCAAGGGGATTTTAGGCTATTTTATTTGGGAGATAACGAACCCTATCAGATTGTTGGAAAGGGAAGAATTAAGATTAAGTTACAAAATGGGAATCATTGGCTACTACAAGAGGTAAGGCACGTTCCAAGGTTGAGCAAGAAGTTACTTTCAATGATAAAAATTGGAAGGTTTCAAGAGGTGCCTTAATAGTAGAAAAAGGTGTGAAAGTAGGCACCTTATATCTTTGTAAAAGTCATATTGTTCCTTCTACTTTAGTTGTTGCAGAGAAAAATCAAATAGGTTCAAGAACAGTGGCTACATGTTTGCAAGAAGAGATTAAATAGTTGCTACAGGTTCTGAGACAACACTGTGGCATAACAGACTTGAGCACATGAGTGGAAAAGGTATGAAGGTACTTCATTCTAAGAAAGTTTTACCAAGTTTGAAATGTATTAATATGGATTTCTGTGAAAGTTGTGTGTATGACAAATAAAAGAGAGTAAGTTTTCATAAGGATGGGAAGAAAAAGAAAGATGAAAAGTTGGAGCTTGTGCATACAGATGTATGGGGACTAGCTCATGTATCTTCTCTCAGTGGCTCTTGGTATTATGTTACATTCATAGTGTTGGACTGCATCGAACAACTGAGAGTGGGGGTGAATCAGTTGTCCTAAAAGTTTTAACCAATTATGATAATCAACTTATCAATTACTTATATTCAAATATAACCATGAAAGCATAAAATGAGAAGCTCAACACAAAAACATAATCAACACAGGGGACACTATATTTTTATGTGGAAAACCCTAAAAGGGAAAAACATTGTGGGTATTAGTCCATAGAAATATATAATTTATATCAAAACCAAAAAATAGCGGCTCATTGCCTAGAGGGCTTACTACCCAAATTGCTCACTGCAAAGAAAGGCTCATTGCCTATGGGTGGCTCACTGCCAAAGAGAGGCTCACTACCAAAAGAAGACTCATTGCCAAAAGGTTGAACTGAGATAATAGCATCTACTCCATGCCAAGGTTCAGTTCCATTGAAGCACAAAAACTTCTACTCTGTTCTGCTACCTTACTTCACTTTTATATTTGCATCTTCACACTTGGATAAATTTTCATGACTCAATTACAAGTATTTATACACTTCATCAACCTTGGAATGATCATCAAGGTTGGCATTACAATCATCAACCATTGGAACAATCTCCAAGGTCAGCAAACATACATTACATCATAATAGGTCTAGACCTAAACATATTTACAAAGAAAAGAAATGAATGTAGATCATGCCATGCCTTAGCAGGGAATCAAACACAATCTTCAATGTATCTTTACGGATGATGAATTCAACCAGGTTGGCCAAGACAGATGTTAACACAAGTATTCTCAAGAACACACTTCATGCACAATCTGAATTACACCTTACAGACCAATCTAAATGTAGGATCATGATCATGAGACATCCATAAGCACATTGTAATCACTAGGAACAGCCGAATGATCTCTAATCACTCTAACAATAAGATTCTTCAAATTGGAGTACAAGAACAACACTGTCAGCCACTATCATGAGTAAAAGATAGCTTGTGGACCACCAAATCATGAACCATTGCATTTGAAGGCACTTAACATTATAATTGACTTAATTTCAGAACTGCAGACTAAAATACTTCAATGCAGAGGAATGCGGAGAAAAACACTTTCTCCCTGTCACCACCAAACATACAAAAAAAGTTGTTTTCACTCTGGTGAACATAACTCACTCAATTCTTCATACTGGAGGCTCAAACTTAGAATATAGCATCTTTAGACAGGCTTCTAAATAACTTCCAATCCATAGGCAAAGATATTTATTCTATAGGAAATGTGGAGCATTCTTCTAGACTGTTCTTTTGCATGTAATGCACTATTTCTACTATAACACATTGTTATCATTGGAGGGGCTAATTTTCTCAATATCCTCAACAAAGTAGGAGCACAGTTGACACCAATGACAACACTGATTAGGTACATACTTGCAACAATCTCCCCCATTGTCATTGATGGCAACATATGATATATATATATATACTTTTTGAATGAATTTTAAAAATGTACTATCCCTATAACAGTAAACCCAGTGATATAATACATAGCATATATATGTGTGTGTATTTATATCTTCTTAAATAAATCAAGCCATCATATGTATTTCATATGTGGCTACTTTAATCCAACCTGTGATTTGAGAAAACATCTAATTGAGAAAAATGAGAGAAAAAGAAAAAGAAATATCAACGAAAACAAAGAGGAGAAAATGCGTGGCATTTCCAAAATCAGCTAGGAGTATTAATTAAGATTTAACAATTCTGTTAAACCTGATTGAGGGCAAATTAATTATCAAAATTAATTCAAATGTTGAATTAAACCTAGAGCGGAAACCTAGTGGACTTCATCAAAGCGAAGTTAGAAGGTCTTGTTTAAGTGATCCGATCTACCAAGAAATTAGGAATAATGTAAAGGATATAGAGATAACTCTGATTGATAGAGAACTGATCTACCAAGAAATTAGGAATAATGAGAAGGATGCAGAGATAACTCTGATTGATAGAGAACATGAAAAAGAGCAAATTAAATTAAATTTCAGAGAAACGGGAAGGAAAACAAACGAACAGGCTTTGTTGAAAATGCTAAAATTAGAAGGAAAATAAATTAATAATAAATTTTAGAAAAGGTGAAGGAGAAGAGATGATCGGGCTTTGTTGAAAAATGTTCCATTGATGTGATCAACTGTAATTTCATTATAATTAGGGAGTTGTAAGAAATTTGTTAACCATATCAGGAAACCTCGTGATCAAGATTAGTGTTAGTGTAATAAACCCCACTCACGCTCGTGAGGCGTTATGTTGCCAAAATTTCTCAAAATTTAGGGTATGGTAGTTTAGTAAGTGTAACCCTTGTAGTGAGGTTAACCATGTCATGATGACCCCCTTGTTGGCCTTCTTGCATTTGGGTATGCGCACGTGTGCGAATTACTCCGCTAACAATTGTATTGTTTGCACCTTAAGCATACACCACCAAGCATGCTTATGCGTGCGAGGGGGTTTCTAGGGAAGCATGGGAGTTTTTTTGATATTTCATGTCATGACCACATGGGAAATGTGGGCATGACAGCATTCTTCTAGACTATTCTTTTGCATGTAATGCACTATTTCAACTGTAACACATTGTTATCATCAGAGGGGCTAATTTTCTCAATATCCTCAACAAAGTAGGAGCACAGTTGACACCAATGACAACACTGATTAGGCACATACTTGCAACAATCTCCCCCTTTGTCATTGATGGCAACATATGATGTGAAAAGCTGAAAAGACCACCAAGGCAAGATTCTCCCCCTAAGTTTTTTACATGATTTCTCTCCCCCTTTGAGATCAATGGCAAAGGGCACATACTTGCATGCTACTACTTTGATCCACTTACTTTATCAGAAACATTTAGCTACTCCCCCTAAGAAGTAGCCTTTAGAACATCAATCTAGATCAAAGAATGACACTTTGAGCTCCACTGGATTGATGCATTCCTATGCATCTTAGTTCAGGATAGGAGGGGTAATGACCCCTAACTTTTCTTTGAGATACTCAAAGCTATCTTTAGGCAAAGGCTTGGTGAAAATGTCTACAATCTGATCCTTTGTGGACACATATTCTAACTTTACTTCATTCTCTGTCACTTTCTCTCTCAAAAAGTGATACCTTATTGATATGTGCTTCGTTCTTGAGTGCGTCACTATATTCTTTGAAATGTTTATGGCACTTGCATTGTCACAAAAGATTGCAATTGGATCTTCATACACAACTCTTATATCCTTCAAAGTTTGCTTCATCCATAATACTTGAGTGCAACAAAATGCTCTTGTAATATACTCTACTTTTGCAGTTGACAAAGATATTGAATCTTGTTTCTTGCTCAGCTATGAGACCAATCTATTGCCCAAGAAGAAGGCACCTCCACTTATACTCTTTCTATCATCAACATCTCCAGCCCAATGTGCATCTGTATAAGCACTGAGAGTGAAATCATTGTCCTTTGGATACCATAAGCCATAATTCAGAGCACCTTTCAAATACCTAAGGATTCTCTTAACTGCCATCACATGTGATTCTCTTGGATCAGCTTGAAACCTTGCAACAAGACATACTGCATGCATAATATCAGGTCTGGTTTGAGTTAGATAAAGAAATCCTCCAATCATGGATCTATATTTTTTCTGATCAACCTTAGGTGATTCATCAATTTTTCTCAACTTGCAACCAATCACCATGGGAGTACATATTGGTTTAGAGTCTTCTATCCCAAACTTCTTCAACTCTTTCACATACTTAGACTGAGATATGAAAATTCCTTTATCTGATTGTTTATTTTTAGACCCAAAAAGAAATTCATTTCACCAAACATGTACATTTCAAATTCACTTTTTATCTCACCAACAAACCTTATACACATACCTTCATTTCCTCCAAAGATAATGTCATCAACAAAGACCTCAACAATCAAGATCTAATCATCATTTATTTTGAAATACAGATTGCTATCTGTAGTACCTTTACTAAATCCCAATTGCAATAAATACATGTCTAACCTTGCATACCAAGCTCTAGGAGCTTGTTTGAGTCCATATAATGCTTTCTTCAACTTGCATACCATATTAGCTTGATTTGACAATTGGAATCCCTCTAGTTGCTCAATGTAAACTTCCTCTTCTAACTCACCATTCAGGAAGGAAAATTTCACATCCATCTAATATACCTTAAAATCTTTGTGAGCTACAAATGCTAGAAACATTTTGATTGCTTCAATCTGAGCTACTAGGGCAAAAGTTTCTTCAAAATCTATCCTTCAATTTGAGAATATCCTTTGCATACAAGTCTTGCTTTATTCCTTACAGCTTCTCTATTTGCATTCAACTTGTTCTTGAAAACCCATTTAGTTCCAATAACATTTTTGTCAATAGGTCTAGGAACTAATTCCCAAGTTTCATTCTTCTTTATCTGTAATAGTTCTTCCTCCATTGCCTTTACCTAATTTTTATCATTGCATGCTTCATTCACAGTCTTTGGTTCAATCTTTGAAAGTAAATAGTAATTAACTTGCTCCTCTACAACTCTTCTCCTTGTTAGCACACCTTTGTTTTTGTCACCTATAATTTGATCTTCAGAATGATTGATCTTTACATACCTGGGAGTCTTGACAACACTTTCTAGAGACTCTTCTTCATTTTGACTGTCTTCTTGCTCATCTTTTTCTTCATTCAATATAGTCACAGGTTCATCTAGTCCATAGTAATTTAGGTCTAATATCTTTTCCTTACCTTCATCTACCTTCACATTTGCACTTTCAACAATCTTTTTGAGCCTTTTATTGTAGCACCGACAGGCCTTACTCTTGGTAGAGTATCCAAGAAAGATTCCTTCATCACACCTTGCATCAAACTTTCCTAGATCTTCATCTCTCCTGACATAGCATTTGCGTCCAAAGATTTTGAAATACTTTACTAAAGGAATTCATCCACACCATAATTCATAAGGGGTTTGAGTACCATTAGCTTTGACTTGAACTCTATTTTGGATGTAAACAACAGTATGAATAGCTTCTTTCCAAAAAACTTCTAGCAGATCTACTTTCTTCATCATTGTCCTAGCACCCTCTTGAATTGTCCTATTTTTCCTTTCTACAACTCCATTTTGCTTAGGAGTCCTAGGTGCAAACAACTGTCTTTTTATCACATGCTCTTCATAGAAAATGTTAAATTCATTTGATGTGAATTGACCTCCTTTATCAGATCTCAAGCATTTGATTTTCAATTCTATTTCATTCCCAACCATTGCCTTGAAAGATTTGAACTTCTCTAGGTCTTCTGATTTGTCTCTTATAAAAGTAACTCAAGTCATTCTAGAATAATCATCAATAAGCAACATAAAGTACCTATCACCTTGTAGACTTCTCACCCTTGTAGGACCATAGAGATCTATATGCACTAGAACTAGCAAACTGGTAGAGAATTGCTCTTTGTTCTTGAAGCTTGTTCTTGTCTACTTTCCTAATTGACATTCCTTGCAGATTGTGTTGGATGGTTTCACAAGTTTAGGTAAATCTCTCACAATCTAAGCTAAACTTATCTTTACCAGATTATTAAAGTTTATATGACACACCCTTCTATGCCACAACCAACTTTCACCTGCCTAAGCCAATAAACAATAATCATTAGTTCCTCTCAATTGATAGATGTTACCTTTTATTTTCTTACCGGTAGCAATCAAAGTTCCAAATCTTTCCATTATATTTGAATCTCAGATCATATCCTTTGTCACACATCTGACCAACACTCAAAAGATTATGCTTCAAACCCTTCACATATAGAACATTATCAGTATTATGTTTTCCATCAAATGAAATAGATCCTTTTCCACAAATCTTACTAGCTGCATTATCTCCAAACCTAACCAGTCCTCCATCATACTTTTCCAAACTTACAAACTTACTTTTGTCATTGGTCATGTGATGTGAGCATCCACTATCAATAATCCATTCATCCTTATCCTTCTCAACCTGAACAACCAAAGCACTTTCTTCTACTGATTTTTCTTCCTTCAAACAACTAGAACAATTATTAGACATATGATCTTCTTTAATAGCAATAAACAAGCATTCATTTGCACTGGTACTAGCATCATCAGATTCATCATTAGTCACTCCTTCATCATCAAAATCTCTAACATAGTAACATTTCTTTGGAACTCTAGGCTTGCTCTCATACCTTTTCTTATTTCTTTCAATTCTTTTAGGACATATAGAAGCATAATGTCCTACTTTACCACAAGAGAAACACTTGAAAGGTAATTTACCTTTGAACTTACTAGATCCTTTGCAGTCTATCAACAAAGTTAGCTTAAAGTTCATCAAAGTCATCATCCACTTTATACTTCTCAGCTCTGGAAATCTTTTCTGAAGTACTGGCTTTGAAAGATGATTCAACTTTTGGCAGGGCATCACCAAATTCTCTCATCTCAAAAAAGATAAGCTTTCCATGTAACTGATCTTTGTCAATAGTTTTCACAGTCATGAATTCTTTAATAGCAACTACCTTGTGACTAGGACTTTGGTAGTGATCTGAGAATTTTCATCATAACTTCCTTATCATTAAGAGTTCCTCCCATACCTTTTATTCAACTAACAAGTTCATCAACTCTTTGCATAAAGGTTGTTATATTTTCATCTTCATTCATCTTCAAACCCTCATATTTCACTTTCAAGCTTTGTAGCTTATCTTCTCTTACAGAATCATCTCCTTCATACAGATTTTTCAGCTTCTCCTATACCTCATTTGCAGATTCAAGGTCCACAACCATGAAAGCATAAAATGAGAAGCTCAACACAAAAGCATAATCAACATAGGAGACACCCAATTTTTACATGGAAAATCCTAAAAGAGAAAAACCATGGTGGGTGTTAGCTGATAGAAATATATAAGTTATATCAATATAGAAAAATAGAGGCTCACTACCTATAGAGCTCACTACCCAAATTGCTCACTGCAAAGAAAGGCTCACTGACTATGGGTGACTCACTACCAAAGGGAGGGTCACTGCCAAAGGGAGGCTCACTACCAAAAGAAGTCTCACAACCAAAAGGTTGAATTGAGATAATAGCATCTACTCCATGCCAAGGTTTAGTTCCATTAAATCACACACTTCTGCTTTGCTTTGCTACCTTCACTTTTATCTTCGCATCCTCACACATGGATAATTTTTCATGACTCAATTACAAGTATTTATACACTTCATCAACCTTGGAATGTTCATCATGGTCGTTATTAAAATCATCAACCATTAGAACAATCGCCAAGGTCGGCAAACATATGTTACATCATAATAGGTCTGGACCTAAACAAATTTACAAAGAAAAGAAATGAATATGAATCATGCCATGCCTTAGCAAGGATTCAAACATAATCTTCCATGCTACAACACACTATCACAATCTTTGATGTATCTTTGCAGATGATGAATTCAACCAGGTCGGCCAAGACAGATGTTAACACAAGTATTCTCAAGAACATGCTTCATGCATCATCTGAATTACACCTTGTGGACTAATCCAAATGTAGGATCATGATCAAGAGACATCCACAAGCACATTGAATCACCAGGAACAACTGCACAATCTCTAATCACTCTAACAATAAGATTCTTCAAACCAGAGTACAGGAACAATATTGTCAGCCACTGTCATGAGTAAAAGATAGCTTACAGACCACAAAATCACAAACCATTACATTTGAAGGCACTTAACAGTATTACTGACTTAATTCCAAAACCGCAGACCAAAATACTTCAATGCAGAAGAATGTTGAGCAAAACACTTTCTCCCTGTCACCACCAAACATACAGAAAAAACTATTTTCACTTTGGTGAACATAACTCACTCAATTCTTCATACTGGAGGCTCAAACTCAGAATATAACATCTTCAGACATGCTTCTAAATAAATTCCAATCCGTAGGCAAAGATATTTATTCTATAGGAAATGCAGAGCATTCTTATGGACTATTCTTCTACATGTAATGCATTGTTTCTACTGTAACACATTATTATCACCGGAGGGGTTAATTTTCTTAATATCCTCAACAAAGTAGGAGCACACTTGAGACCAATGACAACACTGATTAGGCACATACTTGCAACACATAGATGATGCAACTAGGAAGGTTTGGATTTATTTCCTTAGGTAGAAATCTGATGTATTTGAAACATTATGAAATAGAGAAGCTTGGTTGAGAATGAGACAGGTAAAAGATTGAAATGTCTTAGATTTGATAATGGTGGTGATTATTGTAATAAATAATTTGAGGATTATTGTTCCTCTAATGGAATTCATAGGCAAAAAATGGTTCTAGGGATTCCACAAGAAAATGAAGTGGCTGAGCGCATGAATAAGACAATAATGGAGTGTGCAAGGAACATGATATTGCATGTTGGGCTACCTTTAAACATGTGGGTAGAGGCTATCAATACCGCTATATATTTAATTAATAGAGGTTCTTCAATTCCTTTGGGCTATGGTATTCCAGAGGAAGCATGGACAGGTAAGAAGGTGAGTTATTCTTTTCTCAAAACCTTTGGATGTGAAGCATTTGCACATGTAGATTCTAAAAATAGAACCAAGATGGATGAAAAATCAAAAAAATGTATCTTCATTGGATATGACATTGATGAATTTGGTTATAGGCTTTGGGATGTTGAAAATCTAAAAATTGTTAGAAGCAGGGATGTTGTATTCAATGAGTCAGTGTTGTACAAAGATCAGTTGCAACAGCATGAGAAGAAAGAAAAGGATTGTGTGTGGCTAGATGATAATTCAGATAGCAATGTTTTAGTGGTTCCTCATGCTTCGCAATAGCAACACGAAATACCACAAACTCTAGTGAATGTTAGACGGTCAACAAGGACAAGTAGACCTCCCAGCAGGTTTTCTCTCTCTTTGTATTCTATTTTGTTAACAGATGTTGGTGAACCAGAAGGGTATGATGAAGCTATGTAGGTGGATACAAAGGTTCAATGGGAACATGCAATGGAAGAAGAAATGGACTCCTTGTTGAAAAATTAGACTTGGGAATTATGCAAGTTGCTTACAGGTAAAAAGGATTTACCAAACAAATGGGTTTATAGGCTGAAAGAAGAAGATGGAGGTAAGAACAAATTTAAAGCCAAGTTAGTTGTAAAAGGATTTCCATAGAAAAAGGACATTGATTTTGTTGAGATTTTTTCTTTGATTGTTAAGATGACTTCTATTCGTACTGTTTTAAGTATTGTGGCTACTAAAGATTTGCATTTGGAACAGCTAGATGTGAAAATTGCCTTTCTCCATGGTGATTTGAAGGAAGAGATATATATGGAACAACCCCAAGGATTTGAGGTCAGGTAAGGAGAAACTGGTGTGTAGATTGAAGAAGAGTTTATATGGCTTGAAACAAGCACCTCAGCAATGGTACTTAAAATTTTATAGGTTTTTTATTGCTGAGCATGGCTATAGTCGGTGTAATTCTAACCATTGTGTTTATTTTAAGAGGTTGGATAATGACAGCTACACTATTTTATGTTTATATGTTGATGACATGCTTGTAGTGGGGTCTAACATGGATCACATAAGTGACTTAAAACAATATTTAGCAAAATCATTTTCTATGAAGGATTTGGGAGTAGTGAAACAAATCCTTGGTATGAGAATTTGTAAGATAAGAAGAACAAAAAATTGACTCTATCTTAGGCTGATTATGTTGAAAAGGTGTTGTAGAGATTCCATATGGAGAATACAAAAGTTGCCAGCACACCTTTGCCCAGTCATTTAAAATTGACTAAGGGGATGTGTCCAAAGTCACAAGAGGAGGAAGAAAAAATTTCCAAGGTACCATATGCTTCAGTTGTAGGGAGTTTAATGTACGCCATGGTATGCACGAGACTTGATATTACACATGCTGTAGGAGTTGTAAGCAGGTATATGAGTAATCCCAGGTTGGAGCATTAGAATGCAGTAAAATGGATTCTCTGATATTTGAGAGGTACATCTAATAAATATTTATGTTTTGGGGGCTCTAATATTAATTTAGTAGGCTATGTGGACTCAGATTTAGTAGGGGATATTGATACTAGACAGAGTACTAAAGGTTATGTCTTTACTATAGATGGGACAACGGTGAGTTGGATCTCAAGGTTGCAAAATGTGGTTGCTTTATCCACCACGGAGGCAGAATATGTAGTTGCAATAGAGGCAAGCAAGGAAATGATATGGCTACAATTTTTCATGGAAGAATTAGGCAAACAGTAGGCTAATAGTTATTTGTTTACAGACAGCTAGAGTGCCATACATCTTACAAAGAATTTTGACTTGCATTCAAAGACGAAACACATACAACTGAGATATCACTTCATCCGATTAGTGTTGGAGGATGGATAATTAAGGCTAGAAAAGATACATACAGATGAAAATCTAGTGGATATGTTTACAAAGGTAGTGATAAGGGAGAAGCTAAGCTCCTCTTCAGCTTTAGTTGGCCTTCAAAATTGAAAACAATAGAATCAGAATAGTAGAGTCTAGGGTGCTTATTTCCAGTGGGAGCTATAAGGGCAGCAGTGTTTGATCAGTCTCCAAGTGGGAGATTGTTGTTATATGGAGCCTAATCAGACTTGGAGGTTAAATTTTCTCCACTTTTGTTGGCACGATTTCCCCCCAAAGTATTTTACGGGGCAGTGCAAGGGGGTAGAGCCCCTCCTACGAGGTTCGGGGGCTTATCCCCTCAGCGAGGGCCTAGGGGAGGAGCCCATGGTGGGGGTCTGGGGGCAATGTCCCCAGTGGGGGTTGTTGGGAGCAGCACCCCTGGCCGAGGGCAGCACCCCCAAAGAAAAAATTGCCTATTAATTTATAAATGCATCGACAGTTATTTTGTTATTGGTCGCCATAAAAAAACCCCATTTTGTAACTGACATAAGTCTTCATAAAAAAGGCTAAGGGTTAGGGTTTCTATTGGTATTGTATATGTATTACATTGTAGTAGATTTACATTGCATGAGATTACTGGTTGTAATCGGTTCTATTTGTTGGATAATAATATTGGACTCTCTGTTGGTGGATGTAGCCTGAGTTTGGGTGAACCACATTAAAATTGTCTCTTGCTATTTTATTTCTGTGTATTTTTCATTCCTCTATTTAATCTTTATTTGCATTTAATTGATATCTTTTACATGTTATTCCTAACACACTGATAGCATTAAGAAAAATGGTTTAGTTGCTAACCATGGAGGCAAGTTATAATTTATTAAAAACACTAGCCAAGTTGACCATTTAGTACTTTGATCTGAGAATGGGTTCACTCCATCTAGAGCCAAACCCAACCTTATATTATGAGGATCTTGAGAAAAATTAGGCCATCTATTATCAAATTCCATCCACGTCTTAGAATCAGGCACATGTCATTTTCTATTGGTGCTCGTATTTTGGGCATGCCATTGCATAATTTCAGCAATGTCTCTACACCTATACATTCAAAGTAATCATGGGATTATCAGAAAGTGGCGAAGAACCTTTCTAGGAACCACAGCTAATTTCAACCCTTGTCTATACCTCACTTCATGACAGTTCAGACATTCACTCTCACTTGCAAAATTATTGCAAAATAATACATAACCATTCACACATGTGTGGATATTTTCATACCCTAAGCCTAACTTAGTGATTTTCTTTTTACATTAACTTTGTTTTGTTGGAAATGTGGAGTCATGTGGTAACAACAAACGTAATAATGCCAATAACTAATCTACACTCTCATTTGTCCAACCAAGCACCACTTGCAAGTTAAGAATTTGAAGGATTGTTGTCAAACGACTTAACTTGCAATTAGCATACACAGGCTTTAAAGCATCCTCCATCGACTCAACCCAATCATCATTTAAACCCCCATTCAACATTCTATCAATTTCAAACCCTTCGTCTAACATTGTTGCCTCTTCATCTATGTTTGGTGCCACTTCGTCTATGTTTATTACCTCTTCATCTCTCACACTCTGTAATTTTATCATATCTTCGTAATAATTGTAATTCCAAGGGCTTATGTACCACTATGCCCATATCTTATCATATGTCGATAAATCACATTTCTTTTTTCACCTTTCCACCAAGACAGTCATTACATGGAAATGGATATTTGTCCATGTCCCTCTCAATGGCTACTCTCTCATCATATGCATGGTATTGATCCATAGTCAACCTTTGACATTGATCCATCTATAATCTTTTGCATTCCAGTATTAATTTAGTTTCCTATTTCAAGAAAAAATAGAAATCTAAAAAACTCAACTTACTTAGGATCTAATACATGTAAACTCATTCTCTTCAGTACCCTTCAACACTTACCCAGAATTCAGAGCACTTCACAGAATTAGGATACAGAGCACTTTGTAGCAATTCAAATTCAAGAAATATAGTTGGGTATCACTCTACAAAATCAGATGTTCTGCTTCTACATAAATCTCTGTGGTCAGTTTTGTGCATTTTTTACTTGTAGGATTCTTAGCTATCAATGGCTAATTAGCAGGAAACATAGCAACTACTCTTCCCTCATTTTGTTGCCCATGTGCAAGAGGTAGAGATTAAAAGTATATTCTTATGAAAAGATACCCTCAATGTAGTCAATGTATTATGACAAGATACCCTCCTATTTATGTAACTCATATCTTATAATACACTGATTTTGTTCCCCTAGCTAGATACAACTGCCAATCAAAAAGCTATAGATTTTATCTTTAATGTAATGAGGGTTTCGAATTACCTATAAATTCACTACAGAGGGCGTCCTCAAATTTGAATTCACTACAGAGGGCCTTGTCGACTTTAAATTTGTTGCAGCAAACTCTAATTTCTTTGCCCACCTTTTTAGAAATCTCCAGGTCCTCTCCAAACAAGCTTTATCACCCATGAAATTAGTAGCTGCTAAAACCCAAAATGCCTCATTGCACGAATCCTCACGAATGAATCTTCCATTGCTAATTGCCCAGATGAAAAGAAACAATAACCCTAAAATTTTGTGCGCAATACAACCCACTCCCGCTAATAATTTCCCAATTCAAAATGTTGTTCATTACCCACTTAAATATCATATTGTCTAATTTTTATTTGTGTGACTAATTATTTAGTCATTTTTATTTATGTGACTAATTATTTAGTTGTGCTTTTTACCCAATGATCAAATTAGTCATTTATAGATGTGTTGTAAAAAATTGTAGAAGTTAGTCATTTTTAGTTGTCGTGACTAAAAGTTTTAGTTACATAGTCATTTATTTGCCAAAATTCTACTAGTGATCAAGACTTCTTCGATAGAGGGTGTCTCCTATGAGGGTGAAATGAGAAGCTCAATGGATGAAGCTTTTACATTGTGCGGATGATAGGTTTGGTGGTAGTATGTTGTCATGAAGGTACTATTGGTTTAGGTCCAGACAACTAAGAGTGGGGGCGAATCAGGTCACATATTTTAATAATTTCTACCTTTAATCTTCCTTTACAACTTATAATCAAATTAATGATATAAACATTTCAACATCAATCAATAACACGAGCATAAACAAAAATTACACATTTGACACCAAGATTTTTGATGTGGAAACCTGGTTAAGGGAAAAAGCACGGTGGGGGTTAACCCACAAAGATTAATACCCTGTTAAAAGTATTTTTACAAATGGGAATACACATACATTTGGGCTCATTGCCCAGAGCTCACTGCCCAGAGATCACTGCTCAAATAGTGGCTCACTACCTACAGAAAGATTACAAGAGAATAACAGAGATTTTGAACTGATAAATAGCATCTACCCATGCAAGAGTTTTAGTTCCAATTAAGTGCAAAAACTAATCTTACACATTTCATCTTTACTGCTCTACCTTCATTTGCACCTTATATTTTCTGCTCTTCTCATCTTTTTACCTTATTCACCTACTCTTCAAAATCATCCAATTCCATCAGCTATATATATCCGCAACATGATCTACAATCATTTTACCAGTCAGCTTCAAGAACATTTAGAATTTAGTTGAGTACTCTGCTCTGTCGGCTAGATCCATACATAATATGAGATGTAGACCAAAACTTGCATTTGCAAATCATCAATTAGGTTGGCTATCATCATTGATCATCACAAATTTCCCAATAAACAACTTTTATACATCCAGAATTAAGATCATTCACAAGGTTAGCCTGTTCTTCTTCTGTCTGTTCTGTCAAACTGAAACTTGATACTCAAGAGCTAATATCTTTTGAGTCCTTCATCTTCGGAGGACAAAAATCTAGATTTAGAGTGTCTTGACAATTCTTACAACTACCTCAAATTCATAACGAACCATGCCTTTCCACCAGAGAGATCCAGACCAAGATATCGAACCCTGTCACCTACTTTGTTCTTGACTACCTGGACTTAGACAAATTCCGATTCTAACTTCCGGTGTGAACAAAATGTGTTATGCGGATGATTGGGATGATCTTAGTTGCTATCAATGACAACACCTATCATGCCTAGTAGTGTCTCTTGCCAACAATCTCCCCTTTTGGCATTGATGGCAACACTTAGTGAAAAAAAACTAAGAGTTTGAATCGCTCCTCTTTAGCTTGTGCTCCATATTGTTGTTCACATTGCTTTTTGGTACTCCCCCTTAGCTAGATTCCTCATTTTTCACTGATCTTCACTCCCCCTTTGACATCAATGGCAAACGGTGGGGTCCACAAGCCAAAATTTTCCAAAAACATTTGTATATAGGACTGCATATGAACAACTAATCATTAAGTTCTATTTACATGAAGTTGAGAATGTCTGCAAAGCTAGTTTTTATTTGCACAAGTTTAGAGGCCCAAGTACTCTTCATTCCATCCAAAATAGAGATGTGCCCACTTAATAAAAATGAATATGCTTCTGCCTTTGACAGATCTAATAGATCACTAATCTGAACTACAGTTTGAGCTTCAGATAGGGCATTATACATTGTCTCTAACTTAGGGGCAATCAATCCTCGGAGCTCACACATTCTCTTCATAATGTTTCTTTTCTCTTTAACAAGTCTCTTTATCTCATCAGTCAAGATAATTACTTGACATTCCTAACTTATGGGTGAAATAGTTAGAGGATCAAAATTATTAGATAGATTTGATAATTTCAGTTCTTGTTCCTTTATCTTCTTCTCAATATCCTCATTTACTTTAGGCCAGGATAGACAAAATTTATATACATCACTTCCATCACTTAGAGCATTTTGAACACTCTTTATACTGATAGCAATAATAGTCCTATCATACCCTATTAGACTCTTAATTTCACTAAATCTCTTATCCAAAAACTCATTTTTGACTTTTGTCTTTGCAGACTTCTCAAAGGACTCAAAATGAGTATTTACAAAACTTACAAGATTTTTTAGATGTCCGGAGGGGGAATCAGATGGACTCTTCTGGTAGAAAGGCATTGATTTTTCCAAAATCCTGGTTGCAAGCCCTAGTAGCTCATTGTCCTCCATGTGGAACTTTAACATCTTTTCTCTATCCTTTACTTGGGTGAATGATGCAATTTTTATCAATTGAATTAGAGAGAGAGCATTTGGATTGGCTAGACCTTGGAGTAGTTTAGGCTCATCAAGCTCAATCATCTCTTTTTCAAGAAGACTTTTCACTGCATCTGTAGTGTCTCTTGCAACATTTTTTGAACCATCCTTTTGTTCATTTCTCAGTATCTACTTTAGGTGCTTCAACATTTGCACCATCTTCTTTTGCTTTATCTTTCTTTCCTTTTTCTTCCTCTTTCTCTGCTTTGCTTTTCTTTGTGTTCTCTATAGAGGGACTCTTTTCTATTTGTTCACCACTTGCTACCTGATCTGGAGGGCTCTGTGAGGTAGTAATATTATCTTCTTTTATTGATAGGTCAAGTGGATTAGGAGTATCTCCTACATCAACTACTTTATCCATGATTTTTATATCATCCTGATTTACTTGTTCCACTTCCGGAATAGAGGCTTCACCCAACTTGAATTGCTGCTCGATGATGTTCTCTTCTTCACTATCTAGAACTTCTTCTATGACTATGGGAAAATTGTTCTTTTCCAATGCTTTCAAAAGAATTTCTTGAGTTTCTTTAAAGATTTCACTTGTTTCTCTAAGCATGAGTTTGTTCGTTCTCTTTTTGCTTCTAAAGTCATCTTTGACTTCCTTGAATATCATATGTATTTGATCAGGTGAAATCTAAGGACACAAATTTATTAGCTCATGTTCCTTGATTTCCATGTCCTTTCTCTTGGCATTTTCTTTTCTCAACTCCAAAATATTTGCCAGACTTTGTGGCAACTTAGAATTTATCTCAATCAATGCCTTGTTGTAGATGTTGAGATATCTAATAGTTGCTTCCTCCAACACCCTTTTATCCACATCACTGTATTCATCATAGAATTTAATTATGGGTTTTATATTACCATTTACAGTGACTGACTTTATCACATCCTCTAGGGAAAGTGTGGGCTTCTCAACATATTCCTCATATACTTCTGTCTTTTGCCTTTTACTAGCCCTTTTGATTCTAGAGGACTTTTCTTTGGTTACTTTTATAGCTTTTGTTCTGGTGGCCTTTATTTACTTGATTTCAATGTCAAAATCTATATCTTCTGTTGCAAGTATGGGTCTAACCGGTGTTGTCATTGATGTCAACATACTCATGTTGCATTAATGAGAAGGATTGGATGAGCTGTGTACTGAGGATATTGAGAAAATTAGTCTCACTTAGGAACAGTGAAGAACAATAATGACAACAAGGTAAAAGTCCAAGATAGGATGATGATCAGAGGATGCGGATTAAAGGGTTTGTAGATATGTGTCTTTAGGTGATCCAGTAAAGATTTCAGAGGTCCACATGAAGATTAGAAGAAGTTATGGTTGCTCAAGTAGAACCAGTTTGGGCAGGTGTTCAGAGGTGATAGAGTGATATAGATAGGTCCGGTGAGATCCAAAAATGCACTATCCCATTTTGCAGATTTGAGGTAGTGTTGAGAATGTCCTTATGAAGTGTCAAGTTGATTTGCTCATGGTTTGAAGGTCCGGAAGAACCTATTCTTTTGTGATAGTGATGACAGACTGTGTTCTTGAGGTTTCAGATGAAGGAGAGAAGGATTCCAGTAAGCAGATGAAGTGCAGATGTTCTTGGTGATTCAGGAAAGCTTGTGGTGATCTGTGGATAATTTCCAATTCATGTTGGTGGTCCACATTGAAGTTAAAGTTTGTATTTGAAGAATAACCACCAAATGTTGGTGTTCTTCCTGAGACTGGCCGACCAGATGTATCACACGTCTTGCAGATTTTCTTGTAGGTGTTTGCTGACTTATATGATTGTTCCTAAGTTGATGTCGTGTATAAATAAGGGATTGTGAAATCATTTCAAAGTGTGCCTGGTGGAGATGAGAGTGTGGTAGCGAAGAGTAGAGAAAAAAGTAGAGCAGGAGTATTGAGCTTAATGGAACTGATTCAAGCATGGTGAAGATGCTATTCTCCAGTTCATGTATGTGATACTTATCTTCTTGTAGACAGTGTGTCTCTTGTAGGCAGTGAACCTCTTGTGAGCAGTGTGCTTAGGCAGTGAGCCCTAATTGGCATGTTCCATTTTGTTCTTTCTATTCTTCTAACAGAGAATACTTTCTTGGGTTAATCACCCCATGGTTTTTCCCTTAACCGGGTTTTCCATGTCAAAATCTTGGTGTCTTATGTGTTGATGAGTCTCTACTTTTGATTTGAATGGATTATGTTTCATGTTTAATATACTACTAATCACCAAGAAGATTTAAGTGTGTAAATTGGAGAAAGTTTTGCACAACTGATTCACCCCCCCTCTTAGTTGTGTGCCCTAAGTCTAACAATTGGTATCAGAGCCAAGTTCCTCTAAAAGGAGCCTAACCGCTTGAGGAGATCCAGGATGTCATCTTACAAGAAGGATAGTCTGAAGTTTGATGGAACCAACTTTGCTCTTTGGAAAGGTTGCATGAAATGCCACTTGTAGTGTATGGGAATGGTGTACTGGTCCATGGTTACAAAAGCATATGTACCTCCACAGGGTGGTCCAACAACCCTAAATGAAATCACAGATGTTGAAAATAATCTGCGGACCAAAGAGGCTCTTCTAAGTGCATTATCTGACTTAGAGCTCTCAAATGTTATTGACCTACCAACTGCCTTTGAGATTTGGAATAAACTGGAACTTTTGCATGAAGGAGACCAGTATGTTAAATGTGCAAGGTTACAGAGCTTAAAAGAGAAATTTGAAAAATTGAAGATGAGAGATAATGAAAATATTACCTCTTTTATGCCAAGAGTGAATGAGCTAGTTTGTGGAATTAGAAATGCTAGTGGTGTCTTGGATGAAAATGAGATTGTTGGTAAATTTCTTAGATCCCTTCTTGCCTCTTACAAAATAAGGCTGCTGCCATTGAAGAATTCAGAGCCCATACAACTATCACAAGAGATCAATTAGCTGCATTTGAAATGATAGAGTTTGGAGATGACCCCCCCAAGACTGAATCTGCATTCAAAGCCAGTGCCTCTGATAAAGGTAAACAAAGGCTTGATCTGGGAGAGAATTCTTCAAGAAAATTGTCATGGCATGAAAAAGCAAGAAAAGAGCTAGAAGAAGAAGAAGTAGAAACTACTCAACTTGAAGCCCTTATTGCAAAGAGGCTGCCAAGAGGATCCGGTAAGTATGAAGGAAAATTACCTTTTAAGTGTTTTAACTACAATAAGATTGATCATTTTGCCTCAAGGTGTCTAGAAAGATTTTCAAGGCAAAATCCTAACAAGCCAAGGTTCCAAAAGAACTGTTACTATGTACATGAAGATGATGATAATGAAGGAGTAACAAATGATGAATCAAAGATAGGAAACAAATCCAAAAATGAATGGGTGTTCATTGCCATCAAGGAAGAAGATCCAATGTCCTCTGTATCTGTCAATCCTAAGACAGTGGATGCTCTTACCATATGACAAGTGACAAAAATAAGTTTGTAGATTTGGAAAGGTATGAAGGAGTGGTAAAGTTTGGTGACAATTCTGCTGGTAGAATCAAAGGAAGAGGAACTATTTATTTTGATGGAAGGAACAAAACTGGTAATGTTCTATATGTTGAAGGTTTTGGTGTAGGAGCTCCATAGTTTTGTGTTGATTTTCCTAGTTAATTTTCATTCCTCTAAGGCTTTGAAAGCCATTTTGTTGTGTTAAAATAAAAGACTTAGTCATTTTATTGACTAGTCTACTTTAGAGTTAATCTAGGCCTATTTTCTAGGAGTTATATTTTTGAAATTTGGAGTTTTCTTTAGAAACTCTAGTTCTCATTGATTTACTGCCTTCTTGGGCAGTTGTACGGACAAAAGAGGAAGTACAAAGGATGGCAACTTCCTATAAAATTGGTTTTTATGTTAACATGCCATATATGAATGAAGATAAGGAGTTTTTCAAGGAAAAAAAACTATTTTTTTGTGTTTTTCTGAAAACAGTCCTCTTGTACGGCTGGGTACGGACTATAGGAGATCAATGGTCTATGAATTATAGATGTAGATCTAGTTACCTCTCATTTGCAGCTATTTGGAGCTCTTGAAACATTTTTATTGTCTTGTTTGATTTCATTGTTTGCAGATTGGTTTCTAACCCTCCATAGCTAGGGTTTGTTGATAAAATGTTTAATTCTTCCTCTGCCCTCTGATGGTGGTCACCCATTTCTAGGTGGGATGGAGGAAGATAAATTAATTTTAATGTTTTCTTATGGTAGGCAGATGAACTCCTTATATGCAGGGTGCAAGGCATGTATCTAGCTAGTATCATTAGTTACTAGTTGAGAAATTGAAGGTGGCTGCATTGTGACAGTAAAGACATCGATTGATTTTGATAGATTGAATGTGGAATTGTGTTTGTTGGTGGAGATTAAATAGTATAGGACTTGGTATATCTTGTGCAGGCATAATAGATGTATTTACTTCTTCATTTCTTACAAGTTAGATGCTTATCATCAAGGAAAAGATAGTTTACTGTCTTCAAGCACCTACAATACGGTACAGTACTACATGCATGGATGAAAGTACATATTTTGATGAGTATGTGAATGTGGATCCAGTGGTGTAGGACATGTGGAGTTATAAACATATAAGGTGGTCTAAAATATCTCTTTGACTATAGAGTTAACCTTTTTGAAAAGCTGTTTTCTTGTGACAGTCACATACAGTCAAGGTTTTTATGTCAAGATAAATGCAAGATTACGGTATTGGTCAGTAATTATATGACCTTGGGTAGGTGTATGTTTGTTGTGTGGAGATCCTTGGTGTTAAGGGTTGGCATTGGCTTTGTTATTCATAAAGTCTAAAATTGTCATGTTGAAACTGTCATAGGACAGTCACCTAGCAAATTGCTGTCCTCTGCCTTTAAATACAGTGTGGGCCTGCAAACAAGTAGATGGTTGTTTTGTTTCACACCTAATGGAGAATATGCATTTAATGTTGATGGTTATCTGAAGTCTTTGGAAGACTGTTGAAGGTTTAATCCTTGTGTATGCTACAAGGTTAAACACTCTTGACTGCTGTTCTTCCATGATAGTCATAAAACAGGCCAAATTCAATTTGCTGTCCTCCAAGTTTGATGTATGTCAGTGAATGGTTGTTGTTGTGTGAGTACCTATGTATGCAATTGGAGTTGAGGTCCATTGGAGACCTTGAGAGGTTGTTAAACAAGACCTAATCCTGCTCTAGAACAGTCCCTCTGCTGTTATGATCCATTTACCAAGAAATGTAGAAAATTAGTCTTTTATGATTCTTTGACAAGTGAGTGTTAGTAGTTGTATGAGGACACTAGATAGTGGTCCTAGGCTAGGTGAATCTCAATAATAGCCTTGTGTAGGCTTTGTTGTCACAAACACTTTTGTAAACCTTTAAGAAGGAAGTTTAGTTCCTTGAGTGAACTACAACCTTTCTACCTTCCTCTGCATCAGGTTTGAAGCACAATCTTCTCAATGTTGGACAGTTGGTGGACAAAGGTTATGATCTCCAGTTCAAGAATGGAAAATACAAGATCTTTGAAAGCTCCGGAACAGAGATTGCATCTAGTACTCAAACTAAAGGTAATATCTTCCACTTGGTTGGTACTGGTAAAAGCTACTTATTTGTTCAAGTTCATCAGAGTTGGCTATGGCATAGAAGGATGTGTCATGTGAATTTTGATAATATCATCAAGATAAGCAATACTCTGGCTATAGGAAATCTTCCAAAATTGGTGAAACCTACTAACAGCTTGTGCAAGGAATGTCAGTTGGGTAAGCTGAGCAGAGTCTCATTCAAAAGCAAGGAACTGTCTTCTACCGAATTATTGGACTTAGTTCACACTGATCTTTGTGGTCCAATAAGAACCAGGAGTATTCAAGGTGATAGATACTTCATGCTACTAATTGATGACTATTCCCAGATGATGTGGGTAACCTTTCTAAAGGAGAAATCAGAAGCCCTTGAGAAATTCAAAATATTCAAGGCTATGGTAGAGAATGAAACAGGATTAAAGTTGAAATGTCTGAGGTCTGATAAAGTGGAGAATTCACATCCAGTGAGTTCATAGAGTTCTATGAGAAACATGGAATTAAGAGATAGTTGTCTACTCCTAGGACTCCACAACAGAATGGAGTAGTGGAAAGAAAGAACTGGATCATCCAAGAAGCATCTAGGACCATGATGATGGAAGCAAATGTTCCTCAGATCTATTGGAGAGAAGCTGTCAGTGCTGCAGTCTATACTCTCAATCGAGTTCAAATCAGAAGCAATACTGGTAAGACCCCTTATGAACTTTGGTTTGGCATTACTCCTACTGTAAGATATTTCAAAGTCTTTGGTAGCAAATGTTACATCAAAAGAGATGAGGATCTAGGCAAGTTTGATGCTAGAAGTGATGAAGGAATATTCTTGGGTTACTCTACTCAAAGCAAAGCATACCGGTGTTATAACAAGAGACTAAGAAAGATAATAGAAAGTACAAATGTGAAGGTTGATGAGGGAATAGAGAAACCCTCAAGGTTTTATGAATATGATGAAGATGATCAGAATGGTGTTCTGGTTCAAGGAGTTCAATCCTCTTCTGAAAGTCAAATTCAAACTGATCAGGTAAATCAGGAAGAAGAGATAGGTCTGAATGAGCCTGATCAAGAAGCAGAAGTGCAAGAAACTCCCAAAGTTCCAAGGTATGTAAGACTGAATCACTCTAAAGATTAGATCATAGGTGACAAAAGTAAAGGTGTGCAAACTAGAAGGAAAACTGCTCAAAATTTAGATGAATATTGTCTGATTTCAAAGATTGAACCTAAGACAATAAATGAAGCTTGCAATGATGAAAAATGGACCAAAGCAACGGAGGAAGAGTTGATGCAAATTGATAAAAATCACACTTGGGATCTTGTTCCCAGACCTAGAAACAAGAATGTGATTGGAACCAAATGGGTCTTCCAGAACAAACTAAATGAAGTTGGTGAAGTAATTAGAAATAAAGCCAGATTGGTCTGCAAGGGATACTCTCAAATAGAAGGAATTGATTTTGAAGAAACTTTTGCTCTGATGTCAAGAATTGAAGCAGTCAGATTATTTCTTGCCTTTGCTGCCTTCAAGGATTTCAAGGTATATTAGATGGATGTCAAGTCTACCTTTCTAAATAGTGACTTGGAAGAAGTGTATATAGAGCAACTGGATGGATTTTAGTTGTCTGATCATGGTGATATAGTCTACAAGTTGAAGAAGGCATTGCATGGATTAAAGCAAGCCCCAAGAGCCTGGTATGAAAGATTAGACAAGAATTTTTTGAAGATTGGTTTCAACAAAGGTACAGCTGACAGTAACTTATATTTCAAAATTGATCATGAAAACATCTTGATTGTTGAAGTATTTGTTGATGATATCATCTTTGGATGAAGAGATAGTATGTGTAAAACTTTTACAAATCAAATAAAAAGTGAGTTTGAGATGTCTATGCTTGGTGAAATGAATTTCTTCTTGGGTCTACAAATTACTCAAACAAAGAAAGGAATCTTCATTTCTCAGACCAAATATGTGAAAGAACTGTTGAAGAAATTTGGGATGGAAGATTCAAAGCCAATGAATACTCCCATGGCAACCGGATGTAAGTTGAGCAAAGATGATGACTCTCCTAAGGTAGACCAAACAAAGTACAGATCAATGATTGGAGGATTATTGTATCTCACTTTAACTAGACCATATATTATGCAAGCTGTTGGTCTTGTTGCTAGATTCCAAGCTGATCCTAGAGAATCCCATGTCATGGAAATCAAGAGGATTTTTAGATATCTAAAAGGGATGGTTAAGTATGGTCTGTGGTATCCTAGAGATCATGATTTCTCTCTTCATGCATATACAGATGCTGATTGGGTAGGAGATGTGGATGATTGGAAGAGTACCAGTGGTGGAGCATTCTTTTTGGGAAAGAGATTGGTTTCTTGGCTAAGTAAGAAATAAGAGGCAATATCCCTATCTACAATTGAAGCAGAATACATAGTAGCATTAGGTAGTTGCACTCAAGTTTTGTGGATGAAGCATATGCTAAGAGATATTAAAGTAGAGTATGAGGAGCCTTTAACAATCTTTTGTGATAATTCAAGTGTAATAAGTATATCTAAGAATCCAATGTTGCATTCTAAGACTAAGCATATATCTATCAAGTTTCACTTTCTGAGAGAGCAAGTGAACAAGGATGAAGTCAGACTAGAGTTTGTGCCCTCCAAGGATCAGATTGCAGATATCTTTACTAAATCTCTTCCCAAGGACTCTTTTGAGTATCTCAGGGAGAAGTTAGGGGTTATTGCCCCTCCAGTGATGAACTAGGATGCACTAATGTGCATCAGTCTGGGGGATATCATAGTCATATCTTGTGATCCGGATTGATGATGGGGAGATGCTACTTTAGGGGGAGTAGCAGGTATGATTCTGAAGTATTGGAGTTGCAAGTATGAGCCCTTTGCCATTGATGTCAAATGGGGAGAAAAGACATATGAAAAACAAGTGGTTGATGATCAAAGGGGGAGCAGTAAAGGAAGAGAAGACATGTGAATAGTCGTTGTTGTAGAGGGGAGTTGTGACAATAAGGAGAACTTCTTGTCTTGATGGTTTTTCACATCATATGTTGCCATCAATGACAAAGGGGGAGATTGTTGTAAGTATGGGTCTAACCGGTGTTGTCATTGATGTCAACATACTCATGTTGCATTAATGAGAAGGATTGGATGAGCTGTGTATTGAGGATATTGAGAAAATTAGTCTTAATCAGGAATAGTGAAGAACAGTAATGACAACAAGGTAAAAGTCCAAGATAGGATGATGATTAGAGGATGTAGATTAAAGGGTTTGTAGATATGTGTCTGTAGGTGGTCCAATAGAGATTTTAGAGGTCCACATGAAGATCGGAAGAAGTTATGGTCGCTCAAGTAGAACCGGTTCCAGCAAGTGTTCAGAGGTGACAGAGTGACATAGATAGGTCTGGTGAGATCCAAAAATGCACTATCCCATTTTGTGGATTTGAGGTAGTGTTGAGAATGTCCTTATGAAGTGTCAAGTTGATTGGCTCATGGTTTGAAGGTCTGGAAGAACCTATTCTTTTGTGACAGTGATGACAAACTGTGTTCTTGAGGTTTCAAATGAAGGAGAGAAGGATTCTAGTAAGCAGATGAAGTGTGGATGTTATTGGTGATTCAGGAAAGCTTGTGGTGATTTGTGGATCATTTCTAGTTCATGTTGGTGGTCCGCATTGAAATTAAAGTTTGTATTTGAAGAATAACCACCGGATGTTGGTGTTCTTCCTGAGACTGGCCGACCGGATGTATTACACATCTTGTGGATGTTCTTGTAGGTGTTTGCTGACTTAGATGATTGTTCCTAAGTCAATGCAATGTATAAATAAGGGATTGTGAAATCATTTCAAAGTGTACCTAGTGGAGATGAGAGTGTGGTAGCGAAGAGCAGAGCAAAAGGCAGAGTAGGAGTATTGAGCTTAATGGAACTGATTCAAGCATGGTGAAGATGCTATTCTCCAGTTCATGTATGTGATACTTATCTTCTTGTAGGCAATGTGTCTCTTGTAGGCAGTGAGCATCTTGTGAGCAATGTGCTCGGGCAGTGAGCCGTAATTGGCATGTGCCATTTTGTTCTTTCTATTCTTCTAACAGAGAATACATTCTTGGGTTAATCACCCTATGGTTTTTCCCTTAACCAGGTTTTCCACATCAAAATCTTGGTGTCTTATGTGTTGATGAGTCTCTACTTTTGATTTGAATACATTATGTTTCATGTTTAATATACTGCTAATCACCAAGAAGATTTAAGTGCGTAAATTGGAGAAAGTTTTGCACAACTGATTCACCCCCCTGCTCTCAGTTGTGTGCCCTAAGTCTAACATCTTCTTCTTCTCTTATTCTTTCATAGGTCTGGGATGCTTTTGTTTTCTTTCTTTTCTCCCATTTGCTAGATGATTTTGCTTTTGGTTTTGTAGTCTTGGAAGGAATAGGGGCAACAACAGAGATCCTAGTATTTCTTGAACTGGAAGAGAGTTCCATCGAAGCATCTATTTGTTTCTTATCTTGTTTCTCTTTCTTAGCCTTTTTAGTTCTTTCTCTAAGTTTCCTTACAACCTCCTTAGTTAGGCCTAGATTTTTAGCTAACTGCTCAACTTCTTTTCTTACTTTCCCATTGGTTTCAGGTTCTCTAAATTTAGTATGTTGTTTTAAATTCTGCTCCTCATAAGTTCCAAATCTTTCAACTATTGTGTCTTTAGGCTTGCTTAGAAGATGTTGAGCATACATAATCAAGATTTTTTCATCTACTTCATACCCCATGGGCATGATCCAAGCAGTTCTAGGTTCCACTGCTTCCATTAGACACTAATCAGTATCAACCATGAAGCATATATTATTTTTGTACTTCTCAACAATTGATTTAGGGATTCTTTCCCTTAAGTTCATCATACTCTAAAAATTATTGAAGTAACCCCATATTGTAGTTTTCTGAGCTTTGAAATCACCAATGCTGCGAAGATAATCTCTAATCTAAATGGCAACTAGCTCATCCTTAGTCCAGTGCACACCTTTTACCCCAAGTACCTCATTTATAAAGTAAAAGAATAGACATAGAACCAATGTACCATACTTGAACGTGTTTTTCTTATCTTTCTTAATTTTATTTAAATTTTCAATCAGTTGATTCTGTAGTAATTCACACAAGTCATAATCAGTATTTTCCTTTAGCATCTTGTATGCAACATATATGGCTGTTCCAAAAATAGAATTTTCTCTGATCGAGTGGTAAACCTTGTACCCAATCACCATGGAGGCAAATTTGACATCCAGTTCTATAATATCATTAATGATCATTGCTCTTCTGTCAAACTTAGCACCAGTAGCATCAGTCACTATCTAGTTTTTCATAACTTTTAGCATGGGTAATCCTCTGGTTGAGTTTAAGCCAGTTACAATTCTGATAGCATCCTTGGTAATCTTGAATGGTTTTAAAAACCAAATGAATTCATCATGCATCCAACTCAAAACATATCGGACCCATTCATCCTCATCAAATGTTGGAAATCCCATAATCTGAATAAAGTGTTTATCCTGTAGTGCCTTTTACTCAAGTTTAAGTTCATAATTTTCATCCTTGAGTTGTTTCTCAAACAAGTCTACATACCTTGAATCTCCAAACTCATCTATGTTTGTATGAATATAAACCCTAATGTCTTCAACATGTAGCACACCATACAGATCACTTGAAAAAGCACCTAACAGGTCAACTTCAATTGATTTGTGAGGATGCTTCTTAAATTTGGGTCAAGACCTTTCAGTAATGTCAACAACATGAGGAGTAGCCATCTCAATAGATTTCAGTTTCAAAGCTTTACATAGAGGTATCTTTTTCTTTTGCGAGGTTAGGGTTGATAAATTGTTGGTTGAATTCACTTTTTGCCTTAGTCTCTAGATTTGCAGCTTGAATGCTCTTCTTCTTGTTTCCTCCAAATGCAACGTGATTCAAATGAGTGACATTGTAATTTGGCATTGTAATAAATGTGTTGCCCTAACTATATCCGGTTACTCTATTTTTGATAGTTCTTCATGAATCACTTCGTAAGTTTTCATATCAACATCTTTTCTTCCAGAAATCCTTCCAAAGGTTCTAGACCAATTCAAAATATTCTCTTTTATTGTGCTAGATTTAGGCACCCACTTACTGACTAGGGGGAATTTGATGTTCAATGTAGCTCCCCCTAAGCTAGAGCTCTTAACTTAATTCCCAGAGGAATTGTCAGCACCTAATTCTGGTGTGGACCCATCACTGTTGTTTATTGTATCTTTATTTACCTAGATCTTGTTCATTTCACTCCATATCTCATTCACATCAATTTTTCTTTTGCCTTTGTCTTGTCTTTGTTCATCCATTTTTCTGTTTACCAGAACTCTTCTTCCATTGTTCCTACTTCTGCATAATCTTACAATATGACCAGATTTATTGCAATTAAAGCACACAACATTTCCTTGCTTATGAACTTGATTTCCTCTTGATCTACATTGATTAGTTATGTGTCCAAACCCATTGCAAGAAAAATAGTAACCATTGAAAGAATTGCCAATTCCTCTATTGTTAGCATTATTCATTATCATACTTCTACAGTCATTTGATCTATGACTATACCTCTTACACTTGAAGCATTGATCGGAGAAGGATGGACCATTTTGAATCACTCTGCTTTTGCACTGAGTAGCTCTATGACCAAATTGATTGCAATTGAAACAATTTCCATTGAATGATGGATATCTTTGAGCATTAGGTTGTCTTACCAGAGGTTTTCTAGTTCTGTTTCTTTTATTCCTTGGTTGAAAATTTCTTTGTCTAGATCTGGAGCTTTCACTTTTCTCATATCTAAGATCATGCTTGTCATCATCCTTTCTTTGTTCTTCAATTAGTGCTTCAAGTTTAGTTGAGCTTATCTTGAACTTCTCCTTATACTCATTGGCAATTTCTAGGTCATGTCTGAGAGTGGTCTCCCAAGTTTTCTCTCATTGTTTCTACTTTATTGTAGATTTGATTCTAGGAGACCGGCTATTCCATCCAATCTATAGCATTCTTCAATTCTCTCCTTCAGATTTTGCTTCATTTCTTCTTTAGTTTTCTTCCTATCTTCAATTTCCTTGGTTAGTCTCATCACCCCAGTTTCCATCTCATGTTTTAGGACAACAACTTCTTTAGCTAACTTTTCACATTCCTTTGTCTTCTCTTTCAAGGCCTTGTCTTCTAGTTGAAGAGGTTGCTCCTTTCCTTTTGTATTGGATTTGCTCAAATTTTCTTTTAAAATCTCAATGAAGTTTTCAACCTTTTTGAGGTTATCTTGCAGCTCTTGGACTTCTGCCTTGGACTGCTCAAGATCATTTAGGGCTAGATTTAGTTGCCCTTGAAGGTTATATTCATCCATTTTTATTGACTTCCCAGATCTTCCTTAAGTTGTTAAAATTTTCAAAAGGAACCTTGCTCTGATACCAATTGTTGGTTTAGGTCCAAATAACTAAGAGGGGGGTGAATTAGTTGTCACATATTTTAACAATTTCTACCTTTAATCTTCCTTTACAACTTATAATCAAATTAATGATATAAACATTTTAGCATCAATCAATAACACATGAGTAGAAACATAAATAACACACTTGACACCAAGATTTTTGATGTGGAAACCTAGTTAAGGGAAAAACCACGGTGGGGGTTAACCCACAAAGATTAATACCCTGTTAAAAGTATTTTTTCAAATGGGAATGCACATGCATTCAGGCTCACTGCCTAGAGCTCACTGCTCAAATAGAGGCTCACTGCCTATAGAAATATTACAAGAGATTAATAGATTTTTTGAACTGATAAATAGCATCTACCCATGTAAGAGTTTTAGTTCCAATTAAGTGCAAAAACTGATCTTACACATTTCATCTTTACTTGCTCTTCTTTACTACTTTGCCTTCATTCTCACCTTAGATTTTCTGCTCTTCTCACCTTTTTACCTTATTCACCCACTCTTCAAAATCATCCAATTCCATCAGCTATATATATCTACAACATGATCTACAATTATTTTACCAGTTAGCTTCAAGCACATTTAGAATTTAGTTGAGTACTCTGCTCTGTCGGCTAGATCCATACATAATATGAGATGTGGACCAAAACTTGCATTTGCAAATCATCAATCAGGATGACTATCATCATTAATCATCACAAGTTGCCCAATAAACAACTTTTATACATCCAGAATTAAGATCATTCACAAGGCCAACCTATTCTTCTTCTGTCTATTCTATCAAATTGAAACTCGATATGCAGAAGCTAATATCTTTTGAGTCCTTCATCTCCAGAGGAAAAAACTCTAGATTTAGAGTTTCTTGACAATGCTTACAACTACCTTAGATCCATAATGAACCATGCCTTTCCACTGGAGAGATCTGGACCAAGATATCGGACCTTATCATCTGCTCTGTTCTTGACTACCCGGACTTAGACAAATTCTGATTCTGACTTCTAGTGTGAACAAATTGTGTTATGCAGATGATTTGGATGATCTTAGTTGCCATCAATGACAACACCTATCATGCCTAGTAGTGTCTCTTGCCAACAGGTACATGTAGGTCTCTTGATACCAAGGAGATAAGGGACCAACTATGTAACACACTAGCTCTGATTGTGGTATATCGTAAGCCAGTATTGGGAACTCTTCGATTAGGAACTCACACTTTTGCTATCCTTTTTCATATCAACCAAGGATCCTATTGTAGCCATAGCATCTACTACTTTTTTGTTCAATCTTGGAATTTTCTCAAAATGGATATCATGGAAATAATCTTTGAAATCATCGACCATTCTTTTGTAAGGTAAGAGTTTATCGTCCTTTGTCTTGTACTCGTTGTTCACCTATCTAATGACTAGCTGGGAGTTCCCATAAACTGTTAGCTTCTCAATTTTCCGCTGTATTGCCATGCAAAGTCTTGTGATGAGGGCCTCGTACTCTGCTACATTATTTGTGCATGGAAATGTGATTTTGTAGGATTTAGGAATATTGTCTCCTTGAGGGGTGATAAACAAGATGCCTGCCCTCGAGCCACGATGCGTGTAGGATCCAAAATACATTTTCCATGTATTTTCTATCAATGCTATTGTCAATATGGATTCATCTAGAAATTTTGCAAGAAGTGGTTGTTGTGTTAGGATTGGTGCATCAACCAATTGAATAGTGATCACTTTTCCTTTAATGACTTTCCTTTCTATATATTCAATGTCAAACTCACTCAAGATCATAACCCACTTAGCCATTTGTCTTGTAAGAGCTACTTTGATCAGTAGATATTTCAACGGATCAATCTTGGCAATGAGCTTGGTCTTATGATTGAGTATGTAGTGTCTTAATTTTTGGGAAGTGAAGACAACAATGAGACATGCTCATTCAATTGTACTGTAGTTTATCTCATAGGTCACCAAGGTGCGACTGATATAGTATATAGTTCTTTCCTTTCCCTATTCATCATGCTGTGCCAACAAGTCTCCTATTGTTGTTTTTGTTGTTGAAATGTACAAAAGGAGGGGTTGTCCTTGCTTTGGTGGAATAAGGATGGATGGGTTAGCAAGATATTCTTTCAGCTGTTCAAAGGTGTTTTGACACTAATTATCCCATACAAAAGATGTATTTTTGCAGAGAAGATGATGGACTGGCTAGCACTTGTCGGCAAGCTGTGCTATGAAGCGACAAATGGATTGTAGTTTTTGTTGTAGGATTCAAAGTTGCTTGAGCATTTTGGGTGGAGGCATATCCACTATAGCCTTGACCTTAGTGGGATCAACTTCAATTCCTCTTCTTGAGACAATATATCTTAGGAGTTTTCCAGAAGTGACCCTGAAGACACATTTCTTGGGATTTAACCGCACATTGTATTGCTCTAGCCTATCAAAGATTTTAGCCAACACATTTAAGTTCTCTTCTCTAGTGTTGGACTTTCCCAATAGATCATCGACATAATCTTCCATTATACTGTGGAAAAGGTCATGGAAGATGACTGTCATTGCCCTTTGATAGGTAGCTCTTGTATTCTTCAATCCAAAGGGCATCACAACCGAATAGTATATTCCCCATGGACATATAAAAGAGGTTTTATGTTGATCTTCTTTGGCTATCCTAATTTGATTGCATCAAGAAAATCCATCCATCAAGGATAACATCTCATGAATGGCAGTGAGATCCATGATGATGTCTATGTTAGGTAGCAGAAAATCATCCTTAGGGAAAGCCTTGTTAAGGTCTCTGAAATCTGTGCAACAACGGATGCCCCTAGTGACTTTAGCTACTGGTACAATGTTGGACACCCATTAGGGATAGTCTATAGGGTGAATGAATCTCACATCTAGGAGTTTTTTGAGTTCCTCCTTGATGAGGAGTGCTACTTGGGGATTCATTTTCCTTAGCTTTTGTTTTACTAGCTTCGCATCAGGATGTACTTAAAGGTGATAAAAAACTAGAGTGGGATATAATCCTGACATGTCAACATATGTCCATGCGAAGTTATGACTCCTCTATTTGAAGAAAGTTAAGAAAGCCTCCTATTCTTTTGCTATAAGGGACTCTACTTAGAATGTGATCTCTGGTGTTTCTTCAGTTCCAAGATTCATCTCATGTGATGCTTCAATTAGGATTGGTGATCTATCTTGATATAGCTTAGATACTTTGGGAAGGCCCATGCTCTCATCTCCTAGCACCTCAGGGAGGTTTTCACTAGGTGATACGTCCTTTGTATTAAATTTTTCTTCATCCAAAAGTGCCACAAAGTGGTTTTCACTAGGGGATGTTATTTTTATTTTCATATTTTTGCAACTAAGAGTTTGGGTTGTCTCCCTGAAATATGTAGATGTGTTCAGTTCCATGATGTATCTAACCCTTGATCTCTAAGGGGACAATGGTCTCTAACCCCCATCATTTTGGCTATTGCTTCGTCATTTTGTGCGACATCAAGGATGAGAGGTCCTTGTTGGTCCGAATCTATGAGTTGACCATAAACAAGAGGTAGGTAATTGGATGTGGATTGAATGGTGGTTAAGGTGTAGATGGTGCATATGGATGATTCAAAGAATTCGGTGAAATCATTGAAAGATCTTGATGGTCGTCTTTGTTGATGTTGTCGACTGTGGGGGAGGCCTTAGCAACTTCACTTAAGATACACTCGACATTGGTAGGGGTAGATTCTTGTTTTCTGTACCCTAACCCATGAAGATACAGATTTCTTGTTGCTTGGATGGGCTCTACCATTCCTTGTTCATGAAGGCCTATATTGCCTTGTCCTTTGTAGCCCATATACTTGATGATTTTGAGACCTTTTCCATAGATCTCAGTTGGGAGAGTAGGAGCTTGTTGATTTGGTTCTTCTTCTTTGTATAACCAAGAAGATGTATCTTCAAGAACATCTTCTTCAAGGAGGTGCTTCTTCTCAAAGGTAGGTGACGGCTTGCACTTGATGATCCCCGTGGAGACTTCCTCTTTCTTAGGAGCACCAAATGTCTTAGGAGATGGAAATAGTCCCACATAAAATGTGCCATGTAGGTCATATTCACCACATCCCATGTCAGCTATCTTGATCTTGACCTCAGGAGGAGGGGATATTTGTTATGTGGTTGTGATGTTGGAGGGATCAATGTATGATGTGGATGATGCAGGGTTAGCATGTGAGGTGGATTTTTTAGTGGCATTGTTGTAAGGGTAGAAAGTACAGTCATGCTCTTCCAAGAAACTACAATATTGGAAGGGATGAGGATCGGTATAGATGGTAATTTCCGTGCCGTTATGGGGGAATTTTAAGCATTGATGGAAGGTGGATGGGATGGATTACATGGCATGGATCCATGGTCGACCGAGAAGAATATTATATGGGAGGTCAAGATCAAGTACTTGACATTTAGTTTCCAATATCTTTTGTCCTACTTGAATAGGAAGCTTGATGGTGCCTTCAGACAATATTTTAGTGTCATCATATCCTTTGATGGTTAAACATTCACTAGAATCGATAGCCACATCGGAGTATCCCAAATATTTTAATAATTTTAGAGTGCAAAGATTTAGGGCAAAGCCACCATCTATTAAGACTCATTTGATGGTATGCTTGTGGATTAGGACTTCAATGTGTAAGGCTTCATTATGAGTAGCATTGGATGTAGGTATATCTTTCTCCAAAAATGTGAGGTGATGTGGCCTACCATGGCTTGGAATTGGTCAATATTCAAATTGGTAGGGACTTTGGTTTCCATTAAGGCTTTGTCAAGGACTTGTTGATGGAGGGAAGACATGAGGAGTAGCTCAAGGATGGAGATTTATGCAGGGGTTTTTCTGAGGTGATCTAAGAGGTTGTACTTGTAAGTTGATGGTGGATTGGTAGGTGTATATGTAGAGGGTTGATCATTGGTAGGGGCTCCATGGATAGAAATGTGACCACAATGAGTAGTAATGGTGCAATTTGGTGTCTTAGCTCTAATGGTGATGGTGTCGATGTGGTTGGAAGAATATTCTAGTCATCCGACAATGGAGTCAAATGAAGATGGAGGTGGTATGACATTGTATGTTTAGTTGGAAGAGGATGCCCTTCCTTTGTTAGGGTCAAGAAGGGGATCCTTGTATGCTCCTAAGTTGGCATTAAGTGATTATCTCAGAGGTTTGTTGATGGTTATGTCACCTCTATCGATAAGGTCTTGTATACAATGTTTCAACCTCATGTAGTTAGATGTCTTATGCCCTTTCACATGATGGTATTCACAATAGGCATTCTCATCAAACTGAGATGGTTTAAATTGATTTTCATCGTAAGGTCTAATAGGGGGTAATGTGATTAAGTTTGCCTTCACAAGGTTATTCAAGACATTTTCAATGGGCTCCCCTAAAGGTGTGAACTTTCTCTTAGGGTTGTTGTTTTGTCTTGGCGGTCCCTTAGGAACATTGACATTATTATTTGTGGATGTACTTGGTGGGGTAAGATTTTGTACATTTTGGATGGCTTTCACATTGGTGACGTTGTGATTGAGAATATTCTTTTTCTTTCCCCAAAAGCAAGTTTATTGTTGGATTGTGCATTGTTGTTTGTGTGGGAAGTATTGCTGTTATTGTTGTTGACTTTTTTGTCGTTGTTTTTGGTCTTGTTGTCATTGTTGTAAAGTTTTATAGAGCCTTTAGCGATAAGGGCTCTTTCAATGGTTGTTCCTTTCTCTATAACCTCCTTAGAGGTTGATGTGCATTGGATTCATAAATGGAAACCCATTTCTTGGTTAAGATTAGTCACAAACATAGTGACTAGTTGCTTCTTGGGAATGGGCTAAGGGAGTTTGCTTGATAAGCCTCTCCATCTTTGCAAAAAGGTGGTGAAGGATTCCCCACTCTTTTTTTTTGTGTTGCAAAGGTCAGTCATGGATAGTTCATGCTCAAAGTTATAGGAGAAATGGTTCACAAACTTCTCTGCAAGCTCATGGAATGTCTTGATGTCGGGGGAGATGAGCAAACCATTCGGTAGCTTAACCACTAAGGCTTCTAGGAAATAGTTTCATCAAATAAGTATCATCATATGAGACTTCTAGGCAAGCTACATAAAATGCCCTAAGGTGTTCCCTAGGGTCTCCCTTTCCTTTGTATTTGTCAAATTTTGGTATTTTAAAATTTTTGGGAAAGGGGGGCATGTGTAATGTTCTATCAAATGGATATGGGTAAATATCCTTGAAAGAATATTGCTTTCTTTTGTTTCCATGTTGTATGTCATCAAATTTTTGGATCAATGTTTGCACAATGCTAGATAAATCTTGTGGTGGTGGTTGTGGAACGTAGTTTTGTTGGTTTTGGATTAATTGTTGGAGGAAAGGTGAATTTGGTTTTGGGGTGGATTTTGGTGTTGTGAGATTTGGTTTTGATCTGTGAGATGTTGTTGATAAGCAAGAAGTTTTTGTAGAACATGGGGTGGAATTTGTGGGTTTTGATTGGGATTTTGTTGTACGGTTTGGATGGAGGATGTGATAGGTGCTTGGGAGATTGGATTTTGTACATATGTGAAATTGGATGGAGAGTTGTTACATGGGTTGTTATTAGGGATGTTGGATGTGTTGTAGGGTGGTTGTAAGAGTAAGTGGGTCATGAAAGCTATGGTGTTAGCGTTGAATTGCGGGGCACTTGTGGAAGTACTTGCGTGCATGGTGTTGTTAGGGATATTGAGGGTGATTTGTGGTGTAGATGTAGTGATGGTGGATATCGACATGGTCAAGACATTTTGTGTAGTTGAGGTGGTGATATTTGAAGCTTGGGATATGTTAGGGACATTATGGGATGTGAATGGTTGTGATGATGTGGTGATGTTAGGTATGGTGGCACCATTTTGAAGGAGGAATTCAAGATATCTATTGGGATTCAATTTTAGAACTTTATGGAGTATGTCCATGGAATCAACGTCTTGTGTGAAATCTAGGACATCTTGATCCACTTTATTGGTGTTGGTTGTTTGGTTTGGTGGAAACAGATTTATCATAGCATTGGCATCAAATGTTGGTAGTTGTTGGACTATGGGGACATTGTTTTGGTCGGTGGGAGGCATCCCTATGCCTGTGTTAACTCTAAAAGGTTCCATGTCCTTGTTCTTCTTAGCTTGAGACCTTGTCAAGGGCATGCAATGGATTTGAGTATGGATTTGTGATGCAGAAGTATCCCTAGTTCAAGAGTAATCTTGTATCAACCAAAAACATTCGCATTTTATTTCTTTTTAGTTTCAAGTTCAATACAATCAATTCAATCAGTAGTAGTTTCTATATTTTGGTCCACATTCTATCGCAGTTACATTTTAGACCCTATAGAGCTGGACTTAGTATCTAGACACATTCAAGCACGTCATATCCAAAATTCATAACATTTGGATCATGTACTGATAAGATATCGCTATCAAACTTGATCAATTATTTTCTCAAAACAGAGCATCCTAATAATCTCAGATAATCAACTAAAGGAGAAGACTTGCACAGCATTTCATGACTTGCAAAGTTTAAAGACACATCATTCAATGTTATTTGGTTCATGGCTGACCTTCCTTGTGATCTGCACATCATTCCATTCATTTATAGAGGAGATATATTCAATTAGGTCCATCCTACTTGTGTACACACGTTACAACTCTTCATTGGAGTTTGTGATCTTCCTTGGCCAACGTAGAGGAATCATATGTTCTAGAGATGATATATAATGATGTAATAGATACCTAGGAAGGTAGTTAATAGAGAATTCGATAGTTGATAGTTTAAATTTTGTGTGGAGAAGATTCAAAGCCATATCTTGTGCATATTTTGTAATCAAGCCTATGAGCCCTAATTGTAAGCCCGCATGTTGCCAACCAATTTGTATTTGAATTTGATGATATACTGAATGATGGAAATTACATTTGCTTCACATCTTGAGTTGTTTCCATTGTGTTTACTCTTGCTGCACAGTCTAAACTATTCTCTTTGAGGACCCTCCTAATTGTGACCACACCAAGTGGTATCAGAGCTAAAGTTTGAAAATTTGGGAGTGAATTAAGTGAAGATGGTGAAGGAATTTTTTAAGATCTTGTTGTGAACAAATCGTCAAATCTAAGGTAGGTTATGTGTGTTGCAACCAATCGCCGACTGTGAGGTAGTTGTCACCTTGTAGCCCAATCGTCAAATTTGAGGCAATTACACTTGATCCTAGGAAAGATGCCGCTAAGGAGAATCCCTGCTATTGGAACAATGACTGGTAGAATGGATGAGATGATGGAAATGATGAAAACCATGCAATTTTGGTTGGATGTTGTTAAAGAAGATAGGAGAAGAGGACTTACACCTAGACCTAATGTTGAAAGTGATCATGGTGAAGAATTTCAATCCATTGATCAAAATGAAGTAACCCTATGAGGTAATGAGGAAGAAGAATCAGACCAAGTCAAGATGTTGTAAGCTATTTCAAAGGTTAGAAAAAGACCTAGAGTTGATGTACCAAATTATACTGGCAATTTGAATCCTGAAGGCTTGAATGATTGGATAAATGACATGGAAGAATACTTTGAGTATGAAGAAATTGAAGATCCAGAGAAGGTGAAATTTGCAAAGACTAAGCTAAAAGGACATTCTACCATATGGTGGAAAGAATTTAAGTTGGATAGAAACAAAAGAGGAAAATAAAAGATTACAAAATGGGACAGGATGATGATGAAATTGAAAAATTAGTTTATACCTGTTGACTATGAGTTGGAACTATTGAAGATATTGCAAAACCTGAGACAAAATGAGAAATTTGTGAAGGAGTATACTGAAGAATTTCATAAGATGATCATAAGGAAAGGACATAGTGAAGCAAGCAAGGAGAGAGTGGCTAGATACATCAATGGACTGGATTGAACATTCAACAAGAACTAAGTTTGGTAAGGATGACAATATTGGAAGAAGCATATCAGTTTGCCCTGAAAGTTGAAGAAAAGCTAAATAAGAGGCATGATCAGAGGTAGAGAGGCAAATGAGGTAAATTTCAAAGAGGTAGAACATTTTCCAGAGGAGAAAGATCATGTGCAAAGTAGAATAGACAAGAGAACACATTCAAGAAGAGGAAAGAGATAACAATGCATACTAGAGAGATGACAAAACTTTCTACTGCAGAGGAAACCCTAGTCCATACCGGAGTGAAGGATACATAAGAGAAGGAAGAGGACTATTGTAAGTATGTGCTTAACCGGTGTTGTCATTGATGTCAACATATCACTATTGTCATTGGTGTCAACAATACCCTTATCTTGTTACTTTCTTGTAATAGGTTAGATGCTTTGTATTCACCCATGTAATTGATTATGATGTTGAGGATGTTGAGAAAATTAGCTCCTCCGGTAGAAATAGTGAGTTGCAGTGGAAACAGTGTATTGCATACAAAAGAACAATCCAAAAGAATGCTCCGCATTTTCTGTATAATAAATATCTTTGTCTACAGATTGGAATTTATTTAAAATTCCATGTAAAGATGCTACATTCTGATTTTGAGCCTCCGGTATGAAGGATTGAGTGAGTTATGTTCACTAGAGTGGAAACAACTTTTCTTTTATGTTTGGTGGTGACAAGGAGAAAGTGTTATGCTCCACATTCCTCCACATTAAAGTATTTTAGATTACAATTCTAGAGTTAAGTCTAGAATGATGATATGTACCTTCAAATTCAATGGTTCATGATTTGGTGGTTCACAAGCTATCCTTTCCTTATAACAGTGGCTGACAGTATAGTTCTTGTGCTCTAGTTTGAAGAATCTTCTTGACAAAGTGGTTAAAGATCATGCAGTTGTTCCTGGTGATTACAATGTGCTTGTGGATGCCCCCTGATCATGTTCCTACCTTTGGATTGGTCTGCAAAGATAAAATTGGATTGTGGATGGAGAATGTTCTTTGCAGACCTAGTGTTCTCACCAGTCTTGGCTGACTTGGTTGACTTCACTAATTGCAGAGATGCCTTGAAGTTTGTGGAAGCGTGTTGTGGTGTGAAGAATTGTGTTTGAGTCTTAGCTAAGGCTTGGCATGATCTGCATACATCTTTACATCTTTTCCTTAGCAAAGTTGTATTAGGTCCAGACCTATTCTATGTATGTTTGTAATGTCGACCTTGGAGATTGTTACAATGTTTGATGAATGTATTGCCAACCTTGATGTACATTCCAAGGTTGATGACTTGTATAAATACTTGTAATGAATTGCAAAAAATAATGATAAGTGTGTGAATATGAGGTGATAAGTGTGAAGGTGTGAAAGAGTAGAGCAGAGAAGTTTTATTGTGCTTCAAAGGAACTGAACTCAGGCATGGAGTAGATGCTACTTAATCAATTCACCATTTTGGTAGTGAGCCACCCCTTGGCAACAAGTCATTCTTTGTAGTGAGCAATCTGGGCAGTGAGCCTCTATTTTTGGTATTGATATAACTTATATATTTCTGTGGGCTAACACCCACTGTGGTTTTTCCCTTTTAGGGTTTTCCATTTAAAAATATGGTGTCTCCTATGTTGATTATGCTATTGTGTTGAGCTTCTCATTTTATGCTTTCATGGTTATATCAGAATATAAGTAATTGATAAGTTGAGGTTCATAATTGGTTAAAAGTTTTAGGACAACTAATTCACCCCCCATCTTAGTTATATGGTGCAATCCAACAATTGGTATCATAGCCAAGTTCCTTGGAAGAGGCCTAACCACTTAAGGAAGATCTGGGGTAGTGTAATCATGGCAGCAAGAAGATTTGGAAATTATGAAATCAACAAAGAACTAGAAGCAACTCTTATTGATCTTGAAAAATCTGAGGTAGAAATCAGGGATCTAAAAGCTAATATTCTAGAAGTTGATGAATGCATCCTAAAGCTAAGAGAGCAAGTTAGGAAGTTTAAAGAGAAAATCAAGGAGCTAAATGATCAATTAATGAAGCACATGAAATCCTAAATAGTTTGACATTGGAAGTTGAAAAGAAAGAAGAAATTGAAAGGCTTTGGAATCAATTCGTTAAGGATAAGTTAGAGGAATGTGAAAAATTGGGAAAAGAAGTGCTACTTCTGAAATTTGATCTGGAAGTAGCTAATAGCTACAAAGAAAAAATCAAAACACGCTCTACAAATCTTGAGAAGTTGATTTTAAGCCAGAAGAGTTTAGATAACAAGAAAGGTTTAGGGTTTGAGAAAGGAGAAAGTTTAAATTAGGTCAAGAAAACTTTTAGATGAAGCAAAACAAAGGAAATCAATTCAGGAATCAAAGAAGAAGACCTAGAAGACCTCCGGTTAGATAGCCAAATGCTCAAAGGTACCCATCTTTCAATGGCTATTGTTTTAATTGCAATAACTTTGGTCATAAGGCTACTTTGTGTAGGAGTAGAATAAACCAGAATCAAACTGTTCCATCATTTTTTGGTCATAGATCAAGTGAATGTAGAAGCTTAGTAAGAAATAGCTTTCACAATTCAAGGAATACTCAATTGTTCAATAGAAGATGTTTTGCATGCAATAGATTTGGACACATGTCTAATCAATACAGATCAAGGATGAATTCATTCAATCAAGGATAAGGAAGTATTGTGTGCTACAATTGCAACAAGTTTGGTCATGTTGCAAATTTTTGAAGAAGCAAGAATGTGAAAAGAAACTACCATACTAAAGAAAGGAAAATAGAGCAGAGAAATGATAAGGGAAAGGAAAAAGTTGATCCGGTTGAAACCAAGAAAGAAATCAGCAAGATCTAGATCAAGAAAGATGGGATTGAAGTCAAGGATGGATCTGCACTAGTTTCTGGTGTAGATATTTCCTCTAGAAAGTAAATTAGGAGCTCTGGCTTAGAGGGAGTCTTATTGAAAATCTTTCCTCCCCAACCAAAAAATGGATGCTAATAACCTAGCATAAAAAGACAAGGTCAAGGATTAGTAGCAAAAGTCTAAGTCAGGATTGAGACTGTATTTAAGAAGGATAAAAGAAGAATTGTGCAAAAAGGTTTGGGCTCATTGTTCCCTGTACAGAGCAAGTTTTCATGATAATTAATAGTAATTAATGAACTCTGAGGAGAATGGATATGAATCAGTTGTGTCTTCATGAAGCAATGAAGAAAAAGGAAAGAAAGTGTAGGATGAAGAAAATCTGGAAAGCATTTCTAAGACCTATAGGATTTGTGCAAGAACATCACACTGAAGATCAAATCATTGGTGTCTGATAAGAACAAGGGCTACTGAAGAACACACTAAGAAGATTTAGACTTGGGAACATATTCCTATGACTGCGGGTAAGAATGTATTCAGAATTAAGTGAAATGAAAGTGAAAAGTGACTGAGAAAGTCATTGCTTTACCTAGTCCAATGTGTTGATAACAGTTCAGTTGGATCAAAGTAGTAGAGTGCAAGTATGTGCCTTTTGCCATTGATGTCAAAGGGGGAGAGAAATCATGTGAAAAAATTAGAAGGAGAAAGAATACAGATGTATAAAGAGAAAGGGTGAGAATCTTGTCTTGATGGTCTATTTAGTTTTTCACATCATATGTTGCCATCAATGACAAAGGGGGAGATTGTTGCAAGTATGTGCTTAACTAGTGTTGTCATTGATGTCAACATATCACTGTTGTCATTGGTGTTAACTGTACCCTTATCTTGTTACTTGCTTGTAATAGGTTAGATGCTTTGTATTCATCCATGTAATTGATTCTTATGTTGAGGATATTGAGAAAATTAGGTCCTCTAGTAGAAACAATGTATTGCATACAAAAGAATAGTCCAAAAGAATGCTCCACATTTTCTGTAGAATAAATATCTTTGTTTGCAGATTGGAAGTTATTTAGAAGTCCATCTAAAGATGCTATGTTCTAAGTTTGAGCCTCTAGTATGAAGGATTGAGTGAGTTATGTTCACTAGAGTGGAAACAACTTTTCTTGTTATGTTTGGTGGTGATAGGGAGAAAGTGTTATGCTCCACATTCCTCTGCATTAAAGTATTTCGGTTTGTGGTTCTAGAGTTAAGTCTAGAATGATGTTATGTGCCTTCAACTTTAATGGTTTGTGATTTGGTGGTTCGCAAGCTATTCTTTCCTTATAACAGTGGCTGATAGTATTGTTCTTGTGCTCCGGTTTGAAGAATTTTCTTGATAGAGTGGTTAGAGATTGTGTGGTTGTTCTTGGTGATTACAATGTGCATGTGGATGCTCCCTGATCATGTTCCTACCTTTGGATTGGTCCGCAAAGAGAAAATTAGATTGTGAATGGAGAATGTTCTTAGCAGACCTAGTGTTCTCACTAGTCTTGGCTGACTTGGTTGACTTCATTAATTGTGGAGATGCCTTGAAGTTTGTGGAAGTGTGTTGTGGCATGAAGAATTGTGTTTGAGTCCCAGCTAAGGCTTGGCATGATCCGCATACATCTTTAAATATTTTCCTTAGCAAATTTGTATTAGGTTCAGACCTATTCTATGTATGTTTGTAATGCCGACCTTGGAGATTGTTCCAACAGTTGATGAATGTATTGCCGACCTTGATGTACATTCCAAGGTTGATAACTTGTATAAAGACTTGTCATGAATTGCAAAAAATAATGACGAGTGTGCGAATATGAGGAGATAAGTGCGAAGGTGTGAAAGAGCAGAGAAAAGAAGTTTTATTGTGCTTCAAAGGAACTGAACTCAGGCATGGAGTAGATGCTACTTAATCAGTTCACCATTTTGGCAGTGAGCCATTCTTTGTAGTGAACCTCTATTTTTGGTATTGATATAACTTATATATTTCCATGGGCTAACACCCACCATGGTTTTTCCCTTTTAGGGTTTTCCACGTAAAAATCTGGTGTCTCTTGGGTTGATTATGTTATTGTGTTAAGATTCTCATTTTATGCTTTCATGGTTATATCAGAATATAAGTAATTTATAAGTTGATGTTCATAATTGCTTAAAAGTTTTAGGACAACTAATTCACCCCCCCTCTCAGTTGTCCTATGCAGTCCAACAAGGACCTGATAGGAGAAGGTTCAAAGGAACCTGTTCTAATTGTGTAGGTGGACATAGAGCATTTGAATGTAATCAAGGGAGTACAAGCAAGAGGACATAGAACAGTGGAAGAGCAACCTATGCGGAAGAAGAACTTGTTGGATCACCTAGTTCAATTGGTAAACCTAAGAAAGAAGAATCACTTTTGATCAGGAGAGCACTATTTCAAACAGAGGCAAATCAGAAACCACCACTGAGGAAAAGTTTGTTTAGAACTAGATGCAAATCAGGAGGTAAATGTTGTAAAGTTGTAATTAATAGTGGTAGTTCTTATAACCTAGTTTCAGAAGATATGGTGACTAAGCTAAAGTTGGAAAGATTGAAACACCCTAATCCCTATCAGATAGCATGGATTCAGGATAATCATAAAGTACTAGTGAGTGAACAATGTTTGGTGAAATTTCATATTGGATCTTATCATAATGAAGTTTTGTGTGATATTATGCCTATGGATGTATGTCATATCTTGTTGGGTAGACCTTGGTAGTATGATAGAAAAGCTATACATGATTGGGGAAAAAATACATACACTATAACATCAAATTTAAAGAGTATTACTTTGATTCCTTTGGAAGATGACCCTAAGAGTGAAGTATGTGGAAATGCTAGAATCTATTCAATAGATGGAAGAAAATTTATGGATGGTTTGAGATATGAGAATATGTGTTATGCTTTGATCGCTAAGAAGCCTGAAACATTGAAGAAGGAGATTGAAGAATCACAACTGGAGGAGATAATTGGATTGTTGACAGAGTATGGAGACATCATATTAGACAATGTACCTGAAGGATTGCCACCAATCATGAGTATCAGTCATCACATGGACCTTATACTTGAAGCTAGTTTGCCTAACAAAGAAACATGCATAATGACACTGGCAAAGAATGAAGAACTTGTTGTGCCTTGCACACACGCCCCATTTTGCCAAATGGAGACCCCTTCTTTTGCTTTGGCTTGGAGTCTCAGTCTTTCTTGATTATGATGATGAGAAAGTGAATTTGTGCTTAGAGTGCATGATTTGTTCCAGATTTGAGTGCTTTGCATGTTTGGAGTGATTTGATGTCTTTCATGATTGATTTGGAAGTGTCTTGAGTGGTCTTGTGCTTAAAAAATAGCCATTTGTTGCCTTCTGCATTAGAATTAGGTGTTACTACCTTTTGCTCAAAAATCCTGTCACTGGATATTGCCCTTGAAATTGCTACTACAGGATGTGTCATGTTGAAATTCCTAGTTTCTAGGACTTAGAGTTACAAAATCATGTCAAATTCCACAGGATTTCACTAAAGGGTTTACATACTTTCATCCCGTCGCATGGTCGTGAAGCCCCAATTTGGCTAAGTTTGAAACCCTAAAAATCTTGTAAAATGGCTAAGTCTGAAATCTGGTGGAACCATAAAATTTTAGAATCTGCATATGAAATCCTATGGATCTGGAACCTATCTCAAACAACTTGAAAGTATATTTTAAAATATTTAAAGTATACTTCAATATATTTTTACATATGCTTTCACCCTAGCCAATTCAAAATCTAGCACTAAAAACAGCCTCTACCGACCTTTGCGATAAAAACCCACTTCGTAGACTTGTGCTGAAATAGCCTTCCACCGACTTAAGTCATGTAGGCTAGTCAGTGCTAAAACTCATGCTAGTCAGTTGCATTGAAAATCCCTGCTAACTAAGCCTTTTATGTTTTAAGCTAAAAATTGACCTTACCAACTTGCGCTAGAATCCACCCCGACCGACCTTATGAGATGCTATTAGTTAGTCCAAGCCCAAACTCGTGCAAGTCAATGGCACCCAAAAGTAGCACAAAAGTATTTTGCACTAAAAATGAACCTTTCCGACCTACACTAGAATTGCATTGCACTGACTTTTAGTCGGTAGACCCCAAAATCCCTGCTAGGTTGGTAAACCCCAAAATTAGCGCTTTTTGGTATTTTGGCCCAAAAATTGAGTTTTTAAAGGTATAACTTGGATTTGCTTGATAGATTTGAATTGTGTATCTATTTTTCACATCATGATGAGCATTTTATCAAGTTTGTGTGTATTTTTGGTACATTTTATGACAATTAATGCCACTGTACATGAAAAGTCCGTGACCCCCAAAAATCTGGCTTTTTACAGAAAATGCTAGAAAAACATGAAATAAAAGTCTGCAAATGGGTTCTATTGACCCCAAAAACTTACCTAATCATCATATTGGCCAAATGGGTACTCAAAAATGATGAAAAATGCAAAAAATCATGTGAAAATCACCAGATTTAAGAGGTTGTTTATAAGAAGGTGACATTGACAATGAGCTATTTTTGATTGATCCATGACTGCAAATGGACATGTTTTGATCCAAATTGATGGAAAATGACTTGTTTATGATAAAATTGATGCTTGGTCTTGTTTATTGTAGGTCTAAGAGTACAAAGGAGCCAACTAGAGCCGTCTTGGAAGGATGAACATACAGAGGTACCTTGCTGATCCAGAGATGCAGAATTGACATTCTATCAACCAAAGTGCTACTGCATATGCAAAAGGAAGTCAGTATAATGTCTAAGATAATAAACACAAGTCTTAGGAGCTGAAATACATATAAGATCATGCCAAATCACTGATGTTCCTACAGATCCAGTCCAGTGTCTAAGTGATCCAGTCTGGGGGTCATAACTCCTAGCTATTCTATCAGAATTTAAACTTCTTAGACTCATTGGAACGATAAACTGATTATCTAGTTTGAGCTACCTAGATGCTAAGGCTTAGAGAAGTTTTGAGCCCCCATTCCACTCTGAAGGGCTCTGAAAATACAATTTACTACGATGTAGAAAATACCAAAAATTATATTTTTGATATTTTCCCAAAAATACTACTCAAATGACCATGGACTGGATCACCAAGACATGCATACAACTGTTCCAGCAGTCCAGTCATTAAGAATTAGTCCATCAAGCATCCAGTTGGATATATCCTCACTAATAATGTGCCACATACCCCTTTTGGTCCATTCAACACTTAGAATCCCGTGAATCCACATCAGCTCAAATTTTCAAGCATCATGTGACTCTATTTTGGCTTTATTAGGCCTTGAAAATTGACTTTTCATCATGTATAACCAAATGGGTATCCATTTTGTCTGGATTCAATGTATTTGCAAGCTATATTTTATCTTTTTCCTACAAAATAAAGGTAAATCCAAAAATGTAACAAACTAATGTATCTCATTAAATGCCATGTAATCTGGACCATTGGTGTCGATTTAATCTCCAATGTCCATTAAAAAACTCGGTATGGTGCCTTGTCTATAAAAGGGCCATCCTTTTCTCTCATTTAAGAGAGAGATTTGATGCCAAATTGTTGACATTCTACCATTTGAAGTAATGCAAAGCAAGTTTTTGTAGGTTTTCTGAGAATTTGTGTATTGTGTTCCTTACTTGGTTTTTATGGTTCCCTTCTTGCTCTCCCATAGTTAGTTGTGCTTTATAATGTTATGGTTTGCTGAAAGTATTTGATGAATGCCCTAGTCCATACTTTTAGTTATTTGCTAATGGTAGATAGTTGTGTAAAGTTAGTTTGGACTTATCAGTTGTGCTTAGTTCAATTACATTTTGTGAGTTAAATTGCGCCAGTCATTGGGTATTTAATGAATGAATGTAATCTAAAAATTTTCTAGATTTCCATTGAAGATAGCACCATTTTCTACAGTACTGGAACACCTATTTTAGTTTGGTAACTTAGAAAACTAGTTAAAGTTTCAAAGCATTTCTCTACTTAAAGTAAAATCTATGTATTGTGAATATCACTTAGGATTCCTCTAAAACCCTATACCTTTTGTATTTTCTTAAAAAACCTTGGTTAAATTAGGAATTTCAGTAGCATTTTACATTGTTTATCAGCTGAAATCTTGAAGGGTTTATGTGTATCTGCTATTCCAACTTGAAGATCTATAGATTGCATGTAAGACCCCTTGCTAGCATAGCTAGACATTCCACTGAAGTTATTCCAAGCAAGATAAGACCTAGCTGTATTATCCTTGGAGTAGTCTTACCTAGGGTAGGATACTTTTCAAGAGAGGTGTGAAACCAACAATCACACCTGCATTGCTGCATGCTAAAATGACCATCAACAGAACTGAATAGACAGATACAAGAGTTGTTGAGGAAAGGTTTGATCAGAGAAAGTTTGAGTCCTTGTGCAGTACCTGTAGTGTTAGCACTGAAGAAGGACATAGAATAGAGAATATGTACAGACTCTAGAGCAATCAACAAGATCATAGTTAAGTATAGATTTACTTTACCTAAGATGGATGACATTATGGATTGATTGAGTGGAGAAAAATATTTCACAAAGATAGATTTGAAGAGTGGATACCATTAGATTAGAATCAGAGAAGGAGATGAATCTAACACTTCTTTTAAGACAAATGAAAGACTGTATGATTGGTTAGTGATACCTTTTGGATTGACAAATGCACTGAGTACTTTCATGAGATTGATGAATGAAGTTTTGAATAAATTCTTGGGTAAGTTTGTTATTGTATATTTGGATGACATTCTAATTTTGAGTAAGACAAAAAAAGAACATTTGTGGCACCTGAGACAAGTATTGTAGAGACTAAGAGAAGAGAAGTTGTTGATAAACATCATGAAATGTAGTCTCATGAAGGAAGAATTAGTACACTTGGGATTTGTGATTTTTGTGGAAGGATTGAAGATGGACCCTAATAAAGTGAGAGAAATTATTTAATGGCCTACAATGGAGAGCATTGGAGAAGTTAGATCATTTCATGGATTGGCTAGTTTCTATTGAAAGTTCATCAAAACTTTTAGTTCATTTTGTAACCCTATGATAGATACAATAAGAGGTGATAGAAAAGACTTTAAGTGGACATCAGGAGTAGATAAAAGTTTTGAATTATTGAAGTAGAAAGTGATAGAGTAACTTGTTTTGGCATTACTAGATTTCAATAAGGTATTTCAAGTAGATTGTGATGCAAGTGGGAATGCAATAGGTGCAGTGTTAAGTCAAGAAGGTAGACATGTAGCATATTTTAGTGAGAAGTTGAATGATGCAAGGAGAAGATATTTTGTTTATGATCAGGAGTTCTATGCCATAATACAAGCCTTGAAGAAATGGAGACATTATTTGTTGCCTAAGGAGTTTGTGTTGTATACAGATCATCAAGCTATGCAATATTTGAATAGTCAAGGTAAGTTGAATCAGAGACATATGAGATGGGTAGAGTTCATGCATAGTTACACATTTGTAATGATGCATAGGAGTGGGAAATCAAACAAAGTTGCAGATGCATTGAGTAGGAGAAGGAACTTGCTGACAAAGATGAGAGTTGAAGTGTTGGGATTTGATGAAATGAAGAACATGTATAAATAAGATCTTAATTTTGTAGAACCTTATAAAGCATGTAAGGAACCTGTTGTGATAGATAGGAGTAAGTGGTTGGACTATTTCATTCAAGAAGATATGTTGTTCATAGGAAATCAATTGTGCATACCTAGGAGTTCAATGAGAGACAATTTGATCAAGGAGAAACATAGTGGTGGATTAACAGGACATTTTGGCATTGATAAGATAGTGGCCTTGATAAGTGAAAATTACTTTTGGCCTCAAATACATAAGGATGTTAGGAAATTTGTGTAGAGTTGTAGAGTTTGTCAAGTTGCAAAAGGGAATAGTTAGAATATTGGATTGTATAAACATTTGATAATACCTGAGAGACCTTGGGAAGACATAAGTATAGATTTTTTAATGGGATTTCCAAAGACACAGAGGACACAATTCAATATTTGTAGTGGTGGATAGATTTTCAAAGACGGTAGATTTCATACCTTGTAAGAAGACAACTGATGTAGTGCATGTAGCTGACCTATTTTTCAAGGAGATTGTGAGATTGCATGGATTAACTAAGAGCATAATTTCACATAGAGACACAAGATTTGTTGGATACTTTTGGAAGACACTCTGGAAGAAGGTGAAAGATAGATTTGAAATTTAGTTCAACATTTCATCCATAGATTGATGGATAGACAAAGGTAGTGAATAGGAGTCTAAAAAACTTGTTGAGATGTTTGGTTGGAGAGAAGGCAGGAAGTTGGGATTTGATTCTTTCATAGGCAGAGTTTGCATACAATAATTCAGTGAATAGGAGTATCGGAAGAATATCTTTTGAGATTGTTATTAGAGTAAACCCTAGAGGAGTAGTAGAGTTGAGAGATATTAGTATGGAAGATAAGAGAAGTGCAGAAGCAAAAGAATTTTAAGGACATATGGAGACAATGCATAATTAGGTGAAGAAGCATTTGGAGGAGATGAATAGTAAGTATAAAGAACAAGAAGATGAGAAGAGAAGACATAAAGAATTTGTAGTTAGAGATGAAGTGATGGTATACTTGAGAAAACAAAGATTTCTAGTTGGGACTTATAACAAGTTGAAGATGAAGAAGTTTGAACCATGTAGGATACTCAGAAATTTTGATTCAGGAAATATATATGAAGTGGAGTTACTAGAGACATTAGGTATATCACCTATTTTCAACATTGCATATCTATATCAGTATCATGAAGTAGAGTTCAGTGATAGTATTGAAGAGGACATGAAGAAGTAGTTACCACAACAAGCACTAGAGTAGATTAAAGACATTTTGGATAGCAGAGTTGGACACAGCACCAGAGGAAGACAATACAAAGAACACCTTGTGAAGTGGAAAGGCAGACTAGAAGAAGACTCATCTTGGATTTCTTAGGCTGAGGTGGACCATCTTTATTTTCCTCTAGTCCCAACAAAGTGAGGAGCTCACATTTTCAATAACCTTAGATGCCTAATGCAGGAGCATCCCTGGTTCAAGAGAAATCTTGTATCAACCAAAAACATTTGCATTTCAGTTTGTTTGCATTTTGTTTCTTTTCAGTTTCTAGTTCAGTCAGTAGTAGTTTCTGTATTTTGGTCTGCATTCTATTGCAGTTCCATTTTAGACCATGTGGAGCTAGACTTAGTATCTAGACACATTCAGGCACATCATATCCAAAATTCATAACATTTGGATCAGGTACTAGTAAGATATCGCTATCTGAAGATCAACTATTTTATGAAAATAGAGCATCCTGATAGTCTCAGATAATTAGCTGAAGGAGAAGACTTGCAGAGCATTTCATGACTTGCTAAGTTCAAAGACACATCATTCAATGTTATTTGGTTCATGGCTGACCTTCCTTGTGATCCACACATCATTCCATTCATTTGCAAAGGAGCTCTATTCAATTAGGTCTGACCTACCCATGTACACACGTTACAACTCTTCATTGGAGTTTGTGATCTTCCTTGGTTGATGTGAAAGAATCATATGTTCCGGAGATGATATATAATTATGTAATAGATACCTATGAAGGTAGTTAATAGAGAATTCAATAGTTTATAGTTAGTTCATAGATGATAGTTTGAATTTTGTGCAGAGAAACTTCAAAGCCATATCTTGTGCATATTCTGTAATCAGGCCTGTGAGCCCTAATTGTAAGCCCACATGTTGCTAGCTAATTTGTATTTGAATTTTATGATATACTGAATGACTAAAATTGCATTTGCTTCACATATTGAGTTGTTTCCATTGTGTTTACTTTTGCTGCATAGTCTGGACTGTTATCTTTGAGGACCCTCCTAGTCATGATTGCACCAATTTGGTTGGATGGATGAAGGTTATGACCTTAGAGAATGGATTTTAAAGTATTGGACCCAAGGATAGGCGATGATGAAAATTTGGTGAAAGAGAATAAAGATTTAGCTTTTAAGAGAATAAAATCTCAAAATTCTAAATCTAAAGATAATGATATGAATATGGTAAGATATAGGTTTTTTTTAGCTTTAGAGAATAAATCTCAAAAAGTTGTAAACCTAAGGATGATTGATGATAAATATATTAATATGGATGGGAAACCTTAGAGGTTAAAACCCCCAAGATAAATGGATAAATTGATTTTCAAAAATTTTGGACCAAAGAGGATAGTGGGAACAGATGAAGCAAGATGGTTTTGGGGATGTAGGTGAAGAATGATTTTGGAGTGAATTTAAAAGGGATGATGATGTTACTAAGGTATTCTCAAGATGGTTTTGGGATAGTAATCAACCAAGGAAGACCTTAGATGATTTAGATAAATGGATTTTGGATGACAACCAACTAAGGAAAAACCTTAGGTGATTTGGATGTTTTGGATGATTAAAGATTTTGATGATGTTTAGAGAGGGTGCTCAAATCAAAAGTGAGCTTGAATAAATCTAGATCTTTGGATTATGAAAAGGATGTCCTTCTTTACTTAAGGTAGACTTATGACCTTAGGTAAAGAGGGCATGATTGTTTTACTTGGAGGTAGACTAATGACCAATAAGAAAAATGGGATAGGATGGTAAGATCTAGCTTTAAGTTTTGCACAAGAATTGATTTAAGGTATGGTTTTGGATGTTGATTGATGTTTAGATTTTTGGATGATTTTGATTGAAGAGTTGATGAATAGAATTTGGATAAGATTTGTTGGATGTTGGATTTGAGATGAACTTTGGAATGGATAAATAAAAGGTCCAAAGGTGAAAATCAAAATGTAGGGTTAGGTTGGATTATGTGGAGATGACAAAAATGGATTATGGTTAGGCTTGGTGATTGATTAATGTTATGAGATGATGGGTCCAATAGTCAAAGTGATTATCTCTAAGGTCAAAATGGGAGTATATGGGTGAATTTAGGCAAAATGGTTGTGGATGATGGTCAAAGGTGAATTAGGGTTTTGATGGATTTTGACAAGGTGAGCACAGATTATGACTGGGCAGGACTCAAAGTTTCCAATATGATTTACCAGACACATGTGAGGTTTAGTTTCTAGATGGTGTCAAATTTTAGTGATAAAGTGTTGAAATAGAGTGAAATGGCACCAAAAATTAGACAGATGGCACCAAAACAATAAAATATGATGCCAGAGAAAATGGCACCACAGGGGAATTTTTAGGCACCAAATAGAGAAGTTGTAGTGCCAAAGTGAGACAACGTCTTGGATTTTGTCTAGGTTTTTGGTAATTTATTGGAAAATTTTGGATTTTGGTCTCAAACTTTTGGATTTTGAAGGTCAAATGGTTGATTTTGAAGGCTCAAATGTTTGATGATTTGGTTCTTCAAATGGTTCAAGTGGTTTTTCGATAATGTCGATGAGATTTCTTGGCAAGCATACAAACAATCCAAACAAGAGGACACAATGGCCAAATGTTTGACGGGAAGTACAAGTGTTATGTGTATGTTTAATAGCCACTCAAGGCCAAATTTCCATAGGTCTAGACACAATCAAATACACTTGAAAACAATTCTTAGTCTATCTAAGGTCAATGACAAATGACAGCTTGTTCAACCCACACTTGGAATCTTTGTTGACTCAATGTCATCACACATAAAGCAGGTGTGTACATTATTTTGTCTTTGTAAGAGATGATACGTAGGGGCCTCTAGGACTGGAAGGATGACCCAATCACCCTCTCCTTAGAAAGCCAACAAGTGACTTATGCTAAGCTAATGATTTTTGTCTCATCTCAAGGGAGCCTTATGGTGAGTAATCTTGGGGGCATTGTATCCTTGCATTGAACAAGACATCAATAGGTCAATAGGGTAGGCTTCTAACTTAAGGTGCCTAGTGGAAATTCAGAGACTTAACACTTATTCATGCAGCAGTGACTCACTTAAGAGACTATCCTAGCCACTTACATCAATCCTTTTGCAAGGAGAGAATGGGGTTGACGTATCACATACACAAGTGTATGAATACTTGGGAACTGTCAGAATAAGAATACTTCACCAAGAAGTCTTCAACTTTCGCCTAAACCATTTATATAGTGGACTAGATTGAAAGCACCACTTAGAGTCATCCCTTGGGGTGATTACCTCTTTTCCCACCAGGGAAGGCTCTCCTAAAAGATAAAAGAAAGAACAATTTCTCTTAGACCCAAGATCCTTTGAAAGGTGAGGGGAGAGGATATTTTTGTTCTATCTTTTGGGATCTACTTAACAAGGATGTGCAAATGCACCAAACACACCAAACAATTTAAGTTATTTTTAAGCACCAAATGATATGTTCCTAAGTTTGAACACACAAGTTCATTTTAGGTGCACCAATTCAAAATGTTCCTATGATAACAATGCACACACACATAAAAGGGAAGTCCTACAAGGAACATGTTAGCAGTTTGATGTTTATGACTTTGACAAGCATTTTTTTTCCTACAAAATATGTTAGCAATCTGCATAGACCCCAAGAAGTTGTTATGAAAATGGCACCAAAACAGAGAGAAATGACACCACGAATCACATAGATGGTGTTAAAATCAAGCAAAATGGTACTAAAGAAATAGTAGACAGCATATAGATTGACAACGGGGAACAAAATTAAAATAGGACCACAGATGAGTAAATGCCGCCAATACTAAAGATAGCACTAAAATGTGTTAAAATGATGTCAAAACACATTTATACCTATGCTTACCCTATTGGTAGACAAGATGGCATCAAACTGTGTGTATATGGTGCCAAACCGTGACAGTCTCCCAAAAACCTGCTTAAAAACACATTAGTCTTAAAAACATCAACTCAGAACAAGTTAGAAACTCCTTCCCCTACCAAGAAACACTGAATAGACCAGATTAGAGGTAGGGAATATATTAATACAAAGCCAAATATGCTAGGGTTAGATGAAAAAACCACTACATGCATCCCTAGAGAAATTTTGACATTATGCCTCCTTATACCTATGTCATTCTAATAAAACAGAGAGGAAAAAGGTCTAAAACTTGCTAAAAACCCCTAAAACACCTAAAAAATGATTTTCAATCTTGAAATGTTAGCACACAGTCATTTAAATATGGCACCAAAATAGAGGGTTATGGCACCATAAATCAAACAGATGGTACCAATCAGTGGAAAGATGGTGTCAAACTGAGAGGTTTTGGCACTGAACCTTTGAAAACCTTATTACTTCACAAAAAATCAAACAAAACAAGTTAAATAGGGACCATGGTGTCCCACCGGGCATGCCAAATGAAGAACAAGAAAACAAGGGTTAAAAACACCAACAAAATGCATAAAACACACACATTTATACCTTAAAGTCTTCCTCCTCCTTGATAAGGTTGAGAGCTTAGCACCCAAAAGATCTTGCTTCACCCATGGCCATATTTTCAATGTGAAATGCTCTCAAAACTCAAATCCAAGTCACTATAGCCTAACTAAAGATGAGGAGATGATAGAAATTTTAGCATAATAATTCTACTCATGAATTGGATGATAAAATGGCTTGTGAGAGCTTGTATTTATAGGGAAATTGGAGGGAGATTTGATCCAACAGTGGAGATTCAATGTTTAGATCAATGGATGAGGTTGATTGCAAGATGGAGGACTTGGATTTAGTCAAGAAGATTGGATGGATGAGAATAAAAGTGAATTTTTAATTCACATTGGGAAGGGGTTTGCATTAATGAAGATTTGGACAAGTTGGATGAAGGGAATAAAAGTGAATTTTTAATTCACATGGGGAAGAGTCCCATTAATGGGGACTAAGACAAGTTAGGTAAGAGCTCATTTAATGGAGTTTAGGACAAGTGAGAATAAAAATTACCTTATGTGGAATAAAAGTTAAATTTTTATTTGTGAGGTGTGGGAATGAGTGTTAAACGAGGTTTGACCAAGCTAATCAAGGAGGTTAGCTTAATTAATATGGCTGGAGAAAATTTGTAGATCAATTAATTAGGGGTTAAAATTAATTAAATAATGATCTATTTAATTAATTTTAGGTCTAGGGGTCATGTAGGCTAGGGTAGCTAATTAAATAATAGGTATTTAATCAAATAGGTTAGGGGCAAGCTAATTAGTAGGTTTGATTAATCAGATAAACATAATTTATCTAATTAATTATGTTTAGGGAAGTGGAGAATTTAACCAAATAAATATTTGTCATATTTATTTAATTAATTGGGCTAATGTTAGTAAGTGTAACTATTGAACTAATTAAATTAATTCAATTTTAGGGATTAAATGATGAAGAAAAGGTGAATAATTCAAGTGTTGGATGAGGTAATTAATTAAATAAAAATTTAATTAATTAATTACAAGAGAAATTAGTGATATGGGTCGGAGGATGGTTAGATGGTTAAGACTTTTTTAGGTGTCTAGAGTGCATATTGCAAAAAACTAGAACATGATGATTATAAGTGTTATAAGAAGAAAATTGATAAGTTGACTCACATTATTCAACAACACAATAATAAATTGCTAGCATTCATGTCACCTAGTCCATCCTCTTCTTTGACACCATCATCATCTACACAAATAGGGACAACATGCATTGCTTGTTGCAAGTATGTGCTAACCGATGTTGTCATTGATGTCAACATGATTGTGTTGTCATTGATGTCAACTATGTCTTTTGATATTGTTGATTGTTGCTTGATTGAATTTTCATGTTAAGGTGATTTGAATGACTTGAAGAAGTGTTGATGATACTAGCATATTGTTCATATTTCTGAGTTTCCAAGTGCTTTTGAAAAAATTTGCTCTCCAAGTGGAAACAATGTGTTGCAAAGTATTTTGGCTTGCAGGATACTGCCTAAGTTTTTGCTCTGCATTTCTTCTATATTGAAGTCTGGAGTATGAAATTTGGAAATGTGATTTGGATATGTGTTAGAGAAGTGTTTGAAGATGCTAAATCTAGAATTTGGTGGTCCGGATCCCTATGTAGTAGAAGTTATGTTCACCAGTTTGAAAACTGTATTTGACAGAATTTTTGAGTTGTGTAGAGGTGTCTGGGAGAAAGTATTTTGCTCCACATTTCTCTGCAAAGTGATTTTAGGTGATACGGTTCTGGACATTTGTTTATAAGGTCCTTAGCTATCTTCATTCCAAAGGATTTGTGATTTGGTGCTCTGAAAAGTAGGTTATTGAGTAGCAGAACTTAGCAGTGTTGATTGTAAGTTGTCTTCAAGTGAGATTTGTTGTCTTCAAGTGAAACTTGTTGTAGCTAGATTTGTTGGCTCCCAAGTGATTTTATATTGTTCACGGATGTCTCCAGATTATGTTAAAGGCTTGTTCTTGGTCCACAAGCTATGATCAAGTTTTTAGAAGCGTGTATCTAAGTATTCTTGGTGTTGTTGGAACTGGGAATTCCCAGTCAATTTTTGCAAAAAATTTCACGATCCCGTGATGGAAAAATCAATTTCACTACTCAAAATTTTATAATTGGCCATAGCTATGCACTAGAACAAATCATATCAAAGGATTAATGCCGACATACCTACTTTGTTGTGTTGTTTTATTCAAATTCCTAGTGCTTAATTCAAATCCCCAGTGATATCACTTCAAACAACTTTGTAGTTTGGATTGTATCTTTTTGAAGCACACAGAACATACATCGACCAACTCTATACTCTAGATGAGATTAGATATGTCACACCAAAGTCATGCAACAATCACAAATCCTTTGATATGATAATTTCATTAACAAGGAGTTATTCCAACGTAGTGAGTGGGCCCTTCTCTATGACTACCACTTCAAGGATTTCAAAGGTAAGTTCCACACTCATTGGTTGGGACCTTACAAAAATGAGCATGTCTTTGAGAATGATGTTGTCAAACTACACGCTGTGGATTTAACCCGAATGGCTTTGGTGGTTAGTGGACATTATTTATGCTTGTCCAAGGATGAGTTCATTAAACAAATTAAGATGAAAATTGATGTCAAGGCTGTGAGATGCACGTCAAATGTCCAACTTGCAATATTGGTCCCCACCATTCCCTTTTCTTGTTCTCTTCTATGTGATAATTTCTCGACTGAGGATGATTTCCCATTTTTAGTTGGGGAGTCTGTGCTTGCCTTGTAGCATCTGTGTTTGCATCACTAGTTGATACAACATCTACCAACTTCCCTCTATTGAGTTGCATCACGATGGTATGTAGCAAAGATAATAATGACATAGGTTGTCATGTTACCTAGGTCATCATGAGAAAATAAGTAATTAAGAGGTGAAGAATAGTAAATAATTTTGTGGCATCTGCCAATTTGAAGACATTGTTTATAAATACTCTTGAAGCACCGAACCTCTAAGGCATGTGGATGGGCATTGATATTATTTGAAGATATTTGCAACAGCAAATAAGAATCAGATCTGAGCAAATACAATCTGCTATCCTTGGCATCTTAGAGGTTGATGACATCTTTGAAGGTAGTGATTACATTCAAAAGATTTGCTTAGACTCTGGAAAACAACATCAACTATTGGAGGGGCGCTTGTGGATTTGAATATAGAGATCTGCCTTCTTTGTAACATCGATCCTTCTTGGAGACTGTGATTCAAGCAATAAGACAATGATCCATCATTGAAGGATAGCGATCTGGACTTGTCAGTGGCAGCAACATCATTCAAGAACCCTCAACCACCACGCTCAGTTGGAGAAATTACAAGTTCTGTCTTTATCAGCAAACCAGAGACAAATGCTATATTCATTATTGTCATTATAATGTGCAAATCCATGTTGCAATTCACATCTTGAAGGTTGCCATATTTATTGTCATAGATTTACATTTCATAATTCATAGATTTGTGTTGGAGACAATTGTAATTGGCAAAGTTAGTTTAGTTTATTTGCATAATAGAAAAGAACCAGAAAATATCATATCAAACCTAGACCGGCACATTACTACAAGGTTAAGAGATTTTGGTTTATGAAAGGGGACATTACATCCCGTCATCACCATATTCCCCACATCCGTCAGCACCATATCTCCCACAAATCAAGTGTGATAACAAACCCCCGCAATGTCTCCGGCTCACGTGAAAATGTTTGAAGGCAAGTCATGGTTTGACGCTCAGCTGGATACTTCTAAAACACAAAAGTATACACAGAGTTTAGAAAGTCTTTTGGCATGATTTATTTGTATTATTATAGCATGAGATAATTTGAAGCGCTTCAATGCTCTACAAGGCTCGTCCACTACTTGCAATACCTTTAAAAAAATAATGATCTGATTGCAACACGAAAAGAACAAATGATTGATGTTTATATGCAATCATGTGGAACTGTGGACAAAGCATACGAGCTATTAATGTTCGCACCCATAGCAGAACCAAGGTATTCCAGTTTCCACAGCAAGTGACGATATCTCAGATTAACAATTTAGAAATTCTTCCTGAATATGACAAATTGAACGGACTTTCTCTGAGAAATGATGAGATTCAAGATATTCAAAAATGTGAACATTCTATTTTGAGGCAATTAGTGTGGGAAGCTGCACTTTCAAAACCGGCAATTAATTCAGAACTTTTGAGGGAAAGTGTTGACCAAAATATCGAACAGTATTCTATACCACTTTCTTCAACAAGTAGTTTTGCTTAGGGTGGTGATGATATGAATTCAACACGAGTACAGCTAAGGTTACAGGTGTTTAGGTCTTTAGAAGATAGTTACAGACTTGGTAATCATTTTATAGCAGACAAGGATAAAATTGGCAAGCAATTTGATAAGAGATCTGCTGCTAATAATTTTCATAATTTACACATCTCAAAAGAACATGCATCAAATGGGCATTTATCCATGAACCATTCGGAATTAGCTGGTTCTGAGATGCGAGAAGACTATTTGTTAGAATTTGAAGATGACAAAGCTGGTGGGGACTTAGTTCAACCATTCTCTCCACTGTTGCTTATGGAGCTTTCCTCATTTTCAGATGTATATGATGATTTGCTAGCACCAATGTCTGAAGCTTTGATCTAGGTTGTCTTGCCCAAAGATGACACATCTTACCAAATGCATTTACTTATGGACGTTGGATGCAGGTTCAAATGAGGCACTAGACAGGCATACAATACAATGCTTTTTCTTTTTAATGTTTTTTGAGTCCACTTTGATTTATTGCAGGCAATGTTTCTTGAGGCATACTATATTGTTGGTAGTTCTATCGATTCTTCTAAATTTGTATACATATTCCTTATGAAATGTCATTTCCTATCTTCCAAACAAGTAGAGGAATTAACAGATCATAAATAGTTCAAGTTGCCTTTTTGTGATGTTGTTTGATCAGCTTAAGATCAATGGGATGCTGTTAATATAGATTGTGCATAAACCTGATTTGATTTGTAACACTCAGTCTTTTTATGTTAACTCTAGGAGCATATAATTTTCAATTCTTTTATGAGCAAATATTGATTCTTCTCAGCTAAAAGGAGAATGGAGAAATTGATTGGTGCTTCAGTAGATTTAAAAGTGCCATCTTTGAAGGAACCGTGTTTAGAGGTTATCTCAACTATAACACCCTTTGTTTAAAATTTTACTCCTGAATTCAAAGTTGAAACACCTCATGTCATATCTCAAAATTATTTTCTATTTGAAGAACTACGAGGTGGAAAATGTAAATACAAACTATCCCCAGAATGGAATGAAAAATGAAACACATATGCTTTCACCGAAGATAGAAGAACAATATAATCACATTCCCAGAAAACAAAAGGTGAATAAATGTAATTGAAAAGGGTAAAATTATTAAACAAATATGCAGCACAAACATATTTCTGGGGTAAATATATTCACAGGAAGATATATTAGGGATTTTGCAAGATGAAAAAGGCAAACATTTATTTCAATCATCTCCAGATATAAAATAAATATTTCTCATCAGAATATTTACCAAAGGGGTTACAAGGATGGAGACAAAATATTTTTTCAAGGAATTCACTGGATAGGTAATTATTTTACCTAAAAAATATTTTTGAGGAAGTAACATAAAATGGTCAGGGGACATTTTTCACCGAGCGAATGCAGAAGGGGTAATCATATTTACCCAAATAAATATTTTTGTCCAATGTAAGTGAAAAATATGCAAGTAAATATAAAGAAATGAAGAAAGGCTAATAAGGCATGGGATTAAACTATTTTATCATAAAAAATGACGAAGATTAATTTAAAATATTTAATCTGGAAAAAGTAGCCAATTAAATGTTTTATTTTTCCCATAACGAATTGAGTAGTCATTCCAAAGTCCCTTTTTGAAATTATTGCAGCCCTAAACAGGATATTGAAGAAATTTATTATTAAAACATTTGGGTATGATAAAGTGATAATCGGCGACAGGAAACCCTAAATACATGTCAATGATAGAATATACAATGGGAATAATGGAATGATACCTCACGACACATATCCTAAGGTTCACATCTATACAAATTATATGTTTATATATTATCTAATGATTAAATTGTTTTCTTTGCAGGATTAGGGTTGTATTGAATTCAATGAAGTGGCTCGGGAAGATTAAATATTTTATTCCAGCCTGAGATGATCATTAAGAGAATGCAACTGAATATATCCATTATATCAGTTATTTAAACTACAAAATGAATGTAACGGGTCTGAGGCTTGTTGCATCTCTTTAAATAGAGATCCCAAGACCTGGAGAATAGAGTTAGAATTAGATATTTTTACAAAAGACAATTCAAACATTTTAGGATTAGATTAGGTTGGATTTGATGCAATCTGAGGCCAATTTGATCCTTCTATGCAAATTTCATTCTGAGAAAGGCTATGGTGCATGATACATTCTGAGGCAGCGTTGTTGATGATTCGAATTTGAAATACATTGTGATGGTATCATCTATTTGTTGTTTTTAATTCAATCAATTTAATTATCTCCATGTCATTCATTTTTTGATTATTCAATCTGAATGTGTTAAGGATATGTTCAAATTGTCTGATTACATTTGCTAATTCAGTATAGTTGATTTGATTGGTTTCTCAGAAAGAATTAAACCCTTTCTCATCAATTATAGTAATCTTAATATGTTGAATGGATTACTAAGTATGATTAATTGATTAGGGTTATTAATTTGTCTCCAGAGTTGATCTGATTTATTAATTTGCAAAGTTGAATTGGTTCTTCCCTGGAAGATTAAAATCCTTTTATATTTTGTATTTAATACAATTATGTCCTTTGGATTATTAAGAATGAATTAATAATTTCCTCCTTGCATGTTTGTACAAGTTGCAAATAGTTATATGTGCCAATCAGATCGAGTTATTACCTGATACAAGTTATTTGTTTTTGATATCCTGACTCCGTTGCCCAAATGGACAAAGCACCAGTCTAACTATTGATTCATTATATGTTTAAAATCTTTATTCTATTTTGTCGCTATAGTTTAGTTTTATTTCATGTTAGTTGTTATTAATTTCTGTTAGAATGTAGATTAAATCATTTGCTTTCCTCTAGAAGTAGTTTACAATATTTCATCTAATTTACAAGTATGCCATTGTAATTGGATAAACTAGCAGCAAACTAACATTGATTTAATCATACAACCTACTTTGATAATCAAAGGTTCACCCGCCTAGGTTGTAGCAAGACCTAAAGCATAGGGAGAAGTTGATCGTTAAGGTCAAACTCCAGTCATTGGCTTAAAAATGTTGTAGATTTGACCATAGGGCTTGGAATCCCCTTAGATTCCACAACCTGCATTTTTGAGACCCAACAGGTGTTTGCACAAGTTTGGCCGACTTGGGTACTAACAATCTTTGTAGATGTGTTTCATAGATTGTAGAAGCATGTTGAGGCATGTGAAGATATATTTGGGTCCAAGCTAAGCCATGAAGTGTTCTACCTTCATTTGTTTGCTCCACAAGTTTATTTAGGTCCATACCTAATTTGAATTTTGTATGTTTACCAACCTTGGAGACTGTTCCAAGTGTTGTAGATTATATTGCCGACCTTGATGTATGTTCTAAGGTTGATGATTGGTATAAATAAATGTAATGAATCCATGTGTAGTGTGTGTGGATGCAAAGATGTGAAGATGAAAGTATTTGTGTTGTGAGGCAGCGAAGGTGATATATATTGCACTTCATTAGAACTGAACTCAGGCATGTGGTAGATGCTATCATATCAGTTTATGGCAATGAGCCACCCCTCTTGGCAGTGAGCCACCCTTTAGCAATGAGCCTTTTGCAGTGAGCATTCTTTTGGGCAGTGAGCCTCTTTTATTATTAGTATTGTTACTACATTATATTGTGAGCTAATACTCACCGTGGTTTTTCCCTTTTTAGGGTTTTCCACATAAAAATCTAGTGTTCATGTGTGTATGGTGTTGATGTGTTTAAGTTTTGATTCTACATTTAATGTTTAAACTTCATAACAGATTAAGGGGTTAAAGTAAGTGAATGTGAATGTAATTTTGTTTAAAAGAATTTAAAGTTTTTGATACAATTGATTCACCTCCCCCCTCTCAGTTGTCTTGTTCCTTTAACAATTGGTATCAGAGCAAGGTTCCTTGGAAGAAAGCCTAACAGCTTAAGGTAGATCCAGGATGGTACATAAGAAAGCCATTTCTCAGTTTGATGGATCTGACTATGTCTTCTGGAAGGTATGAATGCAAAGTTATCTTGTTTCTATTGGTTATAATGTCTATAAAATAGTTAAAGATGAATATGAAATACCTAAGGGTGGTCTAAAGACTGCACTTGAGATTAGGGCCTATGAGATTAACGGAAAAGCTAAAAATGCTCTATTAAATGCTTTATCTAACACTAAAATGGCAAAAGTTGTGGATCTAGAAACTGCTCATGAGATCTAGGTGAAATTGAAAAGCATCTATGAAGGTGATGAATCTTTCAAAAAGGCTAAGTTACAAAACTTGAAGACCAAATATGAAACTATGCGAATGTCTGAAGATGAGAACATAACAAGTTACACATAGAAGATTGATGAAGTTGTCATCAACATTAAGGGTCTTGGTGGAATGATAGATGATAAGTATGTTGTAGATAAGGTACTTAGAACTCTTCCCAAATCTTATAGTCACAAGGTGTTTGCCAATGAAGAATTGTTTGATATGGACAAGCTTTGAAAAGATCAATTGCTTAGTAAACTGACTGCTTTTAAGATGAGAGAAATTGGTACTACTGATGGCCCTATGAAAACTCAGACTACTTTTAAGGCCAGGGAAGAAAAGATTGTTAGATCAGATAAGTATTTCATGGAATCAAATGAAAAAGACTTTGATGAGCTTGAGGAAAAATTTGCAAGCAGAATGAAAAGAGGTAGTGGAAAGTTAAGAGGTAAGTTACCTTTCAAATGTTTTAGAAGTGGTAAGATTGGTCACTATGCTTCAAAATGTCCTGACATAGCTTTGAAGATCAAGAACAATGAAAGTAAAGGTAAGATGGTAATAAAGAGTTACTATGTTAGAGATGATGATGGTGTAACTGATGATGAACCTAATTTTGAAGATGGTAATGCTAGTGAATGCTTGTTTATTTCCCTAAGAGAAGAACCTGTTTCTACTAACCTTGCAAGATGTGAGAAGGAAGGAAGACTAGGAGAGTTGTCTGCAGTTCATGTTGCAAAGGAAGATGAATGGATCATTGATAGTAGATGTTCAAATCACATGACAAGAGATAAGATGATGCAGGAGCATCTAGTGGTGTAAGGGTAATCTTGCATCACCCAAAAAGAAGTTAATTCAAAATCATTGTAGTTGTTTTTATTTATTTCCATAATTAGTGTTTCTGGTTCCATAATATCTAGAATAATGATGTAGGACTTTCATTTTTTCCAAAACTGCTAAAAATAGCAACATGCCTATTTTGGAAAGTCTACCTGCTATTTTTGGAAAGTTTGCAGTTGGGCATAGATTGAAGTGAAAACTTGCAGATAGTTACATAATGGAAATATAAGACCTTTAGTGAAGGAATCAGGCAAAGATCATTTGTGAGCTGAAAGATATTAAAGTTTTTGTTTTCTGAAAAGCTCCTAAAATTTTTTGAAATGAGATATGAGGCACTAAAACTTCCCTAAATGTCCCAAAAAGTTGATAGAAATCTATTTACGAATTTTTGGTGTGATAGTTCACATCGCGAGCTTTCTGATGCCTAAAACAATTTATCAATCGGACACTCGGATCAAAAGTTATGCTTCCCAGAAGTTGACCTACTTTTGGAGGGAGTTGTAAATTTCAAAATTTAGCTGGAGGCCACCAAAAACTGTTATTTATGGCTATTTTGGGAACCCTAGGTAGTAGAGTAAAGGAGGAAAGTGTAGAGTCAAGAATAGGTGGGAAAAATAGAAACCCTAGTGGATTTTGGGTTACAGAAGGCTGAAGATTCTAGAGTCTTAAGGTTGGGAAAGCTGTAATGTGTTGTAGCCAGTAGGGGATTCATCCTTTGATTGTAATTAGGATTCTGTAATGTAATGAGTTGCCTAGATCAATAAAAGGGTAAGTGCAAAAAGATGGGGGGCCAAAAAGTGGCCAAAATAATTTCAAAAAAATTTAAGGCATAACGCGCTCGCGTTATGGCTTGGTAATGACAAGCCATAGGCTCGTCATTACCAAGCCATAACGCGAGCGCGTTATAACGCGAGCGCGTTATAACGCGAGCGCGTTATGGCCAACTATAAATTAAAAAAAAGCAAGTCAATTTCATTTCACTCCCATTTTCTCCTCTGCCCGCGGGCCTCCAAACCCTCAAAAACGCGCTCGCGTTCTGCAAAACACCAATCAACACAAAAATCTTGTCAATTCATCGCCAAAATGCCGCCACGACGTCGAGCACGCCAAAGAGGTGAGTTATCTTTGTTTTTTTGTTTGAATTTCTTTCTATATAGGTAGGTTTTTGTTGATTTTTGATGTATATTTTGTTAATTGTTAGGAAATGTTAATGCACCTCCTCCTCCTCCTCAAAATCCACAAAATCCTGAGGAGGAAATACCTGCAGAACAATAACCTCCTCCATTCATTCCTTGACATGCCCCTGGAACACAAGATAATATAATAGGGCAAATTGAAAACAACAAAAAACAAATTGAAGATATAATTGCAAGGTTGAAAGATCCTTCCACTTCAACCTTGCATAGGTCCACGCTTGCCGAATCTCTTGAGTCTATGTTAACAAATGTAAATTCAATTAGCAAGCAAATAACTAGTTGGACCGATAAAAAGAGAGAGTTTAGAGATTACTATGCAGATAAATTATCATACCAAGATGTCAAAAAATTACAAATTACAAATTACAAAAGTAAACTTGTGTTCAATTTTCACAAACCCACAAACAAATCAACCTCCACCCATTACATGCAAGAGGTTCCCTATCCATTGGTGCAACAACCAAGCGATAAGGGACAATTTCGGGCAGAGGTGGTGGATGGTTTTTGACCATCCTCCATGCAATAACAATGAGGTCCCGCAATACTTTTTGAGGAAACTCTACTCTGAGTTTGTCCTCAATAAAGTGCCAAACTATTTTGATATGCGGGACTTCCAGGGTAGAGGTGGGGGCTCAGCACAGGATAGACCAGGGGCACGTCTTGACCCACAGCGGGTAGTGAGATGAGTAATCAGCAGACCAGCCCACAAGCATGTTTCTATCCCTTCCATTGTGAAGGAGAGTATTGAGGTCGATACACTGAGGTCGATTAGTGCCTTGACCCAGAGCATCATAGAGCATGCTGATCCTGCAACACAGAGTGGGTTGGGAGATAGTGCGAGGAGTAGGGTCCCACCGCATACTTGCTAGGCTTGCAGGTCAGCCTGTGGTTATGACCCCATGGACAGTCAGGACGCAGGTGCACAGGCTACATCTGCAGCTGAGCAGATGGTGATGACAGATACCCTCCTGAGTGAGACTTTCGGCCTTGATACTCAGGTAAATATTAGCAAGTTTATTGAATTTAATTTATTAAATTTTATTTTTGAAATACAAGATTAACTAATTTAAATTGATGATTTTAATGAAATTTTAGGGTCATAGCATCGATGCAGTTTTCAGTGGTTCTCCACCTACATTTTTCACTAGATCATCTACTGTCGAGGTATGTAACTAGTAAATAATTATAAATATTACATGTGAATAGCATCGTTATATGAATGGTATTCTAATTTCTGATTTTGGATGTTGAATAGGTTAACACTATAGATTTCATGGCAACACCTGCCAGCGGTGGTGGACTTTAAAGCTTTACGGAGGTAATAAAATAAATAGTTTAATGAATGAATTGTACTTACTAAATTTTTGTATGTGATTTGTGTGTTTTATTGTGTGTACTTCCATGTTTAGATGAGCGTGTGTGTATGTTAGGAGCCATGATTTGCATCACTATTATAGTTTTTGTAATTGAATTATGTTGTTTTATTTCCAGATGATGCAGGCTGCGGATACACCTCCCCATGTTCATAGGGCAATGGAGCAGGGTGTGGCCTCTGCGATTCATAGCTCTATGGCATTGACAGGGGTATGAGGCAGATTAGTAAATTTCAATTTACATTCATTGTTATAGTTGTCTATTTTTGAAAAATCAAAAGATTATTGATTTGAAGTTTAATTTCTATCTGGATGGTTTCTATAGGACATGACATCACCAGGGCCTTTTCCTGCTACTGAGGCAAGCCAGCAGACAGATTATATGTTAGCGGTAAGTGATTATTTTGTTAAATGTTTCATTTTTTTATAACATGTAATTTCTATATATTAATATCTATACTTTTTTTTGTAACAGGTAAAGGTGCAGGAAGAACTAAATAGGAGGAGTAGCCCTCGGGTTCGTAGTAGACCACCCACATGCATGTCTCCATCGCCTAGAAGATCAAAGGCTGCTCGTGATTTATTCTCTTCACCAACTAGAGGGGAATGACTTTTTATTGTGTTCCTCTGTTGTATGCCTATATGGCATTTGTGGACATATATTTTGTATTGTACATAGTTGACATTGTATGCCTATATGGCATTCTTGTAAGCCTATATGGCTATTTTGTATATATGTTATACTTATATCGACAGATATTGATGTATGCGTATATGGATATTTGGTTAATACAAATCTTTTTTATTGATGGCATCCATACTTGCATTATAAATCCACTTTTGAATGGATATTTGTAGATGGCTACTTCAAATATTTAAAGTCTGATTGTATTACATAGGATGTTTGCATTTTCTTTGATAGGCTTGATAGGCCATGGATTACATGATGGTGTTTGATGGAAAAGTATGGTACTAGAAGACTCTAGTTCATTCTTAATAGGCTTGTGATTGATAATATCTTTGCATGATTGCACTTGATCTTGGATCATGGGCATGTTGTTAGGATTTTGATTGCATTGTGATGTTTGATGGATAGGCATGGTGTAAGTGTAAGATACCCAACTAGTTCTACAAAAAATTTTCCTTACTTAAACACTTTTACTTGCTAACAATTCATCAACTACTTCAATAACATAAAGATATACATCAAGATAACTATTTGAATGAAACAACATTAGAGTTGGGTACTTGTCTTGTTACTTGATTCAATCAACTTGCAATGTCTTATTACATGGAAAATGCTTTCAATAGCATGAAGTACAACTCATTCAATGGAAATACAAGGACAGGCCTTGAAGCCTTGATGTTACAATGTCTTCCTTACTTGAGCAACATTTGAAGATTTGGAATGTTCAACTCATCACCTCACAAGGTAGGCGCATATTTGAAGGATTTACAGGTTTTTCTGACTTGGGCGCCAAGTTGAGGTGACCTCCTCCTGAAGTTGCGCCTTGTCAACATTAGGCACCAATTAGAGTTATGGATGCTCTGGATTGTTTCCAAGAGTAGGCGCCAAAACATCATCATTATGAAAGTGTTTTAAATGCTAGGCACCCAAATGAGCCCTCTGGAGTCTAGGCGCTCCTTTCATGCATTCTGAGTTCTAGGCGCCAATTGAAAGGAGTGGAGAACAGGGCAAGCACCTTCCAAACTAGGTGTTTCCTTGAGGTGACAAGGACTTAGAAAGTGCGCCTAAGGTGAGCGCCTTGAGTGAAAAGGTCTAACAAACATCTTTGAACCCCCTTTCAAGGTTAGGCGCATTCTGGAGGTGGAAACAAGTAGAAGGTGCGCCTTAGCTTCCTTTGTCAATTCTTGCAAGTCTTTGTTGATTAGGAAGGTGGAATGCTTCATTATAGAATGAGCGCCTATCTTCTAATGTCCAAACTACTTCTTCTGGCTCATTCTGTGGCTAGGCGCCAGAGCTAAACTATTCACACAAGGGAGTGTGCCTAGACTCACTTGATGTTTTCTTACTACTTCAACCCCTGGAAGATGTTCCAAGGTGTTCCCTTTTACAAGCACCTGACCTCCCAAGTTCCTTCATGTGCTATTCCTTGAAGGCGCCAAAACTGAGCTCCAGTGCCATGGGATTGTGCCTAACATCTTTGAAGAGTTTCTAAGCCTTTTGCAAGTTGATATCCCAAACTCATCTTCTAGGCGCAACAGGAGCTTTCCAAAGGAGTTTCCAAGTTTTAGACGCCAAGCGAGGTCATGGGTGAATGGAACTGCGCCTTAGGGGATGACTGGATCCTAAGCGTCAGTCTGGAGTTACAGTGGAATTGATATGCGCCTCAACTAGCTTAGGCGCCCATTTGAAGTGATTCCTTTAACACTTCTCTGTCAATTTCAACTGCAAGGATGATCTCCTAATCCAATTTTAATCCTCTAGAGATGCAAATAGCTTTACATTTCACTAGGTGCCATCAATGATGATCATCAACCAAAGCACATTTCAAAGGTGAGATAGGCAAGTGAGGTACCAAACTAGTCCTTAAGACTTATCTCCTTCTATTAAGTCAATTTCAACTATGTGAGAGAGTTCTATTCTATTTGCACCTAGGCTAGGAATTCACCTAAGAGACATCACTTAGCTTTAAAACTTTCAATCTATAGCCATCTGGGCTAGGCGCTCCAATGGAGGATCCTTGAACTCATGCATTGGCGCCTTCTAGTTCTAGGCACCCATTTTGGATGATTCATCCTGATACTAGCGCCCAAAATGACTAGACTCTCTTCATCATCCAATTCACTTAGAAGACTCAAGTTGGAGACTTAGTTGTCTATCCATGTTCTCTGGAAGATTCATTGTACCTCTATGCACTATCTCCTTCAAGGCGCTCCTTAAAAACATTGGAAGTGCTCAGGACTTACCTTAGTCCAAAGTGCCACAATCCATTCCTTAAAGCACAAAGAATTCTCAAAGGCGCCCCTATTTACCTCTAAGCACTCAAATATCATTTAGATTCAAGGCGCACATTTAGCTCCAAAATGCAAATTTCTATCATCAACCCATCAAGGTGCATCATCTTCCCTTTGTATCCCCTTCAAGGCGCAGGCATTCACTTCTTCACACTCAAACTCACTCTCTGGCGCCAGAATAGGTGTATAACTTCAAATAAGGCGCTAATCTTAGGTTTCTAAGTACTTAGTTTGATCTTAAGGCTATCCTTCCTCTAAGCACTCTCTTCAACTCCCTCACTGAAGGCCCTCTGTAAGTTTGGGCGCATTTCATCCCAAGGCGCTTCAACATCATCCAAGGCGCAAATTCACTCTCCAAGACAAGGTGCAAAAAACCCTATCCTAAGGCGCTCAAATCTTGCTTCTAGACCTAGGCGAACAAACATGAGATTAAGGATCATTCTGGCCACCATCACTTCCCTAAAGTCACAAAATTGGTGTAGATACATTCCATTTATTAAGGATCATTCTGGCGCCCAAATCTTGTCAAAGCAAAGGATCAATAGGTTCTCTCTAAGGCGCACTCCAGGGTTTGATCTTGCAAGACTTCTCACGTCAAAATTTTGACCAAGACACTCAAGGCACTAGTCTTTATCATCTAACCCTACAGTGCACTTACTCATTATGATATACTCCTCAACTTTGTATTCAACCTTGCCCAAGGCATATATTCACTATAAGGCATTCTCACTTTGTCAGGGCTCAGAGGGCTTCAACTTGCTAAAGGGTAGAGGTCTAGGTGCATATTTGACTTGAAGCTCAAGGCGCTCCAACCCTCTTGCTCTAGAATTCCTTCTAGGCACTAAGTGACTTCTCCAATTCCTTGAAAACATTTGAAGTGTTTTACCTTCTCAAGGTGCTCCTTCGAACTTGACTCCAAGGTGTTATAATCTCAAAGGTGCTGACATCATCTCAACCAAAGGCGCTTAATGATTCATCCCATATCTAGGCGCTAAAACACTTAATCAACCAAGTCATTTAAGGCGCCATTCAGTAAACTCATCTTCCATGATATTCCTATCAAGGCGCATATCACTTCTCTCATGGGCTTTAGGCGCTCAGTTGAGTGTTTCAATACTACTTAGGTGCCAAATTCATTTTAATGCACCAAACACAAAGAGCTTTCAAACACTGGGCACTCACAAAGAGTCTTCCAACCTTGGGCGCTAAATTAGGTCTTTGCAACTATCCAAGGCGCATATCTTCGTTTGAACAACTTATGGTGCCAAGACAACTTCTCATTAGGGTGCTCAAAACACTTATGTTTACATTTGAAATGCTTTACCTTCTTAAGGTGCTCCAGACTAACCTGACTCCAAGGTGCTCCATCATCATCCTTAAGGCGCTAAAAACATCATCTCCACTCTAGGCAAAAACATCATCCAACTCCTTAAGGCACTTCACTGTCAAAGTTTGAAGGCACTCTACCTAGACCTTTCCCCTAGGCGCCAGAACTCCTAAGCGCTCACCAGATAACTCTCTTCTTCAAGGTGCAAATCTTCCTATACTATGATTGCCTCTGAAACGCCGATTAACGTGATGTGAGGGTGCAAAGGCTACTCCAATCCTCAGTGAGTGCCCAGTTTAAACAAGGAGAAATAAAGCATTCAAAACTATCCAAACGATCATCCCCTTCCTAATGTCTTCACTGCTCCGAAAAACCTTGGCCAAAATGACACATAACAACTCCTATGAGTGCCCTTATGCCCTAGGATCATCTAGTTTGTGCGTCTTGTAATGAGGAGTTCATGTAAGTTTGGAATGAGTGCCTTGAATAAGTGTAAACTAGCCTAGAGAAGGGTATGTGCGCCTTGAGCGCCTTGAGCATTCCAGAGATAACTGTGCACCTAGAACAATATGAGCGCTCATGATGATGCTTAACGCCCTGATGAGACTATGAGCGCCTTGTTCAGGAGATACCTTGTTTAATCATAAAATGCGCCTTGAGTCTTAAAGGTTTTGAGCACCTAGGTGATTTGGATGTTGGGATGTTGGTATGTACCCAAGATTGAGGTAAGTGAGCGCTTGTAATGGAGGAGAGCAATGAGATGGAATGTCTTGTAGAGATTGGTGCCTAGAGACCCATTTTTGTGCCTTTGATGATGACCATTTTTGCATAAGAGTTTAGCGCCTTAGAGTTGTAAACTTTCTCTTTGGGCGCCCCTGAGTGAATGTTGGTGCCTTGGACAACTAAATACGCCTTTGATGGAGTGAAGCCCAGAAGGGGAGTAGGAGGAAACCCAATCTTCAAGATTCATCAAGCTTCAAAGTTTAGGTTAGAGGTTATCCACTTTATCCAAGGAAGGTGTTATCATCTACACTCCGAGAAGGTAATGTCAAAGGCCATCATGAAGGATCACTTCATCAACTTCAAGTCCTTCAAGTTCAAGTCCTTTCACCTAGCAAGTCCAAGAGAGATTTCTACTCCGATTCATGAAGTAAGCTTATATCATCCTTATCTACTTTGCAAGAAGAAGAAACATTACAAAGTCAATCAAATGAGTTACAAGTACCATACATCCAATTGCAAGGAGTGAACCACCTTAAGGAAAAATAGTTCTCTTGAAGTTACTTGAAATGTCAAAAGGTTTAGCACCTCCAAGTAAGGTCAGAGGTGAGGTTAGAGGTGAAATGTGCCTTTGGACCATTCTGGCGCCTTGGATGAAGAACCTATATCTTGAGCCCAAGAGGTAAAATTTGTGCCTTAGTGGATTTGGAGAGTTATAGAGATTAGAGAAAAGCGCCTTGAAGACAGAGTTGTTCAAGGCGCATGTGTGATTTGGTCAAAAATAGGTGCCTAGAGTGAATAGGCTTTCATCCTGACTTAATACACTGCCTCCTTCTGATGATTTTTGGGGCAGCAGAAAACCTTTCACCACGGGCAAATGCCTTAGAGCTATAAAACATCAAGAGAGGTTATTGTAGAGGCACTCTACATGATCCCATTGTCTCAGACGGAATGTTTTTAAGTGACACAGTTTTCGAGTAACATCTCGTCAAAGATTGCTGCCTTTTTGCACTTTGGACTCTTCAGGGATATCATCGGTACAATGTAGCTCCGACTGTTTCGACATGTTTGGGTGAAAAATAGGACCATGCCTAGCATAAATGTACCCATTTGGATGCGTTGGAACAGTCAGTTTGGTCGCATCAGGAGCAGGACGAAAGTTACACCCATTTGCAACTTTACACTGCCTCCTTCTGACGATTTTTGGGGCAACAGAAAACCTTTCACCACGGGCAAATGCCTCAGAGCTATAAAAAACCGAGAGAGGTTATTGTAGAGGCACTCTACATGATCCCGTTGCCTCAGACGGAATGTTTCTAAGTGACACAATTTTTGAGTAACATCTTGTCAAAGATTGCTGCCTTTTTACACTTTGGACTCTTCAGGGATATCATCGGTACAATGTAGCTCCGACTGTTTCGACATGTTTGGGTGAGAAATAGGACCATGCCAAGCATAAATGTACCCATTCAGACGCGCTGGAATAGTCATTTTGGTCGCATTAGGAGCAGGACGAAAGTTACACCCCTTTGCAACTTTACACTGCCTCCTTCTGACAATTTTTGGGGCAACAGAAAACCTTTCACCACGGGCAAATGCCTAAGAGCTATAAAAAACCGAGAGAGGTTATTGTAGAGGCACTCTACATGATCCTGTTGCCTTAGATGGAATGTTTCTAAGTGACACAATTTTTGAGTAACATCTCATCAAAGATTGCTGCCTTTTTGCACTTTGGACTCTTCAGGGATATCGTCGGTACAATGTAGCTCCAACTGTTTCGACATGTTTGGGTGAAAAATAGGACCATGCCTAGCATAAATGTACCCATTCGGATGCGTTGGAATAGTCAGTTTGGTCGCATCAGGAGCAGGACAAAAGTTACACCCCTTTACAACTTTACACTGCCTCCTTCTGACGATTTTTGGGGCAACAGAAAACCTTTCACCACGGGCAAATGCCTCAGAGCTATAAAAATTGAGAGAGGTTATTGTAGAGGCACTCTACATGATCCCGTTGCCTCAGATAGAATGTTTCTAAGTGACACAATTTTTGAGTAACATCTCGTCAAAGATTGCTGCCTTTTTGCACTTTGGACTCTTCAGGGATATCGTCGGTACAATGTAGCTTCGACTGTTTCGACATGTTTGGGTGAGAAATAGGACCATGCCTAGCATAAATGTACCCATTCGGACGTGTTGGAATAGTCAGTTTGGTCGCATCAGGAGCAGGACAAAAGTTACACCCCTTTGCAACTTTACACTACCTCCTTCTGACAATTTTTGGGGCAACAGAAAACCTTTCACCACGGGCAAATGCCTAAGAGCTATAAAAAACCGAGAGAGGTTATTGTAGAGGCACTCTACATGATCCCGTTGCCTTAGACGGAATGTTTCTAAGTGACACAGTTTTCGAGTAACATCTCATCAAAGATTGCTGCCTTTTTACACTTTGGACTCTTCAGGGATATCGTCGGTACAATGTAGCTCCGACTGTTTCGACATGTTTGGGTGAAAAATAGGACCATGCCTAGCATAAATGTACCCATTCGGATGTGTTGGAATAGTCAGTTTGGTCGCATCAGGAGCAGGACGAAAGTTACACCCCTTTACAACTTTACACTGCCTCCTTCTGACGATTTTTGGGGCAACAGAAAACCTTTCACCACGGGCAAATGCCTCAGAGCTATAAAAAACCGAGAGAGGTTATTGTAGAGGCACTCTACGTGATCCTGTTGCCTCAGACAGAATGTTTCTAAGTGACACGATTTTTGAGTAACATCTCGTCAAAGATTGCTGCCTTTTTGCACTTTGGACTCTTCAGGGATATCGTCGGTACAATGTAGCTCCGACTGTTTCGACATGTTTGGGTGAGAAATAGGACCATGCCTAGCATAAATGTACCCATTCAGACGCGTTGGAATAGTCAGTTTGGTTGCATCAGGAGCAAGACAAAAGTTACACCCCTTTGCAACTTTACACTGCCTCCTTCTGACGATTTTTGGGGAAACAGAAAACCTTTCACCACGGGCAAATGCCTCAGAGCTATAAAAAACTGAGAGAGGTTATTGTAGAGGCACTCTACGTGATCCCGTTGCCTCAGACGGAATGTTTTTAAGTGACACGGTTTTTGAGTAACATCTCATCAAAGATTGCTACCTTTTTGCACTTTGGACTCTTCAGGGATATCGTCGGTACAATGTAGCTCCGACTGTTTTGACATGTTTGGGTGAAAAATAGGACCATGCCTAGCATAAATGTACCCATTCGGACACGTTGGAACAGTCAGTTTGGTCGCATCACGAGCAGGACACCAAAAATGCAAAAGTTGTTTTGTGTAACTTGACAACATTGACACTTTTTTGCAACATGACTCAAAGACTCAAACTGACCCCAAATGACTCAAAGTGACTTAAAATCACCTTGATTATAGAGGTCGAGGCACTCCTTATCATTCATTCATTATGAGTGCCTTGGGAGAATGGTATATAGGTCATCATCATGATTGGGCGCCCTGGATCCAGAGTGTTGGAGAGATCATCAAATGGTGTCTAGTAGGGTGAGTTATGAGTTTGGTCGCATCAGGAGCAGGAAACCAAAAATGCATAACATGATGATGTAAAAATGTGTACATATGTGTAAAAATGCAGGAGGAAATAAAAAAAGACAAACCTTACAAATTAATGTGCATACTTACAACTCAATGTAACATAACTTTACAAAATCAATGTGAATACTTACAAATTAATCCAATGAACCATCTGGATCTGCTCTACTCTTTATTGTGTCAAGTATTGCTTCATGGTCAGACTCACGCACCTTCCACAATATTTTGTTCAAAGGTCTACCCTGATACTTTATCAAATGAACATTGGATGCCACGACAAGGTTTGAGTAATGAAGAATCTTTCGATGCATGTCAAAGTCCTGAAATAGCCAAATATTAACACTCTTATGTGGGTACCTTCTAAGCCATGTTCCAGTAATAACCACTGATCCTGTAGGGTATTCGATGTTTTCTCCATCTGTAACAGGGGCCTCCAATTTCTTTTTGGCCTCAACACAACGACATAAGTAATAATCTGTTCCCTCTTCATTATCTTCATCTGCAATAACTGCATATACGTGTCCTACATTGATATGTGTAGCAAATTAGATGAAATTAGTCAACATTACAAAAACACTACAAAGTAAGATGACATTACCTGGTTGAACTAGATAAAATTAGATGCATATATGTGCCCTATATTACCTAGTTGAACTAAATCTGATATGTGGTCAAAGTCAACTAACGATTCCATCTGTGTTAGTTCCAGTGCCGTCGGGGGTCGATACGTGTCAAGTGGGCTAAGATAACTTAACTGCCATTCGTCAACCCACTCCTTTGACTCGCACTCATCCCAGACTTGAATTGTACAGGAAGAACAAAAGCATGACATCTTTCGTGTATGGATACTCCATGAACCTGCAATTGAGCTTTTGAAAGAGTGCATCTCATTTGATCCTGTTAGTGTACAACAATCCTCATATGGTGCAATGTTAGTATCATCTATCAACCAAAAAAATCTACGAACTAAAGACTTACCTTCATTACCTGGACCCATGGAAGCATTACACCACTCGACAATCGATTTTGCATCTGTCAACTTTGCATTGTCTTTATACTTTAACTCTTCTCATGCTATGGCTCTTTTGATACATGCTCCTGCACCATCATGCTCCCCCTTTCCATGCCTAGCCTCACAAAAGTTCCACATATGTTGAATACCTGTAAAATTATGCCTCCTACTCAGCCAATAGAAATTCCACGAGTTCTTGAATTGTGATGCACAATTATCCGACCATATGATATGCTGACTGAACGATATGCCCCTTCTAGCCAAATCATTGTAGAACACCTGAAAGCAACCTTGCACGAACTCCGTAGAATGCGTGCGATCATCACTAATATAGAAATGATACTCCCTTATGATCTTTCTGTCATCCTCTGTACTATCATTCGCATGAATGAATGCGATGTGCACAAATATAGAAACCTGTGTGGAGTTATAATATTGTGATTGTACGTCACGCTATGGCTGTAGACTGTAGTTCTCTGCAAAGTCGACGACTGAAACAATGCTACCAACCGGAAATGTGTCCTTGCATAACTTGAATTGCAAGTCCAACCATCGAGCTCTATGGGCATGTCTTGCATACTCATACACTATGCTGTCACGAAATATAGGCATAAACTGATACACTGGAATCTTTTCAATAACTAATTCACACCTCTTTGCTTCTTTACCATCTTTTGTATTGTATGCCACTGTTTTATACTTGCCAAACTCTACTAGTTCATTTCCAACCGCATGTGTTATTTCCATATGTTCACATATTGGCAAATGTTGCAAGCCACCGCAACGATGACATGTGCCATCCAAGCATAATTTCTTGTAGAATATTTGACCTTCCTCTCTTTCACATAAAATTCTTGATATGAAGTCTCTTGAAGATGTTGGTGGGGCACATATGGCACAACCCTGCAAATCATTGTTAGTATGCATATCTAAACATATAGACCTATAAGCATCAAAATGGTTAGAAAATTCAATATGTAATCTACAACAACAAGTAGTGCGTGTGTGATTTATCTTAACATAGAAAGGTTTTAGCATTTCAAAATATCTTTGACAAATTTTAATTTGAAGATACTTCTCTAGAAATTTACCATAAAACTGTGTTTGAGTCTCATCCAAAAAATGCTTTGGATGTGGCTCGCGGTTCTGACTACCAATTCTCCTTCTTACCACATCCCTTTGATTCAGAGATACCCTTGTGTAATTCTTCCAAAAGTCTTCAATTAGTGATCTCAATGCTTCAACAATTGGTTTATCTTTTCGTGGTAGTCTCCTCGAGAACGCCCATAATTCATTGGCATTAGTGTCCTCAATTCTTTGGCGTCTTCCAACGGCTCTTGATAAAGTTTTCCTATTAATTCTCAATTCTTGACTTGTCTTTCTAATGAGACGAGCTTTCCTCGTTTGACTACTTACTATAGTCGATGTAATCACACGCCGTGTTGCATTACTATCTTTTGTGCGTGAGGTGTTACCCACACTCTCATACGCACTCATTAGATTCTTGACAATAGATTTTTCACTTGAAGCCTCTGATGTTCTCAACCCAAGAATCTTCATGATAGACCTATACTTTATACTTCGCATCATTTCAACGAATAGTTGACATCTTGCAGTCTCATTTAACTTTTCAAAGAACAATCTCCAAATCTTATTAGCATATCTTCTACAAGTGCGTTTTGGAATCTTACCTTCCATTGGCTGCAAAATATTCTCATCAATATCAATCAAATACTTTGGCTTTCTATGCAAAATTCTAGGTGGTGTCAAGTTAGGTAAATTCATCTCAACATTAGGAATTTCATCAATATTTAAATGAGATGGGTTAGATGGCATACCTTCAATCGAAGATGGAATAGATGACATACCTTGAGGTTGAGGTGGGAACGATGGTGTACCTCCTTCATCACATGTGAGTGATGATGTACTCTCAACTTGAGATGTGGTAGATGGTGTCCCTACATGTTGTCTTGCGGTAAAGGATGTGTCTCCAACTATGGTATTCAAATCTCTCGTACCACGAAGTTTTTGCATTCGTTCTCTTTGTGCCACCAATACCATATCTCTTTGTGATGGTTGTGGTTCCTCTTCAATTGGTATGTCTTCATTTATCGTGTCCAATTTCCTCTTCTCACGAAGTTCCCTCATAGCCATTGCTTTCTTTGCATTCTTAGCTTCTATCTCTTCCTGTGTTGGTTTAATTCTTGATCGTTTCCTCGGCATGACAGAGAATTTGTCTGTAGCATGATAAAGAGACCAATATTAGTTCCTAAGAAATGAATACATGATAATAGTGGGATTGTATTTTTTTTATGTTGTAAGGATTTATTTTTGTATAGTTTAACATCATGGTATGAACTAAGGTTTGTTTATTACACATAATTATTAAAGAGCCCAAGTGTAGAAAATATACATGGCATCATGTGAGATTGTAGGTTGCTTTCTCGATTGGGAATGTGTCTATTTTAAACATGTATGATAAAGCATGATAAATTAATTCAATCCGAAATAAGGAAAATGTAAAGAACATGCATGTAAAGACTTGACATACCTAAAAAATGAAGATTTGAATGGAGAGAGTACCCAATTATGTAGTGTTTTTATCTTCTTGCATCAAACTCCTCAACAATTTGAGTTTTTCACCACTTGCTTCCTTTTCAATGTTAAATTCTTAAAATTAATCACAATTAACATTGCAATACTACAAAAATTGAAACTTGAATAGATATATATCAAACTTGGTTTGAAAACTATGTTATTTCCTCCTTCTCAAGTTGGCAAAGCAGAAAAGGTGGTGGAAAGATCATGCAAAGGTGGTACAATGTGTCAAATGTGCATGTGAACTTCCCAATAGCATGAAAGCACTTTTTTTTTGTCGGAGCACGCGTAGAATCAGTAAGAAAACAGAGCATGTGGGCCAAGATCATGGGGGTAACCACTTTTTTACCGTTTCAGTAGAAAGACAAAATGCGAGCGCGTTATAACGCGCTCGCGTTTTGTCCTGCTATAGATCCCTAAACCCTCAACTCTGATCCCTTGACCCTCAACCCTCAATGTCAAATCCTAATCCCTCAACCCTCAGCGTCAAATCCTAATCCCTCAACGTCAAATCCTAATCCGTTAACCCTCCAACCCTATCCCTAATCCTTACAACCCTTAATCCTTAAATCTGATCCATCAACCCTGAACATCAAATCCTAATCCCTCAACCCTCAACCCTAATCTGTCATCTGTCATCCCTCAACTCTAATCCCTCATTCCTAAACCCTAAATGCTATCCCTATTCCTAGACCCTCAACAGGCTCGATACTATACCTTAAACCCTAATCCCTCTACCATCGACACTCTTATTTAACCCTAATCCCTTAACCATTAACCCTATCCGTCAACCTCAACCCTCAACCCTCAACTCTCAACATTAAACCCTAATTCATCAACCCTAAACCCTAATCCGTCAAACCTAAACCCTATCCCTAAACCATCAACCCTCAACACTATACCTTAAACCCTAATCCCTCAACCCTAACCCTAAACCTTGTCCCTAAACCCTAATCCCTCAACCCTCAACCCTAATCTATCATCCGTCATCCCTCAACTCTAATCCCTCATTTGTAAACCCTAAACGCTATCCCTATTCCTAGAACCTCAACAGGCTCGATACTATACTTTAAACCCTAATCCCTCTACCATCGACACTCTTATTTAACCCTAATCCCTTGACCATTAACCCTATCCCTCAACCTCAACCCTTAACCCTCAACCCCCAACCCTCAACTCTTAACATTAAACCCTAATTCATCAACCCTAAACCCCAATCCCTCAAACCTAAACCCTATCCCTAAACCATCAACCCTCAACACTATACCTTAAACCCTAATCCCTCAACCCTCAACCCTAAACCTTATCCCTAAACCCTAATCCCTCAACCCTCAACCCTAATCCCTCATCCCTCAACTCTAATCCCTCATCCCTAAACCCTAAATGCTATCCCTATTCCTAAACCCTCAACAGACTCGATACTACACCTTAAACTCTAATCCCTTATCCCTAAACCCTCCAACCCTATCCCTAATCCTTATACCCTCCACACTCTACTTTGACCCTAATTCCTCGACCCTCAACCCTATCCCTAAACCCTTGACCCTCGAACCTCAACCCTCAACCCTCAACATCAAACCCTAATCCCTCAACCCTTAACTCTGATCCCTCGACCTTCAACCCTGATCCTAAACCCTAAACCCTCAATGCCAAATTCTAATCCCTCAACCCTATCCCTAAACCCTCAACCCTCAATGTCAAATCCTAATCCCTCAACCCTCAGCGTCAAATCCTAATCCCTCAACGTCAAATCCTAATCCCTCAACGTCAAATCCTAATCCGTCAACCCTCCAACCCTATCCCTAATCCTTACAACCCTCAACCCTTAAATCTGATCCATCAACCCTCAACACTATACCTTAAACCCTAATCCCTTCAACCTCAACCCTATCCCTAAACCCTTAACCCTCGAACCTCAGCCCTCGACGTCAAACCCTAATCCCTCAACCCTTAACTCTGATCCCTCATCTCTCAACCCTAACCCTAAACCCTCAACCCTCAACATCAAACCCTAATCCCTCAACCCTCAACCCTAATCTGTCATCCGTCATCCCTCAACTCTAATCCCTCATTCCTAAACCCTAAATGCTATCCCTATTCCTAGACCCTCAACAGGCTCGATACTATACCTTAAACCCTAATCCCTCTACCATCGACACTCTTATTTAACCCTAATCCCTTGACCATTAACCCTATCCCTCAACCTCAACCCTCAACTCTCAACATTAAACCCTAATTCATCAACCCTAAACCCTAATCCCTCAAACCTAAACCCTATCCCTAAACCATCAACCCTCAACACTATACCTTAAACCTTAATCCCTCAACCCTAACCCTAAACCTTGTCCCTAAACCCTAATCCCTCAACCCTCAACCCTAATCTGTCATCTGTCATTCCTCAACTCTAATCCCTCATTCCTAAACCCTAAACACTATCCCTATTCCTAGAACCTCAACAGGCTCGATACTATACTTTAAACCCTAATCCCTCTACCATCGACACTCTTATTTAACCCTAATCCCTTGACCATTAACCCTATCCCTCAACCTCAACCCTTAACCCTCAACCCTCAACCCTCAACTCTCAACATTAAACCCTAATTTATCAACCCTAAACCCTAATCCCTCAAACCTAAACCCTATCCCTAAACCATCAACCCTCAACACTATACCTTAAACCCTAATCCCTCAACCCTCAACCCTAAACCTTATCCCTAAACCCTAATCCCTCAACCCTCAACCCTAATCCCTCATCCCTCAACTCTAATCCCTCATCCCTAAACCCTAAATGCTATCCCTATTCCTAAACCCTCAACAGACTCGATACTATACCTTAAACTCTAATCCCTTATCCCTAAACCCTCCAACCCTATCCCTAATCCTTATGCCCTCCACACTCTACTTTAACCCTAATTCCTCGACCCTCAACCCTATCCCTAAACCCTTGACCCTCAAACCTCAACCCTCAACCCTCAACATCAAACCCTAATCCCTCAACCCTTAACTCTGATCCCTCGGCCTTCAACCCTGATCCTAAACCCTAAACCCTCAACGCCAAATTCTAATCCCTCAACCCTTCACTCTAATCCCTCAACCCTAAACCCTCAACACTATACCTTAAACCCTAATCCCTCAACCCTAACCCTAAACCTTGTCCCTAAACCCTAATCCCTCAACCCTCAACCCTAATCTGTCATCCGTCATCCCTCAACTCTAATCCCTCATTCCTAAACCCTAAACGCTATCCCTATTCCTAGAACCTCAACAGGCTCGATACTATACTTTAAACCATAATCCCTCTACCATCCACACTCTTATTTAACCCTAATCCCTTGACCATTAACCCTATCCCTCAACCTCAACCCTCAACCCTTAACCCTCAACCCTCAACCCTCAACTCAACATTAAACCCTAATTCATCAACCCTAAACCCTAATCCCTCAAACCTAAACCCTATCCCTAAACCATCAACCCTCAACACTATACCTTAAACCCTAATCCCTCAACCCTCAACCTTATCCCTAAACCCTAATCCCTCAACCCTCAACCCTAATCCCTCATCCCTCAACTCTAATCCCTCATCCCTAAACCCTAAATGCTATCCCTATTCGTAAACCCTCAACAGACTCGATACTATACCTTAAACTCTAATCCCTTATCCCTAAACCCTCCAACCCTATCCCTAATCCTTTTTCCCTCCACACTCTACTGTAACCCTAATTCCTCGACCCTCAACCCTATCCCTAAACCCTTGACCCTCGAACCTCAACCCTCAACCCTCAACATCAAACCCTAATCCCTCAACCCTTAACTCTGATCCCTCAACCTTCAACCCTGATCCTAAACCCTAAACCCTCAACGCCAAATTCTAATCCCTCAACCCTTCACTCTAATCCCTCAACCCTAAACCCTATCCCTAAACCCTAACCCTAAACCTTGTCCCTAAACCCTAATCCCTCAACCCTTAACCCTAATCTGTCATCCGTCATCCCTCAACTCTAATCCCTCATTCCTAAACCCTAAACGCTATCCCTATTCCTAGACCCTCAACAAGCTCGATACTATACCTTAAACCCTAATCCCTCTACCATCGACACTCTTATTTAACCCTAATCCCTTGACCATTAACCCTATCCGTCAACCTCAACCCTCAACCCTCAACCCTCAACTCTTAACATTAAACCCTAATTCATCAACCCTAAACCCTAATCCCTCAAACCTAAACCCTATTCCTAAACCATCAACCCTCAACACTATACCTTAAACCCTAATCCCTCAACCCTCAACCCTAAACCTTATCCCTAAACCCTAATCCCTCAACCCTCAACCCTAATCCCTCATCCCTCAACTCTAATCCCTCATCCCTAAACCCTAAATGCTATCCCTATTCCTAAACCCTCAACAGACTCGATACTATGCCTTAAACTCTAATCCCTTATCCCTAAACCCTCCAACCCTATCCCTAATCCTTACACCCTCCACACTCTACTTTAACCCTAATCCCTTCAACCTCAACCCTATCCCTAAACCCTTGACCCTCGAACCTCAACCCTCAACCCTCGACGTCAAACCCTATTCCCTCAACCCTTAACTCTGATCCCTCATCTCTCAACCCTAACCCTAAACCCTAAACCCTCAACCCTCAACATCAAATCCTAATCCCTCAACCCTAAACCCTATCCCTAAACCCTCAACACTATACCTTAAACCCTAATCCCTCAGCCCTCAACCCTAAACCTTATCCCTAAACCCTAATCCCTCAACCCTCAACCCTAATCTGTCATCCCCCAACTCTAATCCTTCATCCCTAAACCCTAAATGCTATCCCTATTCCTACACCCTCAACAGAATCGATACTATACCTTAAACCCTAATCCCTTATCCCTAAACCCTCCAACCCTATCCCTAATCCTTATACCCTCCACACTCTACTTTAACCCTAATTCCTTGACCCTCAACCCTATCCCTAAACCCTTGACCCTCGAACCTCAACCCTCAACCCTCAACGTCAAACCCTAATCCCTCAACCCTTAACTCTAATCTCTCGACCCTCAACACTATACCTTAAACCCTAATCCATATCCCTCAACCCTTAACCCTTAAAACTTAAACCCTATCCCTACACCCTCAACACTTGACACTATATCTTAAGCCTTAAACCCTCATCCCTAAAGCCTCAACCCTCAATCCTTAAACCTTCAACCCTAAACCCTATCCCTAATCCCTCTACCCTCGACACTCTAACCCTAACCTCGACATTAAATGCTAATCCGTCAACCCTAAACCCTAATCCTCAACCCTCAACCCTCAACCCTCAACACTATACCTTAAACCCTAATCCCTCAACCCTCAACCCTAAACCTTATCCCTAAACCCTAATCCCTCAACCCTCAACCCTAATCCATCATCCCTCAACTATAATCCCTCATCCCTAATCCCTAAATGCTATCCCTATTCCTAAACTCTCAACAGACTTGATACTATACCTTAAACCCTAATCCCTTATCCCTAAACCCTCCAACCCTATCCCTAATCCTTACACCCTCCACACTCTACTTTAACCCTAATCCCTCGACCCTAAACCCTATCCCTAAACCCTTGACCCTTGACCCTTGAACCTCAACCCTCAATCCTTAATGTCAAACCCTAATCCCTCAACCCTTAACTTTGATCCCTCGACCCTCAACCGTAATTTGTCAACCCTCATCCCTAAACCTTAAACGCTATCCCTATTCCTAGACCCTCAACGGGCTCGATACTATACCTTAAACGCTAATACCTTATCTGTAAACCTTCCAACCCTATCCCTTATGCCTTAACCCTCATGATTAATAGCCTTGAATGTAAAAAAAATTGAGTGGGACATAATGCGAGCGCGTTATAACGCGCTCGCGTTATGTCAAACATGGCAAAAGACAGACTTGCGGGAAAGAAAAATGTAAGGCAAAACATAACGCGAGCGTGTTATAACGCGCTCGCGTTATTTCTTGCTTTGGGAATCCCAAGCCTTGGGCTTGGGATTTGCTTTGGATTTCCAACCCAAAGGCTTGGAGTGCCTTATGAACAGTCACAGACGTGTTTTTCTGTATTCTTCAAAATTTCACATAATTTCGTTCGTGCTAACCCTCAGATTTGCACGTGTTTCAAGGTTGAACAAATTGAACACATGGGTAATGTTAGGCTTTCTCTTAGCTATTTGACGATGTGATTTTTTTCACATTTTAACAATGTTAAGCCTTTCATCTTTAATTTCTTTTGTTTGTGTGTCCGTTTTTATGCAAAAACCACTGTTTGGTCTTTTTTTCATTGTAAAATAACTATTCATTCAAATTTCAAAAAAATTACATATTTAGAAACTAGACTCCATTCTACAAATATTAAAAAAATAAAAAAATGATTTTCAATTAGTTTTCAAAATTTATAGGGGTAGCACGGCCAAAATTCTATTTTTTAGGATGTGTCCACTTTAAAAATTAGTAAAAAATCAAATATTCATCAAAAAATTATCAGAAAAATCGGGCATAAACTACATGATATTAGCTAATTTCTCACTGAAGCAATTTTAAAAATACCAAAAAAAAGTTGACCTTTTGAGGGAGCCACAAAACATGCTGTGTTATGTTTTTTTGACAGAAACAACACCAATTTCTGTGGCTCCCTCTTTTGAACCCCTTAATCTATGCCATTTTCAAAACAAAATAGTAGTTTAGAAAGTAGACTCGGAGCACTACGAACATTGTTTTGGTTGCATCTCTAAATTTTGAGTGTAACTATGCTCAATTTCTCATCCAAGGCCAGTATTTCCTGATTTCAGAAAAAAAGTGGCCACTTAAGACCCCTTTTTGGCCCCCCATCTTCTTGCACTTACCCAAAAGAAAGTTATATTTTCTGTGTTCCATTTCTATTGTTGTGTGTTTTTTGATTTACCCCCTTCATCATAAGCGTAAGTTTGTTAGATTGGAAAAGTATGATGGAGGACTAGTTAGGTTTGGTGATGATGAAACTGGTAAGATTTGTGGAAAAGGATCAACTACTTTTGATAGAAAGCATAATATAGATGATGTTCTTTATGTGAAAGGCTTAAAGCACAATCTTCTAAGTGTTGGACAGATATGTGAGAAAGGATATAATCTGATGTTTAAGGATAATGGATGTGAGATAAGGAAAATCTCTAGAACTATAATTGCTACTGGTAAGAAGACTCATGGTAATGTTTTGGCAATTGTTGTTTGTTGGCTGAGACAAATGAAATCTAGTTATGGCATAGGAGAATGTGTCATATTAACTTTGATAATCTAGTGAGAATTGTTAGAAATGAAAGCAACACTACGTCAATGAAAATCTGATTCAAGATAAATTTCAGCAATCTTTAACTATGTTCTATTAATAATGGATATTGTAACAAAACATAAACCCACTATACAGAAATATACCAGAAGCATAATGAATCACATAACACAAGTGTTTAACATGGAGAAAATGCTTTCGAGTAAAAAACTCCACCAAGAAAAGAGGTCAAGTTGTATTATCTTCACAAAAGGAGATTACAAATACATTCACTTCTTCTGTCCTCCAACCTTCACTTCGGCAGAACCTAGGTACCTGTAAACTGTTATATATCTCTCATCTCCTATATTATGGTTTATATAGAATTTAAACAACCTCAAGACATTAAATGACTTCTTACAAGCCCATAACACTTGTTAAGACTCAACAACACAAACTTGGGCATCCATGGCCAAGAATAGGCTCTTACGGGGTCATAAATGCTGTCATACATGCATCCTACACTTGGAAAAATGTGCCCATGCAATCTTGAATGCCTTGGGACTAAAAATAGCCACTTACAATATCTTATGACATGTCATATGCTATTATAAGTGTCATAGATTCTTATGGCAACTTACAATTGTCATAAAATCTCTTACACCTTCTTACAACATCTATGGCATGTGTCATAACACTAAAAATAGATTATTCCTCCACATGTGTACCCCACTTTGACCAATTACCATTTACCATAGTAAATGACATCTTGTAACTACTACCAATAACTCTGGGACTTACTGTGTAGTAACTCTGTAATTACCATGGACAGTAAATAATTTTTACCACTGCCGGTGAAACTTGTACATCCCTTATGGGTAATTACAAATTACAAATAATAAATGGAATAAATACAATATTGGGATTTACAAGGTTAATGGCACCTTATCCTAACATTCTCCCACTTGACATTATACATTGTAAATCAACCATAGTAAATTAAATGAAAAATAATCAAGCACTAGAAGCAAGGCCCATGGCCTCTCTGCACCACACAAACTTCTTTGTGCTCACAGGCTTAATCAATGAATCTGCAACATTCTCTTGAATGTCTATCTTCTTCAGCTCAATCTCTCCATTTGCAACCAAATCTCAAACAAAGTGATATTGAACATCAACATGCTTAGTCTGAGTATGATACATGGGATTCTTGGCTAAACAGATAGCACTCTGGCAATCACAATCAATTTGAATGATCCTATAATCAAAACCAATACCTGTACACTATATTCTCAACCAAACTACCTCCTTAGAGACATGAGTAGCAGCTATATACTCTACTTCTATGGTGGACAAAGCAATTGTGGTCTACCTCTTACTCATCCTACTCACTGCACCTCCAAACAGAGTAAATACATAGCCACTAGTGGACCTTCGACTAAGTCACCTGCCCAATCTGCATCAACAAAACCCTGTATGTCCAAAGATTTATCAGCACTATTAGTACCAAAATAAACTAAACAATGATTAGGAGTACCTGCAAGATATTTAAACACTCTCTTTGCATAATTCCAATGCTGTCTACCAGGGTTAGACATAAATCTTCTCAAAACTCCCACTGCTTGGGCAATATCTAGTCTAGTGAAAACCATTGCATACATCAAACTCCCTACAACACTAGCATATGGCACATTAGACATATCCTCAAGATCATCCTCAGTCTTTGGACACATATCTAATGAAAGCTTAGTACCAATGGGTAAAGGAACTCTAACTGGTCAAGCTGAAGCATCTAACAAAACCATCTTGAAACTCAAGAAGACAGTCAATGATGCTAGCCATGATTGGCACATCCAACTCAATCCCACTCTGTGGGCCTACAGAACTAGTATACACACTCCCACAGGTGCTACCCCTTACGCCCTTGTCTATGGCTCAGAAGCTGTCCTCCCCATAGAGGTCGAATTACCATCTCTCAGGGTGTCGTTAAAAGGTCTCATATCAAATCAAGAATACAGAGTTTCCAGATTGCAAGAACTAGAGTTACTAGAGGAAAGGAGACAGAAAGCCTTTGATCATCTCAAAGCATATCAACAAATGATGTCACAAATCTATAACCACAGAGTTCATCCAAGATTCTTTAAGGTTGGAGATCTAGTACTTAAAGAGAATCTCTGCAATCAACAGGATAGGGAAAACAGAGGCAAGTTCAAACCCAACTGGCTTGGGCCTTATGTGATTGTAGCTATTTATGGATCGTGGGCATATCAATTAGCAACATCAGAGGGTGAGCTATTGGATGACCCAATCAACAATATGCATCTTCTCTAGTTGTATACCTAGGAGAACCCCAATGTAAGGGGGGCATAAAATACAAAAAAATAAAAAAATAGAAAAATACAAAAAAAAAATTATAAAAATACAAAAAAAAAAAATTAGAAAAGTACAAAAACATCATCCTTTGGTGAAAACCTGGCAAATATATGCCTTGGATAGGTATTATGATGAAAACCTGGCAAACAGGCATCATGTATACTTTCTAGCTTTTCATGCAAATAAAAGCAAGTGGTGAAAACTTGGTAAATATGTGTTACTTGTGATGAATTGCTTCCTCCATCTTTGGGAAACCAATCACCTTGTGTCCATTCTTCCTCTTGTCCCATTTGATCCATATCTGTCCCATAATAAAATCCTAATGATAACCTACCATGGCTTGATACTTTATCTCTTTGTTGCCTTGTCAACCAAGGTTTTGTCCCATATCGTATCCATTGTGTCAGCCTAGCATAGTGTTTCTCATTAGTGTCCATGGTCCAAGTCCATGAACTACGTTGCCTCTGCGTCATCATGTAGGCAAGGCCATTATTCTAATGCACCCCCGAGGCTCCATTGTCCCATCTGTCCCATGTCTAGTCCTTCTATCTATCTGAGTTCGCACCACTTTCTACCACCTAGGTCTTAGGTCCACCAAGGTTTACCCCAAACTACATTGCCTCTGCATCATCATGTAGGCAAGGCCATTTAGCAATGAGCCCCCAAGGCACTAGGTCAGTCCTTGAGGGTCCTTCTCACCAATAAAGATTGTGGAATCTTCTCATCAGGTAAGCAAGCGCAAGCAAAACCTGTTTTCAAGCAGAAATCCTGATGTAGGACATTAACCTATCCAAGGAAAAGCACACAAAAACCTAAGGCCTTCTAAATGATTTTACTCAAATTATGGCAATAAAAACACATCTAAAAGAAAGAATGTTTTGTGTTTGTAATCAGGTTAGGTTATGATGTCTTGATCTTTGTTATCATGTCTTTCTATGCTACTCGAGAATGCCAAAAGCTAGACATGCTATGATGGGGGCATGATTATTTCCTTTGTTTGTTGTTTGTGGATTAAACTTTAGTAATGTGAAGCCTTGTCTAGAGACATGATCAGAAAAAGATCATCGAGGACATCAAAGGTCTAACATGAACGGGGGCAATCCTTGTTTGTTGATACACAACATATACTTAGGTCATCTCAGTTTAATTATACCTTGATGCTTGTATTAACTTGCTAAATAAAAATCTATGTAAGCAATACTTAGGTCATCTCGATTCAATTACACCTAGATGCTTGTATTAACTTACAACATTTAGAAAAAGTACCAAAAAAATTGCCCAATGATGAAATAAGCACTTCAAAAATACTTGCACTATCAAGATGTCAAAAAAACCATTCATATCCACTCGCATCCATACCATTCACATCCAATATACATCTATACATCCGTATCCCATGTAATAAAATATCTAACGATGCAGAGTATCAATACAAACAAAAGCTTGTGATTCCTTCATTCACATTTCTTCTATCAATCAAAATTCTATCTATCATCATATCTTTCATCCTCATCTAGTCAATTTGAGCAGTGATCAAAATGCAAGTATATCCTTAAATCCATACCAATCAAGTCAAGTCAATCTTGCACAAATGATCCAATCACAATTAGTGGTCTTGATCCTTGTTTGGTCGTAAACCAACTCAATCAATTAATCAATCAATTGTCTTATGCAGGATGTAGCATTGTTGAAATTAGACCAACACACGCATCTTACACGACATGCTTTATTTCCTAAAACTAGACACTATCCTTTGTGTTTCTCTAAGGATCCATCATTCCCCGCCATGACAACATGCCTACCATGTTGTGTTGGTAAGAGACACTATGTGGCTTCAAGAATGTTGTCATTGATGGCAACAAAGTCCATCCCACACATCCACAGGACATGGTATGTCTATACCGGAAGTCAGATTGAAGAGTACTTTGGTCTGGTGAAGCAAGTACAGAGCATGTAGCAAGGTCTGACAATCAGGTCCGGATCTCTTAGAGGAAGTATCTCAGAAAAGTGTAGAATTGGGGAAGTCAAGAGGAGTACCATGACTGATACATTCCATAGATTGAGCCTCCGGTGATGAAAGAATGAAAAGATATGAGCACCTTAAGTGTTGGGTTCCTGTTTGGTAGAGTAGACTAAGGAAGAACTGACTGGCAGAGCATCAAACCTTAATCTAGATGAGAAGTTGATGATGATCAAGTTCCTTAAGGGATCATTCATGGTTAGCTAACATGATTGATGACTTCTATAAGTATCTCCTTGATACGCATCACTTAGTATGCAGGAATTTAGCCGACAGATCAGAGTTTGGAAAAATATTGAGTATTCCAGATGCTAACTAGAAAGATGATGAAATCCTTGGTGTGAATATATATACCAAATGGATTTTGATGTAAAGGGGTGTGTTGAGTGTTGAAGTGTGTGAAGAAAAGTAGAGAGTAGTGTGGAAAGAACAAGACAAATCTGGTATGTGATAGAATAGCAGCACCAAAGAAGAGGAAGAATGAAGTGCAGTAGATCAGTGTATCGAGCCTAACCAAAACTAAACCTCAGCATATGTGGATGCTTCTCATCAGTTCAATCACCTCGTTACTTTCTTTATACCTTGTAGACAGTGAGTCTCTTGTAGGTAGTGAGCCTCTTGTGGGCAGTGTGCTCGGGCAGTGAGCCCTAATTAGCAAGTGCCATTTTTGTATTTCTATTCTTTTAACAGAGAGTACAATCTTGGGTTAGTCACCCCATGGTTTTTCCCTTAACAAGGTTTTCCACATCAAAATCATTGTGTTATGTGTATTGATTTTATTTATGCTTTCATGTTTATGCTTATGTGATTTGATGCTACACTAGTTGAACAGAAAGTTAAAGTAATTAAGATAACTGATTCACCCCCCTCTCAGTTATCAATAATTGGTATCAGAGCCAAGTTCCTCCTAACAGAGCCTAACATCTTGAGGAAGATCTGGGAATCTCAATGGATATGTATGGTATGAGGGAACAACTTCAGTCTACCCTAGATGATCTTGAGTAATCTCACTCTGAAGTCAAGAACTTGAAGGAAAGACTCAAACAAGCTATGATTTCATAAATGAACTAAAAGAGAAACTAAGTATCTCTATGAAAAAGAGAAAGGAACTACTTTAATAGTTAGCCAATCAAAGTGAAGCCATTAATACTGATGAAGATCTGAATGAGAAGAACAAGTTATGTGAGAAGCTATCAAAAGAGGTCATTATGGTAAGACATGAAATGGAATCAGGGGTTATGAAATTCACCCAAGGAATTGAAGAGAAAAGAAAGATTGAAGATAATCTAAAACAATCTCCCAAGGATAAATCAGAAGATTGCCACAAAATGGATAGAATAATCAGGCATCTAGAATCTAATCTTGAAGAAGATAGAGATAATGAAGAACAACTTGAGAATTAGATTGACACTCTAAAAAGGGATCTTCAAATAGCAAATGAATATAAAGAGAAATTCAAGATAATCTCTACTCAACTTGAAGTCCTTCTTGAAAGCCAAAAGAGGGTAGATGACAAGCAAGGCTTGGGGTATGAGAAAGGAGAAAGCTCTGAATCCAGTCAGAGGAACTCTAGATCAGGAAATCCAAGGAATAGGCCTAGAAGACCTCCAGTAAGGCAACCAAATGCTCAAAGATATCCATCCTTCAATGGATATTGCTGCAATTGCAATAACTTTGGTCATAAAGCAAATTAGTGCAAAAGAAGTTTGAATTAGACTAACCCATCCTTCTCCGGACAATGTTTTAACTACAAAAGGTATGGTCACAAATCTCATGAATGTAGAAATTTGCAATTAAACAACTCATTCAATGGTAGATGCTTTGCATGCAATAGAATGGGACATATGGCTAATCAATGTAGATCAAGAGGATACTAGTCAAATATGCAAAGAGATGTTGTTTGCTACAATTGCAATAGATTCGGTCATATTGCCAAATTCTGCAGAAGTAAGAATCAGGACAAAAAGGGTCTAGTGCATCATAATCAAAACCAAGACAAGGGAAAATGAAAAGTTAATGTGGATGAAATTCAAAGGGAGATGAACAAGATTTGGGTAAAGAGAAGTACATAAAATGTTGGGGATGGATCCGCATCAGAATTTAGTGCTAATATTCCTTCTAGAAACTAAATAGATGAGCTCTGGCTTAGGGGGAGTCACAAAATAAAACAATTTCCCCTAGCCAGTCAATTGGTGCCTAAAATTGGTACGTGGAAAGTTGTAGATTAAAGGGGCTCTTAGAGAAACATCTAAATAACCCTTGGTAAAGATATGAAAGATCCGCAAGGAGTTTGAAAAGGTTAAGCATCCAAGATTAATCGAGTTTGATAGTCATCCGGCAAAAGCAGGACTTTCACAGTTAGATCTGGTATAATTCAAAATTGAAATATTTAGATTTATAGTTAGAGAAAGGGAGATACTTTGTAAGTTATCATTCTAGGTGCATCTCAGTGTTCTGGAAAGATCTCTCTCAGAAACAAGTAAAACAAGGCAACCAGAATAACCTAAGTTGTGCATTTATTGCAAAATGGAATTAGGGTTTGCACAGAAATAAAAGGGTTCTTTTGTTCATTGTTTGTACATTTGCATTTGAGAAGAAGAGAAAAGGAGCTCTGCAACAAAATTGTCTCAAGCCTCTCAAAGATCAACCGCAGAAGTTGATTCTTTCAGCAATTTGATCCGGCTCCTATTCTGAACCCTAGAAGCATAAAAGGTATTTTTCGCTCTTGAAAACCTCTCTCTGAATCTTTTTGAAAGATGGCAACTTTGAATGTTGTGAAGATCACTGATAGGCCATTGCCTAAATTCAATAAACATCCCTACAAATCCCTAGAAGTTGATTCCCTAGGCGCATTTTCTAGCATTTTGCATGGGGTTTTGCATGTAGAAGATGCTAGGGCATACATTCATGCAAACATTGAAGAGTTTGGGGAATCCAAGCTGATGGATATCTATCACAAGCAGTTAATAGATGAATCATTTGAACTCAAACCTTAGTACAAAGCCATCTGGGATAAGCATTTCAGACATTGCATCCATTTCCCTTGTTTTGCAGAAGATGAATGGGTCCAGTATGTTCTGAGCAGAATGCATGACAAATTCTTGTGGTTGATGAGGCCATTTAAAATCACAAAAGATGCCATTAGGGAAGCTACTAGATTGCACTCATCTAGTGGGTTACCTGCTCTCAAATCTGTCAAGAATCAGATAGTGAGTGAGGCAACCGGATCAAAATTTGACAAGAGAGCAATGACAATTGAAGATATCACTAATCCGGATATCAAGTTTGCATCTATGATAATTGGCTATAAGATATATCACTGCAGTAAGGAGAATTATGTATCTGGAACTACAATCTATGTTTCTTATCAGATGTTAAGGGAGAATGTAGATTATGATCTTTGTGAGCTTCTTCTAAGCCAACTGTTGGAAAACCTACAAAAGATCAAGAAGGACAAGAATAACTCATTCAAGTATGGTGGGCTAATACTGTGTTTGTTCTTTTACTTTATGAATGAGCTACCCAGATCTAGTGGTTGGATATGGTAAAATGACAGACCAGTAGCCATACAAATTAGAGATTATATGCATGGGCTTGGTGATGCCAAGGCACAGAATACAACACTTTGGGGCTACTTCAAGAACTTTCAAAGTATGATGCAAGCCAGAGAAAGAATCCTCCAATCATTGGTTGAGAAGTACAAGGATATAGTGTGCTTTATGGTAGACACTGATCAATGCCTGATGGAGGCAGTGGAACTGAGAATATTGTAGATATTGCCAATGGGGTATGAGGTTGATGAGAAAATCCTAGAGCTACACATCCAACACCTACTGAGTTAGCCCAAGGACCCTAAGGCAGAAAGGTTTGGAACCTTCCAAGAGCTGAGTGTAAAAGTTCATGTTGAACTAAGACAGCCTGAGATCAAGAGAAAAGTGAGAAGGGAAGTAGAAGAATTCACCAAGAGGCATGGAATGTCAAAGGAGGCAGTTGATGCCAACAGAGAGAAGATGGAAAGGGAAGAGAAAGAAAGGCAAGAAATAGAGAAAGAAAGTGCTCTAGTAAAAGCCCCTCCCAGACCAAATCCTCCAAAAGCTTTGCACCTGCCACCTCTAAGAGCCAAAAGGCATCAAAACTGGAAGCCCAAACACCCAGAAAGGGAGAGAAGAGAACAAAGAAAAAGGGAACAAGGTCCTATACAAGTCAGAAGGATGATGAAGAAACTGAGACTGATGAGGAAGTCAAGAAAATGAAGAAGAAGAAGAAAGTATCCAGTGAATCCTCTACTAGTCAAGGCGAGGAAGAAAAGGCAGAAGAATTTGTTGAAAAGCCTACTCTCTGCATTGATGATATCATCAAATCAGTCACTATGGATGGGAACCTAAAACCAATGACTGAATTTTATGATGAATATAATGAAGCTGACCAGAAGACTTTGCAAGATGCTATAGTCATGTATCTTAACATCTATAATAAATATTTCATTGAGATCATATCTCTAATTTTGAAAAGCTTAGAGAAGGAACTTGAAATAAGAAAGAACAATGCTAAGACAAAGGACCTAGAGATCCAGGAACAAATATCTATTCAGCTCTATCCCTCCATCACTCCAAAGAAAATGAACATGATCTTCAAAGATTGCAAGGATGAGTTCTGGAGCAAAGCCAGAATGAACAAGCTTATGCTCAGAGAGACTGATCAGGTGGCAAAAGAAACTGAAGACATCCTTAGAAATGCATGCAAAAGATTCAATATTCCTGTTATAGAGGACTTAGGTGATGAACCTTCTGTTGAAGGACTAAGTACATCAAAGGAAAATCCTACAGAGAAAACTTAAGAAGTATCAAAGGAGATAGGTGAGGAGAAAACTAAGGATCTAGATTCCTCTACTCTAGAAGAGGAAGTCCATGAAGAAGTAAACATATCTCTCCCGAATTCCCCAGCGGACTCCAGATCAAAAGGAGAAGAAAGAATAGAGGAGAAAATTAGTCAAGAAGAGGTAAAGAGAAGAGAAGAAGGTCAAATAGAGAAGACTCCAGGAGATAGTTCTGAGGCTGTAGAAGGGAAGAAAACTCTGTCTCTAGCAAGAGACATTGCAGAAGTAGTCAAAGACTTCCTGACAAAAGAAATGATGGAATTAGATGAACTGGAACTGCTTCAAGCACCATTCAATTTTGATTCCCTCTCCCTGGTTCAAACAATGAAGATAGCATCCTTTGCCCAAGCAAAGGAAAAAGAAAAACTTTTGAAGTCTCACATGGAAGATTGTGAGCTGATAGAAATTGCATTCGGTGTGTTGGAGAAGATCATGCCATCCTTCTAGAAGGATCTTTCGGCCTCTTCATTCGGTAACCTTAAATCTCTTGTTAATTCTATTAATACACATTTTGACTCTTTAGAGAAAGCAGCAGAAGAGAAAGTCCAGAAAGAGTTTTTGGGTAAGAGATTCTCCAAAGTACAAGGACTAATAACAAATGATAGAAGAAATATGGATATTGGGATAAAGAGCTTAGAAAATGCTCTTCAAGATGGCGGAGAAATATATAAATTTTGTTTATCCTGGTCTAAAGTGACAAAGGATATTGAGAAGAAAGTAAAAGAACAAGAGGATAAACTGTCAAGTTTATCTCAGAATTTTGATCCTCTCACCACATCCATAATAAACTAGGAATGTCAGACTATTACCATTCTAAATGAAGTAAAGAAAATTGAAAAGGAAAGGAAGAATATAATAGGTAGGATGGGTGAACTTAGAGGGATAATTATCCCTAAATTAGAGGCCATGCATGAGGCCCTAACTGATGCTCAGACCATAGCCTAGACCAGTGATTCGACAGATCTAAAGAGGGCAAAAGCTTTTGTATTCCTATTGAGTGCTCACATCTCAATTTTGGATAGGAAGCAGAGTTGGGCAATAGAATTTGTCCAGTTGAAGACAACTTTTGCAGATATACTTCAGTATATGTAAGTATAACATGTATATAAACTTATGTGGCTAAGTACAGTTGGATTTTTGGGAATTTTGGTGTGCAGATTCTACAATTTTCCATTGATGTCAAAGGGGGAGTGAGGAGTAGTGAAAAATGTGGAATCTAGCCAAGGGGGAGCTCTGGAAAAGTGTACATTAGAATAGAGCATCAGCGAAGGGGGGGTGTAGTGTGACACTTAGTCATTTTTCACTAAGTTTTGCCATCAATGCCAAAGGGGGAGATTGTTGGCAAGAGAGACTGTGTGGCTTCATGAATTTTGTCATTGATGGTAACAAAGTCCATCCCACACATCTGCAGGGGAAGTCAGATTGAAGAGTACTTTGGTCCGGTGAACCAGGAACAGAGCATGCAGCAAGGTCTGACAATCAGGTCTGGATCTCTCAGAGGAAGTATCTTAGAAAAGTGTGGACTTGGGGAAGTCAAGAGGAGTACCATGATTGATACATTCCAGAGATTGAGCCTCTGATGATGAAAGAATGAAAAGATATGAGCACCTAAGTGCTAGGTTCCTGTTTGGTAGAGTAGACTAAGGAAGAACTGATCGACAGAGCATCAGACCTTAATCCAGATGAGAAGTTGATGATGATCAAGTTTCTTAAGGGATCATTCATGGTTGGCTGACATGATTGATGACTTCTATAAGTATCTCCTTGATACACATCACTTAGTATGCAAGGATTTAGCTGACAGATCAGAGTTTGGGAAAATATTGAGTATTCCAGATGCCGACTAGAAAGATGATGAAATCCTTGGTGCAGATATATATACCAAATGGATTTTGATGTAAAGGAGTGTGTTGAGTGTTGAAGTGTGCAAAGAAAAGCAAAGAGTAGTGTGGAAGCAACAATACAGATCCAGTATGTGACAGAATAGCAGCACCAAAGAAGAGGAAGAATGAAGTGTAGTAGATTAGTGTATCGAGCCTAACTGGAACTAAACCTCAGCATATGTGGATGCTTCTCATCAGTTCAATCACCTGGTTACTTTCTTTATACCTTGTAGATAGTGAGTCTCTTGTAGGCAGTGAGCCTCTTGTGAGCAGTGTGCTCAGGTAGTGAGCCCTAATTAACAAGTGCCATTTTTGTATTTCTATTCTTTTAACAAAGAATACAATCTTGGGTTAGTCACCTAGTGGTTTTTCCTTTAACAAGGTTTGCCACGTCAAAATCATTGTGTTATGTGTATTGATTTTATTTCTTCTTTTATGTTTATGCTTATGTGATTGTATGACACACTAGTTGAACAGAAAGTTAAAGTAATTAAGATAATGGATTCACCCCCCCTCTCAGTTATCAACATGTTGGTCTAGGGATATATCGTTCCCCACCATGACAACACTATCGTATATCATTGGTTTACTGCTTGATAGGGGCAATACCTTGTTTGTTCTTGTATCATTTGTGCATACTTACTTGTTTATGTGTGTTATCATTCTATCTTGCATAGAGTATCATTCAGCTCTTTCTTCAAACCCAACCTATTTTTCCCTTCTTCTTTGTGAGATTGTCCATCTCATGCCTTCTGCCTTCTTCTCATCCAATCTCTTGAGGGGGCATCCTATCGTCATAACTTGTACTAGGGGCAAACTGGGTCATGTATCATTATCAGACTATTTATTCTTTGAAGCAATGCCATAAACCGCATTGCATTAAAGATGGGCAAAATGTATATGCCTAAAAATGACACGATTCAGTCTAAATAAATATTCTTAATATTTATTCCATTCTAATTCTTCTATCAATAAATAAATAAACAAATTTATTTATTTGATTCATATTCTTCTAAATTAATTAAATATCAAAATATTTAATTATCTCTTCTAAAGTCGAAATTAAATAAAATCCTTTATTTAATTAAATTCTTCCAAACAATTAAATAATTCTTAATTATTTAATTAAATGAAAATCATTCTTCTAAATTTGAATAAATCAAATCAAATTTATTTAAATCCTCTCAATCTCTAAAAATAAAATACAATCAAATATTTTATTTATTCTTCCAAATCATGCACAACAATTAAATAAATTTATTTATTTAATTTACTTTCTAATCTTCTAAATTAAATAATACCAATTATTTAATTGTTTCTTCCAATAATATCTTCTCTAAATTTAAATAAATCCATTATTTTTATTTAAGTTTCTTTTTCTTCTAAATTGAGTTATCTCTAAATATAATTCAAGCTTTGTGCACATACAATTGAATATTCTAAATATTTAATAAAGCAAAATATCTTCTTATTCTCATGCAAATCCCTTCCTATTTTAAATCACTTAACTGATTATTATGTTCTTTTAATTGCTTTAACTCATTCTTCTATTCTTGATAACTCCTCTTATGCAAAAGATAGCAAGACACATGTCCTCTTCTTATTCGTTGCATGTTTCTCAACTATTCTCAATCATTGATCTTCTAATTCTTTCTCAACCATTGATCTTCATTCTCTCAAGTCTATAAATTGAACCCCATTCTTCCATTTCATCCATCTGAGCCTTCAGTATTGTTACTCTACAAGAATTATAGCGCACCTTTGGCACCACATCATTCCTTTTGCTTGCGATCAACTTGTTACCATATCACTACTATTGTTGTGAAGCTCATCTTCATCACAAAGTATTATTATAGCCATTCTCCATTGAAAATCTTGGAATAGCAAGGAAGTGCGCTCTCTGAGGGCCTTATTCATACATGCAAGATCGATTGAGATAGGCAACCAACGGAAGCTATAAAGTATTGAGGTTTGTGAAGGTTTCATCTTTGTTTGTTTGATCTTGATTATTTCGCTTTTCGTTGAGTTTTGGGTAACTTGATATTGATATTATTGATTATTCATTTGAATCCAATTTTCCCTTAACACCTACAAGCTAAACCTCTACAAAATAGTATTCACATACTTTGTGACAACCAAAGCTTTCTGTTAACTCTGTCCCTCCTGATCTCCATTCCCAAAATGTACCTTGCAGCACCAAGATCCTTCATCTCAAATGCACCTGAAAATTGGGCTTTAAGCTCACTAATCATACCCTTAGTATTGTTGAAAAACATGTCATCAACATACAAAGCAATAACCAGTATAGAATCATCAATACAATAAATATAAACACAGTGATCCTCCTCACTTCTAACAAAACCCAATTTCAAAACAAATGAGTTAAACTTTTGATACCACATTCTGGGGGACTATTTTAGACCATAAAGAGACCTCTTTAACTTGCAAACCAAATGTTTTTTTCCTTTTACCTCAAAACCTGTAGGTTGTTGCATATAAATTTCTTCTTCAAGATCTCCATGCAAGAATACAGTCCTAACATCCATTTGCTCAATCTCCCAATCATAAGCTGCAGCAATGGATAAGAGAAATCTAATAGAAATCAATTTAGCAATAGAAGAGAATATCTCACCAAAATCAACTCCCTCTCTCTAGGAGTAGCCCTTGGCTACCAGTCTAACCTTGTACTTCTGCAATGACCCGTCTGCTCCAAATTTCTTCTTGAAGACCCTCTTACATCCTATGGCCTTTCTTCCTTTGGAAAAATGAACAAGATCCCAGGTGTTAAAAGAGTCTAAAGCCATCATCTCCTCCTACATGGCTAACTGCCAAGACTCACTATCATTTGTAGAAATAACTTCCCTGTAGGATCTAGGTTCATCGATAATACTCAGTAAAGCATATACACAAAGAAAATCTAGTGGACTATACCTGTCAACTAGATTCTGTTGTCTTGTGGATCTCCTCAAGGGTGGAGTAAGAGACTCTACTTGTTCTTCTGCATGATCATCTACACCAACTTCTTCTGTAACAATAGATTCATCTTCATCAAAACTACTCAAATCTTCTTCTTATTCACCCCCCAATCCATCATTATGTTCTTCCTGAGGTGCATCTTGCTACTCTAAATCAAAGTGCACCTTCTTTACCTTTTCATCTTTTTCTTGTTAGGGTTAGCCGACAAAAGATATCAATTAAATGCAAATAAAGATTAAAATGAGGAATGAAAATACACAGAAACAATAACAGCGAGAGACAAGTTTTAATGTGGTTCACCTAAACTTGGGCTACATCCACCAACAGAGAGTCCAATATTATTATCCATTAAATCAAACTAATTACAACCAGTAATCCTTGCAACTCAATACCGCTGTGAAATTCTACAATACATCAACGGAAATCCTAACCCTTAGACATTTTTATCACGACTCTTGTCAGTTACAAAATAGGGTTTTTTTATGTCAGCCAATGAAAAATAACTTTGATGCCTTAATAAAATAATAAAAAAATCATGTGAGGTTTTAGGGCGCTGCCCCCGAGCCCCTGTGAGGGCACTACCCCTCGACCCTACCATGTATTGCGATAGGGAGCATGCTAGGGGTGCTAACCCTAGACCCTGCAAAGGGCGCTGCCCCTTGACCCTATCCTGGGGGTGCTACCCCTTGACCCCATAGGAATTTGGGGGGAAACCATGTGGATAAAAGTGGGGCAAATTTAACCTCTGAGTCTGATTAGGTTCCATATAACAACATTTCTTTTAGTTGCTCAGGTTCAAAAATAGCTCTAAGTTCCCTAAAAATAACATCTCTAGAAAAGATAATCTTGCGGGTTAGTGGATTCCAAAGCTTATAACCTTTCACATTATCACCATATCCAATGAATGTACACTTTTCATCTTTTGGATCCAACTTAGATCGCTTTTCCTTAGGCACATGAAGAAAAGCCTCAAAACCAAAAACCCTTAAATGTGAAATAGAAGGTTTCTTACCTATCCACACTTCATAAGGTGTCAAATCAAGAGCCTTATAAGGAGATCTATTTATCAAGTAGCAAGTAGTACACATAGCCTCTACCCAAAAGCATTTATCCAACTATGCATCACTAAGCATACTTCTGGCCCTTTCCATAATTGTTCGGTTCATCCTTTTTGGAACACCATTTTGTTGTGTTGTATATAGATTTGTCTTTTGTTATGAAGAAACAAACAAATAGGCTGATTAAATCATTATGCAGAGAAGAAATATGAGTTGGATGATAAATGTAAGTGGTTGTATGATTAGAGATGACACATATGAAGACATATGCATGTTTTTTTGGATCCGCATTGACAATTTAACACAAGAACAAGCCAATAGGATATAACACTTGGTGTACACACTTCACAGATTGCTTGCCAACCTGATCATGAGAAAGATATAGTTGTAGATATAAATAGAGGATGGATTTTGGTGTTTGAGAATAAATAATGTGAATATGTGCGATAAATATGAGCATGAGAATTAAAGAGCAGAATTAACAGATCAATAAGGATGAAGACTAAGGATATAGTATTCAGTTATTAAATGAATGCACCTTGGCATGTTGATAGATGCTTTTGCAGTATTCATACTTCCTATATGAATTCAATTGTGTTGAATAGTGAGCAATCTTCATCAAGCTAGTGAGCCTGGTAGTGAGCCTCCATTAGGGTTTAACAACCTTCATTGTAATCTTTCTAAGTTTAGGGTTGAGGCAGTGAGCCAGCATGTTCGAGGCCTGTGGAGTGACCAAGTCTAAACATGAACATTTGTAAAAGATTACAATATATATTGAGAGCTAATCCTCTCCATGTTTTTTCCCTCTTTGGATTTTCCATGTAAAAATCTTGGTGTTCATGTGTTATGTCTTTGTGGTTGCTATTCATTTGTTTAATCTATTTTCATATAATTAAATTTGGTAAATGGACAATTGAGCAAGTGTATAAATGGTTTTCTAGAACACTGATTCACCCCCCCTCTCATTGTTCATTGGATTCAACAATTGGTATCATAGCCAAATTCCTTGGAAGAAGCCTAACAACTTGAGGAAGATCTGAGAAGGTTAACTCATGGCAGTGCAAAGGTGTCTCACTTATCCTGAAGCAAATCCTCCTAGAAGTATTATAATTGGCAATCAAGTGTATGTCAATAATGAACAATTTCAAGTAGCTCTAGAAGATCTTGACAACTCCAAAGATGATATCAAGGAAGCTGATGATTGCATTCTAAAATTAAAAGAACAGATCAGTAAATCTCAGGAAAGAAGGAAAGAATTATGTGAGCAACTAAGACAAGCAAATGAATCTATAGAGAGTCTTCTCAGGGTGATTGAAGAAAAGACCAAGAATGTGGAATGTTTGAATCAAGTTGTGAAGGACAAGTTAGAAGAATGTGAAAAACTCTGGAAATAAGTTTTTCTCTTAAAGTTTGATCTAGAAGTAACCAACAGCTACAAAGAAAAATTCAAAATAAGCTCTGCAAAACTTGATGAGTTGCTAGCTAGTCAAAAGTATCTAGATGACAAACAAGGTTTGGGTTTTGAAAAAGGAGAAAGTTCAAATTCAAGGCAAGACAAATCTAAAGAAGGAAGTGGCAGAAACCATCTAGTAAGGAATCAAAGAAGAAGACCTAAAATACCTCCAATTAGGTAACCAAATGCACAAAGTTACCCATCTTTCAATGGTCATTGTTTCAAATGCAATAAGTATGGTCATAGGGCCACTCATTGTAGAAGTATAATAAATCAAAATGCTCCATCTTTTTCTGGTCAATGTTTCAATTGCAAGAAGATTGGTCATAAAGCAAATGAATACAAAAGTATGTCAAGAAATGTGCCAAACTATCCAAGGAATGGTCAATCCTTCAATGGAAAATGTTTTACATGCAATAGATTTGGACATATGGCTAATCAATGCAGATTAAGACAAATTCCCAATTACAGAAGAAATCAAGGTCAAAGAAATGTTGTTTGTTTCAATTTTAACAAACCCATACATTTTGCCAAATTCTATAGAAGCTAAAATGTAACAAGAGACTATCCTATAGAGAAGGGGAAAATTGAACAGAGAGATGACAAGGGCAAGAACAAGGTTGATCTGGTAGAAACCAAGAATGAGATGAGCAAGATCTAGATCAGGAAAGATGCTAATAAAGAAAAGATAGAATTCACACTAGCTTTTGGTGTAGATACTTCCTCCAGGAAGTGAATTAGAAGCTCTGGCTCAGGGGGAGTAGTGTTGAAAATCTAAAACCCCCAGCTAGAAAGTGGGTGCTAGAATTAGGCATGAAGGTGTATGATGGAATATGATGTGACAAATCTCCTGGAAGAAAAATTAGAAGAAAAGAAGTCAATGTGGCACATTGCAGAGCAATCTTGATCAACTGTATCTATCAAAGAAGCCATGCAACTTTTTGGGAATAAACATTTATGACAATTTAGGTCAAGTCATGCGAAGGATAAAAGGAGACTTGTTTGATTTCAAAATCACTTTACACTCAAGATATCAAACATCCAAGTGAGATTAAGGTGAAGCTTGTGTGATGACAACTAAGACTAGGAGAATTCAGAGTGATTCAAAGTAGTGAAAACACTAATCCGACATTAAGAAGTATTTACAGTTTGAAACCCTTTCTAAAATTTGCTTGATTATCTGTGGAAATGGTAACACCTCAAGTAGTGGATATCATTGTAAGGCCTAGACCAAAATTCAAGAAACATCCCTACAAAGCAACAAAAGTGGATCAATTGGGAGCATTCTCACACATTCCACACATAATTCTATATATAGAGGATGTTAGGGCATATATTCATGTTACCATAGAAGAACATGAGAAGAGGAAACTCACCAACTTATTTTTAAATCACTTGTGAGATGGAGATTATGATCTGAAGAATGAATACAAGGCATTGGAGACAAAGAAATTTATTCAGTACATTGACTTTCCGACCTTCGCTAAAGATGAATGGGTCCGATATGTATTAAGCAGGATTCATGATGAAGTCATGTGGCTCAAGAGACCCTTTAAGATCACAAAAGATGCTATAAGGGTTGTAACTGGACTATGCTCCACCTAATCTATATCAGTTCTGAAAGCCATGAAGAATTATAAAGTAATGGTGGTAACTAGAGTAAAGTTTGACAAAGGAGCGCTGACAATAAATGATATTGAAGATTATGCAGTAAGATTTGCATCCATGATTATTGGCTACAATGTTTACTTCTTTAACCGTGAAAATTTTGTAACCGGCACATCAATCTATACAACTTTTGAAATGGTAAAGGAAGATGCAGAGTATGATCTCTATGAACTGCTTCGACAACAACTGATGGAAAATTTGAGAAAATCCAAAGAGTAGAAATATCCATTCAAATATGGTACACTAATTCTCTGTCTATTCTTCTACTGCATGCAAGAATTACCAGGAATGAAAAATCTATTCTGGATAAGTGATAAACCTGCTTTAGTCCAAATTAGAAATCATCTAAATAGCATAGGAAGTATTGATGCTCAAAAATCTGCCCTATGGGGCTATTTCAAAAATTTTCAAAACATGATGCAGTCAAGGGAAAGAATCCCTAAGGCAATTGTTGAGAAATACAAAGATACCATCTGTTTCATGGTTACCAAGGATCAATGTTTAATGGAGGCTGTTGATCCTAGAACTGTTTGGGTTATGCCCATAGGATATGAGGTAGATGGTGGAATATTAGAAAATTATTTTCAACATGTATTAAGTAAACCCAGAGATCCCAAGGAAGAAAGATTTGGTACTTATGAGGAATTGCATGCTAAAATTCATGTTGAAGTAAGGAGACTAGAGATCTCTAGGAAAATGCAAAAACTGGTAGAAGAAATTGCCATAAAAGATGGATTCACTAAGGAACAAGTCAAAGAAGCAAGGGAAAAAGGTCAAGTAGAAAGGGAAGCAAGGGAAAAGAAAGGAAGTGAAAAGGTTAGGATTCTGAATGAACCTAAAGAAAAAGAAAAACCTCAAGTAACAAAGAGGTCTACTAGAAGCTCTGCCTACTCCTCTAGTCCTACATCTATTGACATAAAGGAATCTGCAAAGAAGCCAACTTACAGAGGAGCAAAAAGATAGAAAACAAAAGGTAGAAGAATGTATGCAAGTATAAGTGAAAAAGATGAAGAGACTAAGTTAGATGAAGATGTCAAGAAAATGAAAGTTGAGACTACTAAAGCCTCTAGAAGTAGCAAAGAAAAGCACTCTGGAAGGGAGAAACCCAACAAAAGATATAAGGTAGATGAGCCTCAAGCCACATTAACACTTGAAGATGTATTAAAGTTTGTCACTGTTGATGGAAATTTGAAACCTGTGGCTGAATTTTATAATGATTACAATGATGCTGATAAAAGGATTGTAGAAGAAGATACCATAAAGTATTTGAACATATACAATAGAGCTCTCATTGAGATCATTGGTGATCTCCTAGATACCTTGGGTAGTATTCTGATAGTTAGAAAGGAAACTGTTGTGGCTAAGGACATTGAACTTAGAGAACATACATTGATGAAATTATGCTTGGATATTACTCTAGGAGAGAAGGCCAAAATCTCCAAAGAAATTAACAATGAGTTTAGATCAAAGAAAATAATGAATGCACTAATGATAGGAGAAATTGATAAAGTGGTCAAGGAAATAGAGGAGACCATTTTGGAAATACTAAAGAAGTACAATATCCCTATCATCTATGACAATAAAGTAACAGATGGTGAAAATGATGCATCTGTTCCAAAAATGAACCCTCAACAAGAAGCAAGAAAATATGACCATGTGTCCAAGGAGATGGAAGCACCTACAGTGGAAACTCAAATAACACCTCCTCCAGAAGGACAAAATGACAAGGAGAATCCAGAAGAGGAACACAAAGGAAACACTTGCCTCTCTAGAACATCAAACAATGGATAATACTATTGGAGAGAAGACTACAGAAGAAGAATCACCATATGCACAAACTAGTTCACTTTTGGTACATTAGATTGAGAAGGATTTAGCACAAGATGAACAAAAGGAGGACTTGAACAAGGTCATGGATATTGATCCTCCAGAGCAGGAACAAAATGATGTGGTCTCAGGTGCAGCAAGAGACACTGCAAAGATAGTAAAAGAACTTTTGGAAAAATAAGAATTAGTTCTAGATGAGCTTGAGTCAATCCAAGGTCCAATAAACTTGGATACAATGTCTCCTATTTAGATTCTCAAATTAGCTTCAGTTGCCCAAGCCAAAGCAAGAAAAGAGATATTGAAGTCCCACATTGAGGACATTGAACTCATAAATGATGCATCCAGTATCTTGGAGAAGCTGGTGCCAACATACCAAAAGGATACCTCTCTATTTACTTCTTCTCAACTCAAGGGACTCATTCATTCTATAAGTACACACTTTGAATCTCTTGAAAAATTTGTTGAAACAAAAGTTCGACAAGAGTTTAATGAGAAAAGGTTAGATGAGTTGACAAAGTTGATAGCCCATGATAAGGCTCAACTAGATAATGGGATACAAAATATTCAGAGTGCTATTATAGAAGTTGGTGATGTGTACAAATTTTGTTTATCATGGACAGAAGTAACAAAGAAGACAAAAGAAAAGATCAAGGAATTGGAAGAAAAACTGATGAATATCTCCAAGAATTTTGGTCCAGTACATGAATCAACCAACAACAAAGTTCAAGTCATCAACATCCACAATGACTTAAATGTTTTAATAAATCAAAAATATCAAATAAAGAGTAGAATGGAACAATTGAGAAGACTGATCAGTCTCAAACTAGATTCAATGACCAAGCTTGTAGCTGAAGCACAACTTGCTAGACAAACGACCACACCATCAGATTTACAAAAGGTAGAAACTCTAGTTTTTCTACTCAGTGGACATATACAAATTTTGGATGGTGCTAAGAAGAGCTAGAATGTTGAGATAGCTCAACTAAAGAATGTATTTAGTGACATACTTCAGCATATGTAAAATAATGTAGAAGACTGTACTTGTAAATATGTGGTAGAGTACATAAAATTTTGAAGTTTTGACAAGTTTTTGGTTCTGGGTCACACCCCTTGCCATTGATGTCAAAGGGGGAGAAGAAGATTAGTGAAAAATGGATAAACATCTTAGGGGGAGTAGGAGAATAGAGTACATATAGTAAGGGGGAGCAGTCAAGCATTTTTCACTAAGTGTTACCACCAATGTCAAAGGGGGAGATTGTTGGCAAGAGACACTACTCTGGTATGGACTTGTATATTGTCATTGATGGCAACAAGGCTTAGAAATCCTTTCAACATGACAAGAAGACATAACTCTAGAAAGTCATATTGGAATTTAGGTCTGGTTGGCAAAAATGACTAAGTATGGGAATGAAACAGAGTAAGAGACAGTAAGTGGATCAGTGTGCTTCCGTAGATAAAGACTTGGAAATGCGGCTCAGGTATAATGTTCATAATTGTTTGATGTTATATTCCAATGATCAAGTCCTAATTCCCTTCAGAAGTCACTTAGAAGAAATATCTAAGTTTGGTTGAACAAAGGTGTAACAAAGTTAGTGAACGAGGCACAGTATAATGATCCGCATTCCTTCGCAAGTGCATATTTTAGTTTGCGGTTCTGAAGGTATGATAAGTGGTCAGAAATTAATAGTGGATATGATTTGTGAGGTCCCATTTGGTCTACAGCATGAGTGGTGATTTGACAGAGGAACCTATCATAAATGTTATTAAGAAATTAGTCGATAGGCTGATTAAATCATTATGTGGAGAAGAAATATGAGTTTGATGATAAAGGTAAGTAGTCGTATGATTAGAGCTGACACATATGAAGACATATGCATGTTTGTTTAGATCTGCATTGACAATTTAACACAAGAATAAGCTGACAAGATATAACACTTGGTGTACACGCTTCACAGTTTGCTTGCCGACATGATCATGAGAAAGATTTAGTTGTGGATATAAATAGAGGATGGATTTTGGTGTTTGAGAAGAAGTAATGTGAATATGTGTGATAAATTTGAGCATGAGAATTAAAGAGTAGAATTAGTAGATCAATAAGGATGAAGACTAAGGATACAATATTCAGTTATTAAATGATTGCACCCTAGCATATTGACAGATGCTTTTTTAGTATTCATACTTCCTATATGATTTCACTTGTGCTGAATAGTGAGCAATCTTGATCAAGGCAGCGAACCTGGTAGTGAACCTCTATTAGGGTTTAATAGCCCTCAATGTAATCTTTCTAGGTTTAGGGTTGAGGCAGTGAGCTTGATAAATCTAGTTGTACTTCATGGCAATGAGCTAGCATGTTCTAGGCCCATGGAGTGACCAAGCCTGAACATTAGCATTTGTAAAATATTACAATATATATTGAGTGCTAATCCTCTCCGTGGTTTTTCCCTCTTTTGGTTTTCTATGTAAAACTCTTGGTGGTCATGTGTTGTGTCCTTATGGTTGCTATTCATTTGTTTAATCTATTTTCATATAATTAAATTTGGTAAATGGACAATCGAGAAAGTGTATAAATGGTTTTGTAGAACATTGATTCGCCCCCCCTCTCAGTGTTCATTGGATTTAACAGAGATGGATTTGAGGATCAAGTGTCTAAGATCTAATAGAGGTGGTGAGTTTACTTCAAATAAATTCAATGCTTTTTGTGAAGAACATGGCATAAAGAGACAATTGTTTGCCCCTAGAACTTTAGCAAAATGGAGTAGTTGAAAGGAAGAATAGAATAGTTCAGGAAGCTGCTACAACAATGATCAAAGAAGCTGACCTTCTAGAAGTTTATTGGAAAGAAGCTATTCATATTACTATCTACATTCAGAATAGAGTGCAAGTCAAAGAAAATGGAACAAAGACACCTTATGAGCTGTGGTATGGAAGAACTCCTATTGTCATGTATTTCAAAGTTTTTGGAAGAAATGCTATATTAGAAGAGATGAAGAGTTGGGAAAGTTTAATGCTAGATATGATGAAGGCATATTCCTTGGGTACTCCACTTTAAGAGAAATCCTACTGATGCTACAACAAAAGGTTGAGGAAGATTATTGAAAGTGCAAATGTGAAGGTAGATGAAGATATTCAGAAGAACTTAGAGCATGATGGCTATGAGTCAGATGAGTCTGCTGATATAGAAGCAATTGAAGAAGTCAAAGGCAATGAAGTTTAGAGTGAGGAAGAAGAAGCTCCAGAAAGAGTTCCTAAAACCCCCAAGTATGTGCAAAAGAACCACTCAGAGGATCAAATCATTGGTGACAAAAACAAAGGAGTTCTGAGAAGAAGAATTGCAGAAGAATAGGTAAATCTCTATTTAATTTCAAAGGTTAAACCTAAGACTATCTCTAAAGCATGTAAATATGAACATTGGGTGAAGGCAATGGAAGAAGAATTGATGCAAATTAAAAATAACATGACTTGGGAACTTGTCCCTAGGCCCGCAGATAAGAATCTGATTCAAACAAAGTGGGTTTTCAAGAATAAGTTGAATGAGAATGGAGAAGTGGTAAGAAACAAAGATAGACTTGTATGCAAAGGTTACTCACAAGTGGAAGGAATAGACTATAAGGAAACTTTTGGTCCAATGGCGAGGCTAGAAGTTATTAGATTGTTTCTGGCTTATGTAGCACATAAAGATTGCAAAGTTTACCAGATGGATGTGAAATCTACTTTTCTAAATGGTGAGTTGGAAGAGGAAGTATATATATAGAAACTAGATGGATTTAAGTTATTAGGCAAACTAGACATGGTATGTAGATTGAAGAAGGCATTGTATGGACTAAAGCAAGCTCCTACAGCTTGGTATGCAAGATTGGATAGGTATTTGTTGCAGTAGGGATTTATTAAAGGGTTCGCAGACAGTAACTTGTATATCAAGGTAAGCAAAGATCAAATCCTGATTATTGAATTCTATGTAGGTGATATAATCTTTGGTGGAAATGAAGGTATGTGTAAGAACTTTGTAGATAAGATGTAAAAAGAATTTGAGATGTCAATGTGTTGTGAGATGAACTTCTTTCTTGGACTACAAATCAATCAAATAGATAAGGGCATTTTCATTTCACAATCAAATTATGTCAAGGAGTTGTTGAAGAAGTTTGGAATGGAAGAATCTAAACCAGTTTGTACTCCCATGACAACTAGTTGCAAGCTCAACAAAGATAATGAATTCCCTAAGGCTAACTAGAGAAATTATAGATCTTGTATCGAGCTTTTGGTAAGCCTGTGTGTAGCGAGATCAATGATTGGAGGACTACTATACCTAACTGCTACTAGACTGGATATTATGCATGTAGTCTGTCTTGTGGCAAGATTTCAAGTAGATCCTAGAGAGTCACATGTGATGGCAGTAAAAAGGATATTCAGATATTTGAAGGGCACTCCAGATCATGGTTTGTGGTATCCTAAGAACAATGATTTCAACCTAAGTGCCTACACAGATGCAAATTGGGCTAGATGTGTAGATGATAGGAAAAGTACAAGTGGTGGTGTGTTCTTTCTTTGAGACAGAGATGTGTCATGACAAAGCAAGAAGCAGGATTCAATATCCTTATCTACTGCAGAGGCAGAGTACATTGCAACAACATCATTTTGTACACAAGTGTTGTAGATGAGACAAAATCTGAAGGACATCCAATTTGAGTATGAGGATCCAATTCCTATTTTTTGTGATAATACCAATGCCATTAACATTTCAAAGAACCCAGTGATGTATTCAAGAATAAAGCATATTTCTATTAGGTATCACTTTTTGAGAGAGAAGGTTGCAGAGAAAGAAGTGAGGCTTGAGTATGTGCCTACAAAAGATCAAGTTGACATATTCACCAAAGCTCTCCCTAAGGATACATTTGTGTATCTTTGGGAGAAGCTAGGGGTTATTGCCCCTCCTGTGTTGAACTAGACGCATGAGGAAGTGCATCAGTCCAGTGTGGTTCAGGAGTCATTCTTTTCTGGACTAATGAATGAGGCTACCTCTCAAGGGGAGCAAGTAGTGACTTTGAAGAGTGTTGCAGTCAGAGGAAAGTATTAAGAGTAGCTAAGGACAGTGCAAGTATGTGATGTATCTGTGTCAGGGTAAAAATCAGGTTTAAAACTAAATAAACAAGATATCAAACCCTAACTAGGACAATAGAGTATGAGCAAGCATGAAAATCAAAATAACAAATGAATGTAAACCCAAATCCATGCTAAACTTGATTTTTCTCCATTGCTCTTCTCAACCTCGCATAAGAATGCAAGATTTTGAAGGATGATCTATGGAGGACTATTCATTGCTCATCGTTGTAGTAGCATAATAGTACTCAAGAGCTAGATATTGAGAATTCAAGAGTATGAGGCTACTCAAAAACTAGATGATCAAATGACTTGTGTGAGGGTTGATTTATAGGAAAGGCTGACTAGGGTTTCCATCCTCTACAAGATAAGAGGGAATTTTCAATTTGAGGATATGATGAGGTGTAAAATTAGATAAACTTGCCCAATTTATTTGATTTATTGAGATAAAAAAAGAGGTTTTTCCCTTAAATGAGGGGTTCTGACATGTGTAGGATAAGTCTAATTTAAATAAAAGTTTTATTTAAATTCGTTGTGCATGTGAAGTGTTGAGGGAATAACTCAAATATTTTATTTGAATTATTTGAGACATGTAAAAGGGGAAATTAATTAAATAAATAATATTTATTTAATTGATTGGTTAGGTGATTAAGTTGGATTATAAGTGGGATTATGCAATGACCTAGGGCAAAATGTTGTAAGATTTCTCACTAGGTGATGTTGCAAGACATGTACAAATGTAAGTGTCTACATTTTGCCTCTTTTTGAGATGATGTTGCGACCAAGTAACATCATTTCAAAGAAGACAAGATATGGATAGAGGAAAAGGATAGGATGATGATGCCCCCTTGAGAGGATAGGCAGGTTGGACAAACATGGGTATGCTCTCGAATTGAAAGGGATTGGTCAAAGGTGAAAGGTAAGGGAATGGATAGAAGAAAGAGAAGGATGTGTTATGCTGCAATGAAGGTGAGCAACCATGATGTTTGATATAGCACTAGCTATTATGCACCAAGGTATAAGGACCAGGGTGACATTATGTCTCGTGCCCTAGTGTAATACAACATTGTCTACATACAAGATATGAATATTAACTGTGAATGATTTGGATTTGATACAAATGCAAGTTGAAAATGATAACACACACAGACAAACAAGAAAGCATGCACAAATGATACAAAAACAAACAAGGCATTGCCCCTGTGAAGTTGTAAACTAATGATTAAATGACTGATTGATGATGATGTCTAGTTTCAGGAAACGAAACATGTCGTATAAGATGCTTGGTCTGGTTTCAATAATGCAACATTCTGTATAAGACAATGGATATGATTGCTTGACACTAGTGTTGTTTGGCCATGCGAGCAACACCAAGGTTTGATTGATGATTGATGGATTAATTGGGTTTACGTCAAGATTAGGATCAAAACCATTGATGTAATTGGATAATTTGACTTGTTTGATTCACTTGATTGGTATGGATTAAAGATGATTTGCATTTGATTTTATTGCTTGGATTTTTGGAATGTTGTAATTATTTTTGGAGTTTTGTAATGTTTGATTTTTGATGGATTTTTTATATGTTTTGATCTTTTTGGATTTTTTTTTGGAATATATGATTTTTTGAGTTTTTGAAATGTTGTGATTCTTTTGGATTTTTGGGAATATTTGATTTTTTTAGTTTTTGAAATGTTGTGATTTTTTTTGGATTTTTGGGAATATTTGATTTTTTTGGGTTTTTGAAAATGTTTTGGGATGTCAATGGATGACAATTTGAATAGCCTTATAACTTGATTGGTATGGATTAAAGATGATTTGCATTTGATTTTATTGCTTGGATTTTTGGAATGTTGTAATTTTTTTGGAGTTTTGTAATGTTTTGATTTTTTTGGATTTTTTTTTAGAATATATGATTTTTTGAGTTTTTGAAATGTTGTGATTTTTTTGGATTTTTGGGAATATTTGATTCTTTGAGTTTTTGAAATGTTGTGATTTTTTTGGATTTTTGGGTTTTTGAAAATGTTTTGGGATGTCAATGGATGACAATTTGAATAGCCTTATAACTTGATTGGTATGGATTAAAGATGATTTGCATTTGATTTTATTTCTTGGATTTTTGGAATGTTGTAATTTTTTTGGAGTTTTGTAATGTTTTGATTTTTTTTTTAGAATATATGATTTTTTGAGTTTTTGAAATGTTGTGATTTTTTTGGATTTTTGGGAATATTTGATTCTTTGAGTTTTTGAAATGTTGTGATTTTTTTTGGATTTTTGGGTTTTTGAAAATGTTTTGGGATGTCAATGGATGACAATTTGAATAGCCTTATAACTTGATTGGTATGGATTAAATATGATTTGCATTTGATTTTATTGCTTGGATTTTTGGAATGTTGTAATTTTTTTGGAGTTTTGTAATGTTTGATTTTTGATGGATTTTTGATATGTTTTGATTTTTTTGGATTTTTTTTTTGGAATATATGATTTTTTGAGTTTTTGAAATGTTGTGATTTTTTTGGATTTTTGGGAATATTTGATTTTTTGAGTTTTTGAAATGTTGTGATTTTTTTTGGATTTTTGGGAATATTTGATTTTTTGGGTTTTTGAAAATGTTTTGGGATGTCAATGGATGACAATTTGAATAGCCTTATAACTTGATTGGTATGGATTAAAGATGATTTGCATTTGATTTTATTGCTTGGATTTTTGGAATGTTGTAATTTTTTTGGAGTTTTATAATGTTTGATTTTTCATGGATTTTTCATATCTTTTGATTTTTTTGGATTTTTTTTGGAATATATGATTTTTTGAGTTTTTGAAATGTTGTGATTTTTTTAGATTTTTGGGAATATTTGATTTTTTGATTTTTTGAAATGTTGTGATTTTTTTGGATTTTGGGGAATATTTGATTTTTGGGTTTTTGAAAATGTTTTGGGATGTCAATGGATGACAATTTGAATAGCCTTTGTGCTAGATACCAATGACAAGGGAGAACCAAGTCTAGGTGCAAGGAAGTAGGTGAGATTGGATGGATAAAAGGATGGAATGGATGTATGCGTAAGAGAGCAAGGATGTGATCTCCAAAGACTACGTCACATGGGAATAACTTGCCCCATTCTAGGTGTAAGGCTTGGGATTTGACATGACAAAGCTTATGACGAAGAATGATGATAGGATTGGTTTGAAAGGGATGAGGTATGTCAAGAGATATCCAAAACATTTGTCAACATTGTGTTCCCAATCTTTATCAAGATCAAAAGGAGGAAAGGAGGATGAATGGATACAATATGATAGGTATATGTAGGTGTAATGGATAAGTAAGGTATGGAAATGCTATAATAGATAGTTTGGAAAATGATAGGAGGATGAGACAACGTGCCCCCAAGTGTAAGTGACAGAATATCAACCTACACATGACACCTGTTTGATATGTTTTCATCATGGTACTTATCTAAGGTGCTTGTTTACCAAGTTTTCACCATTGGATGAATTATTTCTCTTTACTATATTTTTTTTTGACTTTTTTTATTTTTGGGATGGGATAGGTGGATATGGAGATGAGGGACTCAAGTGTCTAGTTCCATGAAAGGTGATAGTCCCATTAGAGAGTGATGTCATCACATGGACCATGTCAAGTCATTATGCTCATAGATGTTGGTAAGGGTTGTTGATAACTGAGAGGGGGGGGTGAATCAGTTATCCTAATTATTTCCCTTATTGAAGTTTCTTTTTAATTGATGCAGCATAGAATCAAACACAAAAACATTAATCATGAAATAAGAAACACATGACACAGTATTTTTGACATGGAAACCCTATTAAGGGAGAAAACCACGGGGTGATTAACCCAAAAATTATTCTCTGTTAGAAGAATAGGAAATTACAAAAATTGGCACTTGCCAATTAGGGCTCACTGCCCGAGCACACTGCTCACAAGAGGCCCACTGCCTACAAGAAGACACACTGTCTACAAAGTGATAAGAATCACAGTCTTGAACTGATTCGAAGCATCTGCATATGCTGGAGTTCAGTTCCGGTTAGGCTCAGTACACTGATCTGCTGCACTTCATCTTTCCTCTGTTCTTTATTCTGCTATCTTTCACATACCGGATCCTTTTGGCTACCTCTGCTCTATTCTGGACTTATTCGCATATTTCTTCACACCATCACATCCTTCACAACTAAATCCATCCTCTATATATATCCGCACAAGTAATTTCATCACCTTTCTAGTCGGCATCCGGAACAGTCTAGTTTCTTACAAACTTTTGTTCTGTCAGCTGAATCCTTCCTCACCAAGCAATGCGGATCAAGCATATACTTGTAGATATCATTAATCATGTCGGCCAAACATGATTCATGCCTTCACAACCTCTGTCATCAACAGTAACACATCCGGAAAGCAGTCTGATACTCTGCCAGTCAGTTCTTCCTCTGTTTTCACTGTCTCTCAGGAATCCGGTACTCAACCATTCATATCTTTTTCCTTGTCCATCACCGGAGGCTAAATCCTTGGAATATACCATTCAAGGTAGTCCTCTTGACTTCCCCAAATCCGCACTGCACCAAGACACTTCCTCTGAGAGATCCGGACCAATCTGTCGGACCTTGCCACATGCTCTGTTCTTGTTCACCGGACCACAACATTCTTTATTCTGACTTCCGGTAGAGACACATCATGACTTGCGGATATGTGGGATGACCTTTGTTGCCATCAATGACAACAACCATGAATCCATATAGTGTCTCTTGCCAACAATCTCCCCCTTTGGCATTGATGGCAACACTTAGTGAAAAATGACTAAGTGTTTTCACTATGCTCCCCCTTTGCTGATGCTCTGTCTTTATATACAATTTCTGGAACTCCCCCTTAGTTGGATTCCTCATTTTTCACTGTTCCTCACTCCCCCTTTGACATCAATGGCAAAGGGTAGGGTCCGCATATCAAAATTTTCAAAAATTTCTTGTACTTAGCCGCATATTTACATACTCACATATACTGAAGAATGTCTGCAAAGGATGTCTGCAATTGGATCATTTCTGTAGCCCAACTTTGCTTCATTCTATCCAAAATTGAAATGTGACCACTTAACAAAAATGCAAAAGCTTCTGCCCGCTTGAGATCTGTCGGATCTTTTGTTTGGGCGGTGGTCTGAGCATCACTGATGGCCTCATGCATAGTTTCCAACTTAGGGATTATAATCCTTCTAAGTTCTCCCATCCGGTTAGTGATGTTCTTCCTTTCCTTCTCAAGATTCTTTATTTCATTCAAGACTGCAATAGTCTGACATTCTTGATTTATTATAGAGGAAGAGAGAGGATCAAAACTTTGAGATAAGCTTTGTAGCTTATCCTGTTCCTCTTTTATTTTCTTGTCAAATGCTGCTGTTGCCTTTGACCAGGATATACAAAATTTGTAGATGTCACCGCCATCCTTAAGAGCATTCTCTAAGCTCTTTATTCCAATGCTCACAATCTTCCTATCCTTAGAGATTAATTCTAATATTTCTGAAAATCTTTTATCCAAAAATTCCTTCCGGACCTTTTCTTCAGCTGATTTTTCTAGAGAATCAAAATGTGTATCAACACTGCTGACTAAGGTTTTTAGATTACCAGAAGAGGAGGCTGTCGGATCTATCTGGATTGATGGCATGATCTTTACAAGTACTCCGGAAGCAGCCTCTATCAACTCACAGTCTTCCATATGAGACTTCAGGAGCTTTTCATTTGCCTTGGCATTTGCAAATGAAGCTATCTTCATTGTTTGTACCGGAGAGAGAGAGTCAAAATCAAATGGGCCTTTTAGAAGCTCCGGTTCATCAATCTCTAAAGTTTCTTTGCTCAAAAATTGTTGAACAGTTTGTGCAGTGTCTCTTGCCGGAGACAGATGTTTCTTTTCTTCTGCAGTCTTAGAACTGTCAACCTCTTTGTCTTTCACCACTGCTTCCTTCTCCTGTAATTGCTCTTCTTCTTTGGATCCGGAGACTGTAGGGGAAACCGGAGGAGAGATATTTGTCTGTTCAGGGCTCACTTCTTCTGGAACAGAAGATTCCAAATCAGCAGCTGTTTCTGCACCTAAGTCCTCTACAACAGGAAGATTGAACCTTTTGAAGGCCTTCCGGAGGATCTCTTCTGTTTCTTGGGCCACTTTGTCAGTCTCACCAAGCATGAGTTGATTCATCCTGGCTTTGCTTCTGAACTCATCTTTGCAGTCCTTGAAGATAATGTTCATTGTCTTGGGATCAATTTGAGGATATAGCTGAATAGCTATCTGCTCCTGGATCTCAAGATCTTTAGCATGAGCATTATTCTTTCTTACTTCCAATTCCTTTTCTAGGCTTTTAGGAATGAGAGATATGATCTCAATGAAAGCCTTATTATATATGTTCAGATATTTAACTGTGGCTTCTTGCAGAGTCTTTTGGTCAGCCTCACTGAAGTCATCATAGGATTCAGTCATTGGTTGAAGGTTTCCATCCACCGTGACCGACTTGATTATGCTCTCTAGAGACAGAGTGGGCTTTTCAACAGTTACCTCTGCCATTTCATCCTTGTCTTGGCCTGTGGAGGGCTTACCGGATCCTTTCTTCTTCTGTTTCTTTATTTCTTTTATTCCCTCATCTGACTCTGTTTCCTCTTCATCCTTTTGGCTTCCATAAGCCCTTGTGGCTTTTGTCTTGGATCTCTTACCGGATGCCTGGACTTCCGGTTTAGAACTTTTGGTTGTGGGAGGTGCAGATCTCTTTGATGATCTGGTCCGGGTGGGAGCTTCAACCGGAGCACTTTCTTTACTTTTCTCTTCTTCCTCAGCCTTCCTCCTCTTTTCCCGGCTGGCATCAAGTGCCTCTTTTGAGATGCCTAGGCCTTGAGCAATGTGCTCTACTTCTTTTCTCACCTTTCTTTTAATCTCAGGTTCCCTGAGTTCTACATGTATTTTTACACTCAGCTCCTCAAAGGTTCCAAACCTTTCTGCCTTAGGATCTTTAGGCTGACTTAGCATGTGTTGAACATGCAGCTCCACTATCGGTTCATCCACTTCATACCCCATGGGCATGATCCAGACAGTCCTTGGCTCCACTGCCTCCATTAGGCACTGATCAGTGTCAACCATAAAGCACACTGAGTCTTTGTATTTTTCAACAAGAGACTGGGGAATTCTCTCTCTTGCTTGCATCATGCTCTGAAAGTTTTTGAAGTATCCCCATAGAGCTAAATTTCTCGCTTTTGCATCCCCAAGTCCATGCAAATAGTCTCTTATCTGGACTGCAACAGGTTTGTCATTCTGCCATATCCATCCACTTGATCCGGGTAGCTCATTCATGAAGTAGAAGAATAGACATACAATAAGAGTACCATACTTAAAGGAATTCTTCTTATCCTTCTTGATTTTCTGTATATTTTCCATTAATTGGCTTAGCAGTAGTTCGCAGAGATCATATTCTGCATTCTTTCTTAGCATTTCATAGGCAGTGTATACTGCAGTTCCGGATACAGAATTCTCCCTGCTGGAGTGATAGATCTTGTATCCTATTATCATTGGTGCATATTTGATATCCGGATCTGAAATATCTTCAATGGTCATTGCCCTCTTATCAAATTTTGATCCTGTGGCCTCAGTTACAATGTTGTTCTTGACAGATTTGAGGATAGGTACCCCTCCGGAAGAGTATAGACCAGTTACTGCTCTAATTGCCTCTTTTGTGATCTTGTAGGGTCTATCTAGCCATAGAAAGTTGTCATGCATCCTGCTCAGTACATACCGGACCCATTCATCTTCTTCAAAGCAGGGGAAATGAATAAATTGCTCAAATTGTTTCTTCTGGATATCCTTATACTCTGGTTTAAGCTCAAAAGCATTGTCTATCAGTTGCTTGTGATAGAGGTCTCTTAATTTGAATTCCCCAAATTCCTCAATGCTTGCATGTATGTAAACCCTAATGTCTTCGGTATGTAAAACTCCGTGAGGAACACTAGAGAAGGCTCCTAGTGGATCTACCTCCAATGATTTGTAGGGATGTTTCTTGAATGAGGGGCGAGGTCTATCAGAGATCTTAACTATGTTTGGAGTAGCCATTCTTCAAAGATTTGCAGTGAGGTAATGAAAAACGGAGAATACCTTATGCGCCTTCGGTTTGCACGGAGTGGTTGGATTGATTTCTTTATGCAATAACTTCGGCAGGAGATCCTTGGTGTGCTTGATGAACCTTGTTGCAGAGCTCCACTTTTCGCTTCTTCTCGAGTGCAGTATGAGCAAATGACCTTTGAGAAATCCCTTAAATTGCTCCGCGAACCCTAATATCTGTCTGCAATAAATGCTTCACCTACATCATTCCGGTTTGCCTTGTCTGGATAGTTTGGAGTATCCCGGATTAGTCCTGATCTGTGGATATCATCCGGATCTTTCAATCATGAATAAATCGAGGTAACATATTACAAGAACATCCCAAACACTCTGTCCAATCCGCAGAACAAGATAGTGCATTTCCGAATCTTTCCGGACCTTTTTGTAATCCTTTATCATACCGGAGCATCTCCCTGAACAGGTCTTATTTGATCGATCACAGCTTCTTCATAACTCCATGCGGACCTCTGAAAACTTGACTGAAGTATCTCAAGACTCATATCTACAAACCCTTTGATCCGCATCTTGTACCACATCTGGCACCACTTGTTTGGATGGGGGAACAAGATTTTCTTTGAGTCTCCCCCTGAGCCTGAGCTCACTTTTTAATTTCCGGAAGAAATATCAACACCAGAGTCTGGTGCGGATCCAACCTCTACATTCTCTGAACTTTTCTTCACCCAAATCTTGCTCATCTGATTCCTAACCTCATCCGCATTCATCTTTTGTTTACCCTTGTCTTGATTCTGATTATACACCGGACCTCTTTTGTCCTGATTCTTGTTTCTGCAGACTTTAGCATTATGACCGGACCTATTGCAGATTTGGCAAATAACATTTCTTTGTATATTTGACTGATATCCTCTTGATCTGCATTGATTAGCCATATGACCTACTCTATTGCATGTGAAGCATCTACCTTTGAATGATTTGTTTACTTGCATAATTCTGCATTCATGGGATTTGTGTCCATACCTTTTACAGTTGAAGCACTGTCCGGAGAAGGATGAATTAATCTGATTCATTCTCATTCTGCACTGATTAGCTTTGTGACCAAAGTGGTTGCAGCTGTGGCAGTATCCATTGAAGGATGGATATCTTTGAGCATTTGGCTGTCTTACCGGAGGTCTTCTAGGCCTGCTCCTTGGACTTTCTGATCCAAGATTCTTCTGACCGGATCCGGAGCTTTCTCCTTTCTCATATCCCAAACCATACTTGTCATCTGTCCTCTTTTGACTTCCAAGAAGAACTTCAAGTTGAGCAGAACTTATCTTGAATTTCTCTTTATATTCATTTGCTGTTTGAAGGTCTCTTTTGAGAGAGGCAATTTGATCCTCAAGTTTTCCTTCATTATCTTTGGCATCTTCAAGATCAGATTCAAGATGTCTGATAATCCTGTCCATCTGGTGGCATTCTTCTGATTTTTCTTTAAGAGATTGTCTTAGATTGTCTTCAGCCTTTCTTTTTTCTTCAATCTCTTGAGTAAACTTTATAGTTCCTGATTCCATTTCATGTCTTAACATAATGACTTCTTTTGATAACTTTTCACATAACTTGGTTTGCTCAGTCAATTCTTCATTTGTATTGCTTTCTTCACTTTGTCTTGCCAACTGTTGGATTAGCTCCTTTCTCTTTTTCATAGAGAGACTTAGTTTGTCTTTTAATTCTCTCATGAATTCATCAGCTTGTTTGAGTCTTTCCTTTAATTCACTGACTTCAGAATTTGACTGTTCAAGATCCTCAAGAGCAGTCTTGAGTTGCTCCCTTAGACCATATGCATCCATTTGAAATCCTAGATCTTCCTCAAGCTGTTAGGCTCTATTAGGAGGAACTTAGCTCTGATACCAATTGTTGATAACTGAGAGGGGGGGGGTGAATCAGTTATCCTAATTATTTCCCTTATTGAAGTTTCTTTTTAATTGATGCAGCATAGAATCAAACACAAAAACATTAATCATGAAATAAGAAACACATGACACAGTATTTTTGACGTGGAAACCCTGTTAAGGGAGAAAACCATGGGGTGATTAACCCAAAAATTATTCTCTGTTAGAAGAATAGGAAATTACAAAAATTGGCACTTGCCAATTAGGGCTCACTGCCCGAGCACACTGCTCACAAGAGGCCCACTGCCTACAAGAAGACACACTGTCTACAAAGTGATAAGAATCACAGTCTTGAACTGATTTGAAGCATCTGCATATGCTGGAGTTCAGTTCCGGTTAGGCTCAGTACACTGATCTGCTGCACTTCATCTTTCCTCTGTTCTTTATTCTGCTATCTTTCACATACCGGATCCTTTTGGCTACCTCTGCTCTATTCTGGACTTATTCGCATATTTCTTCACACCATCACATCCTTCACAACTAAATCCATCCTCTATATATATCCGCACAAGTAATTTCATCACCTTTCTAGTCGGCATCCGGAACAGTCTAGTTTCTTACAAACTTTTGTTCTGTCGGCTGAATCCTTCCTCACCAAGCAATGCGGATCAAGCATATACTTGTAGATATCATTAATCATGTCGGCCAAACATGATTCATGCCTTCACAACCTCTGTCATCAACAGTAACACATCCGGAAAGCAGTCTGATACTCTGCCAGTCAGTTCTTCCTCTGTTTTCACTGTCTCTCAGGAATCCGGTACTCAACCATTCATATCTTTTTCCTTGTCCATCACCGGAGGCTAAATCCTTGGAATATACCATTCAAGGTAGTCCTCTTGACTTCCCCAAATCCGCACTGCACCAAGACACTTCCTCTGAGAGATCCGGACCAATCTGTCGGACCTTGCCACATGCTCTGTTCCTGTTCACCGGACCACAGCATTCTTTATTCTAACTTCCGGTAGAGACACATCATGACTTGCGGATATGTGGGATGACCTTTGTTGCCATCAATGACAACAACCATGAATCCATATAGTGTCTCTTGCCAACAAGGGTTTTGCATGAAAGTAAGATAGAGTAAGTAGATAGTGGATTATGATGTGGATTATGTAGGACTTATGACGTGGATGGGTTGTTGATAACTGAGAGGGGGGGGGGTGAATCAGTTATCCTAATTATTTCCCTTATTGAACTTTCCTTTTAATTAAAGCAGCATAAAATCAAACACAAAACATTAACCATGAAGTAAGAAACACATGACACAGTATTTTTGACGTGGAAACCCTGTTAAGGGAGAAAACCACGGGGTGATTAACCCAAGAATTATTCTCTGTTAGAAGAATAGGAAATTACAAAAATGGCACTTGCCAATTAGGGCTCACTGCCCGAGCACACTGCTCACAAGAGGCCCACTGCCTACAAGAAGACACACTGTCTACAAAGTGATGATAATCACAGTCTTGAACTGATTGGAAGCATCTGCATATGCTGGAGTTCAGTTCCGGTTAGGCTCAGTACACTGATCTGCTGCACTTCATCTTTCCTCTGTTCTTTGTTCTGCTATCTTTCACATACCGGATCCTTTTTGCTACCTCTGCTCTTTCTCTGGACTTATTCGCATATCTCTCCACATCCACACTCACTTCACAACTAAATCCATCCTCTATATATATCCGCACAAGTAGTTTCATCACCTTTCTAGTCGGCATCCGGAACAGTCTAGTTTCTTACAAACTCTCATTCTGTCGGCTGAATCCTTCCTCACCAAGCAATGCGGATCAAGCATATACTTGTAGATATCATTAATCATGTCGGCCAAACATGATTCATGCCTTCACAACCTCTGTCATCAACAGTAACCCATCCGGAAAGTAGTCTGATACTCTGCCAGTCAGTTCTTCCTCTGTTTTCACTGTCTCTCAGGAATCCGGTACTCAACCATTCATATCTTTTTCCTTGTCCATCACCGGAGGCTAAATCCTTGGAATATACCACTCAAGGTAGTCCTCTTGACTTCCTCAAATCCGCACTGCACCAAGACACTTCCTCTGAGAGGTCCGGATCAATCTGTCGGACCTTGCCACATGCTCTGTTCTTCTTCACCGGACCACAACATTCTTTATTCTGACTTCCGGTAGAGACATATCATGTCTTGCAGATATGTGGGATGACCTTTGTTGCCATCAATGACAACAACCATGAATCCATATAGTGTCTCTTGCCAACAATCTCCCCCTTTGGCATTGATGGCAACACTTAGTGAAAAATGACTAAGTGTTTTCACTATGCTCCCCCTTTGCTGATGCTCTGTCTTTATATACAGTTTCCGGAACTCCCCCTTAGTTGGATTCCTCATTTTTCACTGCTCCTCACTCCCCCTTTGACATCAATGGCAAAGGGTAGGGTCCGCATATCAAAATTTTCAAAAATTTCTTATACTTAGCCGCATATTTACATACTCACATATATTGAAGAATGTCTGCAAAGGATGTCTGTAATTGAATCATTTCAGTAGCCCAACTTTGCTTCATTCTGTCCAAAATTGAAATGTGACCACTTAACAAAAATGCAAACGCTTCTGCCCGCTTGAGATCTGTCGGATCTTTTGTTTGGGCGGTGGTCCTAGCATCACTGATGGCCTCATGCATGGTTTCCAACTTAGGGATTATAATCCTTCTAAGTTCTCCCATCCGGTTGGTGATGTTCTTCCTTTCCTTCTCAAGATTCTTTATTTCGTTCAAGACTGCAATAGTTTGACATTCTTGATTTATTATAGAGGAAGAGAGAGGATCAAAACTTTGAGATAAGCTTTGTAGCTTATCCTGTTCCTCTTTTATTTTCTTGTCAAATGCTGCTGTTGCCTTTGACCAGGATATACAAAATTTGTAGATATCACCGCCATCCTTAAGAGCATTCTCTAAGCTCTTTATTCCAATGCTTACAATCTTTTTGTCTTTAGAGATTAATTCTAATATCTCTGAAAATCTCTTATCCAAAAATTCCTTCCGGACCTTTTCTTCAGCTGATTTTTCTAAAGAATCAAAATGTGTATCAACACTGCTGACTAAGGTTTTTAGATTACCGGAAGTGGAGGCTGTCGGATCTATCTGGATTGATGGCATGATCTTCACAAGTACTCCGGAAGCAGCCTCTATCAACTCACAGTCTTCCATATGAGACTTCAGGAGCTTTTCATTTGCCTTGGCATTTGCAAATGAAGCTATCTTCATTGTTTGTACCGGAGAGAGAGAGTCAAAATCAAATGGGCCTTTTAGAAGCTCTGGTTCATCAATCTCTAGAGTTTCTTTGCTCAAAAATTGTTGAACAGTTTGTGCAGTGTCTCTTGCCGGAGACAGATGTTTCTTCTCTTCTGCAGTCTTAGAACTGTCAACCTCTTTGTCCTTCACCACTGCTTCCTTCTCCTGTAATTGCTCTTCTTCTTTGGATCCGGAGACTGTAGGGGAAACCGGAGGAGAGATGCTAACTTGTTCATGGGTCACTTCTTCTGGAGCAGAGGGTCCCAAGTCCTCACTTGTCTGTTCAGGGCTCACTTCTTCCGGAACAGAAGATTCCAGATCAACAGCTGTTTCTGCACCTAAGTCCTCTACAACAGGAAGATTGAACCTTTTGAAAGCCTTCCGGAGGATCTCTTCTGTTTCTTGAGCCACTTTGTCAGTCTCACCAAGCATGAGTTGATTCATCCTGGCTTTGCTTCTGAACTCATCTTTGCAGTCCTTGAAGATAATGTTCATTGTCTTGGGATCAATTTGAGGATATAGCTGAATAGCTATCTGCTCCCGGATCTCAAGATCTTTGGCATGAGCATTATTCTTTCTTACTTCCATTTCCTTCTCTAGGCTCTTAGGAATGAGAGATATGATCTCAATGAAAGCCTTATTGTATATGTTCAGATATTTAACTGTGGCTTCCTGCAGAGTCTTTTGGTCTGCCTCACTGAAGTCATCATAGGATTCAGTCATTGGTTGAAGGTTTCCATCCACCGTGACCGACTTGATTATGCTCTCTAGTGACAGAGTGGGCTTTTCAACAGTTACCTCTGCCATTTCCTCCTTGTCTTGGCCTGTGGAGGGCTTACCGGATCCTTTCTTTTTCTGTTTCTTTACTTCTCTTACTCCTTCATCTGATTCTGTCTCCTCTTCATCCTTTTGGCTTCCATAAGCCCTTGTGGCTTTTGCCTTTGATCTCTTACCGGATGCCTGGACTTCCGGTTTTGAACTTTTGGTTGAGGGAGGTGCAGATCTCTTTGTTGATCTGGTCCGGGTGGGAGCTCCAACCGGAGCACTTTCTTTGCTTTTCTCTTCTTCCTCGGCCTTCCTCCTCTTTTCCCGGCTGGCATCAAGTGCCTCCTTTGAGATGCCAAGACCTTGAGCAATGTGCTCTACTTCTTTTCTCACTTTTCTTTTGATCTCAGGTTCCCTGAGTTCTACATGTAATTTTATACTCAGCTCCTCAAAGGTTCCAAACCTTTCTGCCTTAGGATCTTTGGGCTGACTTAGCATGTGTTGAACATGCAGCTCCACTATCTATTCATCAACTTCATACCCCATGGGCATGATCCAGACAGTCCTTGGCTCCACTGCCTCCATTAGGCACTGATCAGTGTCAACCATAAAGCACACTGAGTCCTTGTATTTCTCAATGAGAGACTGGGGAATTCTCTCTCTTGCTTGCATCATGCTCTGAAAGTTTTTGAAGTATCCCCATAGAGCTGTATTTCTCGCTTTTGCATCCCCAAGTCCATGCAAATAGTCTCTTATCTGGACTGCAACAGGTTTGTCATTTTGCCATACCCATCCATTTGTTCCGGGTAGCTCATTCATGAAGTAGAAGAATAGACATACAATCAGAGTACCATACTTAAAGGAATTCTTCTTATCCTTCTTGATTTTCTGTATGTTTTCCATTAATTGGCTTAGTAGCAGTTCGCAGAGATCATATTCTGCATTCTTTCTTAACATTTCATAAGCAGTGTATATTGCAGTTCCGGATACAGAATTCTCCCTGCTGGAGTGATAGATCTTGTATCCTATTATCATTGATGCATATTTGATATCCGGATCGGAGATGTCTTCAATGGTCATTGCCCTTTTGTCAAATTTTGATCCGGTGGCCTCAGTTACAATGTTGTTCTTGACAGATTTGAGGATAGGTACTCCTCCGGAAGAGTATAGGCCAGTTACTGCTCTAATTGCCTCTTTTGTGATCTTGCAGGGTCTATCTAGCCATAGAAAGTTGTCATGCATCCTGCTCAGTACATACCGGACCCATTCATCCTCTTCAAAACAGGGGAAATGAATAAATTGCTCAAATTGTTTCTTCTGAATATCCTTATACTCTGGTTTAAGCTCAAAGGCATTGTCAATCAGCTGCTTGTGATAGAGGTCTCTTAATTTGAAATCCCCAAATTCCTCAATGTTTGCATGTATGTAAACCCTAATGTCTTCGGTGTGTAAAACTCCGTGAGGAACACTAGAGAAGGCTCCTAGTGGGTCAACCTCCAATGATTTGTAGGGATGTTTCTTGAATGAGGGGCGAGGTCTATCGGAGATCTTAACTATGTTTGGAGTAGCCATTCTTCAAAGATTTGCAGTGAGGTAATGAAAAACAGAGAATACCTTATGCGCCTTCGGTTTGCACGGAGTGGTTGGATTGATTTCTTTATCCAATAGCTTCGGCAGGAGATCCTTGGAGTGCTTGAAGAACCTTGTTGCAGAGCTCCACTTTTCGCTTCTTCTCGAGTGCAGAATGAGCAAATGACCTTTGAGAAATCCCTTAAATTGCTCCGCGAACCCTAATACCTGTCTGCAATAAATGCTTCACCTACATCATTCCGGTTTGCCTTGTCTGGATAGCTTGGAGTATCCCGGATTAGTCCTGATCTATGGATATCATCCGGATCTATCAATCATGAATAAATCGAGGTGGCATATTACAAGATCATCTCAAACACTCTGTCCAATCCGCAGAACAAGATAGTGCATTTCCGGATCTTTCCGGACCTTTTTGTAATCCTTTATCATACCGGAGCATTTCCCTGAACAGGTCTTATTTGATCGATCATAGCTTCTTCATAACTCCATGCGGACCTCTGAAAACTTGACTGAAGTATCTCAAGACTCATATCTACAAACCCTTTGATCCGCATCTTGTGCCACATCCGGCACCACTTGTTTGGCTGGGGGAACAAGATTTTCTTTGAGTCTCCCCCTGAGCCAGAGCTCACTTTTAATTTCCGGAAGAAATATCAGCACCAGAGTCTGGTGCGGATCCAACCTCTACATTCTCTGAACTTTTCTTCACCCAAATCTTGCTCATCTGATTCCTAACCTCATCCGCATTCATCTTTTGTTTACCCTTGTCTTGATTCTGATTATACACCGGACCTCTTTTGTCCTGATTCTTGTTTCTGCAGACTTTAGCATTATGACCGGACCTATTGCAGATTTGGCAAATAACATTCCTTTGCATATTTGACTGATATCCTCTTGATCTGCATTGATTAGCCCTATGACCTATTCTATTGCATGTGAAGCATCTACCTTTGAATGATTTGTTTACTTGCATAATTCTACATTCATGGGATTTGTGTCCATACCTTTTGCAGTTGAAGCACTGTCCGGAGAAGGATGAATTATTCTGATTCATTCTCATTCTGCACTGATTAGCTTTGTGACCAAAGTGGTTGCAGCTGTGGCAGTATCCATTGAAGGATGGATATCTTTGAGCATTTGGCTGTCTTACCGGAGGTCTTCTAGGCCTGCTCCTTGGATTTTCTGATCCAAGATTCTTCTGACCGGATCCGGAGCTTTCTCCTTTCTCATATCCCAAGCCATACTTGTCATCTGTCCTCTTTTGACTTCCAAGAAGAACTTCAAGTTGAGCAGAACTTATCTTGAATTTCTCTTTATATTCATTTGCTGTTTGAAGGTCTCTTTTGAGAGAGGCAATTTGATCCTCAAGTTTTCCTTCATTATCTTTGGCATCTTCAAGATCAGATTCAAGGTGTCTGATAATCCTGTCCATCTGGTGGCATTCTTCTGATTTTTCTTTAAGAGATTGTCTTAGATTGTCTTCAGCCTTTCTTTTTTCTTCAATCTCTTGAGTAAACTTTATAGTTCCTGATTCCATTTCATGTCTTAACATAATGACTTCTTTTGATAACTTTTCACATAACTTGGTTTGCTCAGTTAATTCCTCATTTGTATTGCTTTCTTCACTTTGTCTTGCCAACTGTTGAAGCAGCTCCTTTCTCTTTTTCATAGAGAGACTTAATTTGTCTTTTAATTCTCTCATGAATTCATCAGCCTGTTTGAGTCTTTCCTTTAATTCACTGACTTCAGAATTTGACTGTTCAAGATCCTCAAGGGCAGTCTTGAGTTGCTCCCTTAAACCATATGCATCCATTTGAAATCCCAGATCTTCCTCAAGCTGTTAGGCTCTATTAGGAGGAACTTAGCTCTGATACCAATTGTTGATAACTGAGAGGGGGGGGGGGTGAATCAGTTATCCTAATTATTTCCCTTATTGAACTTTCCTTTTAATTAAAGCAGCATAAAATCAAACACAAAACATTAACCATGAAGTAAGAAACACATGACACAGTATTTTTGACGTGGAAACCCTGTTAAGGGAGAAAACCACGGGGTGATTAACCCAAGAATTATTCTCTGTTAGAAGAATAGGAAATTACAAAAATGGCACTTGCCAATTAGGGCTCACTGCCCGAGCACACTGCTCACAAGAGGCCCACTGCCTACAAGAAGACACACTGTCTACAAAGTGATGATAATCACAGTCTTGAACTGATTGGAAGCATATGCATATGCTGGAGTTCAGTTCCGGTTAGGCTCAGTACACTGATCTGCTGCACTTCATCTTTCCTCTGTTCTTTGTTCTGCTATCTTTCACATACCGGATCCTTTTTGCTACCTCTGCTCTTTCTCTGGACTTATTCGCATATCTCTCCACATCCACACTCACTTCACAACTAAATCCATCCTCTATATATATCCGCACAAGTAGTTTCATCACCTTTCTAGTCGGCATCCGGAACAGTCTAGTTTCTTACAAACTCTCATTCTGTCGGCTGAATCCTTCCTCACCAAGCAATGCGGATCAAGCATATACTTGTAGATATCATTAATCATGTCGGCCAAACATGATTCATGCCTTCACAACCTCTGTCATCAACAGTAACCCATCCGGAAAGTAGTCTGATACTCTGCTAGTCAGTTCTTCCTCTGTTTTCACTGTCTCTCAGGAATCCGGTACTCAACCATTCATATCTTTTTCCTTGTCCATCACCGGAGGCTAAATCCTTGGAATATACCACTCAAGGTAGTCCTCTTGACTTCCCCAAATCCGCACTGCACCAAGACACTTCCTCTGAGAGGTCCGGACCAATCTGTCGGACCTTGCCACATGCTCTGTTCTTCTTCACCGGACCACAACATTCTTTATTCTGACTTCCGGTAGAGACATATCATGTCTTGCGGATATGTGGGATGACCTTTGTTGCCATCAATGACAACAACCATGAATCCATATAGTGTCTCTTGCCAACATGGGTGGGAGGCTTATGCAAAAGCATGGACCATAGGAAGGCAATGCGTGAAATATGTAGGATAGTGGATGAAAGATAGGGAGATGGAGGTATGCGGGGATGTTGTGGAATGGAAGGGAACCATGACCAATGGTTACACACACCATGATAAACATTGAAGCTTATGACAGGAAGGTGGTGTAGGAAGCAATGGAGATGTTTGCTTAGAAGATTGTTGGAAAAGTGCTTTAGATACCAACATAGACTTAGTATTTTTATGACTTTGCTTTGCTTGTGGGATTTAGGAATTTGAGATTTTTGGATGGAATGGGATTTTTGGGATTCTTGTGATGTGGATGCCTCTTTTGATTTTCTTTCTTTTTGCTTAGGGATCCAAACCATTTTATTTTTTGACTTTTGTTTTGTAGGTATGGGCTTAGGTAGCTTTTGGAATGGACTTTGCTTTGACTTTTTACATTGATGTCCTAAGGCATGGGGATCCTTAGAATGTTTATCTTTATAGGTAGAGACATCTAAATTTTTATTTTGGAATCTCATGGATTTGGTGGAAGCTTCATGATTAGACGATGTGTGCCTTTGTTGGTCATGATTAGAATTTTTAGGGTACTTATGGATGGATGGATTGAAAATGGATTAGATGATAGGGATATTAGGTGTAGCGAGTAATGGAGGTAAAGTGGATGGAGGAAGGTTAGGAGTTGGAAGTAGTGGAGGCAAATTGGATGGTGGAAGGTGTATGGTCACATGTTTTTGACATTTGTAGGATGATGGAGGTGGAATGGCAACATATGTCTTGGGTACATGATGTGATTTGCGATGGAAAGTGGTGGATTTAGGATGCATGGAAGAAATACAAACATCTTGAGATTGTTGTCCTTGGGGTGTATATCTAAGACCATATGAGCGTGGGGGACTTTGACATGGATAGGCTCCAAAATACCTTGTTCATGAAGGCCTAAGCCTTTACCTTGGTAGTTCATGTTTGGGAGTATGCAATAGACAATGGGACTATGTTTGGTTTGGACACTAGACTTGAGGTCATTATTAGATGGAGAAAGGAAAGTGGATACAACTTTTTCTTGTCCCAAGGAGGAACATTCATGAATGAAGGTCCAAAGACCAAGTGGATATGATGGTGGGTTCGCAATATGGTTTATAGTGGATGTGGAGGGATCATTATTGGTTTGATCTTCTATGGTTGCTTGGGAGGCATATGTCTCATCATGGGAAGTGGAAGCTTCCACATTAGGGCTAGATGGAGGATGGATGGATGTGATGGCAAGAGACACTGTGTGGCTTCATTAGTGTTGTCATTAATGGCAACAAAGTCTATCCCACACATCCGCAATACATAATATGCCTTCACCAGAAGTTAGGTTGAAGAATGTTTTGGTCTGGTGAATAAGAACAAAGTATGTAACAAGGTCCAACAATCAGGTCCGAATCTCTAAGATGGTGTAACTCAGTAAGTTATGGACTTGGGAAGTCAAGAGGGGTACCATGACTACTTTACTCTAGAGATTTAGCCTCCAATGATAAATCAAGGAAAAGATATGAGCATTTGAGTGTTGGGTTTCAGTCAGGTAGAGCAGACTAAGGAAGAACTGACCGACAAAGTATTAGAATTCAATCTGGATGAGTAAAAGGTGTTGATCAAGCAATATGTGGAATTATATATTATTGGCCGACATGATTAATGACTTCTATGCCTATGTTTTTGATACACATTAGAAATCAAGCATGGATTTAGTCGATCAATTAATTACTTGCAGTGTTCTTGATGCCGACTAGGAAGTTGATAAAAATCCTTGATGCAGATATATATACTAGATAGATCTCAGCATGTAAGTGTGTGTGGAGTGAACAAGTGATGAAATAAAGTGTGAAGAAAAGCAGGGATAAGTGTAAGGGTTACAATTCAAGTTTGGTATGTGACAGAGCAACAACATTAAAACAAAGGAAGAATGAAGTGCATCAGATCAGTGTATTGTGCCTAACCGAAACTGAACTCTTGCATTTGTAGATGCTTCTCATCAGTTCAAACACCTGATTACCTTCTGTAAGTTCTGTAGACAATGAATCTCTTGTAGGCAGTGTGCCTCTTGTGAGCAGTGTGCTTCAGCAGTGAGCCCTAATTGGCAAGTGTCATTTTGTACTCATTTATTCTTTTAACAGAGAATATAATCTTGGGTTAGTCACCTCGTGGTTTTTTCCATTAACAGGGTTTCCACGTAAAAATCCTTGTGTTATGTGTGTTGATTTTATTTATGTTCCTATGATTACATATGCTTTCATGTTTTGATGCAACTCTGGTTATTAAGACACAAAAAGAAAAGAAAGTTAAGGAAATTATGCAATAACTGATTCACCCCCCCTCTCAGTTATCTGCATTGTTTCTAACAATTGGTATCAGAGCTAAGTTCCTCTGAATAAAGCTTAATAGCTTGAGGAAGATCTGGTATTCTCAATGGATATATATGGTATGAAGGAACAACTTCAGTTTGCCCTAGATGATCTTGAATAATCCCACTCTGAAGTCAATAATTTGAAAGATTCAAACAAGCTGATGATTTCATAAATGAGCTAAAAGAAAAACTTAGTATCTCTGTGAAAAAGAGAAAGGAACTACTTCAAAAATTAGCCAATCAGAGTGAAGTCAATGATAATAATAAAGATCTGGATGAGAAAAATAAGCTATGTGAAAAGTTGTCAAAAGAAGTCATTATGTTAAGGCATGAAATGGAATTAGGGGTTATGAGATTCACCCAAGAAATTGAATAAAAAAGGAAAATTGAAGATAATCTAAAACAATCCCTCAAGGAGAAAATAAAGGATTGCCACAAAATGGATAGAATAATCAGACATCTCAAATCTGATCTTGAAGAAGCTAGAGACAATGAAGAACAACTTGAGAATCAAATAGACACTCTTAAACAAGATCTTCAAACAACAAATGAATACAAAGAAAAATTCATGATAAGCTCAGCCCAACTTGAAGTTCTTCTTGAAAGATAAAAAGGGTAGATGATAAGCATGGCTTGGGATATGAGAAAGGTGAAAGCTCTGGATCCGGTCAAAAGAACTTTGGATCAGGAAATTAAAGAAACAGGCCTAGAAGACCTCCGGTAAGGCAACCAAATGCTCAAAGATATCCATCCATCAATGGATACTGCTTCAATTGCAACAATTTTGGTCAGAAAGCAACTCAATGTAGGAGGGGAATGAATCCGACTAATCCATCCTTCTCTAGACAATGTTTCAACTGCAAAAGGTATGGTCACAAATCTCATGAATGCAGAAATATGCAAATAAACAATTCATTCAATGGTAGATGCTTTGCATGCAATAGAATGGGGCATATGGCTAATAAATGTAGATCAAAAGGATATCAATCAAATAAGCAAAGAAATGTTGTCTGTTACAATTGCAATAGATCTGGTCATATTGCCAAATTCTGCAGAAGTAGAAATTAGGATAGAAAAGGTTCGGTGCAACATAATAAAAAATACGATAAGGGCAAAGGTAAAGTGAATGTAGATGAAGTTCAAAAGGAGATGACCAAGATTTGGGTGAAGAAGAATACAAAAAATATTGGGGATGGATCTGCATCAGAATCCGGTGCTGATATTCCTTTCGAAAACTAAAAAGGTGAGCTCTGGCTCAGGGGGAGTTACAGAGAAAAACAAATTCCCCCAGCCAGTCAACTAGTGTGTAAATTTGGCACATAGAATCCTATGGATTAAAGGGTTCTCAGAAAAATATCTAAATAACCTTTAGTAAAAATATGAAAGATCTGCATGGAGTTTTGCAAGATTTTAACCACTCAAGTTAATCTAGTTCTGACAGCTATCCAGTAAAGCAAGATTTTCATAGACAGATCTGGTATGATTCAGAATTGAAATACTTTGATCTGCGGACCCATGGCATGATTAAAGAAAAGAATATACATTGTCAATCCTCACTGACAATGATTCTAAGTTCAGTGTAGTGATTTGAGAAGATCTCTCTCAAGACAGGGCAACCAGATAACTTAAGTTGTGTATTTATTATAAAAGGAAATTAGGGTTTGCACAAGGATAAAAGGGTTCTTTCACTCATTATTTGCACATTTACATTCCTAAAGAAGAAAAGAAGAGCTCTGCAACAAAGTTTCTACAATTCACTCAAGATCAACTAGAAAATCAAATTCAACCAACGATTTATTCGGGCTCCTATTTCAAACCCTAAAGAATGAAAAGGTACTTCCATCTGAAAATCTCTCTAAATCTCTTACAAAATGGCTACTCCAATGGTTGTCAAGATCACTGATAGGCTGCGTCCTAAATTCAAGAAACACCCTTATAAATCTCTAGAAGTTGATCCTGTAGGCACATTTTCTAGCTTTCCGCATGGGGTATTGTATGTAGAAGATGTTAGGGTCTATATCTATGCCAACATTGAGGAATTTGGAGACTCAAAATTGATGGACATCTATCACAAATAGTTAATAGATGAGAGTTTTGAACTCAAACCTGAATTCAAGGCCCTCTGGGATAAACACTTCAGACATTGCATACACTTTCCATGTTTTGCAGAAGATGATTGGGTCCAGTATGTCCTAAGCAGGATGAATGATAATTTCATGTGGTTAATGAGGCCCTTCAAGATAACTAAAGATGCCATCAGGGTAATGACTAGACTGTATTCATCTGGTGGGTTACCTGCACTTAAATCTGTCAAAAACCAGACAGTAACTGAAGCCACCAGATCTAAATTTGACAAAAGAGCAATGACCATAGATGACATCACTGATCCGGATGTCAAGTTTGCCTCAATGATAATTGGCTACAAAAGCTATCATTCTAGCAAGGAGAATTATGTGTTTGGCACAACAATCTATGCAACATATCAAATGTTGAGGGAAGATGCAGACTATGATCTATGTGAGCTTCTTCTAAATCAATTGTTGGAAAATCTATAGAAGATCAAAAAGGATAAAAAGAATTCCTTCAAATATGGTTGTCTAATACTGTGTCTGTTCTTTTAATACATGAATGAGCTACTTGGATCAAGTGGTTTGGTTTGGTAAAATGACAAACTGGTTGCAATTCAGATCAGAGATTACATGTATGGACTTGGTGAGGCTCAAGCTCAAAACACAGCCCTCTGGGGTTACTTTAAGAACTTCCAAAGCATGATGCAAGCTAGAGAGATAATACCTCAATCCATAGTTGATAAATACAAGGACACAGTGTGCTTCATGGTTGACACTGACCAATGCCTAAAGGAGGCAGTTGAGCCAAGGACTGTGTGGATAATGCCTATGGGATATGAAGTCGAAGAAAAAATCTTGGAGCTTCATATTCAACATCTGCTGAGCTAGCCCAAGGACCCTGAGGTAGAAAGGTTTGGAACCTTTCAAGAGCTAAGTGTAAAAATACATGTTGAGTTAAGACAACCATAAATAAAGAGGAAAGTAAGAAGGGAATTTGAAGAAATTGCCAAAAGATTTGGCCTATCAAAGGAGGTTGTGGATACAAATAGAGAGAAGATGGAGAAGGCTGAGAAAGAGAAACAAGAAGCAAAGAAAGGAGACACTCTGGTACAAGCCTCCTCCTGGACTAGATCTTCCAAGAGCTCCGCACCCGCCACTCCTAAAAGCTCAAAGGCTACCAAACTAGAAGTCAAAAGATCCAGAAAAAGGGAAAAGAGGATGAAGACCAAAGCCACAAGGTCATAGACAAGCCTTAAGGATGATGAAGAAATAGAATTTGATGAGGAAATCAAGAAAATGAAGAAGAAGAAAACATCCAGGGAATTCCCTGCTAGTAAAAATGACAAAGAAAAGGCAGAGGAATTTGTTGAAAAGCCCACTCTTCCCATTGATGACATCATCAAGGTAGTTACTATGGATGGGAACCTACAACCAGTAATAGAGTTCTATGATGAATACAGTGATACTGACAAGAGGATTTTGGAAGAAGCTACAGTTAGGTACTTGAACATTTACAATAAAGCTTTCATTGAAATTATATCATTAATTCCTAAGAGTCTAGAAAAGGTACTTGAACTGAGAAAAGAGAATGCAAAGGAAAAAGACCTAGAGATTCGAGAACAAATAATGATTCAACTTTATCCTTCTATCACTCCAAAACAAATGGACATGATTTTTAAAGATTGTAAGGATGAGTTCCGGAGTAAGGCAAGAATGAATAAACTTATGCTTGGAGAAATTGACCAAGTAACAAGTGAAACAAAAGATATCCTCTGGAATGCTTTGAAAATATTCAATCTTCCTATTATAGAGGAAACAGTTGAAGAACCTTCTACCATGGATGTTGAAGGATTAAATGTAATCAATGAAGAATCTTCTGACAAGGATATAGAAGGATCAAAGAAAATAGATGAAGAGAAGCCTGATGACTTAGATTCCTCTATTCTAGAAGAGGAAGTTCATGAAGCAATAAACACAGGTGACATCTCTCCTTTAGATCCCAATGTAGACATTCCAGATTCTGAAGCTGAAGGAGAAGGAAGAAAAGAGGAGAAAGTGAGTCAAGAAGAGGAGGTTAAGGGAAGAGAAGAAGAACAAGCAAAAAAGACTAATGATGACTATTCTGATATCCCAAAAGAAAAGAAGACTCAATCACCGACAAGAGACACTGCAGATGCAGTGAAGAAATTCTTAAACAAAGAAATGATGGAGATAGATGAACCTGAGCTATTTCAAGGGCCACTAAACTTTGACTCTCTCTCTTCGATTCAGACAATAAAAATAGCATTCTTTGCTCAAGCCAAAGCCAAAGAAAAACTCCTAAAATCTCACATGGAAGATTGTGAACTATTGGAGATTGCATCCGGGATACTGGAGAAGATCATGCCATCATTCCAAAAGGATCCTTCGGCCTCACCATTCGGTAACTTGAAATCTTTGGTAAATTCTGTTAGCACTCATTTTGAATCTCTAGAGAAATTAATAGAAGCAAAGGTCTGGAAGGAGTTTCTAGGAAAAAGATTCACTGAAGTGCAAGGACTGATTGCTAATGATAGGAGGACCCTAGACATTGGAATAATGAGCCTTGAAAATGCTCTTAAAGATGGTGGAGACATATACAAATTCTGTTTATCTTGTCCCAAAGTGACAAAGGACATTGAGAAGAAAGTGAAAGAACAAGAGGGAAAACTGTCAAGTTTATCTCAAAATTTTGATCCCCTTACTACCTCTCTAATGAATCAAGAATGCCAGGCCATTGTTATCATAAATGAAATAAAGGGGCTGGACAAAGAAAAGAAGAACATAAGAAATAGAATGGGTGAACTTAGAGGGATAATTATCCCTAAGCTAGAGGCAATGCATGAGGCCTTGACAGATGCCCAGACCATAGCCTGGACCAGTGATCTGGCAGATTTAAGAAGGAAAAAAGCATATGCATTTTTGTTGAATGGTCACATCTCCATTTTGGATAGGATGAAATAGAGCTAGGCCATAGAGTGTGTACAGTTGAAGGCCACTTTTGCAGATATACTTAAGTATATGTAAGTATAACACACACACACACACATATACTTATAAGGCCATATATAGGATAATTTTTTTGGTATGTGGATTCCACCCTTTTCCATTGATGTCAAATGGGGAGTGAGTAGTAGTGAAAAATGTGGATTCCAACTAAGGGGGAGCTCCAGTAAAATAGTGCAAAAGACATAGCATCAACCAAGGGGGAGTTACTGTGACACTTAGCCATTTTTCACTAAGTGTTGCCATCAATGCCAAAGGGGGAGATTGTTGGCAAGAGACACTGTGTGGCTTCATTAGTGTTGTCATTGATGGAAAAAAAGTCTATCCCACATATTTGTAATACACAATATGCCTTCACCAGAAGTTAGATTGAAGAATGTTTTGGTTCGGTGAACAAGAACATAGTATGTAACAAGGTTCGATAACCAGGTTTGGATCTCTCAGATGGTGTAACTCAGTAAGTTGTGGACTTGGAAAAGTTAGGAGGGGTACCATGACTATTGTACTATAGAGATTTAGCCTTCGGTGATAAATCAAGGAAAAGATATGAGCATCTGAGTGTTGGGTTTTAGTCAGGTAGAGAAGATAGAGGAAGAAATGACCAACAGAGTATCAGACTTCAATCTGGATGAGTAAAAGGTGTTGATCAAGAAATATGTGGGATTATACATTATTGGCTGACATGATTAATGACTTCTATGCCTATGTTTTTGATACGCATCACAAATCATGGATTCAACCGACAGATTAATTACTTGCAGTGTTCTTGATGCTGACTAGGAAGTTGATAAAAATCCTTGATGTAGATATATATACAAGATAGATCTCAGCATGTAAGTGTGTGTGGAGTGAACAAAGTGATGAAATAAAGTGTAAAGAAAAGTAGGGATAAGTGTAAGGGCTACAATTCAAGTCCGGTATGTGACAGAGCAATAGCATTAAAATAGAGGAAGAATGAAGTGCATTAGATTAGTGTATTATGCCTAACCAGAACTGAACTCTTGCATTTGTAGATGTTTCTCATCAATTCAAACACCTGATTACCTTCTATAAGTTCTGTAGACAGTGAGTCTCTTGTAGGCAATGTGCATCTTGTGAGCACTATGCTCAGGTAGTGAGCCCTAATTGGCAAGTGCCATTTTGTACTCCTTTATTCTTTTAACAGAGAATACAATCTTGGGTTAGTCACCCCATGGTTTTTTCCTTTAACAAGGTTTCCACGTAAAAATCCTTGTGTTATGTGTGTTGATTTTATTTTTGTTCTTATGATTACATATGCTTTCATGTTTTGATGCAACTCTGATTATTAAGACATAAAAAGAAAAGAAAGTTAAGGAAATTATGAGATAGCTGATTCACCCCCCCTCTCAGTTATCTACATTGTTTCCAACAAGATGGTGTGATAAGATCTTGACCTTGGAATGCATAGAGTTGGCTAAGAGGGTCATCATGGTCTTCTTGATCATAGATGGGATCAAGTGTGTTATGAATGGGATCAATAAGAGGGCTTTGATATTGATGTGGATGACGGGGTAATGTTTCCTCATGATTAGGATAATGTTCTTGACATATCTCTTGACTTTGAGTGGAAGTGGAAGGCTCTAGAAGAGGCTTGATATGTTCTTTGTGATCAACAACATGAGGGCATGATGGATTTTGACTAGGACTTATGGGAGAAATCTTTTCAATAAGCTCAATGGTTTGTGGACTGATGCAACACACAACATACACTTAATACAATTTTGCCATTAATCACGCGAGAGCCAAAGATTTGAAGACTAGAACATAATAAAACTTATATTCATCAACTCTGCTGCTACAATGAGAGAAAACTCTCTTATATCCAAGAAAACAAAAAAAAACAAAAAATTACCTTTTTTGGCAGATTCAACAATTGTCAGATTTTGCCATTTTAGGTAATTTTACAATCATATATTGAGAATCCAATTTTTTCCGAAAAGCTTCCTAAAACTAAGGTAGGATGAAATGCCAACTAATATTCTAAATTTGAAACATGAGTTTCAATTTATTACAAAAGCAACTTTTTAAAAATCTAGAAAAAAACACTAATTTGCCATTTTGAGGGCCAAGATGAAAGTTTCAAGCCCCAAAAAAGTGCCAAGACAAGTTCCAACCAACTAGGGTGGGTTGGGAAACCACTAGCCACCTCATAATGCATCTACCTATAAAATTTCGTAGAAAACCCACATCCGAGTCAAAAGTTATGACCTCTAGAAGTCCCTACATCATTCTCCTCTGGTTGAAAAGAATGCAGCTCCTGCAAGTGAGTGTCTTTGAACTGCTGCCACTTGACTAGATCCAATTGCTACACTTCCCACTCTGTAATCCATGTGCTCTCTATTGGTGGCAATCCTTCCCACTGTACTAAATACTTGTTGTACTTCCCTTGCCGAGTGTAGATTGTGTTCTTATCAAGAACCCGTGCATCTTTTCCTTCTTCTTATGGGGAATGTGGTGGTGCCATGCCACTTCTGGTTGGCTATCTTCAACATCATCCTCACCATGGAATGCATATAAATTAGAAACATTAAACATAGGAGAAATATCAAGATCATCTGGTAAACTAACCTCATATGCATTATCATTTATCTTCTTTGTAATTTTTCAAGGACCAATTTTCTTGTACTTCAACTTATGGTATGTTCCAGTAGGAAACCACTCTTTTCTCAAATATACCATCACTAAGTCACCTTCATTGAATGTCTGATGTCACCTACTAGCATCCATTGTATTCTTGTACCTCTCATTACTCTTCTGTAACTTCTATCTCACTTCTTTCTGCAACTGTTGAAGGTGTTCTGCAAATGCTTCCCCATCATCACTGACCCTATCTTTCATTGGTATCTATACCAAATCTAGAACACCTTGAGGATTTTTGCCATACACAATCTGGAAAGGGGACTTTCTTGTTGATCTGTTAACAGAATTATTATAGGAAAATTTGGCCTGCTGTAATGCCAAGTCCCATTGTTTTGGCTTTTCTCCACCAATACACCTCAACAAATTTCCCAGACTCTAATTAACTACCTCTGTTTGCCCATCCGTTTGAGGATGATAGGCATTACTAAAATGTAACTTGGTCCCCATCTTCTTCCATAAAGTCCTCCAGAAATGACTAAGGAATTTGGTATCCCTATTAGAGGTAATAGTCTTTGGAACACCATGTAGTCGAACAACTTCTGAAAAAAAAAACTCTGCTACCCTCGTTGCATCATTAGTTTTCTTACAGGCAATAAAATGACCCATCTTGGAGAACCTATCAACAACTATAAAAATAGAGTCATTACCTCATTGAGTATGTGGAAGTCCCAACACAAAGTCCACGCTCAAATCTATCCATGGTGCAGTTGGTACTGGTAATGGCATATACAACCTTATATTTTGTGAATGTCCCTTAGCCACTTGGCAGATCCTACACCTTGTTACATACCTAGTTATATCCCTTTTCATCTTTGGCTAGTAATATTTATCTTCTATCAAGGCTATTGTCTTGTCCTTGCCAAAATGTCCAACCAACCCACTACTATGAAATTCTCTGAGAATGTTTTCCCTCATAGAGCCAGCTGGTATGCATAGTTGTTTTCCTTTAAATAGATACCCATCTTGCAGAAAATATTCACCCCTAAAGTGATCCAAGTTACCAGATATTGGTGCCTTCAACTGTTCTATAATCTCCCAAAAATCATCATCAGACTCACAAATTTTTGATGGAATCAAAACCAATCACCTCAATTTCCATTGTGGTCAAAAGCGAAACATGCCTAATTAATGCATCTACAACTTGGTTTTGTTTTCCAGACTTATGCTTCAACACAAAATTGTAACCATGTAAGAAAGAGACCCACTTGGCATGCCTACTATTCAACTTCTTCAATGTGTTCAAGTATCTCAATGCAATATGATCTGTAAACAATAGAAACTCCTGGGGAACTAGATAATGTATCCAATACCTCAATGCTTGAACAATTGTATAAAATTCCAAATCATAAGTAGAATAATTCTTTCTTGCTTCATTCAGCTTTTCACTAAAGAAAGCTATAGGTTTTCCATCTTGGCTAAGCACAACACCTATTCCCGCATGAGAGGCATCACATTCTACTTCAAATACCTTATCAAAATTTGGCAATGCAAGTATAGGTGCTTCTGTTACCTTTTCCTTCAAGTACTTAAAGCTCTCCTTAGCATCCTTGGTCCATACAAACTCCCTTCCTTTGGTGCAATCTGTTATAGGGGCTACAATACTACTAAAATTTCAAATGAACTTTTGATAGAAAGTGGCCAAGCCATGAAAACTTTTTACCTATGTGATGCTACTTGGACTAGGCCATTCTAGAATTGCCCTGACCTTCTCTGGATCCATTCTGACATCTTTAGAAATGACAAAGGCTAAAAAAACCAAACTGTTCTACATGAACCTACACTTCTTCGAATTGGCATAGAGCTTCTCCTTTCTTAACACACCAAGGATGATCCTCAAGTGTTGTAAGTGCTCTTCTTTGCTATTACTAAATACCAAAATATCATCAAAATAAACTACCACAAACTTACCAATCTAAGGTTGTAGTATAGCGTTCATCAATCTCATAAATGTGCTAGGTGCATTTGATAACCCGAATGACATAACCATCCACTCATATAATCTGTCTCCAGTCTTAAAGTGTATCTTCCACTCATCCCCTTCTCAGATCCGGCTTTGGTGGTAGCCACTTCGTAGGTCAATCTTGCTGAAATATTTGGCCCCTGCAAGGACATCCATCATGTCCTCCATATGAGGTATAGGAAATTGATACTTTATGATAATCTTATTAATTGCTCTGCTATTAGTGCACATCCTCCATGTTCCATCTTTTTTGGGGGTCGACAATGTTGGTACAACACATGGGCTCATGCTCTCTCTCACCACACCTTTACTTATGAGTTATATTACTTGCTTATTCAACTCTACACGTTGTGTTAGATTCATCCTATAAGTTGCTTGGTTGGGTAGAGTTGCTCCTAGAATCAAATCAATATGATGCTGAATATCTCTCTTTGGTGGTAGACCATCAGGTAATTCATTAGGCACAACATCAACAAATTCTTTCAATAGCTCTTCTACTTCTGGGGGAACGGAAATATCTTCCCCTTCACCTTTTTTCACTACTAATGCATAACAACATCGTGTCACCTTCATTTCTTTAACAAGATCTCTTTCAGATAACATGGTCTCACCTTTTCCTTCATCCTTGAGAGGCAACAAAATCACCTTAGAGCCATCTTTCCAAAAGGTGTATGTGTTTTTCTCTCCATCATGTATGACTTTTCTATCATACTGCCATGGCCTTCCCAATAACACATGATAGACATCCATTGGGAAAACATCACACCATATCTCATACTAGTAGATCTTCCCTATGCTAAACTTAATTAGGCATCTTTTATCAATAGTGACTTCATTTCCCTTTTTAAACCATGCAATGTGGTATGGATGAGGATGTTTTTCACAGTGTTAATTTAATTTGTCTACCATTTCTTTAGAAACCATATTTTCACAACTACCTCCATCAATAATAACTTGACATACCTTGCCACCTGAAGTGCATCTGGTTCTAAAGATATTGGTTCAAAGCCATGAACCATTAGAGATTTTGGCTTGTGTTTTCTCCTCTAGAATCACCATTGCTCTTCTCATCATGAGACTTTCTCCCACATCTGGTGGAACCTCTAGTTCCATCCCTTCCACTTCATGCTGTGTTTGAATCAGGTTCACCCTAGGTTGTCCTCCTTGATCTCTTTCTTGAATGTTATAATTTGAGAATTCAAATGCCCTATGACCTTCTTCTCCACATCTGAAACAAGTGAAAGGCCTTCTTTGGTTTTCCCATCCTCTACCTCTACCATAACCTCTACCTCTTTGAAATCCCCTTCCTTATTCTTGATTTGGAGGATCTTGTAGAGTATCTACTTGTTTTTCAAATCCATAGGATGAATCTGCCTTGCCATAATTTGAACCTCCTTGAAATGGGGTTCATGTACCCCTTCTTCCTCCTCTATTCCTCTAATGGTATTGTCTGTTTTGTTTTTCTTCAGCTTTTAGAGCCAATTGGTAAGCTTCTTCAATACTATTGAGTCGATGCATGCTTAATTCATCTTGAATAGAGAATTTCAGGCCATTCACATATCTAGCAGCCATATGTTCATCAGTTTCTTGATGCTCTATACATATAGACAGCGTATAAAACTCATTTGTATAATCTTGCACAGAAGAGAGGTTCTGTTTTAAAATTTGAAACCTACGAAAAAGGGTTTGTACATAATCTATGGGTAAAAATTTTTCTCTCAACTTCTTCTCCATTTTATTCCATGTCCTGATCTTATCCTTGCCTTTCCTTGTTCATTCCTTTTTAAGATGATCCCACCAAATCATTGCATGACCCTTTAATTTGGTGCATGTGAATTTCACCTGCTTTTCCTCTGTCATGTATTTCCATTCAAAAAAATTTCTCATATCATTCAACTAGTCTATCGACTCCTTTGGTTTATGACTACCTGCATAATCTCAAACATCTACCTTGACCCCTTCATTTATCCCTTCTAAGGCCCTGAGCATCCTCTCTTCAAAACTCATGCCTTCTAATTCTTCTTTCTCATGTTCTCTCTCTTGATCTGCACCTCCTTGACCTATCTCTTCATTAGATTCGTCTCCTCCTCTACCCAGTCTTTGGTTTTCCATCCGTGTTGTAAGTTATGCTACTTGCCTTTGTAGATTTTGTATTTCTCTATGCATCTAGGTGAGACCGCCTCTTCCTCTTCCTCTCCCAACCATCTTCCTACTCTGATACCAGATGATGTAGCACACAACATACACTCAATACAATTTTGCCATTAATCATGTGAGAGCCAAAGATTTGAAGACTAGAACATAAAAAAACTTCTATTCATCAACTCTGCTACTACAATGAGAGAAAACTCTCTTATATCCAAGAAAACAAAAAAAAACAAAAAATTACCTTTTTTGGCAAATTTTGACAATTGTCAGATTTTGCCATTCTAGGTAATTTTTTCCCAAAAGATTCCTAAAACTAAGGTAGGATGAAATGCCAACTAATATTCTAAATTTGAAACATGAGTTTCGATTTATTACAAAAGCAACTTTTTAAAAATCTAGAAAAACACACTAATTTGCCATTTTGAGGGCCAAGATGAAAGTTTCAAGCCCCAAAAAAGTGCCAAGACAAGGTCCAACCAACTAGGGTCGGTTGGGAAACCACTGGCCACCTCATAACACATCCACCTATAAAATTTCGTAGAAAACCCACATCCGAGTCAAAAGTTATGACCTCCGGAAGTCCCTGCATCATGGACCACATGATGGAGTTGGAGGAATAAGCATGGCATTTGAAGGCTTATTTCTAGGTGCCAAGATAGGTGTTTGACATGGGGACAAGTTATTCCTTGCTAGTAGCCATTGGATCACATCCTTTGCAAGTGCATATGTGGAAGGATAATATAGTGGATGGATAATGAGGGTAGATGATGTGGACTTGTGATTAGGATTAGGAGTTGAAAGTTCCTATGGTGGAGGGATAAGAGGGATGGAAGGTGTTGGCTTAGGGTTTGGACTTTGACTAGGTAGAGCATAAAATGGGTTGAATGGATTGGTATTAGTGTTGCTTATGCTAGAAGGGAATGACACATGGGATTGAGATGGTTTCATAGGTTTATTTTTATAATGTTTGACCTTAGGGTGTGGAGTTGATGTAGGATTAGATGGTAGAATGTACATGTAGAATGGATGAGGTAAACTTATGTTCCCCTTGTCAAAGGTAGCATGAGAATTTAGAGGCTCTTTGTCTTGTTGCCAAGGTGGATTTGGATAGGCTTGTGAAGAGGCTTGGGGTGTTACAACCTTGTTCTCTAGGATTTTCATGGAATGAAACATGTCTTCATATCATTGTATGTCATCTTGTGTCTCAAGGCATGCAATATGTGTCTTGTCATCATTGAAAGTTGGAGGAGGGGCCCATCAAAGGACAAGTTTAGGTCTTAGTTTGTTCTCATCATTAGGACTAGGAGAAGGGGCTCCTTGAAGTATGACTTTGGGAGTTGCATTGTCTTTATGAGTGGAATTAGGAGGAGGGCTTCCTCGAAGTATGAGTTTGGGCTTTGGTTTGTCTTCATTATTTGGAATAAGAGGAGGGGCTCCTTGAAGTACAAGCTTGGGCTTTGGTTTGGATGTATAGGATTGCTAAGGATTAGGACCATGTTGACAAGTGTTTTGACTAGAATGAGAATGATGATGTGGAACGATTAGGATTGATAGGATGCGATTGATTGGATGATGCAATTAGGAAGGGTGATTAGGAAAATGTAATTAGGATGAACATGACTTGGAATGAATGCATTGGTGAGAATGTTTAGAATGATGAGTTTATGTGTTAACTATAGGGATGACTAGGAGGATCTACTCCCTTTCTTTTCTTTTTTTGCAACTGTGTCTTTACCATATAAGACTTGTGAATTTTGGGATTCTATGGGGATGTCAATGCAAGGTGATGATGCCCATACTATGATAGAGGCTAATGGATATTAGTCTTTGATAAGTCTAGCTCCAAGAGGGTACTATTGTCTACTAATGACCTTGTCAGAGTATAAATTGGATTTATCAAGACCTTGAGGTGTGAAAGAAATGATTGATTAAAGTGAACTCATGAGTTTTAGACTTCATTTGGAAGGATAGACTTAAACTAGCCTTGTGAGTATTAAGCCCAAGTTGTGATTGATTTGAAAATGATGCCAAGGTCTCTTGGTCTAGATTTGTACTTGTGATACAATCAAGCTTCAATATTTTCTCCTTATGATTCAACCTCAAGAAGACTATTTTTGGGAACCTCTATAGATGTCAAGGGCTGAATTCTAATGTTCAGTGCAACCTACTCCTAAAGGAATGAAATTGAATATTTAGTGGGTGAATAGAATCAATAGGTCTATAATGTTTTGATACAATTGCAGTCAGATTTGATAGGGAGAGTAGATGCTCAAAGGTTTCCCTACAGTTGTGGTGTATTGTGATTGGGAATGATTAGGATGAAATTGATTTGATTGGAATGAATAGTTAGGATATGATTAGGATGTGATTGATTGGATTAGAATGAAGATGATGATGTGTAGTGATGATATTAGATGACTTGTCTTGGAATGAATGTGTTGGAAAGAATGTTAAGACACATCAAACATAGAAGACACTTGGCAATCCAATTGGTTGTTTCAATGGTCAAGATTTTGGTAAGCATATGTGTATGTCCAAGGGATTTCCAACCCCAAATTTCCATGGATTTAGCACAATATGAAAAAACTTGAAGACAATGCTTATTCTACCTAAGGTCAAGATGAATGGTAACTTGTCAAGCCCACAACTTGGAATCTCTAACTCAAATGCAAACACACTGATTTATGAGTGTGTCCATTATATTGTCTTCTTGAGAGAGGATAGGTAGGGGCTTCCTGCACTAGAAGGATGATGCAATCACTCTTTCCTCAGAGAGCTACATATAGCTTATGCTAAGCCAAGGATTCCCATCTCATCTCAAGGGAGCCATATGGTGAGAATCTTGAGAGGATTATGTGCCCTCTTTCCTTGAACAAATCGCCACAAGGTCAAAAAGGGTAGGCTTCTAACCAAAGGTGTTTAGTGGGGGATATTTGGGGCACTAACACATTATGAGCATCTAGCAAGACACTTAAGGCTTTAACTAGTCATACTAGGAGTCTCATATACACAATGTACACCTTCGTTCAAACTAGCACTGTACAGTAAGTGCTAATACCAGTTAGACTTGGCTTTCACCTTATCCTTTTTTATATAGAAGACCAAATGAAAGTACCGCTTAGGGTCATCCCTTGGGGTGAGTACCTCTTTTCCCACCAAGGTAGGCCCTTTCTACAAAAATGAAAAAGAAGAGAATAGAACCATTTCTCTTCACCCAAGATCCTTATGAAGGCGAGGGGAGAGGATATTTTGATTCTATCCCTTGGGATCTACTTGACAAAGAGTGCAAGCACACCAAACATGTCAAACAATCTACGTTCTTTTTAGTTCCCAAATTGAAATGTTCCTATGATAGTAAATCACACACACATGAAAGGAGGAAACACTGCACCAAATTCGTTAGTAGTTTCAACTTGAAATCTTTTTTAGGCGAGAGCCACAAGGCTACAAATAAGATATTAGTAACATAAAATCTCTATGATAATGTGCAAAACATGAAGCATCAACTAAACACTTTATTTTGCAAGACACCAAGATGAAAAGGCTAAGAAAGTGAATCTGGAAAATATTTCAAAATTTTGATTAGTTACAACAAAACTAACTGTAGCATCAGAAACTAGACAAAATTCTAAGCACTTTTTAAAAAAGTTTCACAAAAATCAAATGAAAAACGTGAAATATATGTGCATTTGAAGTTTAAATGTAATGTTGACTTTGACCAACAATTTACTTGATAAAAGAATGTCGTTACCTAATGAAACTTGTATCATTACGAAGTTCACTGAGTCAGCTTTCCGATGAGCCCTTTTTCACAAACTTTTGATACCGTATGCTCTAGTTATAGTGAAAAGAAAAAATCTACCCTATTAGGGAATGAGAAGTCAAAGGCCAAGTCTAGATGTTAAGGGTGTAACCGCTAGCGGTTAGAGACCAAGCAATCACATGTATGGTTTGGGAGTCTAGAGGTTAGCAGGAAGTTAATGATCTAAATCACCCCTGGTCACTCATGTGACCGGGGGCCAACGAATGGAAAAATAAAAAGGAAAAAATTGAGGAAGGGGGATGTAGTTGCTAGCCCCTTCTCTTAAAACTATGACTGAGGACTTAAGGCAAATCACCAGCGTAACACAAATCAATGGCTTGAAGCAGGCTTAGGGAAAATGAACCGACGACTGAGTTTTAAGTGAAGGCGGAGGGAGTAACAACATAGGTGGAGGTCGAAACGAAAGTTGGGGTTGATGGTAAGTATGAAGCCAAGGTCAAAATAGCAGGGCAACAAAGTTTGGTTTAGGTGCTAGTGGTGACGGTGAAAGTGGTGGCAACTAGGAGGAGACCTGGCAGCAACGAGGCCATAGGAGGAGTGAAGAGGTATTAACACAGGGTGTTTAGAGTATTTTTATAGCCAACACGGGTGGTGACGGAGTGAGGAAGACTTAGTCGGTAGGGTTTTACAAAGACTGTAGAGGGAGTTAGGGTTTTCAAAAGGGTAATGTAAGGATTCAAACCTGCAACAACCACAGAAATTTACACTTGCAAATAGTAAGAAGAAATTACCTTGTGTCCAAAAATAAGAATTAGCCACCAAAACCAGAAAAACACTCGAGATTCAACCAGGGGTCCCTATGCAGGACATATAGATCCATATGGTACGGCTCTGCACAGGGGCCAAAACTTAAAAAAAATTCAAATTTTTTCATGTGACAAAAAATGACAAATTTAATATGCCTCCTAGGGTTTTTGGACCTCCCAGACTCAATGACGGGGTCAGATTTGATCTAGGAGGTCTCCTACAAAAGTCAATCACCAAAATTGATGTAGGAGCATCTAGTGGTGTAAGGGCAATCTTGCATCACCCAAAAAGAAGATGATTTAAAATCATTGTAGTTGTTTTCATTTCTTTCCATAATTAGTGTTTTTGGTTCCATAATATCCAGAATAATGATGTAGGACTTTTAGTTTTTCCAAAACTACTAAAAATAGCAACCTGCTGGTTTTGGAAAGTGTACCTACTATTTTAGGAAAGTTTGCATTTGGGCATGGATTGAAGCGAAAAATTATAGAATGTTACATAATGGAAATATAAAACCTTTGGCAAAGGAATCAAGAAAAGATCATTTGTGAGCTAAAAGATATTAAAGTTTTTATTTCCTGAGGCACTAAAACATCCCATAATGTCCCAAAAAGTTGACGGAAATCTATTTACGAATTTATGGTGTGATAGTTCAATTTTTGTTGTTGTGATGTTAGATTTTTGTATGTTCACATCGGATTCACCAAAAATGTGTCAGGGTAAAAATTAGGTTTAAAACTAAGACAACAAGATATCAAACCCTAACTAGCATAATAGAGCACGAGCAAGAATGGAAATCAAAATAACAAATGAATGCAAACCCGAATCCATTGTAAATTCAAGATTTATCTCCATTGCTCTTCTCAACCTTGCATAAGAATGCAAGATTTAGAAGGATGATCGATGGAGGAATGTTGGTTGCTCATCGTTGCAGTAGCATAACAATACTCAAGAACTAGATATTGAAAATTCAAGAGCATGAGGCTACTCAAAAACTAGATGATCAAATGACCTGTGTGAGGGTTGATTTGTAGGAAAGGCTGACTAGGGTTTCCGTCCTCTACAAGATAAGAGGGAATTTTCAATTTGAGGATATGATGAGGTGTAAAATCAGATAAACTTGCCTAATTTATTTGATTTATTGAGATAAGAAAAGGGGCTTTTTCCCTTAAATGAGAGGTTGTGACATGTGTAGGATAAGTCTAATTTAAATAAAAGTTTATTTGAATTAGTTGCGCATGTGAAGTGTTGAGGGAATAATTCAAATATTTTATTTGAATTATTTTGAGACATGTAAAAGGGGGAATTAATTAAATAAATAAGATTTATTTAATTGATTGGTTAGGTGATTGATTTGAATTATTTAATTGATTGGTTAGGGAAAAAGATTGTAAGATATCTCACTCGATGATGTTGCAAGACATGTACAAATTTAAGTGTCTACAGTATCATATTCAGGGGGAGAAAGCTTGAAGAAAGTGTGTCACCCTTTGCCATTGATGTCAAAGGGGGAAAGAGTTCATGTCAAAAACAAAAGGGAGAGTAAGATGTATAAAAGAAAGTGGGAGAATGAGATTAGTGTCAAATTGTGTCATGATGGTTTTTCACATCATATGTTGCCATCAATGATAAAGGGGGAGATTGTTGCAAGTATGTGCTAACTGGTGTTGTCATTGATGTCAACATGATTGTGTTGTCATTGATGTCAATTGTGTCTTCTAATATTGTTGATTGTTTCTTGATTGAATTGTCATGTTAAGGTGATTTGATTGAATTGAAGAAGTGATAATGATGCTATCATATTGTTCATATTACTGAGTTTCCAAGTGCTTTTGAGAAAATTTGCTCTCCAATTTGAAACAGTGTGTTGTAGAGTATTCTAGCTTGCAGGATAGTGCCTGAGTTTTTGCTCCACATTTCTTTTGTGTTGAAGACCAGAGTATGAAATTTGGATATGTGTTAGAGAAGTGTTTGAAAATACTAAATCTAGAATTTGATGGTCTAGATCACTATGTAGTGGAAGTTATGTTCATTAGTTTGAAGACTATATTTGATAGAATTCCTAAGTTGTACAGAGGTGTCTGGGAGAAAGTATTTTGCTCTGCATTTCTCCGCATAGTGGTTTAAGGTGATGTAGTTCTAGACATATGTTTATAAGGTCCTTATCTATCTTCATTCCAAAGGATTTATGATTTGGTGCTCTAGAAAGCAAGTTATTGAGTAGTAGAACTTAGCAGTGTTGATTGTAAGTTTTCTTCAAGTGAGATTTGGTATCTTCAAGTGAAACTTGTAGCTAGATTTGTTGGCTCTCAAGTGATTATATGTTGTTTGTGGATGTCTCCAAATCATGTTAAAGGCTTTTTCTTGGTCCAAAAGCTATGATTGGGTTCTTGGAAGTGTGTGTCTAAGTATTCTTGGTGTTTGCACAAGTTTGGCCGACTTGGGTGCTAACACTCTTTACAGATGTGTTTTGTGGATTGTAGAAGCATGTGAAGATGTATTTGGGTCTGACCTAAGCCATGAAATGTTCTATCTTCATTTGTTTACTTCACAAGTTTGTTTAGGTCTAGACCTAATTTGAATTGTGTATGTTTTCTAACCTTGGAGACTATTCCAGAGGTTATAGATTGTATTGCTGACCTTGATGTATGTTCTAAGGTTGATGATTGGTATAAATAAATGTAATGAATCCATGTGTAGTGGGTGTGGATGCAAAGATGAAAGTGTTTGTGTTGTGAGGCAATGAAGGTGATATATATTGCACTTCATCAGAACTGAACTCAGGCATGTGGTAGATGCTATCATAACAGTTCATGGCAGTGAGCCACCCCTTGGTAGTGAGCCACCCTTTGGTAGTGAGCCTTTTATAGTGAGCATTCTTTTGGGTAGTGAGCCTTTTATAGTGAGCATTCTTTTGGGTAGTGAGCCCTTTGTATGTGATCCTCTTTTGTTATTTGGTATTGTTACTACATTATATGGTGAGCTAACACTCACCATGGTTTTTCCCTTTTTAGGGTTTTCCACATAAAAATCTGGTGTTCATGTGTGTATGGTGTTGATGTGTTTAAGTTTTGATTCCACATTTCATGTTTAATCTTCATAAAAAATCAAGGGGCTAAAGTAAGTTAATGTGAATGTAATTTTGTTTAAGAGAATTAAGTTTTTGATACAACTGATTCACCCCCCCCTCCCAGTTGTCTTGTGCCTTCAACATTGCTAATGGGACAAACAAGGGAAAAGGACAGACACTATTTTCTTTTACAAGTCTTTAGCCAGAGAGATGGCTTCTTGATTCTAGAGCTTCTCATCATATGGCATCTTCACAATGGATGTTCTTTTCATTTGAGTCATGTATTTTTCCACCTATCTTGATGGGTAACAATACATACATGTATGCAACTGGTAAAGGGACTATTGATATTGGTGAGGGTACTTTCAATAATGTATTGTGTGTACCTTCCTTGTTGATGCAGGAGCATCTAGGGTGTAAGAGCAATCTTGCATCAACCAAAAAAAAAATGTTGTTTCTTTTCAATAAGGGCTAAATTTGGCAGGGTTACTATTTTTAGTAAGTTTGCATTTGTGCACGGTTGGATACAAAATCTTACACAAACCTCTAGAATGGTGAATTGAAGCTAATGGTGAAGAAATCACTTCAATATCATTTGTCATTTGTGAGATATTAAAATTTGAAATTCTAAAAATCCTATTGAAATATTCAAAGTCAAATTTGAGGCACTTAGAGGCTCCGGATGGGCCCGAAATTTGGTGGGAAACCCAAGTAGTCTACCTATCGGTACTACTTCGCACACTATCGTCTTTTCGAGAGCTTTCCGAAAAGGTATTATAATTGAAAATCCAATAGTCAGATCGAAAGTTATGGCCCTGTGAAGTTGAACTATTTTTGGGGGGAGATGCAAATTTCAAAATTAAGCTGGTGGTCGCCAAAAAGGGCTATATATATCCATTTTTGGGAACCCTCAGGGTAGTAGAGTAAAGGGGGAAAGTGTAGAGTCAAGAAAGGCAGAAAATTAGAACCCTAGCTGATTTGGGAATTACAGAAGGCTGAAGATTCCAGAGTTTTGAGAGAGGGAGCTGTAATGTGTTGCAGCCTATAGGGGATTCATCCTCTGATTGTATTTGAGCTTCTGTAATGTAATGTTTTTCCCATATTAATAAAATAACATTCTATTTTCTGCGTGCAATTTCTGTTATTGTGTGTTTTATGATTTACCCCCCTTCATCACTTGTCAACCAATCTCCTTTCCATCTACCAAATTACTCATTGTAGTGTAGATAAGGCAATTGAGTTCACTCCTAATTTGGTGATCATAAGGGACTTGGAGAGTAGAGATATCATTGTTTTTGGGATGGCTGATCATGCATCTCGCTTGTATACATTCTCCCATTTTGCTTCTTCTGATAATGTAGATCCATTGGTTCATATTCACACTCATGCATCAAGTGTGAATCATGTTTCTAAGGAGAAGTTTAGTCACTTGAACCTTGGTGTTACTTCATCCACTTTGGTTCATGAGACTAGTGCTGAGCTTCCATCTCCTCCACCTCCCGCTTCTTTAGAGATCGACATTGATGTGGTTTCTTCTACTTCAGTTGAGCAAGATTATACAGGTCTTTTAGACACAGCTTTATGGGATACTTTCTTGGTAGGTATATCAGACTTGTTTTGTGAGTCTCATATTGCAGATTTGGAGGATACACTTGAGGGGATATCTCTCCTCTTTGATGATAGTTACAACACAACTATTATCCCATCTACTTCATCTTTGGAGGTTGTTCTTAATGAGTCTACCCATGATTTTGGATTGGACACACCTCATTGCATAGTGTCATCCTTTGATTTTGACATGTGGACACTTGAGAAATTTTTAGAAACACCCATCATGAGACTTGTTCCCTCATCTCTCTTCTTAGAGATGGAGTTTCTTCTACATCAACCTTTGGATCTGTTTCTTCCTAAGGGGAGGAATGTTGTTTGTTGTCTTTGGATTCTCTTCAGCATTTGTCTTCAGGCATTCACCATTGGCATAGGAGCTAATTCATTATGGGGAGGACCTATAGTCTCACTCTTGTTCTCCTATGGAGGGTATTTGATTGTAAATATGTGATAGAAGTTGTCCTTGGGGGGTCATGTTGAGTCCTACTATCACTTCTTTCACCTTCATTGTTTTATGCATTCTCACTTTTGTAGAGGAGTTTTGTCTCATGAGGTTTTCTCCTTTTTCTCCACTTGAGATTTGTTGTACATGGGTACCTAACATGGCCTAGTAGCTGGGACCCATCTTCATCCATCATTACATCTTTAATTTAGTCAGCTACTCCCTAAGTTGAACTTAAGGGGGGGTGTTGCTGTGAATAGGGTTTTTTTCCTAACTAGTTTAGTATTTCCTAGTAATTTCCCCTTTTGTGAATAATTCATATTATTTAACTATTTATTAATTAAATAATATTCACACATCACACATAATCACATGTTATGTTGACTTAGTGAGTCTCTTAGATGTTTCTAGTTGTGTCTAGTTTTTGATAGTTTGCATCTTATCCTATAGTTGACACATGTCATAGGATTAAGACACTTGTCACATAACTACAACATCCTACATTTCATCCTTGTCTTTATAAGCAAGGCATATCATGTACATTGTAACAATCTTTTGCATTTATTGATAGAATAGAATTATTCTCTCATTTGATCTCTCTTGTGCTTTCATGAAGTCCTAGATCTTTGGTGGCTCCAATCATAGCCAACTCTAATAGTTCTTCAAATGAGGGTGTTTTATTAACCACATTTAAACATGTGACAAACACTTGAAATGAGGGGGTAGTGCTCTCAATACAATTGGTACAAGAGTAGCATCTATGACTTCTTCCCCTAATGCTTAAAGTGTTGTTCTAATTTTTTCAACTCTTCTAAAAAATGCCTCTTCCTTCTCACCATTTTGAATTTGGAGACAATGACACTGACGCTACAAATGGAGGATTTGGTTTGGTTTTTAGCCTCATAGACTATTTTGTGGTGATCCCAAGCCTCTTTAGTAGTGACAGCTATACGGATGTGAGGTTGAACCTCATCTATCACTCCAAACAAAATGATCAATTCGGCCTTATAAAATTTATTTTGATCATCATCAGCTTGTTGAGGTCTAGTGTTTCTAGAGACTACCTCCCAAAGATCTTTGAACTCTAATTGAGTTTGCACTTTGGTTTTCCAGGTGGCATAATTATCTCCTCTCAAGAGTTGAGAGTCAGGAAGCATTATTTTAGGTGCACTAGGAGCCATTGTATATAGTTTTTAATGTCCTTATATATCTAATGTAACCCTTATTTCTGATGCCACATACATCATTGTTATTGATTTATTACACATTAGATGCAGTCATTCGACATGACGGTATTACCCATAAATACAAATCAGAGGCATTGTTAATACGGAACACCTTGTGCACCCAATTCTAAAAGAGTCTACAACCATTTGTGTGTTATTGTTTGATTCTCTTGCCAAAGAACTCATTCCAACCTACATCCAAACAAATAGTCACAAATTTCACTTTTGAGCTACAAAGTTTCACGTTTTAATAGTAACATTGCGCTTTTGGTCCTTATAGTTGCGCTAATGGCACACAGAGTTGCACTTCTGGCTTACAAAGTTGTGCTTTTGGCACACAGAGTTGTGTTTTGGGCATATAGATCTGCACTTTTGGTAGATAGAGTTGCACTTTTGTTCTCTGCCTCCTGTTCACTATCATCCACAAAGTTGTGCATTTAGTATATCTTTCTATCGCTTTTGGTTGATAGGCTTGCACTTCTAGTCTATAGAATTGTGCTTCTGGTAGTCAAAGTGGTGCATTTGAGCTATTCTTCTACCACATTTGTATTATTGCTCTAGACTTCTGCTAGATAGTCTTGTGCTTCTAGTTTTACATATAGTTTCCAATCATAAGTCAGCCAGATTTAGAGACCTTTCACATTCACTTGATTTTACACTCAAACCTAGGACCTTTCAAACCACTATCATCAGTCCTTTAGTCATCCAATCATCCTCATTCATCATCATATTATTATTTGGACTTTACAATATTTATACCCTTGAGACTATAGGATATCCTCATCATCATCATTTAGTATAAATCCTTGATATCATCTAGCCTTTAGCATAATTTTGTTTACTAGCAAAACCTAGATTACATCTACTAGCTTATCTCTTACTTGAGAAGTTACCTCTCTCAAATTAGTAAATAAGTTGGTATATACCATCTAGTTACATAGCTAGCTTAAGAGAGTGGCTCCTCTTGAGTTGGTGAAACTCACTATCCCATCTTGTCTTTGCTTGAGTTCATTAGTCTAGCTATTGGAGGATAATCTCAATCCAAATCCAATCAACATTGATCTATATTTGACTTTTATTCAAACATGTCACAACCCCTAGTTTTAATAATTAATTTTCAATTTAAAATTACTATTTTAATGATCATTGACCAAACTTTGACTCATGTGCGTAACAAGAATATACTCTTGATGGAGAGAGTATCAATGAGGGCGCATCTAGCCAACTAATAGCGACCATGGTGAAAGAAATTTGCACACACAGGGACTTAAATGTCATAAAGTTGTATAGTCATTGCATAAATTAATTTTATTGATATATTGTCTTCTTATTTTACTAGAAAAGAAAATCATTTAATATGTTCTAGTTCTTATTTAATTAATTGTTAGTTAAAAATGCTCTCGGGGAAATAAAAGTAAATTAAATTATATATATATATTGATTTTATTTGAAATTGTATGTGAGGGAAAGAATTATATTTTATTAATTATTATTTTTAGAAATAATTGTGTGGCAAATTAATTAATCAAATTATGTTTAGTTATTAAATTTATGCCATTTTTAGAATTAGAATATATGTTTTATTTTATAACAATATAAATAATTCATAGAAAGAGAAAACGAAAATAGAAAATGAGAAGCTAAAATCAAGGGAAAAAGCCATGTTAAGAGAAAATGAAAATAGATTAATGCAAAATCAAAGTAGATAACTGAATTAGAAAGAAATAAATATTAGGAGTATATATATATGATTTATTATTTTTAATAGCAAGTTTTCATGAGATAAAAGCAACAAAATAAAAAGGTGACTATTTTATATTAGAAAATAAGAAAAGCTATCATTATTAGATATTTCTAAATTGTGTGTGTGAAACTCACATTATTAGTAAGTTTATAATTAGTTCTTACTATGAAAACTTGACTTTTATTATTATTATTTTTAAATTGTATTTTAGTTATTAAATCTTATCCAATTTAATTTAAATTTAGTTTTAGTAAATTTATGTGGTGATTAAGGAACTTGCCTTTTTGTGAGTAAAAACATATATTTATACTTATTTTATTTAAAATAGAATATTATTTAGAATGATAAACTAATTAGGTATTTAGTAATAAATAATTAATAAGTGCCAATTAAAATTAGTAATAAATGCAATTCAATTTTTCTAGAATTTAAGAATATCATTTTAGGGAAATGTCTTTTATGAATTGTCATTAATTGAATTTACTATTAGTTTCTAAATTTCCTTTGAGTGTATTTTTTTTTACTTTTTAGGAACAATAGTGAATTTAGAAGGAACATTATATATAAATAAATAGAGGAGAAAAAGAAGGGATTTTGGAGGAGAAAAGGGAGGTAAGTTTGCATTTTGGTAGGATAAAAAATAAATAAATTACATTAGGCATTTTTGTTTCATTATATTGATTGCATTCTAGGAGAGGATTTTAGATGAGCAATTGTGATAATTTTTGGCAATGTTCGTTTCAAAGGATTGAAAGTTTGAGATCATCAAAGAGAGAAATTAGGCAAGATTTTAAGAGATTGTGAAAGCATAATTTTTAGAGCCAAAATAGAGTGCCATATTTGGAGAGTCAGTTATGATTTGAGTAACTTTCTATATTACGATGGATTTGATTCTCCATGACTAGGTATTATAACTCATGGTTTTGAGTTTCCTTTTTGGGGGGATTATTGTATTGGGACTCCTATAAATTGAAGGCTTGAGGAGTTATTTGAAGAAGGGAGTTTTATGCAGGGTTATGCTGTGAGCTTTTCCTCCAAGAGAGCAAGATGTAAATTTCTATGTTAAGGCTTTGAGTCTGCAAGTGTATTGTAACATGTTTGTGGTTACAGATTAATACATTGGTTCGATGTTTTGGAGGGTGGGGTTTTTTTACCCGAAAGGGTTTTCCCCACGTATATTGTTGTTTCTTCTCTTCTATCTATGTTCTTCTTTCATGTTCTTAAAATGTTAATTTACATATTGTTATGCTGTTGAAATTTTCTTAGATTTGTAAGCTACATTATCTTTCCTCTAAGGGTTAATGAGATGGGAAATCAACTATGTTTGTTTTCACTATAAGGGCATAGTAGTATGTGCTTGCATCAAGTTATTGAATATTTGTTTAATTAAAATATAGGATGTTGTAAGGTTTACATGTCAAAAGTTAACCCATGGTTGATATGATAGTCTTATAAGAGCCTACATGGCTAAATATGGTAAGGCTTAGTCCTCTTAATTAAGCTATCTTATTAATAGATGTATTTACTCACAATTGATGATTGTATACAAGTATTATTTGCAAGTTCTGGTATTTGTGGGAAGAAGGTTATTTATTTTCCTTTTTCGCACTATTTTATAAGAATATAATTCTAGTTAATTATTTATGGATTGAAATTGCTTTTTATTGGTTTCTTTTAGTAAGTGGTATTTTTCAGATGTTACAAAACATCCAAACATCTAATCATCCTAAAGTCTCAACATTGTTACAAAAGTCCAAAAAAAACTCCATCCATCATCCATCCTCATCACCTACAAGGTTTGAAGTATCATATGCCTCTCACTAGGTCTCAACACAAGAAAAAATAGAGACTAATCAAAGTAACCCTCAAAATAACCCAAACACACCCATTGATGCTACACAATTCATCATAGGTATGAATCCTCATGTCTTCCTTCCAAGTAGGTATACACTAGGTCCTTCATCTTCCAATGATTGAGTAACAATCACATGAAATATCACAAGAACCCGCTGAAGAATTCTAAGACCTGGATGTTTTATAATCTCTAGATAGGCTCTTAGCATCAAACCCAAATAGATACTTTCTTTTTCTTGATATGTAAGGAGCTAAGTTGCTTAATTATTTTGACACATCTACTCTTAAGGAACAAGACCCTATAAACATTTCTATTGATGGTATGGGAGAATCACATCTTATTTCTATTCCTACCATGTCTACCATAGCACCCACCATAACAACCACACTTACAACTACACTACACATAACATTTCTTCATCATCATTCACTAATCAATTTAGCAATCCTCTTTATCAACTTCACACACCAAATGTTTGGACATGCTTCCTCTAGTATTCCTTCATCCATTCCTTAATTCATCTCATCCATGCCATCTATGACTCAACCCAATCAAGTCATCACTTCACATACACTGCAAATATCTCACACGTTGACATATCTTATGTCACAACCCCAATCTTCCAATCCATTCATATCACATAGCAATCCACCACATGAATCACAACCCCAAACTTCTAATTATGCCAATCCTCCACATGCATCAGAATCCCAAAAACCACACCTGTATTCATATCTATCACACACAAATCTGCCTCAAGTTTCACAATCATTATCATCCAAATATTAGGGTCTTTCTATAAATCAACATCCCACATCAGAACCTGATCAAAAGCTCTTGCATATGCAAAAATGGATTTCAGATCTTAGATTAGCACATACCAAGAAGACTTTCTTTTTAGAAGAAGTTGGTCCTTATCCTTTTGATAGGTCTCTCCCTATGATACCTTTTCTTCCTAATTTTGAAATGCCAAAATTTGGTAAGTACAAAGGAAAAGGGGATCCTAAAGAACATCTTAGGGAATTCTATATCACTTTCCTAGAAGTAGTACACAATGATACATATCTTTTACGCCTCTTCCCTTGTAGTCTTGAAGGGAAAGCTATAGAATGATTTTCTCAATTACCACCAAGTATCAAGACCTTTAATGAGTTGGCTGAAAAGTTTGTAACTCATTTTTCATTCAACATAGAACATGTTATTTCCATGACTGACCTGTGCAACAATAAACAAAGAAATGGGGAGACTTCTATATCATTCTTACAATGATGGAGAAACATGGCTAGTAAATTTCCATGGCCTATTCTCGAAAAGCAATTGGTGAGCATATTTATCCAAAATTTAAATCCTGAACATAAATTTTCACCTACAAGTCCAATGTGCCAATTCTTTTGATGAGATTATCTTTAAGGGAACACAAATAGAAAAGGCCTTTATCAATAAAGGACTAGTCAAAATCTTCAAAGAGACCAAAGACAATACTCAAAAATCAAGTGAAAAACCCCATTTCTGGTTTAAAAATAAAAACATTGTCAATGATGGTGTTGTGGATGCTAAACACATTCAAAATGTACAAACACATGTCAATCTTCTGTTGGAAAAAAGGTCAGTGTTGTCCCCCTTCGGGATTCATGACATGGCTTAGTCACCTCCCACTAGTCCTTATCTAGTATGGTAGTGGTTTCTTGAACGCTAAGGGGGGGATTGTTGGCAAAAAAGTCAACATCCCCCTTTGGGATTCATGACATGGCTTAGCCGCCTCCCGCTGGTCCTTATCTGGGATGGTAGTAGTTTCCTAATGGGTGTACCTTTTGGGAGAAATGGCCAGCTCAACACCCTACATCTTCACCCAACCAAAAATGCCACATCTACTCCTAGAGAGAAACCTTGACAAGAGGCAATGCCTAGATGAAAATTCACTTTGTTAGGAGAACCTATTGAATCCATCTTAAGAAAAAAATTCCAAATAGGTCTCATCACATAATGTAGCTCAAGATCCAGGGGCTTTGTCAAGCTACCAGATCAAGCAACGAGAATGATTAATCAAAACAAAATGATTCTTTATTCACATGCAAGAGAAGAATTACAATAGGAGTACAATTGGCATTACACATGCACTGGCCTCAACCTTACAACATTTCAAAATTAGATCAAACAGATCTTGTAATCTTGAGAACCTTTTGGACCTCCAAAAATGTACTACTGATGCTTGACCAATGAGACTCTACTGATTATAGCATGAAATCCATGTATTTATAGACCCCTAAGGCAGCCACCGACTTTAACACATGCATATGACTTGTTCTAGATCCTCATTCACTCCAAAACCAGTCGTACACATGATTAAAATTTATTTTGTCACTTTCTGCGTGTTTAGCGGGGATATCGAGTGTCACCGAATGTGGGCTTTTAGGCCACAACTGGATCAAGTGGGAAATTCAAGCCTCTTAGGACATAGCAGAGTTTTTGACCCTCACTGGATATGTCTGGTGCTAAGAGAAAGTTGTGCAAAGGTCCTTCTGATAGAGAAAAGACAAAGTGGGGAAAAGTGACCTGATCGGATAGGTGGGGTTTTGAGGGTTCACTAGATATGTGCAATGAGGCTCCATTTTAGCGTTGGGCTCTTCTAACACTTTTGGTGGGGTTTTCACCTTGCATTGGATCAGTGGATATTTTGTCGTTTAGTGGATATGTCCTATAAGGGTCTCTTTTTGCATAGATCCAGTGAAGTCAACTTTTAGCGCTAACACCTATTTAATTCTCCGCTAGGAAAATCCACTATCACTCAACCAACGGGGATTATGGTGTCTGCTGGACATGTTCAGTGAAGCCTGATTTTAGTGCAAATCTGGTGAAGTATGATTTTAGCGCTAGGCGGTATATTTGGTGCATAGTTTTTTTAGCGCAAGGTGGCCCAAATAGCTTAGCAGGCAAAATGAAGGTCATAAGATATCCAGTGACAGGCAAAAACTCTACTGAGCCATAACTTCTTCATTTTTTAGTGGATTTTCACCAAATTTGAGATGCAAATACCCATTTGGGCGTTCTTCAATATTAATTCATCACTTGGCCAAAATATTAATGAAATACTTTAGAAATTGATCAATCAACTCATGTCGCAACTCCTGCAACAAAAAAAACAACAAGAAAGTAAAGAAAATATTTTTGGTTGATGAGGATTGCATGTGAACCCGGATGCTCCTGCATCATCACACTACCCAATGTTGCAAATATGTGTAGTTAGTGTTCACATTAATGTCAACAAGCTTGTGTTGTCATCGGTGTCAACTGTATGAGCAAGAGAATATTGCAAGAGTGTGAGCAAATGGTATTGAATTGATGTTGTCTCTGATAATGAGGAAGTGCTGAAGATGTTGATATATTTTTGGTTCTTGGTTTCCAAGTGATTTTGAGAAAATTTGAATTATAGAGGAAATAATGTGTTGTAAAGATGTTCTGGTATACAGAGTGGTGTTTTCATTTTTCTCCGCATTACTTATATGTTGAATATCTGCTCATGCAATTTGGGTATGTTGATCAGAGATATTTAGAGGTGTTGTATTTAGAGTTTGGTGTGCTGGATCATTGTGTAGAGGATGGTGTGTTCACCTATGTGTGAATTGTGTATTGTAGAGGTGTCTGGGAGAAAGGTTTTTTCTCTACATTTCTCTCCAGAGTGGTTTCTGGTCTTATAGTTTTGGAAGTATGTTTCTAAGGTTCATATCTTCCTTCAGTTGAAGTTGTTCATGGTTTGGTGCTCTGCAAGTTGATTTCTTGAGTTACAGTGCATGATAGAGATGTTTGAGTATACTAGGTAAACATGATAAGTTTGTTCAGCAGGTGAAAGTTGTTGCGAAGGAATTTGTTGGATTTTAGGATGTTTGTGGGATATTCTAGATTGTGTTCAAGCATGATGTGTGGTTCACAAGTCATCTTTGGTTTTGAGAAAGCGTGTACTTAAATGTTTATGGTGTTAACACAGGTTTGGTCGACCTTGGGTGTTTACACAAATTACAGATTTGCTTCAATGATTGTGGAAGTGTGGTGTGGCATGCATGAATGGATTTAGGTCCAAGCTAAGGTGTGTTGTGGTCTACCTTCTTTCCCTTCCACCGTTGGAATGTTTTGGCACCAACCTAATTTGAATTTACATGGTGAAGGTGTATTTCTGACCTTGGAGATTGTTTTCAAGGTTAAAGATGGTATAAATAAATGTTGAGTTGTTTAGGTGTGTGTTTAGTGTATGAGATGTGAATAACAGTGTGGTAGAGTGTGAAGGGTAGTGCAAGCTTTCATGTGTTAGATTACTGGATATAATCAGTAGAAGGTGTCTACAATTTTTTAGTATGATTGCAAAGGTGTTGGTGTTGTTGTGGTAGACTTGTTTGTTGCATTGAGATTGTTTTCTCATTGTAACATTCTTCTCTATCTTCTTTTCTATTATAGTAGTGAGCCCTATTGTATTCGATGTTTATATTACTTTATATTCTGAGCTAATCCTCACCATGGTTTTCCCCTTGGGTTTTCCACGTAAATCTAGTGTTCTCTTGTGTATGATGTTCATTTGATTTAGTTTCTATTATTTGTTTCCATGCATAATCATCTTAATATTTTAAGGGTTAATTGAATTAATGTGGATCTGAATATGTGTGAGGGTTTTGGAATTATAAGTTACAACTAATTCACCCTCCCTCTCAGTTATCTTGTGCAATCATGATGCAGAGCTCACAACACAAAGACCAAAAAGGATCACAACCAACAACACAAGAGGAAGAGGATATAGGGGATGGCAGGGACAACAACTCATCTAGGCCTCAGTGGACCAAACAGCAACACTTGACTTCAATTTGGACTTGATTGTCCACTCACACTCCATGACTTCAACACAACACAATATCACCATTTATAGGTTCAAACATATGGGGACCTTACCAAACCTTCTAGGGACCCTATACTAACTAGGTTTGACCATCCAAAGCTCACAAAACTCACAAAATGCACTGAGGGTACCTCCTTGTACCACTTCCTTGTAGCCCTCTTTTTAGGACTGTCATGCAATAACTTTAGTTTCTAACCTCTTCTCCAAAATTTCATGGGCTTTTTGACTACCCATTACCTTGTTCTTGAATATATTAAATATGCAACATAGGTTTCTTTGGAACACTATACCCAAAATGTGATTGTACCCTCATGTCCCAAGGGCTAATTAGGCCTCCCACATCACCACAAATACATGAAAATGATAACCCACTCTACAAATTCTTGTTCCCAGGTGTAGGAGGTGTTTAATAATAATAAAATTAATTGGTTTCAAGGTTTTAGCCACCATACAAACTACCTTTCTTTCAAAAAGCAACTCCACCTATGTTAGGACTGTCAAAACATAGTGTTATTGGACTTCAAGAAACACAAATCTGTCCTTTCACACCAACTCCACCATTCCTGCACAAAACCCACTTAATGAACATGAAAACCAAATGTTTTACACTCATTTTCACCTATGGGGCAAGTGTGGAAACTCCTAAATCCATCAATTTCATGAAAAAGCACTAAAACCCTCTAAAACCCTACTACAGATCCACTTGCACAAAAACAGTCATAAAATACTTCTTTTGCAATGCAATTTGCTCCAACCAAGTTTAAATGAAAGGTAAGACAGGCCTTAAATCCATGATTAACATTTGGGCTCTTGTTTGTGTGGTACAACCCAGTATAAACAAGAGGAACAACAATAAAATAGTCATAAACTGTGAAAAGAGTAGTCCCAAAGAAAATGTTGGGAAGGTGCTCCAATCTCCATCAAATCTCCTCCAACCTAGCTTAAAACAAAGATGAGACCACACACTACAACATTCCAAACATTAAAACTTTGCATTAGTACTATACGACCAACACAAATGAGAGGGAACGACAATTTTTAGAAAAATAGAGATGGAACAGTAAAATGGTCATAAACTTCATTTCTTTTTCTTCAAACTTCCACCAAAACTCCTTCATCCAATCATACTCTCTATTACAATGATTTTACAATTTTTTGTAGTCTTGTCTCCAAGATTCCCATCATGGGAAAGACTTAAAATAGCCTAAAGCTACTAATTTTTCCTAAAAAATGATTTTTCTAAAAATAGACTATCACAGTCTTTATGACTGTAGTCCCACTGAACCTTTTTAAAACTCCACTAACATAAAATGACTAAAATCATCCTCCTATGCCTTTTTAAGGCTCTATTAAATTTATTTTTTGAAAATCATTTTGCCTTTTGACACTAAATTTTAAAAATTTGATTAAATGCTTCAACTAGGTGCACTGCACCATACAGCCTAACTTGAAACTTTTCCAAGTCCCTTGGAAATATTTTTGCAAATTGTCCTTCATTGCTCCATGCTTGTCTTCATCAGGTCCATCTTCACTATCCATGGCATGCTTGCCAACATTTCTTGTTGTTTGACCATATGCACTCTTTGTGGACTGTCCCACTCTTGGTCCTTTGACCTTGTCATCTTCATCAATAACTATGCTTCTCTCAACTGTCTTCAAACTTGTCTTCTTAACTTCTTATTTACACCACTGGTTAATACTCTCCTTCCCATTGTCCACTATCACCTTACCTTTACCAACCTTTATCAGTCCTTTATCCAACTTGCTTACTTTGCAAACTATTGCACCAACTTCTCTTGGATGTATGCTCATCACTACAGGGCACATGATTGTCCCTACCAATACTCCTTCATTCACTCCTTGCCTTACCATAGGCTCTACACTCTTACACTTCACATTTTTAGTCACTTCCTTCTTCCACATGAAGATATTTCTCTTCTCAATAGGCTGCAAATCAGCTCCACACTTACTCTTTGTTGTTTCAATAGTTTCATGCCTTGAAAAGGCTGTACACTCCTTGTTTTCAGACTCCTCAACCATCACTGACTCCTTCTTGCCAAACATAATCATACTTGTTGTTATTGACTGCTCATCTAATGGCAGTAGCACAAAAGTCTTCTCATCCTTCTTGATAGTGAAGGTATTAGTTCTTCCATCATAAACTGCAAACCTATCAAATTGCCAGGGTCTTCCCAGTATCACATGATAACAATCCATAGGTAGGAGGTCACAAAGTACCCTATCCTCATATGCTCCAATCTTAAACTCAACTAATTCTTGCTTAGTCACTAAAATGGACTAATGATCACTCACCCAAGAAATTTTGTAGGGAACTTTCCTAGGAACTCTCTTCAACTTCATCTTGTCTACCATCTCACCAAACATCATATTATCAGTACAACCATAATCCACTATCACTTTACATACCTTGTTCTTGCTCTTGCAAGTTGTCTTAAACAATGCTCTCCTCTAAATCAGCTCCTTCTCCCTGGAGGTCTTCATTAGTTCTCTTTCTCTTAGCATCAATGCTTCTCCTGCTTCAGCATCACACCTTGTGTAACTAGAACTACCGTAGTCTTCTTCTTGGACTAATTGAGTCCTTCTCTCACTCTTCCTCTCACCATCACTTGAAAAATTTTGTTTCTCAAGACACTTATATGCTGGGTGCCCAAACTCTTGACAATTATAACACTTACCTACAAAGGTATTTGCACTCCTTCCACCACCAAATCTGCCTCTAGAACCTCTACCTTTGAAATCTGTACTTTGTCCTTGTGCCTTGTTCATGTCTTCTTGACTTTCACTAACTTGTTTTGTGTTAAAAGATCCTTTGCCTTTGGCCAACTTATCTTGTCTCCTTTTTAGCTTCTCTTCCATTCTAACTTCCATCTGATAACAATCTTCAACACTCCTTGGATTTGCCAACACTAGTTCATCCTGCATGTTAAATCTCAAACCACCAATATACCTAGCAACCTTTTGCACTTCAGTTTCATTTTGACCAGACCTTATACTCAGCTTATAAAACTCTTTAGTATATGACTTAACATCCATTTCTTTTTGCCTTAAACCTTGAAGCTTCTTAAACATTTGAACTTCATAATCTTTAGGCAAGAACTTACCTTTAATCTTAGCCACCATCTTGTCCCATGAGACAATATTTGACTTTCTTTGCTTTCTTCTCTCTATCTGCTAATAATCCCACCATAACAAAGTATGACCTATCATCTTGGTCTTTGCAATCTTCACTTTCTGATCCTCAGGAACTTCTTCACACTCAAAGTGGTTGTCCAATGTTGCAACCCAATCTAGCAACTCTTCATCATTTAGGCTTCCTCCATACTTTGGCACATCTATCTTCATCTTGTGCTTGTCTTCTTTTACTTCCCTCAGCAACTTCACCATCCTCTGATCCTCAGGTTCTAACTCTTCTTCCACATCTTCATACTCAGCTTCTTCTTCCTCAGACTCAATCTCTTCACCTAGAGCCACTTCTCTTCTCTGATTTTATTCTAGGGTAACCATTCATTCCTTTAGCTCCCTCAACTCTCTAGCATGCTTCTTCTTCAGCTCATTCATCTCTTGAGCCATGTTTCTCACTCTTGGAGGAATCTTGACAAACTGCTTCTTCAACTTAACACTTCACAGACCTACTAACTCTGCTCTGATACCAATTTGATGTAGAGGTAACAACATAAAGGACAACTAAGGGGTCACAACCAACAACACAGGAGGAAGAGGATATAAGGGATAGTAGGGCAAACAACTCATCTAGGCCTCAGTGGACCAAACAACAACACTTGACTTCAATTTAGACTTGGCTGTCCACTCACACTCCATAACTTCAACACAACACAATATCACCATTTATAGGTTCAAACATATGGGGACCTTCCCAAACCTTCTAGGGACCCTATACTAACTAGGTTTGACTGTTCCAAGCTCACAAAACTCACAAAATGCACTAAGGGTACCTCCTTGTACCACTTCCTTCACAAACCCACTCACTTCCTTATAGCCCTCTTTTAGGACTGTCATGCAATAACTTTAGTTTCCGACCTCTTCTCCAAACTTTCATGGGATTTTTGACTACCCATTACCTTGTTCTTGAATATATTAAACATGCAACATAGGTTTTTTTGGAACACTATACCCAAAACGTGATTGTCCCCTCATGTCCCAAGGGCTAATTAGGCCTCCCACAACACCACAAATACATGAAAATGATAACCCACTCTACAAATTCTTGTTCCCAGGTGTAGGAGGTGTTTAATACTGATAAACTTAATTGGTTTCAAGGTTTTAGCCACCATACAAACTACCTTGCCTTCAAAAAGCAACTCCACCTATGTTAGGACTGTCAAAACATAGTGTTATTGGACTTCAAGAAACACAAATCTGTCCTTTCAGACTAACTCCACCATTCTTGCACAAAACCCACTTAATGAACATGAAAACCAAACTTTTTACACTCATTTTCACCTATGGGGCAAGTGTGGAAACTCATAATCCATTGATGTCATGAAAAAGCACTAAAACCCTCTAAAACCCTACTACAGACCCACTTGTACAAAAATAGTCATAAAATACTTCTTTTACAATGAAATTGGCTCCAACCAAGTCTAAATGAAAGCTAAGACAGGCCTTAAATCCATGATTAGCATTTGGGTTCTTTTTTGTGTGGTACAACCTAGTATAAACAAGAGGAAGAACAATAAAATAGTCATAAACTGTGAAAAGAGTAGTCCCAAAGAAAATGTTGGGAAGGTGCTCAAATCTCCATCAAATCTCCTCCAACATAGCTTAAAAAAAATATGAGACCACACACTACAACATTCCAAACATGAGAACTTTGCATTAATACTGTGTTGGTGCCTGAATTCACTGTCAGTTAATTTAGCAATTTTCATGCAGGCACCATCCTGAAATATCCAAAAGGTTCTAAGTTTTGGCACCCCTTCAGTGTTTTTCAGCATCTGCATCTCATTTCTTGAGGAGGGGTCTTCGTCTTTTCTCCATCGGCATGCGTTTGTTTTTGTGTCTTTGACATTTTGGTTTGAACTTGAACCCTTTTTCTCTAAGTTCAATGGTTCAGCGGTTTGAGGTTCATTTTTCTTCTAACGGGTCGCATTATGCATTTGCCTTGCGCAAATATTGCATCGTTGAACCTCCCGCTTGAACCTTTTTGTTTTGGTTCAAGGTTCAATGGTTCGAAGCTTTGTTGCCTATGGAGTATTATTTTTGATGTTTGAACCATCGCGTTGAACCCTAGTGTTGAACCCTTTTGGTTCGGGGTTCAATGGTTCGAGGCTTTGTGTTTGTGTTCGGCGAATGTTCTTTTTGAAGTGCTCCATTCGGCATTGAACTTCTCGGTTGAACCATCGGGTTGAACCAGTTCATGGTTCAACGGTTCAACAGTTCAGCGCTTTACGTTTTTGGTCTTATCGGAGTGATCGGCCTCATCGGTGAAAGATTTCTTGAGTGCTCCGATTGTTTTGGTCTAGCCGATGGATGTCCATCGGCGTGTGTTTGGCTGTCGGCGAAGCAAATTTGTGGCCCGCCGATGTAAGGAGTTTGGCCGATGGTGGAGCAGTGTGTGGCTAGTGAAGATGTCATCGGCGTGACCTTTGAGATCGGCAGGAATCTTTTTGGATGCTCTGATGGTGTGTGTTACACCGACGGAAGGGGAAGAGCCAGGGTCTATCGGCATGGGTTGTATTGTCGGGTGAACGGTGAAATGGTTGGCCGATAGACTAATCTCTGGCCGATAAAGGGAAGTGTTGTGTATGGTCTTCAGTGTGACTTTTGTTGTCAGCGAGGATGGATTGTGGTGGGCCGACAGTGGGAGGTCTCGCCGATGAAGGAGCAGAGTATAATTCGTTGGTGCATCGGTGAGAGTGTGGTCTATCAGCAGAGGGATTTTTTGCTTGGCCGACAGTATTGATCTGGCCAATAGGGGATTGCGGTGGCTTCATCAGTGTAACTAATGAGATCGGCGAAGGTTTGGATGGTTGGCCCGATGATGCATCTCTGGCCGATGGGGAAGCGAAGGTAGCGGTCGGCGAGACTGTTGAGATCAGAAGGAGAATTCTGGGGTGTGCCGATGGCTTGGGTTTTGGCGATGGGCTTTTGGAGAAGGCTTATGCGTCGAGCGCGGCAAAAGGCACTCGACACCTATTATGCAAATGACTATGCTTTTAAACTACTAAGGTAGTCTCCTCATCGTGCATGTGGGACTAATCTCCCTGTATAATTTAAAACTGTGATAGAATGCGTTTTGGCAGGAATTTCTTTTTTGAAGTGCTGCTACAGTTTTCAAGCAGCCGCGGGTGGTTGAGCCATCAATGGCGACTATAGTAGGGGCATGGGCGAGTTGTTGAATAGTCATGTACCTGATTTTTGGCGTGAAGACTCCCAGATGGCGGCGCAAGGCTCGAGGCCTCCCTTGTCTGCTGCATTGATGGCTTCTGAGTGCCATTCCCTCTGATGGATGTATCTGGCAGATTTTTTATTTTTGACCATGTAATTAATTGTTGCGGGTACACTTTCTGGCCAATATAGGTAGACTGTGTTACCATTTTTGACATTGTTGAAAACTGGACATTTTGGCTCTGTAATAAGATACAACTGGTTTTGGTTGCTCTGTGCAGCAAAACTTGTGAGTTTATGTATCTCCTGTTGTACATTTGTGCATGAATCCACTGATTTCATGGTCAATTTTATATGAATAATGCTATGTTTGCATGTGTTATGCTGATTCTGTCTCCAGTTTTGCATGTATCTTTCTTCTGAGTCTAGGCATTCAAGGAATGTCTGAGATTCTAGAACATAGAATTCATGTGTTGAATGTTTAATCTTTTAACTTCTACTCAAGGGGTAGATTAAACTGTTTTCAGATTGAATATTGGGAAGGGTATACTGTAATATGGATGCCATAAGTATAGATAGCTTAACACTCTGTATTGGGAGATATCTGTAAGGCAGATATCATGTATATCCCCTTGAAATCTAGTTTTAGTTGTTCATGCTGATCATTCACAGGTGTATGTCTATCGACTCCAAGCCCTGGATAGGCACCAATCTAGCTCTGTGTTGAGGTTATATACCATGTCCAGCTTTGCGTCCAAAAATCAAATCAAACCATTTCATCCTTCCACCTGTTAGTTGTAGGAGTAGGATTAGGATCCCTGCATGCTCTCATACCCAACCAGACATCATGTCCAAGAATGTTGGCAACCTTGTGATTTGTTACACAAATCTTGGTCCATACATGAGAGTATTCTGCCTGTTGCTGTCAAGTTAAATCCTTCTGTCATTGAGCTAGTCAAGGTTATACTTTTATCAAATAGGGACAACCCCCTTGGTGCGGCAGAACCAGAAGTGAAGGGGAGGAGCTCACGCAACCTCCTGTATTCAGTTGGCTGAATCTGCTTGTGCATTAGAAGTGGCAAACCCTAATGCTAATTTAGAAAAAAAACCAACATACTGTATGGCCAACAAAATGAGAGGGAACAACAATTTTCAGAAAAATATAGATGGAACAGCAAAATGGTCATAAACTTCATTTCTTTCTCTTCAAACTTCCACCAAAACTCCTTCATCTAACCATACTCTCTATTGAAAGTCTTTTACAATTGTTTTTAGTCTTCTCTCCAAGATTCCCATTGTGGGAAAGGCTTAAAATAGCCTAAAGCTACTGATTTTTTCCTAAAAATTGATTTTTCTAAAAATAGACCGTCATAGTCTTTATGACTACAGTCCCACTAAACCTTTTTCAAACTCCACTAACATAAAATGACTAAAATCATCCTCCTATGCCTTTTTAAGGCTCTATTAAATTTATTTTTTGAAACTCATTTTGCCTTTTGACACTTAATTTTAAAAATTTGATATAATGCTTCAACTAGGTGCACTGCACTGAATCAACACCTGAAGCATGTCAATACAATGAACCTCAATTCAAACCCTCTTGGTATAAAGACAATGAATACTATGAATACCATATATTCAAAGGACATAAAATGCCCAGATGCATGAAACTTAAAAGCCTCATCCATAATCTTATTGATAGAAGAGAAATAATTGTCGATGATCCTCCTAAACAATCCTCCAACAATGATCTCAACATCTATAAGGATCCATTTTGTAACATACCATCCTCTTAACACTTGATTAAACTCAAGGATTTACAAGAAAATAAATAAACTTGGTAAACATGAGAGAGATATTTAAAAAAAAAAATTTAAATATCATTTGCATAAACCCAAGAAATAAAGTACAACTTTTCCAGATAATTTCAACTTGAAATCACAACATAATCGAAACTAGATACACAGAGAAATTCTTTCACTTATCATTTACAAAACATAAACTGCACTTGGCATAAAGAATAGTTTTACCTCATAATTTGACTATCATAAATCATAACATGGACTACACTGAATTTGGAATTTTGATAATTGTCTTCACAAGCTTTGGTGAGTCTTCTACTTTAGAGGAAGAGCATCATCTGAGTGCTTTACCTCCAACCACAGACTGGCGGTCCCTTGTACACCTTCCTTTCTGGAAGTGGCCCTACCCTTCATGAAGGGTATAGATATAAGGAATCATCAAATGCTTGCCATTTGAGTCCTAGTGTTGTCTCTCACATAACTTTGATCAACCATATAACTCTAGATCCCTTCTAGCTAAGTATGATTGTATTGATTGGTCATGCCATCTAGACACATACCTATAACTCATCTTGGAACTATCTCATCTTTCAGTTTGACTTTGTTCATTTAGTAACTCTAGACACAATCTTGTTTGTATTGCAAATCCATTCTAGTCAATCTGACTTAGAACTAATCTTAACCTAGGATATATATATGCAACATAAAAATTTAGGTATTTCTAATCCTTTTAATAGTTCCTCATTGCATACTTGCAATTTCTAGGGTTTATGGCTTTCTGTCATTTTACTCTCTAATTCAAATAATCAAACAACCTTGATGCATTAAAGTGATTTTTGACATTATCATAGAATCTCTTAAAGTATTACAAAGACTCTTCCTGTCTTGTTCTATGGTTTTCTTGACCTTTCACTATTGATCAAATAAATATACACAAGTCATATCTGACATAAGAGTTATAGGTTTCCTAAAACCTCCTTGTTTTAATACTAGGGTTTAACTTCTCTAACCCAATACTTGGAAATATATACATCCTTGTTTTCAAAGGTAATAACATAAATATAACAAAACATGAGAACAAATACCTCTATTCTTTCCTAGACCACTTGGCATTGTTCGAATTCACAATTCACACATCTTGAAAAAGCATAGTATATGAGGAATGATCTTATCCATATAATTTCTTGATGGATATCTACACCTTTTGAAACTAGTCTTATGACTAAGATCAACAAAATACTTTCAATCTTCTGGTCTATTGAGTCTACTGGCTTTCAACTATGATAGGTTATAGACTTGTATGTGTATTCATTCAAAACATGACAATAAACTTGTATCAACCATCTATAGTTCAACAATCAAGTGGGGTTGTGTTACGAATTCTCCCATCATGCCCAACCTAGAATAATTTACTTCCATTGATGCTCATCCTTGGGATAACTTTGTCTTTGGTGCATTTAGCACTAGAATAAGTTCTATTGAACAAAACTATGAGCTCAATATCCTTGCATTTCTTAGTTTACTCTCTCTCACTCGAGATATCAAAACATAAGTATTAGATGTTCTTAAAAGCTATCTAGGGTTTCACATTCTTGGACCACCTGTTTCTCTAAAAGAAATTACAAAAATTGACAAGGGGAATTCTATTTCCTACAAAGAAATCTTTATCCATGGTGCATCTTCCTTGCTTCAACATCATGATGATATTATCTCACCAAAAGATCCCTTGAGAGAACTAGCAAGATTTTATTTATGGAACTATCATAGTCTTTAACCTCGACTAAAGGATCTATTTATGAGAACCATAACTACCCATCTCCTAGTATGCATATACTCTTGAGTGGGTTTAATGGTTTCCAATAAGCAAGAAAATGTCTATGGATTACTCTCTAAAATAAAAGATAACACTTATCATTGTTGAGAATAATTATGAGAGTTGGTAATACTAGTCTTGTTTGGTTCAAAGATGTTGTTTCCTTTTAATTAACTCTAAATAAAAGAGTAACTTAACACAGACTCTTGTGTTTCTTCTTAGAGTAGATTATTGTAGGGTGCTTTGCTCATATGAATTGATATTACCTCACTTGTTATTTATCAATACCCACATCCTATCTTCATTCTAAGATAAGGGTTCAGCTATCACTTTAATCTTTGGTAGATCACAATAACACTTATTTATATAAATTTGGAAATGAGAACCTAATTTTATTTTAACTCCCACAAGTTTACTTCTAGGTAACACAAAAGTCTTCAATATGTTTAATCTCAACTCAAATATACATCAATCCTAACACTTACACTCTACTGAGAAATGTAAGTTGGACACATGTCTATACTTTCTTTGCCATAGTTGTCTCTAGACCTTGCCACAACTTTAGCTTAGATAGGAACCCATTACTGGTTTTCCATAAGAGTACACTATTGACTAACTTGAATCTTTACTTTGTACTTGGTATTTTTTTTTTGCAGCATCATGGCCATTCAACCTTCTCTAAATTAAAACTCTATTCTTTACTATAAATATCATACTGACAAGTTTTACTTCATGAGATAAATTGCACAGCTTACTCGGCCTTCAGTCTACCTTGAATGACTAAGTTGTAAACAAAATTCAAAGATCTCTTTGGCATTTTGGTCAACTAGGCTCAGTAGATGGATATTATACATAACTTTCACCGGGCCTATGGTTCAATGACCAAAAATAACACAGAGATAGTCTCTTAATATCGTCCTTACTCTTACAGAGATAGCTTAAGTTTCATCAGCCATAAAACATTTATATATAAAACTTTTATTGACCGAAGAGATTTACTAAGACAATCAATTCTACCGGCCAAAAATAAACATATAGTGATAGTCTAAATTGAATAATCTATCCTCCACAATTAATCTTTTGTCACCTTTGAAATACACTGAGATTTATATATATATAAATAGATAGCCTCAAAATTATAGAGATTACTCGATCTAAAAGAAATCTTATGAAAGAAAGAAAGAACCTGTTGACCGAAGGAATAAAACCAATCTTTCCTCTCTAAGAAATAGCGTCATCTCCGTAAGCACCTTCCATACTTGAGTCTATGTCCCTTAATGCCCATCTTCTCTTCATTCACTTCAGGTATTAAGAGTAAGGAGCCTTAGTGCATTCACGATCTCTTGATTAGATGGTATCGGTATTAGCAGAGCTCTTTCTCTTTTACCTCAATCACCATGTATCAACTCCTCTATCAGAGATACCATAAAGCTTGATAACATTCCCTGTTATATTCGCTCCCCACAATGATATGGTATTTTTTTAAAGCTCCATGTTCAAAGTTATCTGTATGTACAATGTTTATTTCTAACTTATGCGGCTTCCCCTTATTCGAGACTCCTTGTCTCATTATAACTAACCATATGCCCGACTTCTCACTATTATCTTCTCTTTCTTCTATCAATAACCATCCCTCTAAAATTTCCTCTAGATTAGATAAAATAAAACTTGGGCCTGCTTGATCTGTACTGGACGACAGAAATGGGAACGTATGGGACCTTATGAAATTCAAAAATGAGCCTATAAAAGAGGAAATAAAGGTGGCATTGAGTTTATCTTCTATAGCCTTCGAAAACTAAAATGGAAGTGGATGCCTTTTTTTTTGACCCCTTATAAGAAGGCAAGCTAACTAACATATGTGCTACCACAGAAAATGCCATCTTTTGCTCTTTGAAACATCATGTAGATGATTAGGGCGTCGAGATTGAATCAACCTCCCCACTCACACCTGTGTTTCTCTAAGAAAGGTGACATCCATTTCATCCACTCTTAAAGTGGTTAGAGTTGATAACTTAAACAATGACCTTTCTATATTTATAGAGTCTTTCACGACTCAAAAAGAACATGAGATTAATAATTACCTCTAGATATCTAATAATAATTTAAAGAGATTAAATTTATGAATTAAACCTTGAACATTGGAAAAGATATGGCAATCTTAAACCTTCTCTTATTATTATTTAATAAAATGGAAACATAATATTAGACTTAGTTTACATAAATTACCCATATAGGAACACTATAATATCATGGCATAAATCTTATGAGCAAATGTGACTGGGTTGAGCTCGTCTCCCTGTCATGTATTTTGACTCAACACGTCGTTTTCATTTCAATAATGATAAATTCAATGTTTAAGGATTATTAACAAGAACACTTAATCAATTTTACCCATTATGCCATTGAGCTTGCAAACATAAACTCATTTACGACATAAATAATGATGTTTATGATAGGAAGTCATCTTAGTCAAAAAATTAATAACATACAACCTTGACGATGTCGTTTTCACCAAAATGACTAGGTTGACATTAAATGACATTAGGACTCTAGATGACATCGACAACTTGTCAAGTCGAGAAATAAACTTAGACCAAAAGGTTTGAGTATCACTTACCCAACTCAACTAGGTTCACCATTTTACACCCACGTAAGACATAAGATGGCGACAAACTGTTCTTTTCCTTGTATCTATACTCTTCTCTCTGATGATGCTCTCCCTCGCTATCTTGGAGAGGTAGAAACTTGTTTCCTAAATGCAAACTTGCAATCACCAATTGAGATTAGTGTATCGATAATCATTTCATAATCCATATGAAATCATAACATCTTGATAGCTTATGAACACATGTAAATTATAATTAAGTAAACATAACTCCTGAAAACATTAATTTTTCCTGACATTTTACTAAACATCAAATTATTGAATTATGCACAATCATCTACTAATTACTTCAAAAATAAAAAAGTAAAACATAGTTAAAGTTAGGGATGTAACACATTCCCACCTCATGGTAAAGGAAGTACTTTTGACAAAGGTAAAGTGTCAACCATGCATCAAATTTCTATGATTCTATTGTAGGCCATATAGAAGAGAGTCACGTGTCTACCTTCTCTATTAAGGGAAAAGCCTTGGATTTTGCAATTACAACTCATTGTGGTTGTGTTACCTTTTGTGGGACAACACCTAATACCCATCTAAATTCTGAGTACATCTTAGACCATATAGGGAAAACACCAACTCAAATATCTATCTTAGACCTCCTTCAAACATCACCTACACACAAAGCTATACTTAAGAAATCCCTTCAAGAGTTGTCCATTCCCAATAACATTGATGTTGCTCAATTCCAAGCCATGATAGGACATATTGCTTCACCTCATCACCTGGTTTTTACTGAAAAGGATCTTCCATCACAAAATCCCTATCATAATGATGCTCTACATATAGAAGTCTATATCCATCACCACAAAGTCAAACACATTCTTATATATGGTGGTGCCGACTTAAATATTTGTTCTCTAAAGTTGCTAAAACAATTGGGATACTATGAGGATGTTATTGATTTAGACAAAAGTATAACCATCAAATCATATGATGATGTAGAATGAGAATTTGAAAGTTTTATCCATTTACCCATCCAAGTTGGTCTTGTAATCATAGAAACTCGTTGTCAAGTATTAGAACTTGATCTTCCCTATAATATCATTCTAAGTCACCCATGGATACATATCATGCAGGCTATTCCATCTACATATCATCAGGCCCTCAAATTTCCATACAATGGTACATAAATTAATATCCTTAGGGATCCTAATCCTTTTGAGCTTTATTGAGCTATGCAAGGCCGATATCAGAATTCTAAAAAAATCCTTGACAACATTGCAACTCAACCATCATCCTCCTACATTGATCCATCTACATTATGTTGGAATTAGGTCAGACAACTAAGAGGGGGGTGAATCAGTTGTCCCACAACTTTAATATTTTTTTCTTTTAATCTTCTTTCACAACTTACAAATAGATTAATGATGTAGACATTAAAGCATGAATCAACAACACATGAGCATAAACACAATTAACACACTTGACACTAAGATTTTTAACATGGAAACCCGGTTAAGGGAAAACCATGTTGGGGGTTAACCCACAAGATTTGTACCTTGTTAAAAGTACTTAAAAGAAATGGGAAGGCACTTGCCTTCGGGTGCACTACCTAGAGCTCACTACTCAAAGAGACACATTGCCTACAAGATTTTATGTTTAATACAGGAAGAATGAATTGAGAAATAGCATCTTCTTCATGCCTGGTTTAGTCCCATTGATAGCTCACAAAACTTCTGCTCTACGCCCAAACACTTCTTCACTATATCTTCATCCTTTACTACTCTTGTTCTTCTACTCCTCTTCTTCTTTGCTCTACCTCTGAACCTTTCTTAGGATTTTATCATTTTCGCACAAGGACTTCTTTTCACAACTCATCCACAAGTATTTATACAGTTCATCAACCTTGGAATGAACATCAAGGTCAGCTTGACTCAATGTAGATTATTGTACTATCAACCAAACATAGCTAGGGCTTGAATCTTCTTCGATCAACATGCTACACTCTAAAGAATTGCTCTTAGATCATCCGCAACATGCTTGAATCATCTGGTCAGCCAAGATTGGGAAGAACAACAACACCAAGGAAGAAATCTTCAACAACGACCTTAATCTTCAATGCAGACCTCCAACACAATAGGCACACAATCCAGAGAACTCCATAGGCACATTGAATTCAACAATAACATCTGCACTACTCCAAATCATCAGAATCACTTGCATCTTCATCTGGTACCTCAAGAACACTATTTTCCATGACTGTCACACTAGAAAGATTGTTTGCGGACCTCCAAACCATGAACCATTTGAGTTGAGGATACACACTGACTTCCCAAACATGCCTCTAGATCCACAGATCATAAGTTTTCATTAAAGAGCAATCTACACCAATTTCTTGTCACTCTGTGTCTTTTGAATATTGCAAAACCTGGTTCTACTCAAATGACCATAGCTTCTTCAAATCTTCATGTGGAACTCTCAAATCTTAACTGAAGATACTTTAGACAATCCTCTACACAGCCATATGGTCCACGTACTTTGATCTTTATTCCTCTAGAAATGCAGAGCAATCTACTTTACTAATCTGCACTAATTCCCTTGTTTCTGACAAAGAGATATGTTGACATCAATGACAACACATCATAGGCACATATTTGCAACAATCTTCCCCTTTGTCATTGATGGCAACATATGATGTGAAAAACTAATTCAATCATCAAGACAAGGATTTCTCCCCCTTTCTCTTATCACTTCTATAACCACTTTCTTCACTACTACCCCTTTCATCAGAAACTAGTTTTTCACATGACTTCTCTCCCCCTTTGACATCAATGGAAAAGGGCACATATTTACCATCTTTTCTCCCTCTTTTTGTTTCAGATTGATCTCCAAAATTTTCATACTAACTACTCCCCTTGAGTAGTATCTCCTTAATATCAATTTGGATCACAAGATATGACTGTGAATTCTACTGGACTAATGTGCACTAATGCATCTTAGTTATGAATAGGAGGGGTAATAACCCCTAGCTTCCCTCTGAGATACTCAAAAGTATCCTTAGGCAGAGGCTTGGTGAATATATCTACAATCTGATCCTTTGAAGAAACAAACTCCAATTTAACTTCATTCTCATTTACCTTCTCTCTCAAGAAGTGAAACTTGATGGATATGTGCTTTGTCTTTGAATGCAACACCAAATTCTTTGAGATGTTTATTGCACTTGAATTATCATAGAAGATTGTAACAGGATCTTCAAACACAATTCTGATATCCGTCAACATTTTCTTCATCCACAAGACTTGAGTACAATTGCTTACTGCTACTATATACTCTACCTCTGCAGTAGACAAAGATATTGCCTCCTTTTTGCTCAACCAAGAAACCAATCTCCTTCCCAAGAAGAATGCACCACCACTAGCTCTTTTCCTATCATCCACATCTCTTGTACAATCAGCATTTGTATATGCATGAAGAGTGAAGTCATTATCCTTTGGATATCATAAGCCATAATCAGATGTTCCCTTTAGATATCTAAAAATTCTTTTGACTACTACAACATGGGATTCCCTAGGATCAACTTGAAATCTAGAAACAAGTCCAACTACATTCATAATGTTAGGTCTAGTCTGAGTCAAATAAAGCAGTCCTCCAATCATTGATCTATACCTTTTCTGATATGTCTTGGGGAAAACATCATCTTTACTCAACTTACATCTAGTTACCATAGGTATACTCATTGGTTTTGAATCTTCCATTCCAAACTTTTTCAACAATTCTCTCACATACTTAGACTGAGATATAATGATACCTTTATCTAATTGAGTGATTTGCAGACCTAAGAAGAAATTCATTTCACCAAACATAGACATCTCAAATTCACTTTGCATCTGATCAGCAAATTTCTTACACATGCTTCCATTTCCACCAAAAATGATATCATCAACAAATACCTCAACAATCAGGATGTCCTTATGATCAATCTTGAAATAAAGATTATTGTTAGTTGTGCCTTTGCTAAATCCAAGCTTTAGTAGATACTTATCTAATCTTGCATACCAGGCTCTTGGGGCTTGTTTGAGTCCATACAATGCTTTCCTCAATCTGCAAACCATATCTCCTTGATCAGACAATTAGAATCCTTCTGGTTGCTCAATTTAGACTTCTTCCTCTAACTCTCCATTTATGAATGCTGACTTGACATCCATCTGGTAAACTTTGAAATCTTTGAAAGTAGAAAATACAAGAAATAATCTAACTACTTCAATTCTTGCCACCGGAGAAAAGGTTTCTTCAAAATCAATTCCCTCTACTTGAGGATATTCTTTGCATACCAATCTTGCTTTGTTTCTCACAACTTCACCACCTTCATTCAATTTATTCCAGAAGACCCATTTAGTTCCAATTACATTTTTGTTTTTAGGTCTAGGAACAAGATCCCCCAAGTATGATTCTTTTCAATTTGCATTAATTATTCTTCCATTGCTTTTACCCAATTTTCATCATTACAAGCTTCATTCACTGTTTTTGATTCAATCTTTGAAATCAAACAATACTCTACTTGACATTCAGCAATTCTTCTTCTATTTTGAACACCTTTATTCTTGTCTCCTATGATTTGATCTTAAAAATGATTCAACCTTACATACCTGGGGGTTTTGGGAGTTTCTTGAACTTTTGATTCTTGAGCTTGTTCCTCAACATTTGCACTAACTTCTTGAGTCACTAGATTTTCTGGATCAATCTGGATCTGAGTCTGGGTTTGAATTTGCTTTCCTTGACTTTGACTTTCATCTTGATCATTTAAATCATATCCACAAGGCCTGGAAGGCTTTTCTTTGCTCTCATCAACCTTGACATTAGTACTTTAAACAATCTTTTTCAATCTCTTGTTGAAGCATCGGTATGCCTTGCTTTGAGTAGAGTAACCTAGAAATATTCCTTCATCACTTCTTGCATCAAACTTTCCTAGATCCTCATCTCTTTTGATATAGCATTTACTACCAAAAACTCTGAAATATTTCATAGTAGGAGGATGACCAAACCATAGTTCATAAGGTATCTTACCAGAATTGCCTTTGATCTGCACTGGGTTAAGAGTGTAGACAACAGTACTCACAGCGTCTCTCCAATAGACTTGTGGAACATTTGCTTCCATCATCATGGTCCTAGCAGCTTCTTGAATGGTCTGGTTCTTTCTTTCCACAACTCCATTCTACTGAGGAGTCCTAGGATTAGATAACTATCTTTTCATTCCATGCTTTTCCCTGAATGTATCAAACTCACCGGAGGTAAACTCTCCACCTTTGTCGGATCTCAGACACTTTATCTTCATACCAATCTCATTCTCCACCATAACCTTGAACACCTTGAATTTGTCAAGAGCTTCTGATTTTTCTTTGAAGAAAGTCACCCATATCATCTTGGAGTAATCATCAATCAACAACATTAAATATCTATCTCCTTGCACACTTCTAATTCTAGCAGGACCACATAGATCAATATCCACAAGTTCCAATATTCCACTTGAAAATTGTTCTTTACTCTTGAATGAAGGTCTATTTTGTTTACCCAATTGACATTCTCTACACATGCTATCAACAAGTTTCACAAGTTTTAGAAGATCTCTCACAGCCTGAGTAGAACTTATCTTGACAATATTATTAAAATTCACATGACACATTCTCCTATACCATAACCAACTCTGATCAATCTGAGCAATCAAATAACTTTTTACAGTACCACTTAAATGAAAGATGTTACCTTTAGTTTGTGTACCTAATGCAATCATAGTTTCAGAACTTTCTAAGATTTTGCATTTTCCATCCTTGAATTAGAGATCATACCCTTTGTCAACCAACCATCCAACACTGAGAAGATTATGCTTCAATCCTTCTACATACGAAACATCATTAGTCTTATTCTTACCATCAAAAGAGATGGATCCTCTGCCACAGATTCTACCAGCTGAATTGTCTCCAAACTTCACAATTCCACCTTCATATTTTTCCAAACTTATAAACTTATTTTTATCACCAGTCATATGATGAGAACATCCACTATCAATTACCCATTCATCTTTTTCTTCAACCTGAGCAACCAAGGCACTTTCCACATTTATACAACTAGTAGATTTAGTAGACACCAGATCTTCTTCTTTGATAGCAATAAACACCCATTCATTTCCAGAATTACTTCCCATATTAGATTCATCATCAGTGACTCCTTCAACTTCTTGGACATAGTAACATTTCTTCTGAGCCCTTGATCTATTAGGCTTTGACTTTGAAACCCTCTCCGGACACCTTGAGGAAAAATGACCAATCTTATTACAAGCAAAACATTTAAGAGGCAACTTTCCTTCATACTTATTGGATCCTCTTGGCAATCTTTTGGCAATAAGGGATTCAAGTTCTGTAGCCTCAATTTCATCATCTTCATGATCCTTCATTGCCTTCTCGAATCTGTTTGATCTTCCTGAAGAATTTTCACCCGGATCATATCTTTGTTTTCCATATACACTAGTTTTAAATGTAGATTTAGACTTAGGAAGAGAATCACCAAACTCACTCATTTCAAATACTAAAATCTTACCAACGAACTGATCCCTTGCAATAGTTGTCACAGTCCTGATCTCTTCAATGGTAGAAACTTTATGCTTGTATGCCACAGGTAAGGATCTGAGTGCTTTGGCAACAATCTCTGATTCTTCCAATATTCCACTAGCACTCCTAATATCAGTCACAAGTTTGTTCACTTTCTACATGTAGGAAGTAATGTTTTCATCTTAACTCATCATGAACCTTTTGTATTTACCCTTCAGGCTCTGTAGCTTGGCACATTTGACATATTTATCACCTTCATATAGAGTTTCCAATTTTTTCCAAATTTCATGAGTAGTTTTCAATTCCAGGACATTTGTCATTTATGTATCAGTCAGGGCACTCAACAATGCTTCTTTAGCTTGAATATTGTCTTTGGCTTCCTTGAGTTTGTCTAGAGTTGTAGGGCCATTCTTTGGAATCTTGTACTCATCCTTAGTTATCAACTAAAAGGCATCACCCATACATTGCAAATGACACTACATGTGCACCTTTCAAAGGGAGTAATTTGTTCCATCAAATCTCAGACTTTCCTTCTTGTAAGTCAACATCTTGGATCTCCTCAAGTAGTCAAGCTTCTTTTAGAGGAATCAGCTCTGATACCAATTGTTGGAATTAGGCCAAACAACTGAGAGGGGGGGTGAATCAGTTGTCCCACAACTTTAATCTTTTCTTCTTTTAATCTTCTTTCACAACTTACAAATAGATTAATGATGTAGACATTAAAGCATGAATCAACAACACATGAGTAGAAACACAATTAACACACTTGACACCAAGATTTTTAACCCAATTAAGGGAAAACCATGGTGGGAGTTAACCCACAAGATTCATACCCTATTAAAAGTACTTAAAAGAAATGGGAAGGCACTTGCCTTCGGGCGCACTACCTAGAGCTCATTGCTCAAAGAGACTAACAGGCATGAATAATTCATATGCAAAGAAGATATATTGTTTAAGGAATAAATCTATTGGTTATATGATTTGTGCCAACCTATAACAAGATCATTATATGTTTGGATTGGTCCACATTGCAGATTGTACACAAGTTCAAGCCAACAAGATGTAGTATTTGTGTACACGGCTTATGTTTTACTTGCCGACCTGATTATGAGATAAATTTTGTAGCAAATATATATACTCAATGGAATTTGATGATAGTGTTGATAAGTGAAGTGTGTCATGTGTGAATTCATGTGTGAAGGGATATGAGCATAGTGTAGAGCAGAAAAGTTAAACAAGGACAGAAAATAGAGTATATGTAGTTAAGTTGAGAAGCAGGGAGAATAAATGAAGACCTTTGAATCTATGTATTGATCATTCAATGGAACTGTGATCCAACATGTGGCAGATGCATCAACAATAGTTCATCCTCTGGTAGTGAGCCTTTATACAGTGAGCACTTCTTCATAGGGAGGTGAGCCCTGGGAAGTGAGCCTTCTTGTAATACAATAGTGAGCTATCGTAATATATTGTGAGCTAACACTCATTGTGGCTTTTCCCTCTTTGGGTTTTCCATGTAAAAATCTTGGTGTCAATGTGTTATGCCTTTATGGTTGCTGCTCTTATACTTGTTCTGCTTTTATGTTATTAATTTTGGAAATTGGATTAATAAAGTTAACAAGTGGTTTTTTGGAATACTAATTCACCGCTCCTCTTAGTATTCCTTACTTTCAACAATTGGTATCAGAGAAAGGTTCCTTGGAAGAAGCCTAATAGCTTGAGGAAGATCTGGGAGAGTTCACTCATGGCAGCCTGGAGGTATGGAAACTTCTCATATGAAGACAATGTTGACTTGGAAGCAACTCTTGCTGATCTTGAAAAATTTGAAGCAAAAATTAGGGCTCTAAAGGATAACATTCAAGAAGCTGATGAGTGCATTTTGAAGATGAAAGAACAAGTCAAGAAATTAAAAGAAAAATATAGAGATGTTAGTGAACAATTATTATCAGCAAATGAGAACCTAGATGATTTGAAAGTAGAAGTTATTAAAAGAGCTAAATTAGAAGAAGATCTAAATCTGATGGTAAACAACAAGATAGAAGAATGTGTCAAATTGGAAAAAGAAGTTGTGAGCCTGAAAACAAACTTGGAAAAAGCCAAGAGCTATGAAGAAAAGTTCAAGATAAGTTCTACAAAACTTGATGAGATGATTGCTAGTCAAAAGAGTTCAGATGGCAATCAAGGCTTAGGATTTGAGATAGGAGAAAGTTCAAAATCAGGTCAAGAAAACTTTTAGATGAAGAAAAGCAAAGGGAACCAATTTAGGAATCAAAGAAGAAGACCTAGAAGACCTCTGGTTAGACAGCCAAATGCTCAAAGGTACCCATCTTTCAATGGCCATTGTTTTAATTGCAAAAAGTTTGGTCATAAAGATACTCAATGTAGGAGTAGAATAAATCAGAATGTTCCATCATTTTTCTGTCAATGTTTCAATTGCAATAAAATTGGTCATAGATCTAATGAATGCAGAAGTCTGGTAAGAAATGGCTTTCACAATTCAAGAAATACTCAATCATTCAATGGAAGATGTTTTGCTTGTAATAGCTTTGGACACATGGCTAATCAATGTATATTAAGGATGAATTCATTCTTAGGAAGGAATCAAGGATAGGGAAACATTGTGTGCTACAATTGCAACAAGTTTGGACATGTTGCAAGATTTTGTAGAAGCAAGAATGTCAAAACAAATTACTATGCTGAAGAAAGGAAAACAGAGTAGAGGAATGATAAAGGAAGAGAAAAAGTTGATCCACTTGAAACTATGAAATAAATACACAAGATCTAGATCAAGAAAGAAGTAATTGAAGTCAAGGATGGATTTGCACCAACATCTAGTATAGATACTTCCTCTGGGACATAAATTGGGAGCTCTAGCTCAAGGGGAACTGTGTTGAAAATCTAAAGCCCCTAGCTAGAAAGTTAGTGCTAGAATCTATCACTAAGGTATGTCATGAAGAACTCTATGACAAAGCCTTTGAAAGAAATTCTAGTAAAGAAAGATTTAATGTGGAGCATTGCGAAGCAATTTGGATTGACTGTAAATGACAGAGAAGTGTTTGACTACTTTTTGAAAGACCACATTAATGATGATTAAGTTAGGACTTCAAGGGGTTTAACGGCTTGGATTTGTAAAAGTTTAATCACTTTGCATTTAATCTTTCAAGTGTTTAAGGTGATCTGAAGTGAAATTCCAAGTGACTCGGTGATTTCCAAAGCAAATTAAGACAAGACCAAAGAAAACCCTAATTCGGCAAAAAGAGGTATTCTTCAAGATTTGAAACCCTACTGTGAATTTATTTGAATCTTTGCAAAATTTGGAAACACCACATGTGATTGATATAACCAAAAGAGCCCAACCAAAATTTAAGAAGCATCCTTTCAAATCAATAGAGGTTGATCCAAATGGTGCATTTTTAGAGATTTTGTTTGTTACATGTGGAGGACATTAGGGATTATATACATGTTCCCTTAGAAGAACTTAGAGGTAGTCTACTCAAAGATCTGTATCTAAATCATCTGAGTGACAATAAACTTGATCTGAAGGAATAATTCAAAGTACTGGAAGAAAAGAAGCTTATTGAATTTATAGATTTCCTAGTTTTTTGCAGAAGATGAATGGGTCCGGTATGTCTTAAGGAGAATTCATGATGAGTTTATATGGCTTCACTCTACATTCAAGATCACTAAAGATACTGTAAGGGCTATCACAGGACTAAACTCTACCAGCACAGTACCTTATTGAAGGCTGTGAAAAATGATGTAGTAATGAAAGCCACCGGAGTAAAATTTGATAAAAGGGCATTGACTATCAATGATATTGAATATTATGCAATCAGATTTGCATCCATGGTGATTGGGTATAAGGTCTACTTCACAAACTAGGAAAACTCTATCTCTGGTACATCCATTTATGTTGCTTATCAAATGATCAAGGAAAATGCAGAATATGACTTGTGTGAACTGCTCCAGTAGCAGTTAATGGAGAACTTGAAGAAAACAAAAGAAGGCAAATACCCTTTCAAATTTGGTACATCGATCCTGTACTTATTTTTCTATTTTATACAAGAGTTACCTGGCATGAAGAACTATTTTTGGACTGGAGACAAACTAGTTGAGTAGCATAGGTAATATTGATGCACAAAACTCAGCCCTATGGGGCGGCTATTTCAAAAAATTTCAAAAGTTAATGCAATCTAGGGAAAGGATCCCTAGATCATTTGTCAAGAAATACAAGGACATTATTTACTTGATTGTGACAAAAGGTCAATGCTAGATGGAGGCCGTTGATCCTAGAATAGTATGGGTTATGCCAATAGGCTATGAGGTAGATGGAGGAATATTGGAAAATTATGCACAACACATGTTAAGCAAGCCCCAGGACCCCAAAGAAGAAAGGTTTGGAACATATGAAGAGCTGTCTGCTAAAATTCATTTTGAAGTAAGAAAGCTTGAAATCTCTAGAAAAGTGCCAAGAGTGGCAGAGGATTTCTCCCTGAAACAAGGTTTCACAAAAGAACAAGTAAAAGAAGGAAGGGAAAGAGCACAAGCTGAAAAGGTAGCAGAAGAAAAGGAAGAAAATGAACCATTCAAGGTTCCAAAAGAACCTTGAAGAAACCAAAGAGGCCTGAAGAATCAAAAAGAACAACAAGATGTTCAACATCTTCATCCTTCGGTCCAACACATTCTACAAGTATGGAGGCACCTAGGTAGAAAAGTGTGAAAAACAAAGCAAAAAGGATGCATGAAAGTATAAGTGTTGATTAAGAAGAAACATAAATAGATGAAGAAGTAAAGAAGATGAAAATTGAGGTCACCAAAGCCTCCAGAAGTAGCAAAAAGAAACCATCTGGTAATACTAAAATTGAGAAAAGGCCAAGGCAAGATAAGCCTCAGATAGAAGAGGCCACTATAAGTCTTGAAGACGTCCTGAAGGCTATAACTATTGATGGAAACCTAAAACCCATAGCCCAACTATATGATGAGTATAATGATCTGAACAAAAGAATTATTGAGAGTGTTGTTGTCAGATATCTAGACATTTATAAAAAAGCCCTTATTGAGATAATTACCGATCTTCCAGATACCTTGGATAGTATTATGTCTGCAAGAAAAGAAGCAACTATGGAAAAAGACAATGAACTTTGTGAGCATACATTGATAAAGTTATGTCTAGAGATCTCTCTAGAAGACAAAACAAAAATCTCCAAAGTACTTAGCAAGGAGTTCAAAACAAAGAGGAGAATGAATACTCTCATGTTAGATGACATTGAAAAAGTAGTTAAGAAGACTGAGGAAATCACTTTAAAAGTGCTAAAAGAATTTCATCTCCCAACAATATATGACAATCATGAAGAAAATGTTGGAGATGATACATCTATTCCAGAAGTGAATTTGAACCAAGGGATAGATGATAGAGTGGTCAAAGAGAAGGAAGCACTTGTTACAGTTACCGAATCTAGTCTCCCCCCGGAACATCAAAAAGATGACAAGACATGATTAGAGAAGACTGAAAAGATAGATAAGGTCAATGATCAAGAAGAGAAATAGGATAAGGAAACCCCTACACTGGAACAAAAGGTTAGTGCAAATGAAGCTATGGATTTAGGTCCTCCAGAGCTAAACCAAGTAGAAGATGTCTCTAGTATAGCAAGATACACTATAGAACTGATTAAAGATTTTTTGGAGAAAGAGAAATAGGTCTTGGATGAGCCAGAAATTTTGCAAGGAACAATAAACCTAGACTCAATGTCCCCAATATAGAAATTTAAACTGGTATCAACTGTGCAGGAAAAGCCATAGGAAGAAATTTTGAAGTCTCACATACATGATAGTGAATTGATTGGTGAGGCATCTAGCATTTTGGAGAAGTTGATGCCATCATATCAAAAGGACACTTCTTTGTCCTCAATAGATCAACTAAAAGGACTAATAAATTCTGTAAGTGGACATTTTGAATCTTTTGAGAAATCTACTAAGACAAGTGAGACAAGAATTTAATGAGAAAAGGTTAAATGAGTTGAAGACTATGATAGTAAATGACAAAGCTCTTTTAGACAATAAAATGAAAGGCATATAAAGTGTCATCAACAAAGAAAGTGACTTATACAAATTTTGCCTATCTTGGCTAGTAGCCACAAAAGAGCTAGAAGAAAAGATCAAGGATCAGAAATTGTAGCTGATAAATATTTCCAAAACATTTGATCCAACAGCTAAATCGGTAAGAAGCAAATAAATACAAGTAATCAATATCCATAATAAGTTAAATGATATTGTAAATAAGAGGGATCGGGTGAAAAGTAAAATGTGTCAGTTGAGAGGACTTGTTAATCCTAAGTTAGACTCAATGATCAGTATTGTAGCAAAAGTATAGGCAGCTTCATAAAGTGACACAAATTTTGATGTACAAAAGGTAAAAGAATTAGTCTTTATAATAAATGGTCACATTCTAATTTTGGAAAGAGCTAAGATTAGATGGGATGAAGAGATTACACAATTAAAGATTGTGTACAAGGATATTCTTTCACTGGCAACTAACTAAGTTAAAGTATTGTATGTGTACATATACGACAGAGTATGAAGTTTTTCTTTGTAGTTTTGGTCCAATTTTAACTCTTGTACATACACCTTTGCCATTGATGTCAAAGGGGGAGAAGAAGACTAGTGAAAAATAGGAAAACACCTTAGGGGGAGAAGGATTATAGAGTAAGGGGGAGCAAATACACATTTTTCACTAAGTGTTGCCATCAATGCCAAAGGGGGAGATTGTTGGCAACATAGTCAAGAGACACTACTGATTGGGTAATGTTGTCATTGATGACAACAAGAAAAATAGAGCATGGTGGAGCTAAGGATGATTGGGAACTCAACTTGGAAACAACCTGCACATAAAAGACTAAGGCAGAATGGCTAAGTACTAACAACACAGAGTTAGTAGCAAACTCAAGTGGTATTCCTCTATAGTTGATAGTCAAGGTATGTGGTTCAGGTATGTTGTTCACAATTGCTTGAAGGTGAAATATCCAATGTTACAAGATCTGAAGATCTCTAGAAGACATACCATGATTTAGCTAAGTCCAGGTGAACACAGTTAAGTCAGGAATAGTGCACAGTGCTTGAGAAAAAGGGTTCGCATTCCTCCGTAGTTGCATACTTTGTCTTACAATTTTGAAGACATGTTAAGAGATCAAAGATGAGTATTGGATGTGATTCTTATACTCATATATGATCCATAGTGTAAGTTGTGAAGTGACAGTTGAATTGGTTAAGTGTGCTCTTAAGAGATAGGCTGACAGGCATGAAAAATTCATATGCAGAGAAGATATATTGTTTAAGGAATAAATCTAAGTGGTTGTATGATTTGTACAACCTATAGGAAGATCATTATATGTTTGTCTTGGTCCACATTGCAGATTGTACACAATTTCAAGCCGACAAGATTTAGTATTTGTGTACATGGCTTATATTTTGCTTACTGACATGATTATGAGATAAATCTTGTAGCGAATATATATACTCAATGGAATTTGATGATAGTTTTGATAAGTGAAGTGTGTCATGTGTGAATTCATGTGTGAAGGGATATGAGAAGAGTGCAGAGCAGAAAAGTTGAACAAGGACAAAAAATAGAGTATATGTAGTTAAGTTGAGAAGCAGGGTAGAATAAATGAAGACCTTTGAATCTATGTATTGATCATTCAATAGAACTGTGTGTAGGAGTCTAGGACAATACTGAGAGGGGGGGTGAATCAGTGTTGTGTAAATTTTCAAATCTTTTTGTAAACTTTAACTTTCAAGACACAAAGAGAAAGATATTATTGATTTGTCAAACACATATGCACATGACTGAGAATGAAGAAAGAGAACAAAACCACATGAGAAAATCATATACACACAGAGAAGATCATGACACATGATTTGCACGAGTGGAAAACCCTCCAGGGGTAGAAAAACCACTCCAAAACTACCTCACTAGCTTTATCAAAAATCTCACTAATTACAATATTTAGAAGCACCAACTTCAAGGAGCACCAACCCCTAATGCATAATCAAACTAAAACCAAGAATTCAGAGGGTTACTTTGTTTTCATTCAATTCAATGTCCCATCTCTGCATAATACAAATTCCATGTGTAATTTCTCCATGTGTATGTCTTCAATCCTACATTTGATGCTCAATCAATTCATTCACTTGATTTAGATTATCTCTATATATTCAATTGCATATTGTCTTCTTGCTTGATTTGGTTCATTCTATATCATACAAGTTGTCTTCAATTTTTCATATTGATACACAACAATATCTGATAAATCTATGTTTTCTTTTCAAAAAGATCTTGTAGAAAATGTCTTCATTTCTGCATAACTTTCCGCACACACACACTATCAATATACATGAGAAGCCAATAAATATGAGATACCTCTCCACATTTTGCAAAATCATTTTCATCTTTTCATGACCTTTCATATTCTCCTTTTAATGTTTTCAATAAATCAATTTACCTCATCAAAGCACCTGTAATCATCTCACAAAAATATATCCTCAAATCTGCACATTAGTCTCTAATAAAGATTTAATAAAAAACTTTTCATTTTCTTTCTTCCAACTTTGTTCATATAAATCCACCTACAAAAAATCCTTTAAACTTCTCATATCATCCAAAAATAAAATAAATCCAATCTGCCCTATTCATCTTCCCTTGCATAATCAATAAATCTTCTTCAAAAACAATTCATATTCTCTTTGCACTTCAAGGACTCTTCAAAAAAATCATTTGCAAGAAATTTCTTTGTCTTCTCTCAAAAGATAACTATTCATCTTCAAGAAAAAAACTTCAATCAATTATGTCCATAAAAATATCTTCAAAATTTTGTATCCAATCTGCCTTCCAAAAGAAAATCTCCTTATTTGTTTCCAAATTACAAGAATAGAAACAAATTTTTCATCTTTGAGTTACAACTCAAAATATAAAAAAAACTTTCCCTCTTTAAAAATTAACACCTCCTTGATATTCTTCTTCCAATATCACAAAGGAGTTTTGAAAAAAAAAAGAAAAATAAAAGTTTCTAAACTTTTAAATCCATTTACTCCCTTTAAAAAGATAACTCTTCAAATTCAATGGTCTTAATTTCTTTCCTTAAAAAATCTGCACTAAAGACAAGGCACAAATCGTGCTATGCATCTCATGCTCTATAAAGCATTTCCAACATATTCGGTGGTCTTTTGATAGTCTTTGTAGACACCCAAAATTGTCCCAACTTTGTCCATGTCTTGCAACACCTTGTTAATACATCATCCTAGACATCATGTAGCATTTTGCCCTAAATCCCACTCTTAATCCCATTTATCCATTAGCCAATTAATTAAATAAATTTTATTTATTTAATTAAATCCCATTCAATCCCATCCTTATCCCACTTAGCCAATTAATTAAATAAATTTTATTTATTTAATTAATTTCTACATCATATCTTATCCCATCCTATTCATTTATCCAATTAATTAAATAAATTTTATTTATTTAATTAATATCCAACTATATCCCAACTAATTCAAATATTTTATTTGAATTAAGTCATATGACCTTTCATCACATTCCAACACTTGTCCAGTCAATCATGTGTTGTAATACAACTTTCATCCAAATCCTTCACATGCACAACTATTGGGACCTAATTTTAGCATTTGTCTACACAAGCACACCTAAGCCTTATCTTCCCTTGCCACATGTCAATTGACTACAATTTCTTAATGTGCAAGGAAACCTAACTTAATCCTATCCATCCATTTCATCTAAAGCCCTAATTGATCCTATCCATCCATTGGAACCAATCCTTTCCTATAAAACAAACCTCTCTTGAGCCATTAGAGAAGAGATTAGAGGGGACATTAGAGAAGACATTAGAGGAGAGATTAAAAGAATTGAGGATTCTTCTTCATGCAACCTCACTCTGCTGAATTTTCATCTCAAGCCATTATCCATCATCTTCAATCCATCTAGCTTGCATCCTTATCAATGTTATGCCGCGGAATCGAGCAACCAACACAACAAAGCGATCAATCAATCAAGCTCATCTTGCATCTTCGAGGTATTGAATTATTTGGGTTTAGGTTATTGCATTTCATTGTTTGAATCATTTCCATTTGTAAATCCAAATTTTTCATTATACATTTGGCACGCCCGGTGGGACTCACTTCGCTTGATCTTTTTTGCAGGTTTTTGTAGTAAAAATTTACATTCATCTAACCCCCATTGTTGAGTTTTGCAGGTTTAATTAACTTTTTGTTGTAGATCTGCTACTTTTTGGACAAAACCCTAGGTTTTAAAGATTTCATCATATCTTCCAAACGGCTATGAATTTTTCTACAAGATTTTGGCAAAATTTTTTCCATGATATAAGGAAGCTACAATAGAAAAATTTTGGGTTTATCGTGATTTTTGCGGGATTTATCACATTTTTATGTTTTTTCATAAAATCATAATTCTAGGTGTAAATCAGTGAAGTTTTCAGAAATTTTTATATTTCTAGAAAGCTCTTGAAATTCTAGTGGGGTTCTATGTTTTACAGATTTAATTTAGAGCTTATTTACAGTGTGAAAAAATCAGATCTTTGCCGACTGTACTATTTCCATAAATCCGCATTTCTGGGCACAAAATAGGGAATTTTTTTGATTTCTTTACATTTTCGGAAAGCACTCTAAAAATTAATGGGGGTCTCTTCTTTGATTTTTTAATTTTCATACAAAAAATGTATCGAAATAATCAAATCTAATTTGGCTATGCATCTAAAATTACAATTTTCTTGCCTGATGAGCCTATTTTTTATGCCTGCATTATAATTTCAATTTTTTTTATGTTGTAGGTGATCATAAGGAGCTGGAGCAGCATTGACATCAACATCTACAGCAATTTGGATAGCAAAATAATCAGGTGCAATCATTTCATTTCTCATCTTCTAATCATTGTTTGCAAACACATTTGGATTTTGGGCATAAAATGAACAATTGTTTGCAAATTCACATCAAAAAATTAGGCTAAAACAAACCATTGTCTTTCATCACATTTGGATTTGGGCTTTAAAACAAACAAGTGCTTGCATTATCTTCTACACATTGAATTTCTAAGGTTAATGAACCCCATGCGAGTGTGACCAAGTAAATGTGTATGCTCTCTCCTTGAGTCCCAACACGGACTTGGAGATCAAAAACATTTACTTGTGTTGCTTTTGTTTAGCCTTAGAGAGGCCTACCTTGGTGTCCACCCCAAGGGAACGACCTCAAGCCGTACTTTCATCCGGTTCGCTATAAAAATCAGAGGATAAGGCGAAAGCCAAGTCTAACCGGTATTAGCGCTCACCATACAATGCTAACTTGAAAGGAGGTGTACCTTTGTGTATATTAAAACTCCTAGTAGGGTTAGTTAAAGTCTTAAGTGGCTTGTTGGATACTCGTGGGGTGCCGGTCCCCTGAATTTTCACTAGAACCTCCTTGTGATAGTGGCCTTGCCTTGACTAGGACTTGTTGAAGTGTCTTCATGTGCTTGCTTAATCATCATCACATTCTTCCAAACTAAAACTTGCTTATGTGTCTTGCGTGAGTGATTCATGTGTGTCTATGCATAATCATTTGTTTGAACATTGCCAAATCAAGCTATAAACACCAAACACATAAACAAATCAATCTAAACTTCATCCTAATCAACTTCATCCAAACAATCCACATCATCATCGAATCATAACCAAGCGCTTGCTAAAAGGACTTAAGACAAACACTTGCTGACAACATGTCTACACTAGAAGACCTAGAAATCAAATTCCAAAGATTCCTCTAAAATCTTTATCAAGGATCACAACCCCTAAACCAAGATGCCATTGAAATATTACAATTCTTCCTCCAAAGAGCTCAACCCCACGCAAGCCAATCACCTCAACTGCAACACTTTGTAGCCCAAGTCCAACACCTTTTAGCCACTAGTCAAGCCCAACAAGCACAAAAATCCTTAACCATTCACTCCCAACCTAATCCATCTTGCCACATATCATATCCATCCACTTCCTATCAACCTAATCCATCTAGCCACATGTCATATCCATCCACTTCCTATCAACTTAATCCATCTATCCACCAAGTCAATGCCACATCAACCTATGAACATCCGCCTCAACCTTATCCAATCCCTCATGCCACCATTCCAATGCACTACCAAGCCCATTCACAAAGCAATCAAGTGATATTACAAGAACAACATGCAAGTCCAAATGGCCTTTTGTATATAAATCAAGTGAGCACAAGTCAACCTTACCAACAAGGTCAAATGCCCTCAACTTTGGGTCCACCTCAAGATCTTTTGTCCACATATCCTACCATTACACCTAGCTACCAAGACTATCAATGGCCAACCCAACGAGCACAAGTGAGCCTAAATCCACCTTTGCAACAAGAAGCACATGCAAGTCTAAGTGGTCCCTTGTACATAAATCAAACAAGCCCAAGTTATCCTATGCAACAAGACTTAATTACCTTTGACAAGGGAGATACCAATCTAGAGTGGCCTCCACCATCTAATCCCATGCCAACACATGAGCCAACAAGTCCTATCCCAACGCCACCATGTGATCCTACCCCTAGTCCATTGGTCCCTCTACCTTCCAAACCACCAAGTCCTCCATTACCTTCATCACCATGTCATTCTAATCCTTCACCAAAGGATGCGGCTGAGATAGTTTTACAAAGAATGCTTGAAGCAAAACTCATTGAACTTCCCCCCATCAACCCATGTGAAGAAAGTCCATATGATGAATATGATTATTGTGCATACCATAGGACCAAAGGCCATAATACAAATCAATGCCCAATATTTGTCTCAATTGTTTACAAGGTGTACCTGCCTATAATGGGAAATCATGCCACATCATCCCCATCCTATGTGTCTCAATTGTTCATAGCCACATATCATATCTATCCACTCATCAACCCAATTCAATACCAACTTATTCCATTTCTTTTAATGTTATCCCTTATCCACATCAACACATCACTTCACAACAACCCATTCAACAATTCCAACAACAACAAATCATATCACAACAACAAATCCAAATGTCATCCCAATCCCATGTATTACCCTCATCTAGTCCAAATCCTAATCCACCCAATCCAATTAGCCCTCAACCTAATCCTAATCATAAGCCTACAATACCATCTACTATTATCATCCATCCATTATATTGCTCATCCACTCATACACTTGCAAAGGATGTGATCCATTGGCTACTAGCTAGGAATAAACTACCTCCATGTCAAACACCCATTCATGAGCCTACCAAAAAACTTCCAAAGGTCATGTTCAATCCTATAATCCTATCATGTGGTCCACCTATCCTTAAGCCTATCCAAGAGACCTCAATTGACATTCTTAGCCCTTTAAGCCCATCATGTGACCTACAAGCCATCAAGCATACTCAAGAGTCTCCTATTATGAATCCAAGTCAAGAGTCATCATGTTCTCATGTTGTTGACCAAGAGCCTATCCAAGAGCCTTCCACTTCCATTCAAGAAACCCAAGAGGTATGTCAAAGGTTTAATCCTAAGTATGTGGAAACATTAAGCCCTAGTCCAACTCAAGATCAAAACACTTTCATGCAACCCATCCATAACATTTACCTTCTTTATGATCAAGATGATACCTATGAAGAAGCTATCCATGAGCACCTTGATCCTATCCATAATCCTATATCTATCCATGAGCAAGATATCCGCATTGCTCCTAGTCATCCAACATCTAGCCCTATCCATAATGAGCAAACATCCACTTGTCATGATGAGACACTTGTCCCCCAAGTAAACATAAAAGATCAAACAAATAACTGGGATCTACATGAACATAATGCTAATCAAGATCCTAATGATCCTCCTTCCACATCCACCATCAATTCCACTTCAAGTTCACCATCATGTCCTATTAGTTGTACCACCCTTATACATGAGTGTTCTTCCTTAGGACAACAACGACCTTTATCCACTTCACCTTCATCCAATAATGAACTCAAGTCTAATGTTCAAACCACACCTAGTTCCATTGTCCATCGCATACTCCAAAACATGAACTACCAAGGCAAAGGTCTAGGCCTTTATGAAAAAGGTATTTTGGAGCCAAACGATGTCAAAGTTTCTCCATGCTCATATGGCCTTGGATACACACCCCAAGGTAAACAAGGCCAAGATGTTGGTAATTCCTCCATCCCTCCTAAGTCCACTTTCCATCACAAACCCCATCATATACCCAAAACATATGTAGCCATTCCCTCTTCATCAACCTACAAATGTCAAAAGCATGTGACCATACACCTTCCGCCATCCACTTTGCCTCCACTTTTACCAACTCCAAAAATCCCTCTATCCACCTTGCCACCATTGCTTCCGATACCTAGCATACATATCATTCATAACTATCCTTACATCCCTAATCATGGCCAACAAAAGCACACATCGTTTAAGCATAAAGCTTCCAATTATTTCATCCACTCCACCCACCCCATGGGATTCAAAAGCAAAACTTTTGATGCCTCTACCTATAAAGATAAAAATCCTACCAAAAACCCTAAAGGTCTTCATACCTTAGGACATAAATAATCAAACTCAAAGCAAAGTTCATCTAAACCCTTACCTCCAAATGCAAAGCCCAAAAACAAAATGGTTTGGGTTCCTAAGCAAACAACTAGCAAAGCAAATGAGGCATCCTCATACACATCTAAGTAACCATCCAAACCCTTACCTCTAAAAGCAAAGCCCAAAAGCAAAATGGTTTGGGTTGCTAAGAAAAAAACTAGCAAAGCAAATGAGGCATCCTCATCCACATCTCAAGAATCCCAATCACCTATCTCCATCCAAGAGCCTATTTCCACCCAAAACTTCCATTCCCTTCAAAAATCCCACAAGCAAAGCAAAAGCACAAAAAATACTAAATCTATGTGGGTTCCTAAATCACTTCATCAACCATCCCCTAAGCAAACATCTCCATTGCTTCCTACACCGCCTTCCCATCAAAATCTTCAATGTTTATCATGGTGTGTGCAGCCATTGGTCATGGTTCCCTTCCACTCCGCAGTACCTCCACATAACTACATCTCCCCATCTTCCATCCATTATCCTATATATCTCCCCTATGTTATCCCTATGGTCCATGCTTTGGCATAAACTTTTCATCCATCTTCATTCCATAAGCCTATATAATCCAAATCATAATCCACTATCCCCATCCATCTATCCTTGCATGAACCTTTCATAATACATTTCATCATCCACTATCTACCTACTCCATCTCCCATCCATGCAATCCCTTATCAACATCTAAGAGCATAATGACATGGTCCATGCGAAGACATCATCCATCTCTAATGGGACAATATCACCTCTCATAGCACTAGCCACTTGAGTCCCTCCTATCCATTACTATGGTGAAAACCTGGCAAATAGGCGCCATGTGTAATTGTCAACCCATCTAAAAGTAAAACAGAAAAAAAGAAAATAAAAGAAAAAAAAATCAAAATAGTAAAGAGAAATCCTTTCGTCCAACGGTGAAAACCTGGTAAACAGGCGCCTTGGATAAGTACCATGATGAAAACCTAGCAAACAGGCGTCATGTGTAGGTTGATTTTCTATGTCACTTACACTTGGGGGCACATTGTCTCATCCATCTTATCATATCCAACCTATCATTTTCCAACCTATCCTATCCTACCATTACCATATCATCCTACCATCCTTAGCCATTACATAAACATGCCTATTCCACTGAACCCATTTATCCATCCTTTCACCTTTTGATCTTGATGAAAACATAGGGGCATAATGTTGAAATATGTTTGGATATTTCTTGACATACCTTCTTTCCAAACCAAGTCATATCCATTGACCATTTATCCATCCCATCCAAATCCAATCCATCATGTCATCCCTTGGTCATGAATTTTATCATGTAAAAATCCTACGCATTACCACCTAGAATGGGGCAAGTTATTCTTCCTATGCAACATAGTCTTTGAAGATCACATCCTAGCTCCCTTATGATCCATCCAATATGGTGTATCCTTATCATGAGCTTTCCATCTTATAGCTTATCCCCATCTATTTATCATGAGCTTTCCACTATAACCTACCTATCCATTTATCATGAGGCAAGCATCCATCCCATTTACTATGAGTCCATCCTTTTATCCATCCCTTGCACCTAGACTTGGTTTTCCCTTGTCATTGGTATCAAGCACAAAGGCTACCCAAATTGTAAATCCATTGGCGTTTTCTAAAACATTCAAAAACACAAAAAAATCAAAATATCTCAAAAAAAAAAAAAAAATCAAAATATGTCAAAAAAAATCCAAAAAATTAAATATCCAACGAAAAATCCAAGCAATAAAACCAATCACATCATCCAAAATAATCCACTCCATCAACATTCAATCAAAATCAAATCATCATCATCATCATCAATCCATCACTTCTTCCAATCATATCAATCAAATCAATCTAAGCAATGCTCTTAAATCCAAGTCACACTAATCCATATCACGCAAGCTAATAAATCAAGGAACATTATCTAATCAAATCAACAAGTTTTTGATCCTATATCAGAAACTAAATCAATCATCATCAATGGGATATAGCTTTCCCCGCAATGACAACACTATCTATCGTCATCAATCAAACAATCAATTATTGGTTTATGACTTGACAAGGGCAATACCTTGTTTGTTTTACATCCTTTGAGCACACTGAGAACACTTGCTTATGATTAGATTGAGTGGACACTCTAATCATCACTCCATCACTATCATCATTCAAAACAATCCAATCATCAAAATAGTCAACCCAGCAATAGAAAACCAACCAAAGCACATCAAGCCAACTATCAAAACAAATCCTATCAATCATCAGCATCAACACCAAAGCACATCAAGCCAACTATCAGAACAAATCCAATCACTTCAGCAAATCAAAAGTAGCTCAATCCACCACTAATCATCCATTCATCCAATCAAATCAATCTAAACAATGATCCAAATGCAAGCCCATCCTTAATCCATACCAATCAAGTTAATCAATCAAGCCAAGTTATCCAAATGCAATCCATGGTCTTGATCCTAGCCTTGTTGTAAGCCAAAGCAATCAATCAACTAGCCAACCAACTCAACAAACACCCTTGTGTTGATCTAGGGATATAGCTTTCCCAACAATGACAACACTCTCAACCATCATCAATCAGCAATTAATCATTGGTTTACAGCTTTACAAGGGCAATACTTTGTTTGTTTTTGTATCATTTGTGCATGCTTGCTTTCTTGCTTGTGTGTGTTATTATTTTATCTTGCATTTGTATCACATCTGTAACTTTCCAGCTAATATTCATATCTTGTGTATGTTGGAATAGCTTTTTGCACTATCCTTTGCATCTAAGGTCATATCATACCTTTTGTGCATTAGGACTTCAATGCTCTAAGTTTTCTTCCTCATATGTCAAACAAGGTTGTATTACGCTGGGGCACGAGACACAACGTCACCATGGATCCTTATACCTTGGTGCATAACGTCTAGTGCTATATCAAACATCATGGTTGCTCACCTTCCATTGCAGCATAACACATCATCCATTTCTTCTATCCATTCCCTTATCTTTCTTTTGTAGCCAAGCCATTTCTTTTCGAGAGCATACCCGTGTTTGTCCAACCCACCTATCCTCTTGAGGGGGCATCACCAACCTATCCTTTCTATCATCATCATCGTCGTCATCATCATCATCCCTATCAATTATCCATACCTTAACTTCTTTGAAATGATGTTACTTGACATAAATCTTATCATCTCGAACATCATCTCAAAGAGGGGCAAAATGTAGACACCCAAAATTGTCCCAACTTTGTCCATGTCTTGCAACACCTTGTTAATACATCATCCTAGACATCATGTAGCATTTTGTCCTAATCCCACTCTTAATCACATTTATCCATTAGCCAATTAATTAAATAAATTTTATTTATTTAATTAATTTCACATGCATAATCCCATTTATCCTATCCCCATCCCAATTAATTAAATAAATTTTATTTATTTAATTAATTTCCACATCATATCTTATCCCATCCTATTCATTTATCCAATTAATTAAATAAATTTTAATATCCAACTATATCCCAACTAATTCAAATATTTTATTTGAATTAAGTCACATGACCTTTCATCACATTCCAACACTTGTCCAGTCAATCATGTGTTGTAATACAACTTTCATCCAAATCCTTCACATGCACAACTATTGGGACCTAATTTCAGCATTTGTCTACACAAGCACACCTAAGCCTTATCTTCCCTTGCCACATGTCAATTGACTACAATTTCTTAATGTGCAAGGAAACCTAACTTAATCCTATCCATCCATTTCATCTAAAGCCCTAATTGATCCTAGCCATCCATTGGAACCAAGCTTTTCCTATAAAACAAGCCTCTCTTGAGCCATTAGAGAAGAGATTAGAGGGGACATTAGAGAAGACATTAGAGGAGAGATTAAAAGAATTGAGGATTCTTCTTCATGCAACCTCACTCTGCTGAATTTTCATCTCAAGCCATTATCCATCATCTTCAATCCATCTAGCTTGCATCCTTATCAATGTTATGCTGCAGAATCGAGCAACCAACACAACAAAGCGATCAATCAATCAAGCTCATCTTGCATCTTCGAGGCATTGAATTATTTGGGTTTAGGTTATTGCATTTCATTGTTTGAATCATTTCCATTTGTAAATCCAAATTTTTCATTATACAGTCTTCAAAAAAATTCAAACAAAAAAAAAAACCGCTCAACACTCATTTAACCTTATTCATTGATGTTCTTTGCCACCCAAACGCACATGGGAGAGACCGAGGGTGTTGGTCCAACTAAGAAAGGGCCGGTCATATACCATGACATGTGACCCCTCTAGCAGGTAGCATAACTGGGATAACCTTCTCTCACAGGTCAACATCAAATTAAAACAAAAGTAACCTTGGTTTATGATGGGTAAAAAAAATGAACTTAGGTTTTTAGGGCACCACAATGACACTTAGGATTTTAGGAATAAACTTGAAGACTTAAGATTTAGAAATAGAGCTCAAGGCAAGATATGAATAGTTTATCTCTTCATACACTCCAAAAGGTTAATGTTCTGTACCAATCTCTACAGACAACATGTATCATAAAGCAATTTTCAAAATAGTCAACAGGAACTTTTGTCATGAAGGCAACTCGTTGTTCAAGGTCTGATGAACAAACTCAATGGACATGAGGACCCAATAATAAACATCAATAGTGAACAACATCTTTAGCTTCCAACTTAGATACCAACACCTTTAGTGACAACCAACCTTAGTAATACTGCATTATGACTTGAATGAGTTAGTCTTCATGACCTCTTATGAAACATCAAAAGAACTCCACAATGAAGACATTCACTCAAACACAATCCACTATTACTAACCTCAACACATCTGATCTTGACAACCTGTTCTGACCTCATTAGGCATGATGTGAACTACAACATGAGCATGATGAACCAAGACCTTGAAGCATGAATAAATTCACAACATCAATATTGCAACAACTCAACCAAGGCACTCAAACTGCACTTTACTACTTTTGATATCAATGACAACCACATACTCAACACTGTGATCCAGCATGTGGTAGATGCATCAATAGCAGTTCATCCTCTAACAGTGAGCCAATCCTTCTTCTTTTCTCTAGGCAATGAGCCTTTGTATAGTGAGCACTTCTTCATAGGGAAGTGAGCCCTAGGAAGTGAGCCTTCTTGTAATACAATAGTGAGCTATCGTAATATATTGTGAGCTAACACTCATTGTGGCTTTTCCCTCTTTGGGTTTTCCATGTAAAAATATTGGTGTCAATGTGTTATGGCTTTATGGTTGTTGCTCTTATGCTTGTTCTGCTTTTATGTTATTATTTTGGAAATTGGATTAATAAAGTTAACAAGTAGTTTTGTGGAATACTGATTCATCCCCCCTCTTAGTATTCCTTACTTTCAATAGGTTAGGATATGGAAAGGAAGTACCATGATCCTCTAACATTGAGTATATTCTTGACAAAGTAGCAAAAACATTTCCCACAGTTACAGTTTCTAATGAGGATACCATTGATGCCTCCTATTTACAATTCAATGAATTATTTCAAGAGACTTCCATTTTCATGATACCCTCCATATCCATCACATTCACAACCAAAACCCAAAACCTTCTACTCATATACCCTGGCCTTATTGATTGGGATCAACAAGAGTCTCCTATTCTTGATATCTTTCAAAATGATGAGGCTGTCATAGAATTTATGGGACTATGAGACAATATTCCACTTGGCAACCATGAAATAGGCTTTGTCATGGACTTAGATCACACAACATACTTTGGTGCGAAGGCCAAGTCCTCTAGTCGTAAAAGTAAAAATAAAAATGTTAGATCCCCTGGCGAAAACCACATTGTGGCACCATTGGATCCCAAAATAGTAAAAATAAAGGATGTGTCCAATGGTGAAAATCTCTTTGAGACACCTAAGGATGGATGATTTGACCTTCCCTTGACTTCATTATATCAAGAATAGTCTCCATTTTTGGTTGAGAAATCATAGGAAATCAATTTAGGTACTACATAGAATCCAAAGATTACCTTTCTAGCAGCATCTCTTTCAGAGCAGGAGAAAAAATATTTTACAACTTTCATCATGGAAAGGACAATTAACTTTTCTTGGTCATTTGTAGACATGCCTGGATTGGACCCCTCGTTAGTGGTCCATCATTTAGTAGTATTTTCTAATTCCAAGCCAGTACAATAGAAGCTTCAAAAGATGCATCCCCAGATAGCATTACTTGTTAAGGTAGAAATTCAAAAGTTACTTGACGTGAAATTCATTCACCCTATTGACTATCTAGATTGGGTTTCTAATTTGGTATAGGCCAAAGTCACTGGGGGCATTCATATCTATACTGATTTCAGGGATCTCAACAAAGCATGTCCAAAGGATGATTTTCCTCTACCTAATATTGACATCATCATAGACTTGACAACTGGTCACGAAATGCTTTCCTTAATGAATGGTTTTTCCGGTTACAACTAGATTGTTATAGCACTTGAAGATCAACACAAGACAATTTTCACATGTCCTTGGGGCACCTATTGTTGGCAAGTCATGCCTTTCAGCTTGAAAAATGCAGAAGCAACATACCAAAGGGAAATGACTATTATATTTCACGATTTTTTCACAGTATCATGAAAGATTATGTTGACGATCTATTGGGAAAATTAGCTACTAGAGATGGTCATCTATAGGTCTTAGCACATATTTTTGATAGTTTAGAATAGTACAAGGTTAGACTCAACCCCAATAAATGTATATTTGGTGTTACATCAGGGAAATTTTTGGGATACATAGTGTCTCACAGAGGAATTGAAGTAGATCCCGCTAAGGTCAAGGCTATAGTCGAGAAGGTTCCACCTTCTAATCTGAAACAACTAAGAAGCCTCCAATGAAAAATTTAATCAATCAAGAGTTTCATATCATAGCTTGCCAACAAATGTCAAACTTTCTTGCACTTACTTTGTAAAGATGTGTCATTGAGATGGGATTGTAAGTGTCAACAAGAATTCACCAATTGAAAGAGTATCTTGCTACACCATCAGTGTTGGTACCACTAGTTTCAAGGAGACCTTTACCGTTATATATTTCTACTACATTAGTTGCACTAGGTTCTCTCCTAGCTCAACATGATGAATCTAGAAAAGAAAAGACAATCTATTAGATTATTTGCACCTTAGTAGGTTATGAGCTTAATTATACTTCTATGGAGCAGGCATGTCTAGTTGTTATGTTCACTTCCCAAAAATTGTGACACTACATGCTAAATCAACAACTAAGCTTATTTCCAAGGTAGATCCATTGAAATACCTCCTATCTAAGGTAACTCTTATAGTAAGATTCATAAAATAGGTCATGATCCTTAGCAAATTTTATATTGAGTATGTTGATAGCAAAGCAATCAAAGGACAAGTCATCATCGATCAACTAGCAGAGACTCTCATCATAGATACACATCCTATTATTTCAAAATTTCTAGATAAAGGTATATTCAATGTCTATCCATCAGTTGTATGGTAGCTTTACTTTGATGCTTCATATACCTAGCATGGTTCAGGTGTTGGAGTCCTTTTCATCACACCACAGGCTGTATTCCTAAGTCATATTGGTTAGCTTTTCCTTGTACTAATACTATTGCCAAATATGAAGCTTTAATTATAGGACTCTGCATGGCAATACAATGGAACATCAAGTAGTTACAGGTCTATGGAGATTCCTAGTTGGTCATTTGACATGTTATAGATGAATATCAAACTAAAGATGACAAATTGCTTCCCTATAAAAGAATGGTCGATGACTTCAAACAATAATTTTCCAAGATCTCCTTTAAATAGATTCCTAGATTGAACAATAAAGTTATTGATGCTATGGAAATGATATGATCACTCTTGGATATACTGACTAACACTCAATGTTGTGAATTCTTGGTTGAACAACTCTTGATACTAGCTTTCGATGTTCCACGTACTGAATCAATATGTGAAATTGTTGGTCCCAATTCACCCTAGTACCAAGACATCTACAATTACCTCCATGGTCACACTCTTCCATCCAAACTAGCCAATACCTAGAAGAAAACCTTTATCCATCGAGCTTCTTGATTTAATATCCTTGGTGACACCTTATACTGAAGGAGTCTCGATGGTATCCTACTTAGATGTATCAACTCATAAGAGACCCATGTTGATTTACGAGAAGTTCACAAAGGTGTCTATGGATCACATTCCACTAGTCCCAACCTTGCTAAGAAGTTGCTATACATAGGATACTATTACTCCACTATGGAATAGGATGGCCATTGGTTTGCTAAGAAGTGCCTTCAATGTCAGCAGCATGGAGACCTAATTCATGCACCAACACACCAGTTGCAACCTGTTACTATTCCATGGTTTTTTTCACAATGGGGACTTGACTATTATGTTAGGACCATTCAAAATTCCCATAGTCCCATTTGATTTCATACATTTTTTCTTTTATATATCCATCTTAGAGGTCCATATTCCTTTTAAAATTGTTCCAACAGTCGTTCATAAGCATCCCATACCAGGTCCATGTGAAAGATATTTGTATTTTTTATCATTGATATGTTTTTGTCTCTTACTGTAGCCCTACAGTACATCCAAACAGCCTTGGTGAGTATGCAGGAACCAAAGGATGTGAAGACTCAATTACCGCTTCCCCACAACATACAGAAGATCCAGTTGTGGTATCCCGGTATGAAGATAATGACTATTGTAGTCCCACGAAGGTCTCAAGATAGGTTTGTGGGATGGAAGTGTGAAGTAAATGACATATAGTGATTACCGCGGCCCCACGGTGGTCTCAAAAGTGAGTGGCGGGCTAGTGGTATAAACTTAAGCAACATATAATGTGTCACCACACTCCCACAATAGGAAAGAAGATGACTGATGGCAATGTAGTAAGAAGGAGCTGAGGTAAAATGTTCACCACGCTCCCTCGATGGTTTCAAAGGAAGGTTGCAGTATTGTGGTATAAGGAGTACATGTGGTGTATGTATTATATACCGTGTCCCTACGACAGTTCCAATGAAGGTTCGCGGTAGTGCGGTGAAGGCTTCATGTGACAGGTAATGCTATAAACCGCGGTCCCATGATGCCGATGACTTCAACTGGCGGGCCTGCGGTAAATAGTTAAAGGGGATGCCAAAAGGACCCCACGGTCCCATGACGGTCAGGCCAAAGGTTAGTGGTAGAAGGGTAAAAAGACATAAGGGATAATGTGTATCCTGCCATCCCGTGATGGTGTGTAACAAGGTTTGTGGGGTGGTGGTAAGTGGTGAAAGATGAATGAAACCATCCACAAGCTCCCGCGGTCTCACAATTGATCTAAGTTGGTCTTGCGGTGATGTGGTAAGACATAAAATGCTGAAATGACTTTAGTGTCACATTTCAATGGTTATCATGTAATCCTACAAGATTGTGGTTATCGATGAAAGGACATCAAATCTTGAAGTGCCCACCTAGCCATTGGATTGGACCAAATCAATGGTCTATGTTTGAAAGATTTGAGTGTTGAGATTTGTTGATCTTGTGGCATGAACTAGAGTTAATGGTGAACTAACCAACTTCATAGCAGAATTAAACTTGGGATTTCTTTGTATTTCTTCATTCAAGCGAATTCAGTGGTGATTGCAGAAGGTGAATTCAAGCTCAGTGTTCTCTCCTCAGGTATTTTCCAACCGAGTAAGTCTACCTCATCACTCTTTGCATAAAAGTTGGAATTTAATTTGTGCTTTGTTTTCAAACTAGTTTGGTAAAGCAAGAGAACATCAAAACCCTAGTTCATAAAAGCTTCAAATATGGCACCTAAAAAATCTAAGTCTGCAACTAAGATCACTAAACCCCCTGTTCCCACGAAATGACCTCTTCAATAGTCACTATTAGAAATTTTTCCAAATTCAGTCAATAAGGGATATAAGAAATTATTTAAGGATGTTGCAGAGGGGTGTCAGGATACCAAAATCCCCATCTCAGGGTGGTTTTTGGTATTTTTGTGAAAACAAAGATGGACAAGGACTAGTTGGGAATCCATGGAATTTGAACTTGGAAAAGCTTGTAGTGCCCATTGTATTCATTGATGTGGATTTGATCAGGGTATTGGCACAACATTACCATTCAACCACTAAAACAATCAGATTGCCAAGTGGGTCACCATTAGTGGTTGTGGATAGGAAAGCAATCATTGATTGCTTCATGTTGAACAAGCAAGCCCTCACATAGGTTGACTTAAAGAGGAGTGAATAATAATATACCAGCTTGAGAAATACACATAGAAGTGATGAATTGCCCATGTACGTGAGCAAAGGGGTCAACAATAGAAGGATTTCAATCCCAACCATTGCAATTGAGCCATTCCCTATTGATGATTTTGTTGTGTATTTCAAGAGAACATACTTTTCTTTGTGTCAAGTGTTGGGAATTGATGCCCAAGATAAAATTCCAATTGGCCTGATGATGATGGCCATGAGAATACAAAATTCAGAGGTCAACATTGAATATGATTTTGCATCATACATTGAGAAGAAATTACATGAGGGATTTTTGCAAATAAGGGAAAACAAGAAGCCCATTGATTTTAAGTATTATTCTTTGCTTTGTGATTTAATTTTGTATCAAAATAGAAGGAAGTGGCCCAACAGAATGGACTTGAGCATGATTGATCAACAAGGACAGAGATTTCCTACTCAGTGTTAGTGTTACAAGTGGGATACTCATTGCCAAACTTGCAACTATGTTGTGTTTGATGATGAATTTTCAATCAGAATAATGTATTCTCTTGGTAGCCTTTCTCCTAGACTGAGCAAAGAGATCAAGGAAATGTTGATGCCTCTTGCTCATAGGCTAGAATAGGGTCACAAGAATAATTTTTCTGATTGGTTTTTCTTGCCAGAGCATACCATAATTAGAGTATATGGGTGTACTCAGCCACCCAATGTGTTGCCCAAATTTGTGCCAAACAGAATTTCATTCCTTGAATTCATGTGGCAGATGATGTGGATGGAGAAAGATGTGATGAAAAAATAGAAGAAGGGCACATTTCTTCCTGATTCCACAGTGTTTGGTGAATGGTCTATTGGTGCTGATACTTTGGAGGATTTGCAAGCCTATTTGAAGGCTAAATATTCTTTGAAATTAGGTACAGAGAGGGTTTGTGATCCAGAGGGTCAGATGAATTTTGTTAGACAAGTCATTCTCAATAGAATGGGGATATCCCATCAAATCAATTTTGATGAGGATATGATCAGAAACTATGTTACTTTTGATGAGGTGTATAGTAGAAAAAGAAAGTGGGAAATTCTTAAGAAAATTGAGGATGACAAGAGAAAATAAAACCTTAATTTTGCATGATTTTTTGTTGAAGAAAAGGATCCTTTGACAAGAATTGATTTGATAATTGACAATTTTGAAAGAATATATGGCAAGTCAGTGAAGGATCATGCAAAGGCTACCAAGCTCTCTGTAAAGAAGCCATCGTGAGTTGTGAATCAAGAACCTGCACTAGATGCAATGTCAGTCCAGGATCGAGTTATTTCCGATTCACCATCTGCCAAAAGGTAAAGGATTGAGGATGTTTCTACGCTGGTTCCATATGAGATGATTGAGGGAGTTGGTGATACTGAGGAGGTAGCCAGTATTCTGAGGCACATGGGAGAAGAAGAGGAAGTTGATCAACCACTAGTTGGTCAAGAAATAGAAGCTCATAAACTAGAAACAAGAATGGACAAACAAGCACAAGGTGAGTTTGAACTACAAGAAGATAAAAGGGTTGTTGCTTCTATGAGGTTCATGGAGAGAGATGATTTCATGCATACCCCAAAATTCAAAGACTTTTGGCTCAAGAATTAGATGAAAGAGTTTCAAGAACAAGTGGAAATAAATAAAATGGGTGCTAATGAGTCTCAACATGAACAAATTGTTTCCCATACTTTGAAGAAATTGAAAATTCATGAAATAACTATCAGGGCCTTGATGAGGCTAGACAAATGGTTTTGAAAAGTAATATGTTGATCATCCTTGGGCTTGAATTGAAGAAAATGTTTTTGCTAGACCAAGTGAGAAATCAGGACAACCCCATGATGGTCTTTGAATTTTACTATGAAGATGGTGTCAGTGGTTGTGGGTTTGACCCAAAAAAAGAAAATCTAGTAATATGGGCCACTCAAAAGAACACTAATAAGCCAAAATTGCTAAATGTAGTCCAGGAGCTAAGGGGAATAGCCATGGTGACAACATTTCAAGATATTGTTGCCAAGAGACACAAGGTATCTTCATGAGTGTTGTCATTGATGGCAAAAAAGTTCATCCCACCCATCTATAGGACATGGTGTGCCTATACCAAAAGTCAGATTGAAGAGTGTTGTGGCCCGGTAAGAAAGAACAGAGCATGTGGCAAGGTCCGACAGTCAGGTCCTGATCTCTCAGAGGAAGTATCCTAGTAAAGTGCGGACTTGGGGAAGTCAAGAGGTGTACCTTGACTGATACATTCTAGAGATTAAGCCTTCGGTGACGAATAAGTGAAGAGATATGAGCACCTAAGTGTTGGGTTCCTATTTGGCAGAGTTGACAGAGGAAGAACTGACCGGCAGAGCATCAACCCTTAATCCGGATGAGTTATTGATTGTGATCAAGTTTCTTGAGGTATCATTCATGATTGGCCAACATGATTAATGACTTCTTTAAGCATCTCTTTGATACGCATCACTTGATAAGTAAGGATTCAGCTGACAGATCAGAGTTTGGGAAAATATTGACTATTCTAGATGCTGACTAGAAAAGTGTTGAAATCATTGGTGCGGATAATATACTAGATGGATTTGGATATGAAGGTGTGTGTTGTGTGTTAGGAAGTGTGAAGAAAAGTAGCAAAGCAGTGTGAGGGCAATAAGACAGGTCCGGAATGTGACAGCACAACAGCACCAAAGAAGAGGAAGAATGAAGTGCAGCAGATCAGTATACTAAGCCTAACTAGAACTGAACTCCAACATATGTGGATGCTTCTCATTAGTTCAAGTATCTTGTTACTCTCTTTATAACCTGTAGACAGTGAGTCTCTTGTAGGCAGTGAGCCTCTTGTGAGCAGTGTGCTCAGGTAGTGAGCCCTAATTGGCAAGTGCCATTTTGTATTTCTATTCTTCTAACAGAGAATACATTCTTGGGTTAGTCACCCTATGGTTTTTCCCTTAATAGGGTTTTCCACATCAAAATCATTGTGTTATGTGTGTTGAATTTGTTTCTGCTTTCATGGATGCTTATTTGCTTTACTAGTTGTTAAAGAAGAGCAGAAAGTTAAATTAATTAAGATAACTGATTCACCCCCCCTCTCAGTTATCAACAATTGGTATCAGACCTAAGTTCCTCCAAACAGAGCCTAACAACTTGAGGAAGATCTGGGAATTCAAATGGATGTGTATGGTATGAGGGAACAACTTTAGTCTACCCTAGATGATCTTGAGCAATCTAACTCTGAAGTCAATGAATTGAAGGAAAGACTCAAACAGGCTGATGATTTCATAAATGAACTACAAGGGAAACTGAGTATCTCTATGAAAAAGAGAAAGGATCTACTTCAGCAATTGGCAAGTCAAGGTGGAGCCAATGATACAAATGAAGACCTGAAGCAGAAAACCAAGCTATGTGAAAAATTATCAAAAGAGGTCATTATGTAAGACATGAAATGGAATTAGGAATTATGAAATTCACCCAAGAAATTGAAGAGAAAAGAAAAATTGAAGATGATCTAAGACAATCCCTCAAGGAGAAATTAGAAGACTGCCATAAAATGGATCAAATAATCAAACATCTAGAATCTGACATTGAAGAAGCAAGAGATAATGAAGATCAACTTGAGAAATAGATTGACACTCTTAAAAGAGATCTTCAAACAACAAATGAATACAAAGAGAAGTTCAAGATAAGGTCTGCTCAAATGAAGTTCTTCTTCAAAGCTAGAGGAGTGTAGATGACAAACAAGGCTTGGGGTATGAGAAAGGTGAAAGCTCTGAATCTAGTTAGAAGAACTCTGGATCAGGAAATCCAAGGAATAGACCTAGAAGAACTCCGGTAAGACAACCAAATGCTCAAAAATATCCATCCTTCAATGGATATTGCCACAATTGCAATAACTTTGGTCATAAAGCAAATTAGTGCAGAAGAAGAATGAATCAAACTAATTCATCCTTCTCTAGATAGTGTTTCAATTGCAAAAGGTATGGTCACAAATCTCATGAGTGTAGAAATATGCAAATGAACAATTCATTCAATGGTAGATGTTTTGCATGCAATAAAATGGGACATATGGCTAACTAGTGTAGATCAAGAGGATATCAATCAAATATGCAAAGAAATGTTGTTTGCTACAATTACAATAGATCCAGTCATATTGCCAAATTCTGTAGAAGTAAGAATCAGAACAATAAGGGTCTGGTACATTATAATCTAAACCAAGACAAAGGAAAAGGAAAAGTGAATGAAGATGAAATTCAAAGGGAGATGAACAAGATATAGGTAAAGAGAAGTACAGAAAATGATGGGGATGGATCTGCACCAGAATCTAGTGCTGATATTCCTTCTGAAAACTAAATAGATGAGCTCTGGCTTAGGGGGAGTTACAAAAGAAAATATTTTCCCCCAGCTAGTCAAGTGGTGCCTGAAATTGGCACATGGAAGGTTGCAAACTAAAAGGGCTCCTAGAGAAACATCTAAATAACCATGGGGAAATATATGAAAGATCCACAATGAATTTGAAGAGGTTAAATCATCTAAGATCAATCTGGTTTAACAGTCATCTGGTAAGAATAAGATTTCACAGTTAGATCCGGTATGATTCAAATTTGAAGTATCTTGATCTGTGGATAGATCAAATGTTTAGGGAAAGAAAGATAGATTATCATCAATCACAGAGAATAACTCTAAATATATCTCAATGATCTAGAAAAGATCCTTCTCAGAACAAGGAGAACAAGGCAACCGAAAGAACTTAAGTTGCACATTTATTGCAATGTGGAATTAGGGTTTTCTCAGAAAGAAAAGGGTTCATTCACCCGTCATTTGTACATTTGCATTCGAGAAGAAAAGAAAAGGAGCTCTGCAACAAATTGTTTCAAATTTCTCAAAGATCAACCATTGAAGTTGATTCATCCAACAAATCAATCTAGCTCACTTCGTGAACCCTAGAAGCGTAAAAGGTATTTTCCGTTATTGAATATCTCTCTGTAAATCTTTTGAAAGATGGCTACTCCAAATATTGTGAAGATCAATGATAGGCCTCGCCCCAAATTCAAGAAACATCCCTACAAATCCCTGGAAGTAGATCCCCTAGGGGCATTTTCAAGTGTTCCGCATGGAGTTCTGCATGTAGAAGATATTAGGGTTTACATTCATGCAAACATTGAAGAATTTAGAGAATTCAAGTTAAGGGATATCTACCACAAGGAACTGATAAATGAATCACTTGAACTTAAACCCCAATATAAGGCCATCTGGGAAAAACATTTTGGGCAGTGCATTCATTTCCCCTATTTTGCTGAAGATGAGTGGGTCCGGTATATTTTGAGCAGAGTGCATAAGAACTTCTTGTGGCTGAATAGACCATTCAAGATCACAAAAGATGCTATTAAAGAGGTAACCAGTTTGCACTCATTCGGAGGGTTACCTATTCTCAAATTTGTCAAGAATCAAACTGTGAGTGAGGCTATCAGAACAAGGTTTGACAAGAGAGCAATGAAAATAGAAGATATCACTGATCCAGATATCAAGTTTGCCTCCATGATCATCAGTTATAAGATATATCACTCTTGTTAGATCTAGGGCACACAACTGAGAGGGGAGGTGAATTAGTTGTATAAAAACTTGCTTCTACTTAAAACACTTGATTCTTTTTTATTAGTGAACAGCATATCAATTAACCATTCATGAAAGTAGTAAGCATAAACACTGGAGCAGATAAACATCAACACATTAGACACCAAGATTTATGATGTGGAAAACCCGGTTAAGGGAAAAACCATGGGGTGATTAACCCAAGGATTATTCTCTGTTAGAAGAATAAGATAAAATGAATGGCACTTGCCAATTAGGGCTCACTACTTGAGCACACTACTCACAAGGAGGCACACTGCCTACAAAGAAACACACTATCTACAAGATCATAAGGATCACAACCTTGAACTGGAGAATGACATCTTAACCATGTCTGGATCAGTTCCATTTAAGCCTGAAACACTTCTGCTCTACCTTTCACTCTTTCACTATACGACACTCATCTTCCCCGCAACACACACTTTGAAATGAACTCACAAACCTTTATTTATACAAGACATCGGCTTAGGAACAATCATCTAAGTCAGTAATCAACCATAAGAACATTCGCAGGATGAATAACATATCTGATTGGCCACCACAAGAACATTTGCAAAATGAACAACTCATCCGGTCGGCTAGTCTGAACAAGAACTTCATCTGGAAGAATATCTTCAATTCTGAGCTCTACCACCAATGTGGATCAACAACACAATCTTAACACAATCCAAGAACCTTCACAAGCTTGCCTGAATGATCAGGTACATCTGCACTTCCTCTACTCACTGGAATCTCTTCTCTTCCTTATCTGAAACTTCAAGAACACAGTCTATTGCCACTATCATACTGCTAGAGGTGCTTCTGGACCTCCAAACCACATACCAATCGAGATGACACATTAAAAGGACCTCCTAAACACTCTGTCCAATCCGCAGAGTAGGACAATGCACCTCTGGATCTCACCAGACCTTTTTGTAACACTCTGTCACTCTGGAGCATCTCTTGAAACTGGTTCCACTTGATCGATCACAACTTCTTCACATCTTCATGTGGACCTCTGAAATCTTAACTGGATCATCTCAAGACTCATATATACAAGCCCTTTAATCTGCATCCTCTGAATCACAACCTATTGAGTACTTTTGCCTTCTTCTCATCACTGTTCTTCACTGTTCCAGATTGAGACTAATTTTCTCAATATCCTCAGCACACAGCTCATTCAATCCTTCTTGTCAAAGCAATATGAGTATGTTGACATCAATGACAACACTAGTTCACCTCATACTTGCAACAATCTCCCCCTTTGTTATTAATGGCAACATATGATGTGAAAAACCATCAAGACAAGAACTTCTCCTTTCTGTCACAGCTCCCCCTATCAACAACAACTCTTCACATGTCTTCTCTTCCTTTACTGCTCCCCCTTTGATCATCAACCACTTGTTTTTCACATGTCTTCTCTCCCCCTTTGACATCAATGGCAAAGGGATCATACTTGCAATTCTAACACATTAGAATCATACCAGCTGTTCCCCCTTAGTAGTAGCTCCCCATCATCAATCCGGATCACAAGATATAACTGTGATATCCAATGGACTGATGCACATTAGTGCATCCTAGTTCATCACTGGAGGGGCCATGACCCCTAACTTCTCCTGGAGATACTCAAAAGAGTCCTTGGGAAGAGGTTTAGTAAAGATATCTGCAATCTGATCCTTGGAGGGTACATACTCCAATCTGACTTCTTCCTTGTTCACTTGTTCTCTCAAAAAGTGAAACTTGATAGATATGTGCTTAGTCTTAGAATGCAATACCAGATTCTTAGAAATATTAATTGCACTGGAATTATCATAGAAAATTGTGATAGGCTCCTCATATTCAACTTTAATGTCTCTTAGCATCTGCTTCATCCATAAGATTTGAGTGCAACTACCTACTACTGCAATGTATTATGCTTCAGTTGTAGACAGAGATATTACATCTTGTTTCTTGCTTAGCCAAGAAACTAATCTCTTTCCTAAAAAGAATGCTCCACCACTGGTGCTCTTCCGGTCATCCACATCTCCTGCCCAATCTACATCTGTGTAAGCATACAGAGAGAAATCAGGATCTCTAGGATACCACAAACCATACTCCACTGTCCCTTTTAGATATCTAAAAATTCTCTTGATTGCCATAACATGAGATTCTTTAGGATCAGCCTAAAATCTTGCCACAAGACCAATAGCCTGCATTATATCTGGTCTAGTATGAGTGAGATACAACAATCCACCAATCATTAATCTATACTTTGTCTGATCTTCCTTTGGAGAGTCATCATCTTTGCTCAACTTACATCCGGTTGCCATAGGAGTGTTCATTGGCTTTGAATCTTCCATACCAAATTTCCTCAACAATTCTTTCACATATTTGGTCTGAGAAATGAAGATCCCTTTCTTTGTTTGAGTAATTTGTAGACCCAAGAAGAAATTCATTTCACCAAGCATAGACATTTCAAACTCACTTTTCATCTGATTTACAAAAGTTTTGCACATACTATCTCTTCCTCCAAAAATGATATCATCCACAAACACTTCAACAATCAAAATGTTTTCATGATCAATTTTGAAATATAAGTTACTGTCAGTAGTACCTTTGTTGAATCCAATTTGCACAAGATGCTTATCCAACCTTTCATACCATGCTCTTGGGGCTTGCTTCAATCCATACAATGCTTTCTTCAACTTGCAGACCATATCATCATTATTAGATAATTGAAATCCATCCGATTGTTCAATGTAAACTTCTTCTTCCAGATCACCATTTAGGAAGGCAGACTTGACATCCATCTGATATACCTTGAAGTCTTTGAAGGCAGAAAATGCAAGAAACAATCTGACTGCTTCAATTCTTGCCACTGGAGCAAAGGTCCCTTCAAAATCAATTCCTTCTATTTGAGAGTAGCCTTTGCAGACCAATCTAGCTTTGTTTCTGATTACTTCACCAACTTCATTCAGTTTGTTCCGGAAGACCCATTTGGTTCCAATTACATTCTTGTCTCTAGGTCTGGGAACAAGATCCCAAGTATGATTTTTCTCAATTTGCATCAATTCTTCCTCCATTGCTTTGGTCCAGTTTTCATCATTGCAAGCTTCATTAACTGTCTTAGGTCAATCTTTGAAATCAGACAGTATTCATTTGAATCTTGAGCAATTCTTCTCCTTGTTTGTACCCCTTTACTTTTGTCATCTATGATCTGATCTTCAGAGTGATTTAGAGTTACATACCTTGGAACTTTGGGAGTTTCTTGCACTACTAATTCTTGATCAGGCTCATTCAAACAAACTTCTTCTTCCTGATTTACCGGATCAGTCTGGATTTGAATTTCAGAGGAAGATGGAGCTCCTTGCACCAGAGGATCATTCTGATCATCTTCATCACATTCATAGAATCTTGAGGGCTTCTCCATTCCTTCATCAACCTTCACATTTGTACTTTCTATCATCTTTCTCAATCTCTTGTTGTAACACTGGTATGCTTTGCTTTGAGTGGAGTAACCCAAGAAAATTCCTTCATCACTTCTAGCATCAAACTTTCCTAAATCTTCATCTCTTTTGATATAACATTTGCTACCAAATACTTTGAAATATTTCATAGTAGGAGTTACACCAAACCAAAGTTCATAAGGAGTCTTACTGGTGTTGCTTCTGATTTGAACTCGGTTAAGAGTGTAGACTATAGTGCTAACAGCTTCTCTCCAAAACATCTGAGGAACATTTGCTTCCATCATCATTGTCCTGGAAGCTTCCTAGATGGTCTGATTCTTTCTCTCAACTACTCCATTCTGCTGTGGAGTCCTAGGAGTAGATAGATGTCTCCTTATGCCATGCTTCTTACAAAAGTCTATAAATTCACCAGATGTGAATTCACCACCTCTATCAGACCTTAGACACTTCAGTTTCAATCTGGTTTGATTCTCTACCATAGCTTTGAAGATTTTGAACTTTTCAAGGGCTTCTGATTTCTCTTTTAGGAAGGTAACCCACATCATCCAGGAATGGTCATCAATTAGCAACATGAAATATCTATCACCTTGCATACTCTTGATTCTTGTCAGACCATAGAGATCAGTATGTACTAATTCCAACAATTCGGTAGTGGAATGATCCTTGCTTTTGAAAGAGACTCTGCTTTGTTTGCCTAGCTGACATTCTTTGCATAAACTATTTGTAGGTTTCACCAATTTAGGAAGATCTCTTACAGCCTGAGTATTGCTTATCTTGATGATGTTATCAAAATTCACATGGCACATCCTTCTATGCCATAACCAACTCTGATCAACTTGAACAAACAGACAACTTTTATTAGAACCAACTAGATGGAAGATATTACCTTTTGTTTGAGTATCGGATGCAATTTCAGTTCCAGAGCTTGTAAAGATTCTGCATCTTCCATTCTTGAACCAGAGATCATAGCCTTTGTCCAGTAACTGACCAACACTGAGAAGATTGTGCTTCAATCCTTCAACATATAGTACATTACCGGTTTTGCTCTTTCCATCAAAAGAAATAGTTCCCCTACCTCTGATTCTGCTAGCAGAATTGTCACCAAACTTTACCATTCCTCCTTCATACTTTTCCAAATCTAAGAACTTGTTCTTGTCGCCAGTCATATGGTGAGAGCATCCACTGTCAATAACCCAATCATCCTTTTCTTCAATTTGGGCAGCCAAAGCTCTTTCTACAACCTTATGATTGACAGATTCAGAGGATATTGAATCTTCTTCCTTGATGGCAATAAACACCCATTCATTTCTGGATTTGCTTCTTATTTCTGATTCATCATCTGTTACTCCTTCATTATCATCTTCTTCATGAACATAATAGCAGTTCTTTTGAAACCTTTATCTGTTAGCATTTGACCTTGTAGATCTTTCCGGACATCTTGAAGCAAAATGACCAATCTTATTGCAATTGAAGCACTTAAAGGGTAATTTTCCTTCATACTTACCGGATCCTCTTGGCAATCTTTTTGCAATGAGGGCTTCAAGTTGAGCTATTTCTACTTTTTCCTCTTCCATGTCTCTTCTTGCTTGATCATACCATGACATCTTCCTTGAAGAGTTTTCTGCCAAATCAAATCTCTATTTGCCTTTCACATAGGCACTAGCTTTGAATGCAGATTCAGTCTTGGGGGGCTTATCTCCAAACTTGGTCATTTCAAATGCAGCTAGTTTGCCAGCCAATTGTTCTCTTGTGACAGTTGTGTGGGCTCTGAATTCATCAATGGCAGCAACCTTGATTTTGTAGGCAGCAGGAAGAGATCTGAGAATTTTGCAAACAATCTCATTTTCATCCAGAGTCCCACCAGCATTTCTAATTCCACATACCAGCTCATTCACTCTTGGCATAAAGGTAGTGATATTTTCATCATCTCTCATCTTCAATCTTTCAAATTTCCCTTTCAAACTTTGCAACCTTGCACTCTTGACAAACTCATCTCCTTCATACAGAAGTTCCAGTTTAGTCCAGATCTCATATGAAGTTGGTAGGTCAATAACATTTGAGAGATCTGAGTCATTCAATGTGCTTAGAAGAGCTTCCTTGGTCCGCAAATTATTTTTAGCGTCTGTGATTTCATTTAGAGTTGTCGGACCACCCTGTGGAGGAACATATGGTTTTGAGACCATGGTCAAGTATGCTTTTCCCATACACTCCAAGTGACATTTCATGCGACCTTTCCAAAGAGTGAAGTTGGTTCCATCAAACTTCAGACTATCCTTCTTGTATGACAATATCCTAGATCTCCTCAAGTGGTTAAGCTCCTTTCGGAGGAACTTGGCTCTGATACCAATTGTTAGATCTAGGGCACACAACTGAGAGGGGGGTGAATCAGTTGTATAAAAACTTGCTTCTACTTAAAACACTTGATTCTTCTTTATTAGTGAACAGCATATCAATTAACCATTCATGAAAGTAGAAAGCATAAACACTGGAGCAGATAAATATCAACACATTAGACACCAAGATTTTTGACGTGGAAAACCCGGTTAAGGGAAAAACCACGAGGTGATTAACCCAAGGATTATTCTCTGTTAGAAGAATAAGATAAAATTAATGGCACTTGCCAATTAGGGCTCACTGCCTGAGCACATTGCTCACAAGGAGGCACACTGCCTACAAAGAGACACATTGTCTACAAGATCATAAGGATCACAACCTCGAACTGCAGAATGACATCTTCACCATGTCTGGATCAATTCCATTTAAGCCCGAAACACTTCTGCTCTACCTTTCGCTCTTTTGCTATACCACACTCATCTTCCCCACAACACACACTTTGAAATGAACTCACAAACCTTTATTTATACAAGACATCAGCTTAGGAACAATCATCTAGTTAGCAATCAACCATAAGAACATTCACATGATGAATAACACATCCGGTTGGCCACCACAAGAACATTTGCAAGATGAACAACTCATCCAGTCAGCTAGTCTGAACAAGAACTTCATCCAAAAGAATATCTTCAATTTTGGGCTCTACCACCAATGTGGATCAACAACACAACCTCAACATGATCCAAGAACCTTCACAAGCCTACCTGAATGACCAGGTACATCCACACTTCCTCTACTCACTGGAATCTCTTCTCTTCCTTATCTGAAACTTCAAGAACATAGTCTATCGCCACTGTCATACTGCTAGAGGTGCATCCGGACCTCCAAACCACATACCAATCGAGATGACACATTAAAAGGACCTCCCAAACACTCTGTCCAATCTGTAGAATAGGACAATGCACCTTCGGATCTCACCGGACCTTTTTGTAACACTCTGTCACTCCGGAGGATCTCCCAGAACCGGTTCCACTTGATCGATCACAACTTCTTCACATCTTCATGTGGACCTCTGAAATCTTAACTGGATCATCTCAAGACTCATATCTACAAACCCTTTAATCTGTATCCTCTGAATCACAACCTATTGAGTACTTTTTCCTTCTTCTCATCACTGTTCTTCACTGTTCCAGATTGAGACTAATTTTCTCAATATCCTCAGCACACAGCTCATTCAATCCTTCTTGTCAAAGCAATATGAGTATGTTGACATCAATGACAACACTAGTTCACCTCATACTTGCAACAACTCTAGTAGGGAAAAATCATTACCCAGAACTACAATTTACACTGCTTATGAAATATTAAGAAAGGATGCTAACTATGACCTTTGTGAGCTCCTTCTAAACCAACTTTTGGAGAACCTGTAGAAGATAAAGAAGGATAAGAAGAATTCCTTCAAATATGGTGGCCTGATACTCTATCTATTCTTCTACTACATGAATGAGCTACCTAGATTTAATGGGTGGATATGGAAAAATGATAGACCAGTAGCAATACAAATCAGAGACTATCTGCATGGAATTGGTGATGCCAATGCATAGAATACAACACTCTGAGGGTACTTTAATAACTTTTAGAACTTGATGCAAGCCAGAGAGAGAATTCCTTAGTCGCTAGTTGAAAAGTATAAGAATACAATATGCTTTATGGTAGAAACTGATCAATGCCTAATGGAGGCAGTGGAACCAAGAACAGTGTGGATCATGCCAATGGGGTATGAAGTGGATGAGAAAATTGTAGAGCTGCATGTTCAACACATGCTAAGTCAGCCCAAGGATCCCAAGGTAGAAAGGTTTGGAACCTTTGAAGAATTGAGTGTAAAGATTCATGTGGAACTAAGGCAACTAAAAATGAAAAGAAAAGTGAGGAGGGAAGTAGAAGAATTTGCCAAAAGGAATGGAATATCAAAAGAGGTACTTGATGCAAATAGAGAGAAGATGGAAAGGGCAGAGAAAGAAAAGGAAGAAGTAGAAAAAGAAAGTGCTCTGATAGAAACCCCCTCCCAGACCAGATCCTCTAAGAGCTCTACACCTGCCACTGCTAAGAGCTTAAAGGCATCAAAACCAGAAGCAAAATCATCTGGTAAAGGAGAAAAGAGAACAAAAACAAAGGCTACAAGATCATACACAAGCCTCAAGGATGATGAAGAAACAGAGATAGATGAAGAAGTCGAGAAAAAGAAGAAGAAGAAAGTATCTAGACAATTCTCTACCGGTCTAGACAAGGAAGAAGGAAAGGCAAATAAATATGTTGAGAAGCCTACTCTTGACAACATCATCAAGGCAATCACTATGGATGGAAACTTGAAACCAATGATAGAATTCTATGATAAATGTAGTGAAGCTGACTAGAAAATCCTGCAAGATGCCACAATCAAGTATCTAAATATCTCCAACAAAGCTTTCATTGAAATCATATCTCTAATTCCTAAAATCCTTGAGAAGGAACTTGAAATGAGAAAGAATAATGCCAAAGAAAAGGATATGGAGATTCAGGAATAGATAGCCATTCATCTCTATCCTTCAATCAATTAGAAACAAATGAATATGATATTCAAAGATTGCAAGGATGAGTTCTAAAGCAAAGCTAGGATGAATTAGCTTATGCTTGGAGAGACTGACAAAGTGGCAAAAGAAATAGAAGAGATCCACTGGAATGCCTATAAAAGATTCAATCTTCCTATTATAGAGGATATAGGTGATGAACCCTCTATCATGGATGATAAAGAAGAATCTACTGAAATAATGACAGAAGAGGCAAAGGAGACAAGTAAAGAGAAACCTAAGGACTTAGATTCCTTTGCTCCATAAGAGGAAGTTCATGAAAAGGCACACATCTCTCCTCCAGTTTCTCCAGTAGACTTCGGATCTAAAGGAGAAGAAAGAGTAGAAGAGAAGATCAGTCAAGAAGCAGAGGAGAAGGGAAAAGAAGATGACAGTAGTACGGTTACAAAAGAGGAGAAAAATCTGTCTCCGGCAAGAGACATAGCAGAAATAGTCAAAGATTTCTTAACCAAAGAGATGATGGAAATTGATGAACCAGAACTACTTCAAGGACCATTCAATTTTGATTCTCTCTCTCTGGTTCAGACCATGAAGATAGCATCCTTTGCCCATGCAAAGGCAAAAGAAAAAATTTTGAAATCTCACATTGAGGACTGTGAGCTAATAGAAACTGCATCCGGTGTATTGGAGAAGATTATGACATCCTTCCAAAAGGATTCTTCGGCCTCCACATCCAGTAAGCTAAAGTCTCTTGTAAATTTTGTTCATACGCATTTTGATTCCTGAGAGAAGTTAACAGAAGAAAAGGTCCGGAAGGAGTTTTTTGGAAAGAGATTCTTCGAAGTACAAGGTCTAATAACCAATGATAGGAGAGTTATGGATATTGGAATAAAGAGCTTAGAAAATGCTCTTAAAGATGGTGGAGATATATATAAATTTTGTGTATCCTGGCCTAAAGTGACCAAGGACATTGATAAGAAAGTAAAAAAGCAAGAGGAGAAACTGTTAAGTTTATCTCAAAGTTTTGATCCTCTCTCCTCCTCCATAGTAAATCAAGAGTGTTAGGCTATTGTAGTCACAAATGAAATAAAGAAGCTTGAGAAGGAGAAGAAAAATAGAATAAACAGGTTGAGTGAACTTAGAGGGATTATTATCCCTAAGTTGAAGCCATCCATGAGGCCTTAAGTGATGCTCAGACTATAGCCCAAACCAGTGATCTGATAGATCTAAAAAGGGCAAAAGCTTTTGCATTCTTGTTGAGTGGTCACATCTCAATTTTGGATAGGATGAAGGAGAGTTGGGCGACATAAGTGGTATAGCTAAAGACCACTTTTGCAGATATAATTCAGTATATGTAAGTAAAACATGTATATATGTTTTATATGACTAAGTATAGATTATTTTTAGAAATTTTGGTGTGTGGACCCTACCCTTTGCCATTGATGTCAAAGGGGGAGTGAGGAGCAGTGAAAAATGTGGAATCCAGCTAAGGGGGAGCTCTGGTAAAATGTACATTAGAACAGAGCATCAGCTAAGGGGGAGTGTAGTGTGACACTTAGTCATTTTTCACTAAGTGTTACCATCAATGCCAAAGGGGGAAATTGTTGGCAAGAGACACATTGTAGCTTCATGAGTGTTGTCATTGATGGAAACAAAGTTCATCCCACCCATCCGCGGGACATGGTGTGCCTATACCGAAAGTCAGATTGAAGAGTGTTGTGGTCTGGTAAGCAAGAACAGAGCATGTGGCAAGGTCCGACAGTCAGGTCCTGATCTCTCAGAGGAAGTATCCTAGTAAAGCGCAGACTTGGGGAAGTCAAGAGGTGTACCTTAACTGATACATTCCAGAGATTAAGCCTCTAGTGATGAAGGAGTGAAGAGATATGAGCACCTAAGTGTTGGGTTCCTGTTTGGCAGAGTTGACAGAGGAAGAACTGACCGGCAGAGCATCAGACCTTAATCCGAATTAGTTATTGATAGTTATCAAGTTTCTTGAGGTATCATTCATGATTGGCCAACATGATTGATGACTTCTATAAGCATCTATTTGATACGCATCACTTGATAAGTAAGGATTTAGCTGACAGAACATAGTTTGGGAAAATATTGACTATTCCGGATGCCGACTAGAAAAGTGTTGAAATCATTGGTACGGATATATATACTAGATGGATTTGGATGTGAAGGTGTGTGTTGTGTGTTAGGAAGTGTGAAGAAAAGTAGAAAAGCAGTGTGAGGGTAGTAAGACAGGTCCAGAATGTGACAGGACAGTAGCACCAAAAAAGAGGAAGAATGAAGTGCAGCAGATCAGTATACTGAGCCTAATCAAAACTGAACTCCAGCATATGTGGATGCTTCTCATCAATTCAAGTATCTTGTTACTCTCTTTATAACCTATAGATAGTGAGTCTCTTGTAGGCAGTGAGCCTCTTGTGAGCAGTGTGCTCGGGTAATGAGCCCTAATTGGCAAGTGCCATTTTGTATTTCTATTCTTCTAACAGAGAATACATTCTTAGGTTAGTCACCCCATGGTTTTTCCTTTAACAGGGTTTTCCATGTCAAAATCATTGTGTTATGTGTGTTGAATTTGTTTCTGCTTTCATGGATGCTTATTTGCTTTACTAGTTGTTAAAGAAGAATAAAAAGTTAAATTAATTAAGATAACTGATTCATCCCCCCTCTCAGTTATCAATAGATACGTCAATAGTTGAGGCTACCACCCTTACAATGCACTCTGCAATGTTCACACAAGCTATTGTAAAGAAAATGGAGAAAAGATTGCTCGATTATGAAAAGACTCAAGTTGAAATGAATGATGAGGTAAACAAGCTTTATTTGGAGAATGTCAAACTAAAGTAGCAGTTGAAGGGTGGTGATTCTCAAGGTCAACCAATTGTACCATTTCAAGCCCCTGTGCCACAAATAACTAGTGACAACACAATGCCAATTGATCAATTCAATGGATTGAAATTAAAGTTGGAAAAAGAAATTGAAAACTTGAAGAAGGAAAATGAGAAGGAAAAGGACGAGGCTAGATTGAAGATTCTTGAGGTGTTTGAAAAGATTTTGGAATACAGAGGAAAATTGGTTGTTAAAAAGCTAGGATATGTACATGAATGTTATTCTTCGTTGTCTTAGGTCATTGAGCAGTTAAAAGTCAATCTCTCTATTTTGGACCCAATGTACAAGAAAAGGCAACTTGTGCACCACACACCGATGACTTTATGCAAGGTTCTGCAAAGAGATCTAGGTTCTCTGGCTTCACTCAAGCCAACAGAGAAGATGGTGAAGTTGATCTTGGATGAATTTCAATATGTAAATGGTGAGATCCAGAAAATGCAAGCAAAGATTGATTCTTTTGCCACCTTCAAACACCAATTTATTCCTTCCATTTTGATAGAAGACAAAAAGATCAAAGATTTTGATGCATGGAAGAGTGAATATGGCCAAACTATTTCTCAGGTCATTAATTTTTTGAAGAAAGATGAAAACATAAATATTCTTAGCTTCAATATCATTTTGGATAGAGTAATTACTTTAGATGTCAGATATGCTAAGTTCATTGTTGATGTCAAATTGTTGCAGGACAAAAGGTGGAAAGATCACCAGACCAATTTTCTCCAGATTCAAGAATATAAGTGGCCTAGTGATTTTTTTGTAAACCAATGGGAGAAAAAATATTTAACAACTAAAGAATGAGCAGGCAGAGGAGCAATGAGCATTGAGCTGGCGTCAACATGGCACCAACAAATCTTGGATGTCCTTTTTGTCTTTTCTTATTTTTATGCTTTCCAATATGTATTCAAATATATTTGGTGGTCTTTTTAAGACTTGTCAAAAAGTATATATTGTAATAGGTCTATTAAGGGGTGGGTATATGAAAAGTCATTTTTTAGAATGTGAAAGGTGAAGCTTGTAGCTTCCTTCACCCCTATAAGAGGAAACTAAGACCTTGAAAAAGCTCTTTCTGGGAATTTGATTTTGGAAAAAGACATTGTAAGCCTTGATCTTCAAAGATATATGATGCAAGAGCATCCCTGGTTCAAGAGCAATCTTACATCAACCAAAAACACTTGCATTTTAGTTTGTTTGCAGTTTAGTTTGTTTCTTTTAATTTTCCAAGTTCAATTCAGTTAGTAAAAGTTTCTGTATTTTGGTCCACATTCTACGACAGTTGCATTTTAGATCTTGTGGAGCTAGACTTAACATCTAGAGATATTCATCTACATCATATCAAGAATTTAGATAAAGTACTAGAAAGTTATCGCTATCAGAAGATCGATTGTTTTCTCAGAACAGAGCATTCTGACAGTCTCAGACTAATCAGTTGAAGGAGAAGACCTATAGAGCATTCCTTGACTTGTGGAGCTTAATGACACATCATTTAATGTTGTTTAGTTCATGGCCGACCATCCCTAAGATCCACACATCATTCCACTCATTTGCTGAGGAACTCTATTCAATTAGGTCTAGCCTATTCGTGTACACATGTTACAGCTCTTCATTGGACTTTGAGATCTTCCTTGACCGACGTGAAGGAATTTGATGATCTAGAGATGATATATAGTGATGTAATAGATCCATAGCAAAGAATATGTAGATAGTTAGCAATTGATTCATACTTCTTAGTCTGAATTCTTTACAAAGGAGCTTCAAAGCTATATCTTACGCATATTCTGATATTCTATAATCAGGCCTGTGAGCCCTAATTGTAAGCCCACATGTTGCTGGCTGATCTGTATTTAAATTCTATGATATATTGAGTGACTAAATCTACATTTTCTTTATATCTTTGATTTGTTTCCATTGTGTTTACTTTAGCTGCACAGTCTGGACTATTCATTTTGTGAACCCTCCTACCGTGACTACACCAAGTGGTATCAAAGTGAAAGTTCAAATCTTTGGGAGAAAATTGAGTGAAGTTGGTGAAGGATTTCCATAAGATCTTACTGTGGACAAATTATCAAATCTGAGGTAGGTTACTTGTGTCATAACCAATCATCAATTGTAAGGTAGTTGTTACCTTGTAGCCCAATCGTTGAACTAAGGCTTGATCCTAGGAAGAATGCCACCAAGGAGAGTCCCTGCTATTGGAACAATGGTTGGAAGAACATATGAGATAATGGAAATGATGAAAATAATGAGAATTTGAGTGGATGTTGTCGAAGAAGATAGGCGAAGAGGACTAACACCTAGACCTAATGTTGAAAATGATGATGAAGAAGAATTTCAATCTGTGGAGCAAATTGGTAAAACCCTAGGAGGTGATGATGAAAAAGAATTAGATCAAGTCAAGATGTTGTGAGCTATTTTGAAGATTGGGAAAATACCTAGAGTTGATGTACATAATTACACTAGCAATTTGAACCCCAGAGAGTTGATTGACTAGATAAATGACATGGAAGAGTACTTTGAATATAAAGAAGTTGAAGATCTAGACAAGGTGAAATTTGCAAAGATGAAGTTGAAAGGACATGGTACTATATGGTGGAAAGAAGTTCAGTTGGATAGAAATAGAAGAGGAAAAGAAATGATTACAAAGTGGGATAAAATGGTGACAAAATTGAAGAATCAGTTTATACCCACTGACTATGAGTTGGAATTATTGAATAGATTGTAAAACTTGAAACAAAAGGAGAAATTTGTGAAGGAATATACTGAACAATTTCATAAGTTGATCATAAGGATAGGACATAGTGAAGCAAGCAAGGAGAAAGTGGCTAGATACATCAATGGACTGATATTGAACATTCAAGAAGAACTAAGATTGGTGAGGATGATATCTTTGGAGGAAGCATATCAGTTTGCCCTGAAAGTTGAAGAGAAGTTGAACAAGAGGCATGAACAGAGATAGAGAGGCAAAGGAGGTAAATTTTAGAGAGGTAGAACATTTTCCAGAGGAGAGAGATCAATTATGGAGCAGAACAGACAAGAGAACACATTCAAGAAAGAAGATAGAGATAATAATGCATACTGAAGAGATGAAAAAACTTACTACTGGAGAGGAAGCCCTAGTCTATACCAGAGTGAAGGATATAGAAGAGAAGGAAGAGGACCTGATAGGAGAACATTTAGAGGAACTTGTTTCAAGTATGGAGGTGAAGGACAGAGCATTTGAATGTAATTAGGGGAATACAAGCAAGAGGATAGAGAATACTGGAAGAGCAGCCTATGTGGAAAAAGAACCTGTTGGATCACTGAGTTCAGTTGGTAAACATGAGAAAGGAGAATCACTCGTAATGAGGAGAGTACTATTTCAAGTAGAGACAAATGAGGAACCACTGCAGAGGAAAAGTTTATTTAGAACTAGATACAAATTAGGAGGTAAATGTTGTAAAGTTGTAGTTGATAGTGGTGGTTCTGATAACCTAGTTTCAGAGGACATGGTGACTAAGCTGAAGTTGGAAAGATTGAAACACCCTAAGCCCTATCAGATAGCATGGATTCAAGATGGTCATAAGGTATTGGTGAGTGAACAATGTTTGGTGAAATTTCATATTAGATCTTATCATGATGAAGTTTTGTGTGATATTATGCCTATGGATTTATGTTATAATAGATAGGAGTAAGTGGCTGGATTATTTCATTCAAGAAGATATGTTGTTCAAAGGAAATTAGTTGTACATACCTAGGAGTTCCATGAGAGACAATTTGATCAAGGAGAAACATAGTGGTGGATTGGCAGGCCATTTTGGCATTGACAAAACAATGGCTTTGGTGAGTAAAAACTACTTTTGGCCTCAAATACATAAGGATGTTAGGTAATTTGTACAAAGTTGTAGAGTTTGTCAAGTTGTAAAAGGGTGTAGTCAGAATACTAGATTGTATAAACCTTTGACAATACCAGAGAGACCTTGGGAAGACATAAGCATGGATTTTGTGTTGGGATTGCTGAAGACACAAAGAGGACATGATTCTATATTGGTCATAGTGGATAGGTTTTCAAAGATGGCACATTTCATACCTTGTAAGAAGACAATTGATGTAGTGCATGTAGCTGACCTATTTTTCAAGGAGATTGTGAGATTACATGGATTACCTAAGAGTATAATTTCAAACAGAGACACCAGATTTCTTGGATATTTTTGGAAGACACTTTGGGAGAAGATGAAGATAGATTTGAAGTTCAGTTCAAAATTTCACCCACAGACTGATGGACAGACAGAGGTAGCAAATAGGAGTTTGGGAAACTTGTTGAGATGTTTGGTTGGAGAAGGTAGGAAGTTGAGATTTGATTCTTTCACAAGAAGAATTTGCATACAATAATTCAGTGAATAGGAGTACTAGAAGAACACCTTTTGAGATTATTACTAGAGTAAACCCTAGAGGAGTTGTAGAGTTGAGAGATATCAGTTTGGAAGACAAGAGAAGTGCAAACACAGAATAAATTGTAGGACAAATGGAGATAGTGCATAACTAGGTGAGGAAGCATTTGGAGGAGATGAACAACAAGTATAAGGAGCAAGAAGTTGAGAAGAGAAGAAATAAGGAATTTGTAGTCAGAGATGAAGTGATGGTATACTTGAGAAAAGAAAGATTCCCAGTTGGAACTTATAACAAGTTGAAGATGAAGAAGTTTGGACCTTGTAGGATATTCAAAAAGTTTAATTTAGGAAATGCATATCAAGTAGAGTTACTAGAGACATTGGGTATTTCACCTATTTTCAACATTACAGACCTATATCAGTATCATGAAGCAGAGTTTAGTGATAACATGGAAGAAGACTTGAATAAATAGTTACCACAATGAGCACCAGAGCAAATTGAAGATATTTTCAATAGCAGAGTTAGATGCAGCACCAGAGGAAGACAATACAAAGAATATCTTGTGAAGTGGAAAGGTAGACCAGAAGAAGATTCATCATGGATTTCTCAAGCTAAGGTAGATCGTCTTAGTTTCCCTCTAGCCCTAGCAAAGTGAGGGGCTCAATTTTTTTCAATAACCTTAGATGTCTGATGTAGGAATATCCCTAGTTCAAGAGAAATATTACATCAAACAAAAACATTTGCATTTTAGTTTGTTTGCAGTTCAGTTTGTTTCTTTTCATTTTCCAAGTTCAGTTCAGGTAGTTCAGTCAATAGCAATTTCTGTATTTTGGTCCATATTCTACTATAGTTGCATTTTAGATCTTGTGGAGCTCAACTTAGCATCTAGAGACATTCAGCTACATCATATCAAGAATTTAGAGTATTTGGATCAAGTACTGAAAAGTTATCACTATTAGAAGATTGACTATTTTCTCATAACAGAGCATTCTAACAATCTCAGACTAATTAGCTGAAGGAGAAGACTTGCAGAGCATTCCTTGACTTGTGGAGCTTAATGACACATCATTCAATGTTGTTTGGTTCATGGCCAACCATCCTCGAGATCTGCACATCATTCTACTCATTTGTGGAGCAATTCTATTCGATTAGGTCCAGACAATCCATGTACACACATTACAGCTCTTCATTGGAGTTTGAGATCTTCCTTGGCTAATACGGAGGAATTTGATGATCAGGAGATGATATATAGTGATGTAATAGATCCATAGGAAAGTAGATTTGGATAGTTAGCAATTGATTCATAGTTCTTAGTTTGAATTCTTGGAGAAGGAGCTGCAAAGCTATATCTTGCGCATATTCTGATATTCTATAATCAAGCCTATAAGCCCTAATTGTAAGCTCACATGTTGTCGGCTGATCTGTATTTGAATTCTATTATATACCGAGTGACTGAATCTGCATTTTCTTTATATATTTGAGTTGTTTCCATTCTATTTACTCTAGATACATGGTCTGGATTGTTCATTTTGTGAACCCTCCTACCATGACTGCACTAATATATCAATAAAAGCAAATTGCATTTCTCAAGTGCCATATATCTAGTTCTCGATTGCTTGTTAAATGTTCACGTTATACTTTATCTGGTTGTCTCCATTTTTGTTTCTGTTGGTTATTTGAATTAACATATAAAGTGTATGTTTAGTTCTTCAAAACACATTTGTTGTTTTTGGGTGGTTTGTCTAATTGGGTTTCCTCAAGGAGGAATTAAATTCCATTGAATATATTACTATAATATGGTAGATTCAATTTGGATAATTAAGAAGAGCCAAGTAAAAATAACCTTGTGTGTTTATGCTAGGCATAAACAATTCCATGCCAAGTAATTTGAGTTGTGGCTAGATAGAAGGCACAAATATTTTTGTGAGACGACTTCATTACCCAATTGTTGAGAAAGGCACCAATCAATCCTTTTCTAGAATCATTTCCTTGTAACATATTCAGAATTCTAATTTTAATTTTCTACTGTATAAGAGTAGGGGTAATAGTAGAATAAAAATAAAAATCTAATTCAAATCATATGCCAGTTTGGATTAGGGTGAATTGGATGATTTCATTGATAAAATTATATAAATCCCTTAATCTTCTCTGAAGTCACCAACATATTTGAGGACTAATTATTCATTGGTGAAATATATGGTAACACCCACCTGGGCAAAGTAGAGCCCAAAGTGTAGAGAGTCTTAACCACCTGGGTTAATTCTATCAGTTGGCCAAATTCATTCCATAACCCAATCATAAAGCTTGGCATCCTTTTAGGGTTTTGCATACTGCAAATTTGAGAACCAACATGTTGCATATGTGTTGTCATTGATGTCAATATGTTGTGATACACAAGGCATACCATTGCTTGTGATATCAAAGGAGATATGATTATTAGTATTGGTGCAGGAGCACCCCTTCAAAACAGAGCATAAGTCTATTTATAGTATGTTGATTTCATGATGTAATAAGGTCCATTGGATTAATGCGTATGTTTTAGATCAATCTAGGAGGATGTGCAGGTAGTTAGAAGTTTATTATGACAACTATCTTAGCTGTCTCCTCCTAGCTACTTAGAAGCTCCTAGCCACTGGGAATCAAGTTGGTAGTACTCGCGAGGAGTTACTATTTATGCCCTAGATCAGTTGGTTTTAGAGAGTAGATATAGTTGATAGTTCATTGAGGTATTGTGCTTTTGGAGATTGAATAGAGTACTGTAACACAGTGGGACTATGAGATCTGTATGCAATTGTAATTTGAAAGTAAGAGATCCCATTGGTTTCATTTGTCTAGTTTACAAGCTATATCTGTGTTGATTCTTTTTGGTTACAGGCGAATGGATTCATCCAACCATTCCACCAGTTGATTCTCTAAATCGGTGGAATGGACATGTATCATAGTTTAGTTTACATTTTTGTTTCTCTGTTTATGCATTTCATGTTCGTGGGATCGATTGTTAGCATGCTGTGAGTTATCCTAGCATCCTCATGTGCTAGGGTTAGAAGGATAAATTCTAAGCTTAAATTGCTCAGGAAAAGATCTGACCTGATTGACATGTTTTCTATGTGAAATTGTGAAGTTCTGAGAGTTTTGTCAAAAAATATACATTTGAGATTGGAGCAAGTAACAGTGTATGTGATGTCATCATCATCAGGACATTCCAAAATACCACCCGATAAAGGTTTATCCTGCCGACGACAAGTGTTTTGGCATAGGCGTAGGATATCGGGGTGATCAATGTGAAGTGTTCACCGATAGTTCATGTCTTGGCGATAGGAGATTAACACTAAGTGGATCGCGGGAGGAATATTCGGTGGAATATTCGTCGTATGCATAAAGTTGAGTATCATCATTAGGATGTGTCAATATGACTCGATAAGTTATATCCTGATGTTGGTTGTGTAAGTGGGTCAAATATCGGGGTGACGTAAGCTTCAGAAGAGAGGTGCATGAGGTTGTCATCATCAGGATATATGGGAGGAACCTGATATTTTATATCTTGCTGATAAAAGGTGCAGATGATGCTGAACATCATGATGCTGCAGATAGAGTTTGGTGGTAAGGTGAATAGTGATCATCAGGAGGATAATTGTGTTCACCAAATATGATGATACTGCTGGTAGGTGAAAGGGAGGTAATTCATCAGTAAGAGAGTGGTGATTGGTATGAGGATTTGGAAGGTGGTTGATAATGGATGTGTTGCCAATAGGAAAGAGTATTAGCTATTTGGTGGGTTTAATGGGTTTTTCACCTGGTTTGTAAGCTTTTGTTGTGTGGCTCTGCATCATAGTGGTATCAGAGCAAAAGTCAAATCTTTTGGGGAAGATTTAAGACAGTAAGATGTCGGATGAAGAAGGGACATCAGAGTTCCCATCAAAAATGACCAACGCTGAGTTAGCAGTTCTGGTAAAGAAGTAGATTGCTGAGAGCAAGGCTGTGAAGGCTTAGAATCAAGAATTGAAGGATGAGTTGGAGAAGTTGAGGGACAGAGTAGGTTCTGGTAGAGAAGAAGAAGAGATCCCTAGGTGGAACGAGGAGGTCGATCATGCAAACCAGAGGCCACTATTGAACACCCTCAAAGCCATGGAGAGGAGAACCATGGATGTGAAACTAGATTTACCAATGTTTACAGGAAAGATGGAACCTAATTTAGTGATGGAGTGGATAGACTCCCTAAACAATTTCTTTGAGACAGAGGAGATACCAGAACAACAGAAAGTGAAGATAGCCCAATCAAAGATGAAAGACGCTGCATTGACATGGTGGAATTTTGTCCAAGATGACAGAGTACAAGAAGGAAAGTGTAGAGTCACTACATGGAAGAAGATGATGGTTTTAGTGAAGGAAGCCTATGTTCCATTGGATTACAATATTCAATTACACAAGAGGAAGCAAAACCTGAAGCAGAAGGAGCTAGATGTCAACTCATATACAGTGGAATTCATGAAACTCTGTGTGAAGACAAAGGTAATAGAAAGTGAGGAAGAAAAGGTAGCCAGATAAATTAATGGATTGAGGTTCAACATTCAGGAAGATTTAAATCTGTATAATTCAGATACAGTTCAAAAATGTTTTCAGTTAGCATTGAAAGTGGAAGAGAAGTTAAAGAGAAGACAAGAACAGAACAATAGAGGAAGAGGAAAATAGCAAAGAGGTGGAAGAGGTCCTTTTAGAGGTAGAGGAAATGGATAGGGATATCAGGGAGAATCCAGTCATGACAATAGCAAGGTAAATAACAGTCAAAACCAGAGAGAAAGTTACAAACAGCAAGGAAACTTCAGAGGCAGAAGACCATTCAGAGGAAGATCCCAGGGTAGAGGATCTATCAGATGTTATAACTATAACAAAGAAGGCCATATAGCCAGCAGATGTCTAGAAAAGGCAACATGCTCAACAGGAGAAAGGAGAATAAATCTGATCCAAGAACTTGATAGTGAAAGTCCAACAAGCTCAAACACTTTTCAAAGTGTGAATGCTCCTAACAATTATGGATATCCAGAGAGTGGAGAATCTCTGATGATGAGAAGAACAATGACTACCATGAAGGTACCTGACAAAGAACCCCCACAAAGAAAGTCTCTTTTCAAAACCATTTGCAAAGCAGGAGGTAAGGCATGTAAAGTTTTAATTGATTCTGGTTCCACTGAAAATTTTGTATCTGATGAAATAGTAACAAAGCTTAAACTTAGAAGATTGCCTCACCCATCCCCATATAAGGTCTCATGGCTTACCCAAGGTCAGCAAATAGTTGGAGAAGAACAGGCTTGGGTAGAATTTCAGATTGGAGCATATAAAGACAGGTTGTTGTTTGACATTACCAAGATGGATGCTTGAAATCTTTTATTTGGTAGACCATGGCAGTATGACTTGAAGGCACGCCATGATGGTGTTAGAAACACCTATACAATCACTAAGAATGGTACAGTGATTGAGTTACTACCATTAACAGAGAAGGAGGAGAAATCCAAAGGAAAAGAAGTGAAGGAAATTCTGATGGAAGGAAAAAAATTCATGAAAGAAGTAGCAGCAGAAGGTGCAGTTGCATATGCCCTAATTCCATGTATGACAATGAATAAAGAACAGCAGCAAGAAGTCAAGAAAGAGAAGAAGCAGATGTTCATAGACACAGCTGTCCAAGAGCTATTGGATAAATATAAAGGCATCATTTCTAATGGAATGCCAAGATCCCTACCACCTATAAGGGATATCAGCCATTGCATAGATCTAATCCCAGGATCTACACTTCCAAACAAAGCAGCATATAAGCTCACTCCAAAACAAAACGCAGAAGTAGCAAGACAAATTGAGGAATTGTTAGACACAGGTCTGATTGGTAAAAGTTTAAGTCCTTGTGTAGTACCAGTTGTACTAGCACCAAAGAAAGAAGGCACTTGGAGGCTTTGCACAGATTCTAGGGCTATTAATAAGATCACAATTAGGTATAGGTTTCCAATACCTAGGATATAGGATTTACTTGACTATTTGGGAGGTGCTAAGTATTTTACAAAAATAGATTTGAAGAGTGGTTATCATCATATTAGAATCAGGCCAGGAGATGAATGGAAAACAACATTCAAAACCAATGAACAGTTGTATGAGTGGAAAGTTATGCCTTTTGGTTTGTCTAATGCACCTAGTACTTTTATGAGGTTGATGAATGAGGTTTTGAGACAATTCATGGGTAAGTTTGTCATAGTATATATAGATGACATTCTAATTTTCAGCAACACAAAGGAAGAACATCTTAGACATATAGATTTGGTTCTCAAGAGGTTACATGAAGAGCAGCTGATGATAAATTTGGACAAGTGTTTGTTCATGCAAGAGGAGATCACATATTTGGGTTTTGTCATTTCACAAGGAAAGCTGCAAATGGATAAGGAGAAGGTAAGTGCCATATTGTCTTGGCCAACTCTAAGGACTATGAATGATGTCAGAAGTTTCCATGGGTCAGAAACCTTCTACAAAAAGTTTATAAGAGGGTTTAGTCATATTTGTGCACCCATGCTTGATACTATAAAAGGAGGACAGAAGTGCAGATTTGCTTGGACTAAGGAAGCAGATGATTCTTTTGAAACATTGAAGAAGAAGGTGGCACAGCAGCCAGTCCTTGCACTTCCAAACTTTAACAAGATCTTTCAGGTAGAATGTGATGCCAGTCACATGGCCATTGGAGCAGTACTTAGCCAAGAAGGTAGGCCAATTGCATTTTTCAGTGAGAAGTTCAATGATGCTAAAAAGAGGTATTCATCATATGATTTGGAAATGTATGCTTTAGTCCAGTCGCTCAAGAAATGGAGGCATTACTTGATGCCAAAAGAATTCATAGTATTCACAAATAATTAGGCTCTAAGTTTCATAAACAACCAAGAAAAGCTGAACCACAGACACATGAAATGGGTAGAAACTTTGCAAGCTTTTACTTTTACATTAAAGCATAAGAAAGGAGCCAAGAATAAGGTAGCAGATGCCTTGAGCAGGAGAGCTCTCATAGTCAACCAGATTTAGTTGGAGAGTGTCGAAATTGATTCATTAAAGACCATGTATGATGCTAATGAAGATTTTGGAGAGATATATCAGGTATGTACTTCTTTTGGAGATAAATATCATGTTGAATTCTCTAAATTTCTGATCTAGGATGGATTGCTATTCAAAGGTGGACAGTTGTGTATTCCAAAGTGTTCTGAGGTTGAACATCATTAAAGAGAAACATTGTGGAGCTATGGCAGGTCATTTTGGTTTAGATAAGACTCTTGATCTTGTCAGAAGACATTATTTTTGGCCTAAGTTACAATCAAATGTCAACAAATTTGTAGAGACATGTGTGATATGTCAGAAAGTAAAAGGTAAATCAACTAATGCAGGTTTATATCAGCCTTTACCCATTCCTTCCAGACCATGGGAAAGCATAAGTATGGATTTTGTCTTGGGTTTACCAAGGACAAGGAAAGGATTTGACAGTGTTTTTGTTGTAGTGGACAGATTCAGTAAAATGGCACATTTCTTGCCATGCAAAACCACTGCTGATGCTTCATACATCACAGATTTTTTTTTCAAGGACATTGTCAGAATACATGGATTGCCATTGAGCATAGTGACAGATAGAGATGTGAAATTCATTGTTCATTTCTGGAGAACCCTTTGGAAGAAATTGGGCACAAATTTGTCTTTTTCATCCGCATATCATCCTCAAATGGATGGACAGGCTAAAGTAGTCAATCGTTCCTTAGGGAATTTGCTCAGATGTTTGACAAAACAGCATGGAGAAAAGTGGGATAATATCCTATCTTAGGCCAAATTTTCCTATAATGATACTGTCAATAGGAGTACAGGGAAATCACCTTTTCAGATAGTGTATGGTATGCATCCAAGAGGAATTTTGGAATTGAGAGATCTACCTACAGCAGACCCTGTTAGTGCAGATGGTGAAGCTTTTGTAGAAGCTATAAAAGAGGTTCATGATCAAGTAAGGACCCAGCTACAGCAAACTACCTTGAAGTATAAAGCATATGCTAATAAAAAGAAGAAGGATGTACAGTTTAATGTAGGAGATTTAGTATGGGTTCATTTGAAGAAGGATAGACTTCCTAAGGGAAAATATACTAAACTCATGCAGAGGAAGATTGGACCATGTCAGATTTTGAGAAAGCATGGACATAATGCTTATGAGATACAACTCCCTCCAGATCTTGGTTTATCACCTATATTCAATGTATGTGATTTAACTCCAGACAAGCATAATCCAGATGAAGAATAGGACCTACTACAGGATACAACAGGTGATGACATTCCAAAACATGATCCACCACAGTTGTAGAAGGTTTTGGACACAAGAGTGATCAAGAAGACCTAGAACAAAAGCTATTTGGAATATCTGGTGGCATGGCAGGGCAAACCTGATTTAGAAGCAGTGTGGAAGACTGTAGAGTAGATCCAGAAACATGGTGCAGATCTACATACTCTCATCTCAAGTGGACTTGAGATTTCTTCTTCTGGGGAGTATGGTGCAGGAGCACCCCTTCAAAACAGAGCATAAGTCTATTTATAGTATGTTGACTTCATGATGTAATAAGGTCCATTGGACCAATGTGTATGTTTCAGATCAATCTAGGAGAATGTGCAGGTAGTTAGAAGTTTGTTATGACAACTATTTTAGTTGTCTCCTCCCAGCCACTTGGAAGCTCCCAGCCATTGGGAATCAAGTTGGTAGTACTCGTGAGGAGTTACTATTTATGCCCTAGATCAGTTGGTTTTAGAGAGTAGATATAGTTGATATTTCATTGAGGTATTGTGCTTTTGGAGATTGAATAGAGTACTGTAACACAATGGGACTATGAGATCTGTATGCAATTGTAATTTGAAAGTAAGAGATCCCATTGGTTTCATTTGTCTGGTTTACAAGCTATCTCTATGTTGATTCTTTTTGGTTAGAGGCGAATGGATTCATCCAACCATTCCACCGGTTTATTCTCTGAATCGGTGGAATGGACATGTATCATAGTTTAGTTTACATTTTTGTTTCTCTGTTTATGCATTGCATGTTCATGGGATCGATTGTTAGCATGCTGTGAGTTATCCTAGCATCCTCATGTGCTAGGGTTAGAAGGATAAATTATAAGCTTGAATTGCTCAGGAAAAGATCCGGCCCGATTAACATGTTTTCTATGTGAAATTGTGAAGTTCTGAGAGTTTTGTCAAAAAATATACATTTGACATTGGAGGAAGTAACAATGTATGTGACGTCATCATCATCAAGACATTCCAAAATATCACCCGATAAAGGTTTATCCTGCCGATGACAAGTGTTTTGGCATAGGCATACGATATCAGGGTGATCAGTGTGAAGTGTTCACCAACAGTTCATGTCTTGGCGATAGGAGATTAACACTAAGTGGATCGTGGGAGGAATATTCGGTGGAATATTCATCGTATGCATAAAGTTGAGTATCATCATTAGGATGTGTCAATATGACTCGATAAGTTGTATCCTGATGCTGGTTGTGTAAGTGGGTCGAATATCGAGGTGACGTAAGCTTCAGAAGAGAGGTGCATGAGGTTGTCATCATCAGGATATACGGGAGGAACCCAATATTTTATTTCCTGCTGATAAAAGGTGCAAATGATGCCGAACATCATGATGTTGTAGATAGAGTTTAGCGGTAAGGTGAATAGTGATCATCAGGAGGATAATTGTGTTCACCGAATATGATGATACTATGGTAGGTGAAAGGGAGGTAATTCATCAGTAAGAGAGTGGCAATCGGTATGAGGATTTGGAAGCTAGCCGATAATGGATGTGTTGCCGATAGGAAAGAGTATTAGCTATTTGGTGGGTTTAATGGGTTTTTCAGCCCGTTTGTAAGCTTTTGTTGTGTGGCTTTGTTTGGGGAAGATTTAAGACAGTAAGATGTTGGATGAAGAAGGGACATCAGAGTTCCTACCAAAAATGACCAACGCTGAGTTGGCAGTTATGGTAGAGAAGAAAACTACCGAGAGCAAGGCTATGAAGGCTCAAAATTAGGAATTGAAGGATGAGTTGGAGAAGTTGAGGGACAGAGTAGGTTCTGGTAGAGAAGAAGATAGGAAAGAAGAAGAGATCCCTAGGTGGAATGAGGAGGTTGTTCTTGGAGACCAGAGGCCATTGTTGAATGCCCTCAAAGCCATGGAGAGGAGAACCATGGATGTGAAACTAGATTTACCAGTGTTCACAGGAAAGATGGAACCTGATTCAGTGATGGAGTGGATAGACTCCCTAAACAATTTCTTTGAGACAGAGGAGATACCTGAACAACAGAAAGTGAAGATAGCCCAATCAAAGATGAAAGACGTTGCATTGACATGGTGGAATCTTGTCCAAGATGACAAAGTATAAGAAGGAAAGTGTAGAGTCACTACATGGAAGAAGATGTTGGCTTTAGTGAAGGAAGCCTATGTTCCATTGGATTACAGTATTCAATTACACTAGAGGAAGCAAAACTTGAAGCAGAAGGAGCTAGATGTCAGCTCATATATAGAGGAATTCATGAAACTCTATGTGAAGACAAAGGTAAAAGAAAGTGGGGAAGAAAAGGTAGCCAAATACCTTAATGGATTGAGGTTCAACATTCAGGAAGATTTGAATTAGCATAATCTAGATACAGTCTAGAAATGTTTTCAGTTAGCATTGAAAGTGGAAGAGAAGTTAAAGAGAAGACAAGAACATAACAATAGAGGAAGAGGAAAATAGCAAAGAGGTGGAAGAGGTCCTTTCAGAGGCAGAGGACATGGACAGGGATATCAGGGAGAATCCAGTCATGACAATAGCAAGGTAAATAATAGTCAAAACTAGAGAGAAAGTTACAATCAACAAGGAAACTTCAGAGGTAGAAGACCGTTCAGAAGATCTATTAGATGTTATAACTATAACAAAGAAGGCCATATAGCTAGCAGATGTCCAGAAAAGGCAACAAGCTCAACAGGAGAAAGGAGAACAAATCTGATCCAAGAACCTGATAGTCAAAGTCCAACAAGCTCAAACACTTTTCAAAGTGTGAATGCTCTTGACAATTATGGATATCTAGAGATTGGACAATCTCTGATGATGAGAAGAACAATGACTACCATGAAGGTACCTGACAAAGAACCCCCACAAAGAAAGTCTCTTTTCAGAACCATTTGCAAAGCAAGAGGTAAGGCATGTAAAGTTTTAATTGATTCTGGTTCCACTAAAAATTTTGTATCTGATGAAATGGTAACAAAGCTTAAACTTAGAAGATTGCTTCACCCATCCCCATATAAGGTCTCATGGCTTACCCAAGGTCAGCAAACAGTTGTAGAAGAACAGGCTTGGATAGAATTTCAGATTGGAGCATAGAAAGACAGGTTGTTGTTTGACATTACCAAGATGGATGCTTGCAATCTTTTATTTGGTAGACCATGGTAGTATGACTTGAAGGCATGCCATGATGGTGTTAGAAACACCTATACAATCACTAAGAATGGTACAGTGATTGAGTTACTACCATTAATAGAGAAGGAGGAGAAATCCAAAGGAAAAGAAGTGAAGGTAATGCTGATGGAAGGAAAATAGTTCATGAAAGAAGTAGTAGCAGAAGGTGCAGTTGCATATGCCCTAATTCCATGTATGACAGTGAATAAAGAACAACAACAAGAAGTCAAGAAAGAGAAGAAGCAGAGATTCATAGACCCAGCTGTCCAAGAGCTATTGGATAAATATAAAGGCATCATTTCTGATGGAATGCCAAGATTCCTACCACCTGTAAGGGATATCAGCCATTGCATAGATCTAATCCCAGGATCTACAGTTCCAAACAAAGTAGCATATAAGCTCACTCTAGAATAAAACGTAGAAGTAGCAAGACAAATTGAGGAATTGTTAGACACAGGTCTGATTGGTAAAAGTTTAAGTCCATGTGCAGTACCAGCTATACTAGCACCAAAGAAAGAAGGCACTTGGAGGCTTTGCACAAATTCTAGGGCTATTAATAAGATCACAATCAGGTATAGGTTTCCAATACCTAGGATAGAGGATTTACTTGACTGTTTGGGAGGTGCTAATTATTTTACAAAAATAGATTTGAAGAGTGGTTATCATCAGATCAGAATCAGGCCAGGAGATGAATGGAAAACAGCATTCAAAACTAATGAAGGGTTGTATGAGTGGAAAGTTATGCCTTTTGGTTTGTCTAATGCACCTAGTACTTTTATGAGGTTGATGAATGAGGTTTTGAGACAATTCATGGGTAAGTTTGTCATAGTATATCTAGATGACATTCTGATTTTCAACAACACAAAGGAAGAACATCTCAAACATATAGATTTGGTTCTTAAGAGGTTACATGAAGAGTAGCTGATGATAAATTTGGACAAGTGTTTGTTCATGCAAGAGGAGATCACATATTTGGGTTTTGTCATTTCACAAGGAAAGCTACAAATGGATAAGGAGAAGGTAAGTGCCATATTGTCTTGGCCAACTCCAAGGACTATGAATGATGTTAGAAGTTTCCATGGGTTAGCAGCCTTCTACAGAAAGTTTATAAGAGGGTTTAGTCATGTTTGTGCACCCATGCTTGATACTATAAAAGGAGGACAGAAGTGCAGATTTGCTTGGACTAAGGAAGCAGATGATTCTTTGAAACATTGAAGAAGAAGGTGGCACAGTAACCAGTCCTTGCACTTCCAGACTTTAACAAGATCTTTCAGGTAGAATGTGATGCCAGTCACATGGCCATTGGAGCAGTACTCAGCCAAGAAGGTAGGCCAGTTGCATTTTTCAGTGAGAAGCTCAATGATGCTAAAAAGAGGTATTCATCATATGATTTGGAAATGTATGCTTTAGTCCAGTCACTCAAGAAATGGAGGCATTACTTGATGCCCAAAGAATTCATAGTATTCATAGATAATCAGGCTCTAAGTTTCATAAATAGCCAAGAAAAGCTGAACCACAGACACATGAAATGGGTAGAAACTTTGCAAGCTTTTACTTTTACAATGAAGCATAAGAAAGGAGTCAAGAATAAGGTAGCAGATGCCTTGAGTAGGAGAGCTCTCACAGTCAACCAGATTCAGTTGGAGAGTGTTGGAATTGATTCATTGAAGACCATGTATGATGCTGATGAAGATATTGGAGAGATATATTAGGTATGTACTTCTTTTGGAGATAAATATCATGTTGAATTCTCTAAATTTCTGATCCAGGATGGATTGCTGTTCAAAGGTGGACAGTTGTGTATTCCAAAGTGGTCTATGAGGTTTAACATCATTAAAGAGAAACATTGTGGAGCTATGGTAGGTCATTTTGGTTTAGATAAGACTCTTGATCTTGTCAGAAGACATTATTTTTGGCCTAAGTTACAATCAGATGTCAAAAAATTTGTAGAGACATGTGTGATATGTTAGAAAGCAAAAGGCAGATTAACTAATGCAGGTTTATATCAGCCTTTACCCATTCCTTCTAGACCATGGGAAAGCATAAGTATGGATTTTGTCTTGGGTTTACCAAGGACAAGGAAAGGATTTGACAGTGTTTTTGTTGTAGTGGACAGATTCAGTAAAATGGCACATTTCTTGCCATGCAAAACCACTGCTGATGCTTCATACATCGCAGATTTGTTTTTCAAGGACATTGTCAGAATACATGGATTGCCATTGAGTATAGCGACAAACAGAGATGTGAAATTCATTGGTCATTTTTGGAGAACCCTTTGGAAGTAATTGGGCACAAATTTGTCTTTTTCATCCACATATCATCCTCAAACGGATGGACAGACTGAAGTAGTCAATCGTTCCTTAGGGAATTTGCTCAGATGTTTGACAAAACAGCATGGAGAAAAGTGGGATAATATCCTATCTTAGGCCAAATTTTCCTATAATGATACTGTCAATAGGAGTATAGGGAAATCACCTTTTCAGATAGTGTATGGTATGCATCCAAGAGGAATTTTGGAATTGAGAGATCTACCTACAGAAGACCCTGCTAGTGCAGATGGTGAAGCTTTTGTAGAAGCTATAAAAGAGGTTCATGATCAAGACAAGACCCAGCTACAGCAAACTACCTTGAAGTATAAAACATATGCTAATAAAAAGAAGAAGGATGTACAGTTTAATGTTGGAGATTTAGTATGGGTTCATTTGAAGGACAGACTTCCTAAGGGCAAATATACTAAACTCATGCAGAGGAAGATTGGACCATGTCAGATTTTGAGAAAGCATGGACATAATGCTTATGAGATACAACTCCCTCCAGATCTTGGTTTATCACCTATATTCAATGTATGTGATTTAACTCCACACAAGCATAATCCAGATGAAGAACATGACCTACTACAGGATACAACAGCTGATGACATTCCAAAACATGATCCACCACAGTTGTAGAAGGTTCTGGACACAAGAGTGATCAAGAAGACCCAGAACAAAACCTATTTGGAATATCTGGTGGCATGGCAGGGTAGACCTAATTCAGAAGCAGTGTGGATGACTGTAGAGTAGATCCAGAAACATGGTGTAGATCTACATACTCTCATCTCAAGTGGACTTGATATTTCTTCTTCTGGGGAGTATGGTGCATGAGCACCCCTTCAAAACAGAGCATAAGTCTATTTATAGTATGTTGACTTCATGATGTAATAAGGTCCATTGGACCAATGCGTATGTTTTAGATCAATCTAGGAGGATGTGCAGGTAGTTAGAAGTTTGTTATGACAACTATCTTAGCTATCTCCTCCCAACTGCTTGGAAGCTCCCAGCCGCTGGGAATTGAGTTGGTAGTACTCACGAGGAGTTACTATTTATGCACTGGATCAATTGGTTTTAGAGAGTAGATATAGTTGATAGTTCATTGAGGTATTGTGTTTTTAGAGATTTAATAGAGTACTGTAACACAGTGGGACTGTGAGATCTATATGCAATTCTAATTTGAAAGTAAGAGATCCCATTGGTTTCATTTGTCTGGTTTACAAGCTATCTCTGTGTTGATTCTTTTTGGTTACAGGCGAATGGATTCATCCAACCATTCCACCGGTTGATTCTCTGAATCGGTGGAATGGACATGTATCATAGTTTAGTTTACATTTTTGTTTCTCTGTTTATGCATTTCATGTTCGTGGTATCGATTGTTAGCATGCTGTGAGTTATCCTAGCATCCTCATGTGCTAGGGTTAGAAGGATAAATTCTAAGCTTGAATTGCTCAGGAAAAGATCCGGCCCGATTGACATGTTTTCTATGTGAAATTGTGAAGTTCTGAGAGTTTTGTCAAAAAATATACATTTGACATTGGAGGAAGTAATAGTGCATGTGACATCATCATCATCAGGACATTCCAAAATATCACCCAATAAAGGTTTATCCTGCCGACGACAAGTGTTTTGGCATAGGCGTAGGATATCGGGGTGATCAGTGTGAAGTGTTCGCTGATAGTTCATGTCTTGGTGATAGGAGATTAACACTAAGTGAATCGTGAGAGGAATATTCATCGTATGCATAAAGTTGAGTATCGTCATCAGGATGTGTCAATATGACCCAATAAGTTATATCCTGATGCTGGTTGTGTAAGTGGGTCAAATATCGGGGTGACGTAAGCTTCAGAAGAGAGGTGCATGAGGTTGTCATCATCAAGATATATGGGAGGAACCCGATATTTTATATCCTACTGATAAAAGGTGCAGATGATGCCGAACATAATGATGTTGTAGATAGATTTTGGCGATAAGGTGAATATTGATCATTAGGAGGATAATTGTGTTCACCGAATATGATGATACTGTTGGTAGGTGAAAGGGAGGTAAATCATCGGTAAGAGAGTGGCGATCGGTATGAGGATTTGGAAGGTGGCCGATAATGGATGTGTTGCCGATACAAAAGAGTATTAGCTATTTGGTGGGTTTAATGGGTTTTTCACCCTATTTGTAAGCTTTTGTTGTGTGGCTCTGCATCAAGTATCATCTATACATAGTTGTACTAGCATAGAAGAGGAACAATGATGATGTGAAATAAGAGATCAATATTATCCATACACAGTCATACCTTATTTATCTTAAATCTTCTGACGTTCATGTGTAAGTTCATGATAATTGTATGTTATCAATATTTTTATTATGTTATGTTTGTAATGAATGTCATGGAAGTTATGTTGGGTTAACTGTGTTGTATTTGATTATATCAAGTCATGTGACTTGGCATTGGATAAAGAATGTTGCAAAAAGTTTGAAGAAATTTGGTTAAATATAGCTCAAGTAAAGAAAGGTGTCACAGGCATAGGAAAGTGTACCACATTCTACCACTAATGTAGATATAGCCTTGTGGTTTGGAAGATAGGTAGAGACAAGAGTGAAGAATGTATATTCCAAATTTCAGAGCATGAAAGTTACCGCAAAATGTTTTAGGCTTGGAAGAGCGAAGGCAGTAGTGAAACAAGGTATGTGCACTCACAGAGAGATAGAAGAATGCTCCGCACTTCTTTGTAGATGAAGATATGATATTGTGGTTTGGAGGACAACTAGATATGAGTGAAAGGTATGTATGTTTCAAGTTTCAAGTGATAATATGTACTATTGTAGCTTCTCTAGAGTCAATTATGTGAAGACAAGTCTTATTGATAGTTATGGTAAGTAGAGGGAGATAGTGGATGTGACCATAGTTCACTGCACACTGGTACTTGGCCTTGCTAATTCAATGATAAACTCAAATGGCTGGTCGATATGCTTAGTTCAAGTTTCAATAGTTTTTGTTTACCGCAAGTATGATATTCAATGTATTACATCAAGATTTTGTAAGTAGAGTATGTTAAGGACACTGGCATCAAAGTTCAAATGTTTGAGCCAACATGAAATAGCCTGAACTGATAAAAGGAGTGTATAGGTATGATTTACAAGTCATAAAATGTCTTTTGAGTAGTCCACATGATGTAATTTTGTCTCCTCCAGTACTGCTTTAGGTCTGGAGCTAAATACAAGGAAGAATAAGTGTTTGCTAGCCTAAGTTGATGTATGCTGATGATTATGCCAGGTGTTTGGAAGTGTGCACTAGTATGGAAGAGTGTGGTAAGGTAAATTAGGTCCTGATTAACTCTTGTTTTTGAACCCCATTGGATTTCTACTTACCACAAATGTTTGGGAGCCAACTGTTGTGACCGTTGCATGTTTCATGTTACATGTTTCACCTTGGCGAAAAAGGGGAAAGTTTTTTAAGCTTTTGGAGGATATAAATGTAAGATTAAAGTTGTTTAAGGAACTATGATGTAAGTGACATGTGATAGCATTTGATAATATGTGAATAAGATAATCGCAAAAGTAGTTTGGATAATGAAATGTGGAAAGGATCAGTACATGTAATGTGATATTGTTGCAGAGGCAATTGTAAGTTATGTGATGACAGAGAAGAGTTTCTAAAGATGTTTTGATGTTGCAGAGCTTGGAAGTGTGATTGTGTAGAGATGGGATAGTTGTGTAGAGTTTGAAGAGGTCAACAGAAGGTTGAAGTAGTTAGTTTTGTGAAAGAATCATCTCAACAAGATAAGTACTTTGTTGTAGAGGTTGAAGCCTCCTTTTGTAAGATTTGTAAGTGTTGTAATAGTTCAAGGAGTTGCAACTTCCTTTGGGTTGTAGCCCATAAATGTTATTGTAATCTTGTTTTTATTTGTGACGCTAGATTTGGATAGTAGATCCAAGAAGCTTTCTCACCGTGATTTTTCCTTTCTAGGATTTTCCACATAAATCTGGTGTTATGGTTGTGTACTTATGTGTTCTTGTGTTTCTCATGCTTTAACTACTTACATTAGTTTGAATGTTGTTTGAAGAAAAGAATTTGATTAAGTACTAATTCACCCCATCTCAGTACTTCTGTGTGTTCAACATCGACCTCATTGGTAAAAACCATCCATCATCCTCTAATGGCCATAAGTTCATCATCACTACCATTGAGTATTTTATGAAGTTGGTAGAAGCCATCCCTATGACTTACATTACCAATAAACAGATAGCTAAGTTTATCTTGCATTACATCATTTGCCAATACAGGATTCCACTTGCCATCATAATTGATAATGGTAGACCTTTTAAGAACCAAGATGTTTGTGCCTCATGCACTTAGTTCTATATTTAGCATCACTTCTCCACCCCTTATTATCCACAAAGTAATGGCTAGGTTGAGGCTTCCAATAAAACCATATTGAAAATCCCTAAGAAAATAGTCAATGAAGCTGGTCGTGATTGGCATTTGCAGCTCAATCTCGCCTTATGGGCATACCGCACCAGTATCTGAGCCCCAAATGGTGCTACTCCATATGCATTAGTCTATGGCACCAAGGCCATTTTACTTGTTGAGGTCAAGCTCGCTTCCCTTAGAGTTTCTATGCAGCATCTCATTGACTGAGAAGAGTACATAATTGCTACATCACATGAGCTAGAATTGTTGGATGAGAGGCATCTTACAACACTTAACCATCTTCAGGTCTACCAAAATTGCCTTCATCACATCTATAACAAAAAGATCAAGGAAATATGGTTTCAAGTAGGTGATCTTGTTCTATAATAAAATTAGAGAAACCCACAAGATATAGACAAAAAGGGAAAGTTTGAACCTAATTGGTTGGGACCATTTATTATTACAATAGTTTATGGATTAGGAGCTTATACATTGTTAACACCTGAAGGCATTCCTTTAGATGAACCCATTAATAGTGTTCATCTTAAAAATTTCTATGCTTGATTCTTAGAGTATCCCTAGCAGAAAAATTCAAAAAATCCAAAAATAGATAATCTAAAAAAATATCAAAACAATAGAAAAATAAAAAAATACAAAAATAAAATAATCAGTCTTCTAGTGAAAACTTAGTAAACAAGCACCTTGGATAAGTACTATATTGAAAAACTTGCAAACAAGCACTATGTGTAAGTGTCAGCATCCACCATCTATTAAGTCTTCATCCATATCACCCCATTCCATCCCATAATAAAACCCCTTCCATCCATCCATAATAAAGTTATTGACCTTTGCATTTTTGCATACCCATTTATCATGGCTTGAAAATTATCAATGTCACTTATTATCCACTAGTGGTCTCCATTCATAATAAGCCCATCCATCCATCATTCACTATAATAAATCCTATACCTGACTAGGGGCACATTTCCTTAACTTAGATATAGGAATGGATCCTTGTTTTTGTCTCAAGAGGAATTGCCACATTTTCACTCATTTCCCATAAACATTCATCCATCCACCACAACCCATAAAAAATTCAAGCTTTCACTTCCTCCATCTATCACAACCCGTCATATTCACCTGTCACCCTGACTTGACTAACTCAAGTAAAAAAAAAAACTATGCATCTTTTTGAAAGCTCAAGTACTTATCAAATCAAAAGCAAAAGACTACTCCTGAAGTTGCGCACTTGTCCACATATTGCTTTCCTAATCTGCAAAATCCATTTATCCTAATCCAAATCCTTTAACGGATATATATTTCCTACAATAAGGCCCAATCTAATATGAGCACCCTCTTTGGCAAGAGATATGATGGATGTGTATTTGTTTTATCAATTGGTCAATTTATTTTGGTTTATTTTTTGTTCCTTTCTAATACCTAATCAAGACTACCTTGATCTTTCTATATCTTGGTATGTTGCGATAAAGTATGGATTGGGGCATGGTCATTGCTTTCATATGTTGTGTTTGTGGGATGTTCTTATTATCCTACCAAATCTAATATTTATCTTGTCTATGTTGGAATTAGAATCTTGCATATCAATATCCTCTACATCTAAGGTCTTGAAAGAGCCTTATATGTAATAGGATCATTCTACACTAAGACTATTTTCCAGTCACATATCTAACAAGGTTTTATTATGTCTAGTATGAATAAGTTCAAACCGTTTGTATGTAGAGTCAACATCCTATGCATTGGATACAACATCACCTTGGTCTTATATACCTTGGTGCATAATATCCATACACTATATCAAAATAAGGATTTCTCTTTGCATTTTATAAAGCATAACCAAAGCAAAATCTCTCCATCCATCCACCCATATATCCTAATAAAATATATAGCTTTCATGAAGATTGATCAATCATCATTTCTCTATTCTAGCCATCATTTCTTCTTTCCATACTAACATCATTGTCATCATCTCCTTGTCTTTCATTCACATAAAAGTCTTGCAAAAATATTCATGTTATACATCACATTATATGTATCATATATCCATAAGTACATTTGTTGGCAAGAAATGGGGAGGGATACTAGTTCAGAGATCCAGTCCTCAGTCAAGTCTTTGTAGTCAGTTTGTACCCCAATCAAGTAGCTAGAGATTGATTGAAAAACACAAAGAATAATAGAAACAGAGTATCACATACAAATCATAATAACAAGACAATATAGAATTACCCGGTACTGATAGATCTCCATATATATATATATATATAAAGAACAATCAAATGTCATACATCCATCCTCCGACAGGTCTATGTCTCTACCTCATCCATTTACACACATGACTTCTATGTCATTATTCATATCATCATACTATCTCATATCTCACTCCTATCTTCCTATGCTATATCATCATATCCTATATATATATAGGGATGTGTTCTTTATCATCTTCTATTAGCTTGCAACCTTCACATAGTGTATGTGTCATCTTCTGGTCAGCTATGCTCCATGCTCTACACCCTACTAACATCATCCCCCCTTCAAAATTATGTCTTTTCCTCATGACATGCAAAATCAGCTGCTAGGTAGGATAGTCTTATAGAATTTCTTGACTTGTACCAATCTGGTGTCCCATTACTTCTTGGCCTTTGCCAACAAAGTTATTTGTCCTATTTTTATATATGTATCCTCTGCTTCTGTTGTACTTTCTGGTATTTGTATTTTTTGTGTTGTCTATTTGGCTTCTATAAAACTGCCAGTCTCAGGTAGAACACTTTCCTTAACTGCTTTATTTGGCTCCTTATTTGATCTCTTTGGTCTTGGAGCTGTTGATGCTGATTGTGAAGTGTCTCCACCTATGCCCTTATTACCCCATCCTCATCCATTAATGGATCATACAGGGCTACCACATTTCTTATTTAAAGTTCCAGAGCATCCATCTGGTCTTTTATTGCTTTGGTGGATTGTCGCCATTTTAAACAAAATTGATAAAGAATGTTCACCTCCACAATGCTCTGTTGAATATTCTTTACATGTGTTTCCAGCTAAGTGTATGCTTTGGCACACTTATTTTTCATTTCAACTAGTCTTTTCTTGTTCAATTGCTCTGTGATCTTATTTTCCAGTTGGCTAGAGTACTCATTGAATAAATGTGTTAACGGTTTCAATTTCTTCAGCAAGGGTGAGGTAGTATCTCTGGTTGTCTTTGACGTCTCCTTTTCCAATGTGTTTGTTGCATCCTGAAGTAATTCACTCCATTCTACATGTTGTTTCAAAATTTCTACTCTTGTAGAGGAGTGGAAGACATACCCAAACTATAGCTTTTGTAATGCAGATATTCTAGCAAGATTCACTTGGCCTTCTACCACCAGCAACTGTAACAACTATGGAGTTAGGATGGGTGTTATTTGCTTTTGCTATTCCAAAAACTCCTTCATGGACTCAATTCAAGATGAAGAGGATTCCAGATTGTCAACTTATTCTAATCCCCTTTGTTCTTCTATATTTTCCTACATTCCTTCTTCCTTCTCCTTCGCATTATGTGTTTGTGGGCTCATTTGTTGTTGTTGTGTGCTTGTCTCCTCCATCCTTGTGTTCTCGAGAGGAGGTGCCACTTGTGTAGAAGTTTCTAGAGCACTTTTCTCCTGATTTCCCTTAGTTCTATTTTCTCCTCTCACCAGTATCTCAGTGTTGTGTGAAGGTGATGGTACTTGTTGTTGTTCCTATTCTTTGATGGATTGATATAGCTTTGTTGTCACTTCATCAGTTTCCTTTTGAATTTTCTCCTTTTCCTTCTTATTTCCCCCCATTAGTGTGTCTACCCTTTGTTTTCTTCTCAGCTCCATGGCTCGTAGTTGTATCAATTCATTCTTCTTCTCTAGTGATAATGTGTTACTAAGCTTCTCAATGGCATTTTGTGTTATTTCTTCCTCCAATTGGAGTGCCTTATTCCTCCTTTGCCTTAAATCTTCTATCAAGCTCTTCGGTAATCCTTCCATTATTTCATCTAGTGTCTTTTCTTTGTCCCTCATGTATTAGAGCATTGCTTGAACTATCATTTGTTTATTTTGTTCAGATGAATCATCATATAAAGAAATAGTTTATTTTAACATACCTACATTTTCCATAGCATTGAGTAGTGCATCTAGATTGTAGAGCTCTTGTGTCGGTTACTTTGTTGGCTCTTTTGTTGGTTCTTCCTCCAGTGTTTTTTGGCCTTGTTTTTTTCTCTTAAGCTTTGATTCATGTTCTTCTCCCTCTTCTTTAGACTCAATGTAGGTATGTTAAAAAAAACTGATACTTTATATGATGATTCATTTGTTCTTTTAACATACCTTAAGTTTTCTATCTTTTTGCTTGTTGTTTCTACCAAGGAGCCTTCTTTTGTGTACTATTCTTCATTCCTAACAAAACTTCTACTGCTACTCTTCCTCTAGATGATATGGTTGATGATGATGGAGCCTAAGATGTCATTCTTTCTGACCTTTTAACTATTGGAGCCTCCTTCGTAGGAAGGGGAGCTGATGTGGCCGATTTTGGAGCTAAGGTAGTTCCCTTTTTCAAAACTCCCCACTATTTGTGCAACTTCTCTCTATGCTTGTCTAGATGTTCTTTATCATGCTTTTTATGTTTCTTGTCCATCACCTCTAAATAGGTGCCAAATCTCTCTACACTTGTGTCCTTAGATTTGCTCAATTGGTTTTGTGCATAAGCACTAGCCTCTACTGTAATTATCTCATAGGGCAACTGGGGTACCCATGTTGTTCTTGGCTCAACTGCTTCAATGTAAGTGAAATCCTTATCAACCAAAAATGTGACCTGGTTTATATATTGATTCACAACTCTGTATTTAATTGATGCAGCAGCATCCCTTGCTCAAGAGAAATCTTGTATCAACCAAAAACATTTGCATTTCAGTTCGTTTATTTCATTTTCTAGTTCTATTCAGGCAGTTCAGTCAGTAGCAGTTTTTGTATTTTGGTCTACATTCTATCATAGTTACATTTCAGACCTTGTGGAGCTCGACTTAGCATCTAGATTTGTTTAAGTGAAAATTGAATTTGTTAATGTTTTAGTGTTTAGATGTTTAAATCCACCTCTCCACTATACATTCAAGGATCTAGGGTCGAGTGACGAGCACTATCATACCCTAGGTCACTTGCAGATGTAGGGAAACTTGGATTAGGGAATTTAATTATTAATTTTCCTTCCCTTATGCCCAATCAACCATTAAAACCCTAATTATGCAAATACGACAAAAAATTGACGAATGACAGAAAAAGCTCTTGTAGACAGGAGTAAAATATCAAATTATAGAATTCCTATTTGCAAGGTTCTGAAGTGGAACAGTCAAGGACACTGGAGTGGGTGCCCATGTCCAAGGTGCCAGTTTCTTCACATGATCCAGACCTCCTTCTGACACTGATTAGCCCTGTAACTTTTGTTTCCTATAACTCAGATGTGGAGGACACTAGAGCAAGTGCCCAAGTCCTAGAAGTGCTCATGTGTCCTTTTCTTCAGATCCCAAATCCTTGGTGCCTACCAATCCTTCATGCAACTCCACTTTTCCCAAATGAGACACCTATTACCTACAATCACAAGACTTGGTTTGGGGGTTGTGGTGTTTAGAAGCTTGCCTTAGTCAATCCTCGGAGCACACTTAAGTCTCTAAACACCATTATCAGATAAAGAGTGTGTGCCCTTGTGAGGCAGAGGCAAAAACTAAAGGAATCAATGATGAAAACACAATATTATGTCACCTTGTAGTGAAGCTCTCATGGGAGGAAGATGCTCTTCATTCTATGAGGAAATTGATGCTCAAATCTATAGATATCAACACACAAAACACACAAGTTTTCTCTTGCAACATAATAGAAAGCCTTGAATCACCTTGAGAACACTTGAACATCACCATTGCCATCTAGTTTCTAAATGAATGCCTAAGCATACTTATATATGCAACTACAAGCACTCCTGCCAAGATTTTAAAAATCAAAACTTACCATGTTGGTAAAAGGACCAACTAACGGTCATAAACTGACACCTAGAAATTAGGGCTGCCCCAAAATAGGGCAAGACTAGGGTATGAACGCCCAAGTCCTCCTCCTATTTTGGGTAGGGTACATCTCAAGGGCTCCACCTAGGTCCAATTTGCCATGGAACCTAGGTCTCATTCCATCGGGATGCCAAAATATGAACTAAGATGTCCTAAATGCATACTAAAGACCTAAGAGCTAAACCTTATGAGGGAAAAGCCCCCAAGGGGACATTTTCTGACATTACATTTAGCCACTACTTTAATGTATGTATAAATGCGAGGCCAATACATGCATTAAAGTAAGGTCACAAACACAACAAACACATCAAGCACGGAGAAGACATGCCAATCACATAGAAGACAATAACATGCACACAAAACATGGAGAAAATAGTTACAGTCATGTAGAACATGAAGAAGACAATCAATGCATAGAAGACACATTAATGCATGAAAGACAGAAATGATATCTGTTCTTTTCTTTTTTCTCATATATATAAAATGAAAATGCAAGTACCAGAAAGTAAACAAACCTCCCATAATACAAGATGCAATCATCGAGCATCTTTAGACTATATATATGGGGCAACACACACACAAGACATGCAAAACCTCCTAAAATGCAGGATGCACTCATTGAGCAAGTCTTTATACTACATATGGGGCAACAAACACGCCACACAACACAAGCACGCCAAAACACACACACTTGAAGACATGGAGAAAACATAGTAGACAAGTGATGGAGTGTACCTATTTCTAGGTTGAACACCATCTTAGGTACATTACAGGCACACATCGATGATTGGGCTTCACCACAATAATTGTTGAAAACATAATTAAGGGTTGAGTTAGTCACAAAACTACTCCTCGCCTCCGCAGAGGACTTTTGAAAATGATAGGATGATGTAATCTGCTCTGAGAAATACACCATCCCCACCTCCGAGAAGGCTTAAGATAAAAAGGACATATGCGATATCCCACCTCCATAGAGGGCTTACATGATTGATTGATTCATTGCAACCAAACTCAGGATGTATGATGCACTCATCGAGCAAGTCTTTAGACTACACCTAAGGACAAGCACATAGCTAACATCTACAATAGACAACTTACCTTATATATGCCCCCACCTTAAGGAGAAAAGAGAACAAAGACAAAGGCCACAAGATCATACACAAGCCTCAAGGATGATGAAGAAACAGAGATAGATGAGGAAGTAAAGAAAATGAAGAAGAAGAAGAAAACAACCGATGAACCTTCTATCGGTCAAGACAAAGAAGAGAAGGTAGAGGAATTTGTTGAAAACCCCACTCTCTGCATTGATGATATCATCAAATCAGTTACTGTGGATGGGAACTTACAACCAATGGTTGAATTTTATGATGAATATAATGAAACTGATCAGAAGATATTGCAAGATGCCACAGTCAAGTATCTAAACATCTACAACAAAGCATTCATTGAAATTATATCTCTAATTCCCAAAAGCTTAGAGAAGGAACTTGAAATAAGGAAGAACAACGCCCAAGCAAAAGATCTAGAAATCCAAGAGTAGATTGCTATTCAGCTCTATCCTTCAATCACTTAGAAACAAATGAATATGATCTTCAAAGATTGCAAGGATGAGTTCCGGAGCAAAGCTAGAATGAATCAACTTATGCTTGGAGAAACTAACAAAGTGGCAAAAGAAATAGAAGAGATCCTCTGGAATGCCTATAAAAGATTCAATCTTCCTATTATAGAGGATTTAGGTGATGAACGCTCTGTCATGGATGATAAAGAATAATCTATGGAAACATTGACATGAGAGGCAAAGGAGACAAGTGAAGAGAAAACTAAGGACTTAGATTCCTCTACTCCGAAAGAGGAAGTTCATGAAGAAGAAAACATCTCTCCTCTGGTTTCCCCTACAAACTCTGGATCTAAAGGAGAAGAAAGATTAAAGGAGAAAACCAGTCAGGAAGAAGAAGTAAAGGAAAAGGAAAAAGACCAAACAGAGAAGACCCCAGGAGATAGTTCTGAGACTACAAAAGGAAAGAAGACTCTGTCTCCAGCAAGAGACACTGCAGAAACTATCAAAGATTTCTTGACCAAAGAGATGATGGAATTTCATGAACCAAAACTACTTCAAGGTCCATTCAACTTTGATTCCCTCTCTCTGGTTCAAACCATGAAGCTAGCATCCTTTACTCAAGCAAAGGCAAAAGAAAAACTCCTCAAGTCTCACATAGAAGACTGTGAGCTCATAGAAGCTACATCTGGTTTATTGGAGAAGATCATGCCATCATTCCAAAAGGATTCTTCGGCCTCCACATCTAGTAATCTAAAGTCTCTTGTAAATTCTATTCATATGCATTTTGATTCCTTAGAAAAGTTAGCAGAAGAAAAGGTCCGGAAGGAGTTTTTGGGAAAGAGATTCTCTAAAGTACAAGGTCTAATAACCAATGATAGAAGAGTTATGGATATTGGAATAAAGAGCTTAGAAAATTCTCTTAAAGATGGTGGAGATATATATAAATTTTGTTTATCCTGGTCAAAAGTGACCAAGGACATTGAGAAGAAAGTAAAAGAGCAAGAGGATAAACTGTTAAGTTTATCTCAAAGTTTTGATCCTCTCTCCTCTTCCATAATCAATCAAGAATGTCAAACTATTGCAGTCACAAATGAAATAAAGAAGCTTGAGAAGGAGAAGAAAAATAGAATAAATAGGTTAAGTGAACTTAGAGGGATCATTATCCCTAACTTAGAGGCCATACATGAGGCCCTAACTGATGCTCAAACAACAGCCCAGACCAGTGATCCGACAGATCTAAAAAGGGTAGAAGCTTTTGCATTCCCGTTGAGTGGTCACATCTCAATTTTGGACAGGATGAAGAAGAGTTGGGTGACAGAAGTGGTAGAGTTGAAAACCACTTTTGCAGACATAATTCAGTATATGTAAGTAAAAACATGTATATATGTTTATGCGGCCAAGTATAGATTATTTTTAGAAATTTTGGTGTGCGGACCCTACCCTTTGCCATTGATGTCAAAGGGGGAGTGAGGAGCAGTGAAAAATGTGGAATCCAGCTAAGGGGGAGCTCTGGCAAAGTGTATATTAGAACAAAGCATCAGCCAAGGGGGAGTGTATTGGGACACTTAGTCATTTTTCACTAAGTGTTGCCATCAATGCCAAAGGGGGAGATTGTTGGCAAGAGACACAGTGTAGCCTCATGACTATTTTCATTGATGGCAACAAAGTTCATCCCACCCATCCATAGGACATGGTGTGCTTATACCAGAAGTTAGATTGAAGAGTGTTGTGGTCCGGTAAGCAAGAACAGAGCATGTGGCAAGGTCCGACAGTCAGGTCTGGATCTTTCAGAGGAAGTATCTTAGTAAAGTGTGGACTTGGGGAAGTCAAGAGGTGTACCTTGACTGATACATTCCAGAGATTGAGCCTCTAGTGATGAAAGAGTGAAGAGATATGAGCACCTAAGTGTTGGGTTCCTGTTTGGCAGAGTTGACAGAGGAAGAACTGACCGACAGAGCATCAGACCTTAATCCGGATGAGTTATTGATGGTGATCAAGTTTCTTAAGGTATCATTCATGATTGGATGACATGATTGATGACTTCTATAAGTATCTCTTTGATATGCATCACTTGATAAGTAAGGATTCAGCTGACAGATCAGAGTTTGGGAAAACATTGACTATTCCAGATGCCGACTAGAAAGGTGTTGAAATCATTGGTGCATATATATATATATATACTAGATGGATTTGGATGTGAAGTGAAGAGTGGTGTGGTATGAAGTGAGAAGAAAAGTAGAGAACTATTTGGAAGCAGTAATACAGGTCTGGTATGTGACTAGACAACAGTACCTAAGAAGAGGAAGAATGAAGTGTAGTAGATCAGTGTATTGAGCCTAACCGGAATTGAACCTTAGCATGTGTGGATGATTCTCATCAGTTCAAGTATCTTGTTACCTTATACCTTGTAGACAGTGAGTCTATTGTAGGAAGTGAGCCTCTTGTGAGGAGTGTGCTCGGGTAGTGAGCCCTAATTGGCAAGTGTCATTTTGTACTATCATATTCTTTTAATAGAGAATATAATCTTGGGTTAATCACCCTGTGGTTTTTCCCTTAATAGGGTTTTCCACGTCAAAATCATTGTGTCAGGTGTATTGATGTTATTTCTATTTCATGGTTATGTTTGCTTATATGATTTGATGTTGCATTAATTGTTAAGGAAGATCAGAAAGTTGAACTAATTAAGATAATTGATTCACCCCCCTCTCAGTTATCAACAATGATTGACCACACAAAGAGCCAAGGTTATATCATGAATTTCAAGTTCGAGGATAACTATAGGGCTATATCACAAAGCTCTTCAAATTGAGTACCACCAAGGCTAGATTCAAAGACAAACAAAGGTGCATAGAGCAGCAGTATTGTTAAGGTTTGTAAATGTGATAGAAACATCATGAAATTCACTACGTGGAAAGCACGAGTGCTTCCACTAGCCAAGCATTGGATAATATATACAACTCCATCATCATATTAGGAACTAAATCCATTTTTTGATTTCTCTCGAAAGGGACACTAGGTCTGCATCAGTATAATTTTTTTGTCATCATCTGCCTGCTAGGTGGAAACACTAGAGGAAGGGAAACAATAAATAAGAGAGAAACAAGTGTCTTAGGGATAGTCATGTAGGAGGGTTCCCCCAGGTCACCAACCATGATGCTATGTCTGTAAGACACAACACATAGCAATGAAATCAAAGAGAGGGAATTTTAGAAGAATGATGATACAAATAGAAGAAGGTCAAAATAGAGGTGGTCTCCTGGTATCTCAAACCTTACGGGAGAATCTAAGGTCATTCCAGGAGGCCTAGACAACACAACACATCACGGGGGAAGCACATCATGAGAGAAATAAAGGATTAGAGATACTTACCTATAGGGCCCCTTCCGGGCTAGAAGTTGTCTATAAGCAAATCATTGTTGTCATCTTCCCACTCCCTAATGTTAGAGGACAATGGGACATACGGTACCATAGCTAAATGCACATCTTGTTCATCATATTGTAAGATAGGGCTATCCTCTTTCTCTTCTTTCTCTTGCTTTTCTATTTCATCTTCTTTTACCACTTATCTCTTGTAAGATAGGGCTATCCTCTTTCATAGGCTTGTGCAAATTAGAAGATGAACCACCAGGATCAAATCTCATTTGTTGTGGTGGAACACTTTGTTGTTGATAATGACCTCCCGATCCCTGTAAGGATTTCAGGGGAGGAACCTCAGCATAGGGACCTTATCCTTTCGGTCTAAAGTTCTCTTCACATGCAGGTTGTTTATCTTTTGTCATTTCTTGTGTAGGAGGACTACGTGCTGGATATAATAGTTTCACTTTGTAATTTCTATAGCTCAAAAATGTAAAGTCTGTTCATAGCTCTAATTTGTCGCTATTATTTTTGTTGCAAAAGTAATCCAATTTGAAGTGTTGTTGTGTAGTTTAAAGTTTGTATGTATTTCGATGAATAACATGCACTTGTCCATTCAAAGGAAATTTAACACATTTATAAATAGTTGAAGGGACCACTTTCATAACCTTTAACCAAGGGATTCCAAGTTTTATATCAAAGGTATCATAATTGGGGGTAATATCAAACCATTGTTTAACATGTTTCTCAAAGAAAGTTACTAACAATGATATCTTAACCAATGGTTTCTTTAAGGTTCCCATATGTGTTTTAATCATCAAGTTCGAAGGGTTATAGGGACCCTGTATTAATTGATTCAAAAAGAGGATATTTTTAGAGGCAACATTAGTCATGCAATTAGGATCAATAAGAGTTCCCTCCACGTTCTTTCCCATTATTTTCACGGTGATGTAAAGAGGTCCTTCAAAGTCACTGATTGTTCTATCATGAGGTGTGAAAACAATTTCAAGTTCAGGAGCCTTTCTTTTCATGTAAGTTCTAGGAGGGAACCTATTGTTTCTTTTGTGATTAGAGGCCATGTTTATATGTTTATAGACCAGAATGCTTAATTTTTTGATACTTTTTCAATGTCAATGAATGAACCAAAGGGTGTTGTAAGGATTTCAGTCAAGGGTAGAAAGTTATATGCCTAATATCAATCAAAAATAGAAAAAGTATCCTTCTCAACATAATCTTGATGCAAATCCAAGATAATGCCAAGTCAAAATATAGTAAAAATATGTCAAAATAGGCACTTTTTTCACCAAAACTCAATGCAAAAGAGCATAACAAAGGGTGTTGTGAGGAAAATAATGATGGAAAACAAATAATATCAGTAATAACATCCACTTGATGAAAACATGCCCAACACAACATGCTTTTAGTGCCACTTAAGGTAAAACCCTAGTGAACATATAGCAAAATATGTAATTTTTCACGGTTTTTCAATTCCAAGACCTAGCAAAGGAGGTGTTGTAATGAATTTTAGGAGGTACAGAAAATAATATAAATAATATCAGTCACCTCAATCCATAAAATTGATCACAACATGCTTGGAGTGCAAACTAGGTCAAACCCTATGGCAAAAATAGCCAAAATGTGTAGTTTTTCATTGAATTTTCACTACAAGAGCCCGATAAAAGGGTATTGTGAATATTTTTATGAGGGGAAGAAAATTATTACCCTAATAACATTAAATTAATGTAAAAATATCTTTCACAACACACCTATGGTGCATGTTTGGAGAGTCGATAAGCCCAAATTTAGTGAAAATTGTTGTTTTTGAAGCCCTAGGTTTGAGATCTTGGGACAAAATATTGTGCAAATGTTTTGAAGTCTGATTTATGATTAAAATTACTTACTCTCAGATCTAAAAATTATTTTCAAGCTTGAACATGCAAAATGCCCATGCAAATTTAATGAAAATGCATCAAAATTGCTAGTTTTTGTTGAAATTTTCTATGTAAAAATGCAAATATTTAAATCTAAATGCAAATTCACACTAAAATGAAAGACTATAGAAAAATGTTAATTTTAATAAGCCTCTAAAATCAGTAGAAAAATCTGAGAAAATATTTTGCCTACGAACCCTAGATTTTGGAATTACAAGGTTATATTAAAATTGTCAAAATTTCCACAAAACCCTAGCAATTAAATGATGAAAATGCAATGCAAATTTTTGAATTTTTGGTTTTTCTGTAGTTTATATTAGATCTAATGAAAAAATCATGAATTAGGAAAATTTAGAAAGAATTGATGCAATTTAGTAAGCCAAACAATGATTTTTTTTTATATTTTCCAAAAATTTTAATTTTTTGAATTTTTCTAATGCAATAAAATAAATGACTATATGAATGAATGAAATCAATCCAAATATGAAGACAAACACTTAGCAAGTTTTAATTTAAGTCCAAAAACACAGGTTCACCAAAATGTTTAAGGGAAAATTGGATTTGTTAATGTTTTAGTGTTTAGATGTTTAAATCCGCCTCTCCACTATACATTCAAGGATCTAGGGTCGAGTGACGAGCACTATCATACCCTAGGTCATTTACAGATGTAGGGAAACTTGGATTAGGGAATTTAATTATTAATTTTCCTTCTCTTATGTCCAATTAACTATTAAAACCCTAACTATGTAAATATGATAACAAATTGACGAATGACGAAAAAGGCTCTTATAGATAGGAGTAAAATATCAAATTACAGAATACCTATTTTTGGGGTTTCGAAGTGGAATAGTCGGGGACACTAGAGCAGGTGCCTAAGTCCAAGGCATTAGTTTCTTCACAAGATTCAGACCTCATTTTGACACTGATCAGCCCTGTAACTTCTATTTCCTGAAACTTAGATGCGGAGGACACTAGAGCGAGCGCCCAAGTCCTGGAAGTGCTCCTATGTCCTTTTCTTCAGATCCTGAATCCTTGATGCTTGTCAATCCTTCCTACAACTCCACTTTTCCCAAATGCGGAACCTATTACCTATAATCACAAGACTTGGTTTGGGGTTGTGGTGTATAGAGGCTTGCCTCAGTCAAGCCCCAGAGGACACTTAAATCTCCAAACATTGTTGTCAGATAAAGAGTGCATGCCCTTGTGAGGTAGAGAATAAAACCAAAGGAATCAATGATGAAAACACAATATTATGTCACCTTGTAGTTAAGCTCTCATGGGAGGAAGATGCTCTTCATTCCATGAGGAAATTGATGCTCAAATCTGCAGATATCAACACACAAAACACACAAGTCTACTCTTGCAACACAATAGAAAGCCTTGAATCACCTTGATAACACTTGAACATCACCATTGCCATCTAGTTTCTAAATGAATGCCTAAGCATGCTTATATATACAACTACAAGCACTCCTGCCAAGATTTTAAAAATCAAAACTTACCGTGCCGGCAAAAGGACCAAATAATGATCATAAAATGACACCCAAAAATTAGGGCTACCTCAAAATAGGGCAGGACTAGGGCACTGACACCCAAGTCTTCCCCCCTATTGTGGGTAGGGTACAACTCAAGGGGTCCACCTAGGTCCAATTTTCCATGGAACCTAGGTCTGATTCCATTGGGATACCAAAATATGAACTAAGATGTCCTAAATGCATACTAAAGACCCAAGAGCTAAACCTTATGAGGGAAAAGCCCCCAAGGGGACATTTTCTGATTTTACAAGATTTATCCATGCACATCATGTCCAAATTTTAGATCATTTGGATAAGGTACTAGAAAGATATCACTATAAGAAGATCGACTATTTTCTCATAACAGAGCATCCTGATAGTCTCAGACATTCAGCTAAAGGAGAAGACTTGTAGGGCATTCCTTGACTTGAGCTAAATGACACATCATTCAATGTTCTTTGGTTCGTGTCTGACCTTCCTTGAGATTCACACATCATTCCATTAATTTGTAGAGGAGTTCCATTCATTTAGGTCTGACCTATCCATGGACACAAGTTACAACTCTTCATTGGAGTTTGTGATCTTCCTTGGCCGATGCGGAGGAATCTATTGTACTGGAGATGGTATATATAGATTTAATAAATTCCTAGGAAAGTAATTACTATAATTTAGAAGATCGATAGTTTGAATTCTTTGTCAAGGAGCTTCAAAGCTATACCTTGTGCATATTTTGATAGTCTTTAATTAGGCCTGTGAGCCCTAATTGTAAGCCCGCGTGCTGCCAGCTAATCTGTATTTGAATTCTATGATATTGTTAGGGTAAAATTGGGATTGTTTAGTTTTTAGTGTTTAGATGTTTGAGTCCTCCTTTAACCCTATACATTCAAGGATCTAGGGTCAAGTGGCCAGGCACTATCATACCCTAGGTCACTGTGAGATGTGGGGAAGCTTGGATTAGGGTGTTTAATTATCAAATTTCCTTCTCTTATGCTTAATTGACTATTAAAACCCTAATTATGCAAATGCGACTATAAATAGAAGAATAAAAGAAAAAGCTCTTGCAAAGGGAAGAAAAATATCAAATCATAGAGTACCTATTTTCGAGGCTCTGAGCGGAAAAGTCAGGGACACAAGAGCGGGCACCCAAGTCTAAGTTACCAGTTTCTTTGCAGGATCCTGACCTTCTTCCAACACTAATCAGCACTATAACTTCTGTTTCTAGAAATTTAACTGTGGAGGACACAAGAGCGAGCACCCAAGTCCTAAAAAGGCTTCAGTGTCTTGCTTCTCTTCAGAACCCAAATCCTTGATGTCTGTTGATCCTTCCTACAACTCCACTTTTTTCAGATGCAACACCTATAACCCGCAATCACAAAACTTTGGGAGGGGGTTGTGGTGTTTAGAGGCTTGCCTCAGTCAAGCCCCAGAGGACACTTAAGTCTTTAAACACTATTGTCAAATAAAGAGTGCGTGCCCTTGTGAGGCAGAGGCAAAAAATAAAGGAAATGATGATAAAAACATAATATAATGTCACCTTGTAGTGAAGATCTCATGGAGGAAGATGCTCTTCATTCCATGATGAAATGAATGCTCAAATATACAAACACAAACACATAAACCACACAAATATGCTCTTGCAACACAATGCAAGCCTTAAATCACCTTGATAATGCCTAAAGTTCACAATGATCATCTAATAATGCTCTAGTTTACAAATGAATGGATAAACATGCTTTTATATGCAACTACAAACATTCCCGCCAATATTTTCATAATTCAAACTTACTGTGTTGGCATAGGACCCAAATAACAATCATAAATTGACACCCAAAAATTGGGACTGCCCCAAAATAAGGCAAGACTAGGGCACAGGCACCCAAGTCCTCCCCCCTATTTTGAGTAGGGTTAAGGTCAAGGGGTCCTCCTAAGTCCCATTTGTCATGTTACCTAGGGCTCATTCCATTGGGATGCCAAATTATGAAGTGAAATGTCCTAAATGCACACTACTAACCTGGGAGCTAAACCTTATGAGGGAAAAGTACCCAAGTGGACATTTTTTGATGTTACATTTAGTCCCCACTTTAATGTATCTATAAACGTAAGGCCAATACATGTATTAAAGTAAGGTCACAAACACAACAAACACATCAAACATGGAGAAGACATGCCAATCACATGGAAAATAGTAACAGGCACTCAAAACACGGAGAAGACAGTTATAGTCATGCAAAACACAGAGAAGACAGTCAATGCATAGATGATGCAGGAGCATCCAGTGGTGTAAGGGAAATCTTGCATCACCCAAAAAAAAGACATGTTTCAAAATTGTTGATGTTCTTTCTATTTATTTTCAAAATTTGTGATTCTGGTTCCATAATCACTTGAATAATGATGTAGGACTTTTAGTTTTTCCAAACTGCTAAAAATAGTAACCTGCTATTTTTAGAAAGTTTGCATTTGGGTACGGATTGAAGTGAAAATTTACAGGAAGTTACATAACAGAAATATAAGACCTTTAGCGAAGGAATCATGAAAAAATTATTTGCGAGCTGAAAGATATTAAAGTTTTCACTTCCTGAAAAATGCCTGAAAATTATTCAAACTCAGGTTTGAGGCAATAAATGGCCCCGTATGGGCCCGAAAATGGCCAGAATCAGCAAAGCCAATTCTTAGCATGTAGAGCACTCCACGAGCTTTCCAACGCATAAAACAGTTTGTCAATCGAACACTCGGATCAAAAGTTATGGCTCCTAGAAGTTGACCTATTTTTGGAGGGAGATGCAAATTTCAAAATTAGGTTGTTGGTTGCCAAAAAGGCTATTAATAACCATTTTTGGGAACCTTGGGTGGTAGTAGAGTTAAGGGGGGAAGCATAGAGTCAAGAATAGGTAGGAAAATAGAAACCCTAGATAATTTGGGGTTACAGAAGGTGGATGATTCCAGAGTCTGGTGAGAGGAAACTGTAATGTGTTGCAGCATGTGGAGGGTTGATTCCTCTGATTGTAATTGAGCTTCTGTAATGTAATAAGTTGTCCAAATCAATAAAAGAAAGTTCTATTTTCTGTGTTCAATTTTTGTTGTTGTGTGTTGTGTGATTTACCCCCTTCATCAAGTGGTATCAGAGTGAGGGTTCTAAATGTGTAGACAGATCACCGACTGTGAGACAGTTTGCACTAGGACCTAAGGTTGTGGGTTTGCTACAGAGATTAAGATGCCTCCACGAAGAAACTGTATTGGGAGGAATGCTTTGACGAAAGAGGGTTTTAGAGCCCTACAAAGGCAAATTGATGCATTGCAAGAGGAGCTATGAAGAGGGTTTGAGCCGAGAATAAGAGAAGAAAGTGAAGATGAAGTTGAAGAAGAGCTATCTGAGGATGAACAAGAAGCTGTAGGAGATCCTGCAGAAGTTAAGTTATTGAGGGCCATTTTGAAGATCAGAAAGAGGCCCAAGATCAAAGTTTATACATATTCTAGAGATTTGAATCTAAAACAGCTTATTGATTGGATCAATGACATGGAGGAATATTTCAAGTATGAAGATGTAGAAGACCCAGATGGGTCAAGTTTACAAAAACAAAAGTGAAGGGCCATGCCAATATTTGGTGGAAAGAGGTCCAGTTAGAGAGGAATGGAAGAGGAAAAGGAAAGATCACCAGATGGGATAGGATGATGGAGAAACTGAAGAAGCAGTTCATTCCTATGGACTATGAGATGGAGTTGTTGAAGAAGCTACAAGGACTGAAGTAAGGTAAGAAGTCTATTAAGGAGTATACATAAGAGTTTTATAAAATTACTATCAGAATAGGCCATGCAGAGCCCAATAAGGAGAAGGTAGCCCATTACATTAATGGGTTGAGGCCAAGTATTAAAGAGGAGTTGAGCCTGGCCAAAATGACCACCATAGAAGATGCATACTAGTTTTCCCTAAAAGTGGAAGAGAAGCTGAATAAAAGATTTGATAGCAAGCAAAGGGGAAGAGGTCAAGGTGGAAGGACTGGTGGAAGCCCCTATGGGGGCCGAAATGAAGATTCAAAGAAAAGTGAAGAAGCTAGCACCAGTAGAAATCAAAGAGGAGATAATACCTACCGCCCTCATGACCAGAACAATGGTGAGCAAAGAGGAAGAGGAAGAGGCAGACTTGGGCAAGGACTCGGAAGAGGAGGTTTCAGAGGAACCTATTTCCAATGTGGAGAAGAAGGGAATTGAGCATACGAGTGTCCACAACATCAAGGAAGGACAAATAGAAGACCTGAAGGCAATGCACGAGTTGCACATGTAGATGAAGATGCACATTCTAAGCATTCTGAAGATGCTAAAAGGGGAGAAACCCTAGTTGTCAGAAGAACCTTGCTGAATGAGGAGAAGGAACCCAATCAGAGGAAGAGTTTATTCCACACAAGGTGCAAATATGAATGTAAGTGTTGTGATATTATTATTGATAGTGGAAGCATCGATAATCTTGTTTCAGAGGAGATGGTTGACAAGTTGAAGTTGACAAGAAGAAAGCATCCGCATCCATATCGGATTGCATGGTTGTAGAAGGACCATAGAGCTTTGGGCAATGAGTTGTGTTTAGTGAATTTCAAGATTGGTGACTACCATGATGAGGTGATGTGTGATATCATACTGATGGATGCATGTCATATGCTATTGGGGAGGCCATGGTAGTATGATAGGAGCTGTGTCCATGATGGTCGTGCAAACACATATTCCCTAACAAAGGATGGAGTTCATCATAAGTTGAAGCCCTTGAAGGAGGTGGAAGAAAATGTATGTAGTACTGCCAGAATTTGCCTAGTAGATGGTAGGAAATTTTTAGAGGGTATGAAGCATGAGTGTCATTGCTTTGCATTGATTCCTAAGATTAGTCAAGAGAACTGTGAAGATGTACCAACAGAAGTTTCAGATATGTTGGAAGAGTTCCAGGACATTATCTTTGATAATGTACTAGAAGGTTTACCACTAGTAAGGAAGACAAGTCATCAAATGGATTTGATACTAGGAGCTTGTTTGCCAAACAAGGCAGCCCATAGAATGACCCCTATAGAGAATGAAGAGCTGAATAGACAAGTTCAAGAGTTGTTGAGGAAGGGACTGATAAGGGAGAGCCTAAGTCCATGTGCGGTACCTGTAGTACTAGCACCAAAGAAGGATGGAGAATGGAGGATTTGTATAGACTCTCAAGCCATCAATAAGATAATGGTCAAGTATAGATTTCCATTGCCAAGAATGGATGACATCATGGATTGCTTGAGTGGAGCCAAGTACTTCACAAAAATTGACCTGAATAGTGGGTATCACCAGATCCGTATCAAAGAAGGAGATGAATGGAAGACAGCCTTCAAGATAAAGGAAGGTTTGTATGAGTGGTTAGTCATGCCATTTGGGCTAACCAATGCATAGAGCACATTCATGTGGCTCATGAACGAGGTACTGAAAGAATTTTTGGGAAGTTTTGTTATTGTTTATTTTGATGATATTTTGATTTTCAGTAAGACTTGGGATGAGCATCTGATGCATATCAGAAGAGTTCTAGAGAAGCTAAGGGAGGAGAAGTTGCTGATTAATCTAGAGAAATGTAGTTTTGCAAAGAAGGAGTTGGTATACCTAGGATTTGTTGTCTCAGAGGAAGGTCTTAAGATGGACCCAGAAAAAGTAAGGGCTATCATTGAATGGCCTACACCAAGGAGTGCAACGGAGGTAAGATCTTTTCATGGTTTGGAAAGTTTTTACAAAAAGTTTATCAGGAATTTTAGTAGCATTTGTGTACCCTTAACTAAGACAATGAGACGGGATAGAAAAGAGTTTAGATGGACTAAAGGAGTAGACAAGAGCTTTGATACATTGAAGCAGAAAGTCATAGAACAACCTATTTTGGCACTTCCAGATTTCAATAAGGTGTTTCTAGTAGATTGTGATGCTAGTGGTAGTGGTATAGGAGCTGTTTTGAGCCAAGAAGGTAAGCCCATTGCCTATTTTAGTGAGAAGCTTAATGATGCCAAGAAAAAGTATTCTATTTATGATCAGGAATTTTATGCAATAGTTTAGGCTTTGAAGAAATGAAGACATTATTTGTTGCCAAAATAGTTTGTTTTATATACTGATCATTAGGCTTTGTAGTATCTTAATAGTCAAGGGAAGTTGAACCAAAGGTACTTAAAATGGGTTGAGTTTTTGTAGAGCTATACTTTTGTTTTGAAGCACAGGAGTAGGAAGTCCAACAAAGTTGCAGATGCCTTGAGTAGAAGCAAAATTTGTTGACAGAAATGAAGATAGAGGTTGTTGGGTTTGATGAGCTCAAAAATTTGTATCCTGAGGATCCAAATTTTGCAGAGGCCTGGAAAGCTTGTTTGGAACCTATTACTTTGTATAGGACAAAATGGTTGGATTTCATAATCCAAGATGACATGTTGTTTAGAGGAAGCTAGTTGTGCATTCCAAGGAGTTCCATGAGAGAGAACCTGATTAAGGAGAAGCATAGTGGAGGATTGGCTAGACACTTTGGTCGAGATAAGACCATTGCTATTGTTGGTGAAAGTTATTATTGGCCACAGTTGCAGTAGGATGTGAGGAAATTTGTGCAGAGTTGTAGAGTATGTTAGATGGCGAAAGGAGCAAGTCAAAAAACAGCTCTATATTAGCCATTACATGTACCAGAGAAGCCATGGGATGATATTAGTATGGATTTTGTTCTTAGTTTACCAAGGACATAGAGAGGATATGATTCCATTTTTGTGGTGGTGGACAGATTCTCGAAGATGGCACATTTTATTCCTTGCAGGAAGACTAATGATGCTATTCATATTGCTAAATTATTTTTCAAAGAGGTGGTGAGATTACACGGTCTACCAAAGAGCATAGTTTTAGATTGAGTACCAAGTTTGTTGGTTATTTCTGGAGGACATTGTGGAAGAAGTTGAAGACAGATTTGAAGTTCAGTTTTGCACACCATCCACAGACTGATGGATAGACAGAAGTGGTGAATAAGAGTTTGGGTAACCTGCTACGATGCTTAGTAGGAGATAAGCCCAAGGGATGGGATTTGATTTTACCATAGGTAGGATTTGCTTACAACAATTCTGTCAATAGGAGTACTGGTAAATCACCATTCCAGATTGTATATGGAAATAGTCCAAGAAATGCTTCAGAGTTAAGGAATCTGGACAAAGGAGAAAAGACAAGTGTCGAGGTTGAAGACTTTGCAGAACATCTAAAGAATTTGCATGAAGAGGTGAGAAAGCACATTAATAAGATGAATATTTAGTACAAGGCTAAGATAGATCAAAAAAAGAGGTATAAGGAGTTCCAGGTAGGAGATGAAGTCATGGTTCACTTGAGAAAAGAAAGGTTCCCAATTGGAACATACAATAAGTTGAAAATAAAGAAATTTAGATCATGCAGAATCCTGAAGAAGCATGATTCAAGAAATGCATATGCGGTAGAGTTGCCAAGTGGGATTAATATTTCCCCTGTGTTCAACATTTCTAATTTAAGAGAATATCATGAGGGTGGCATAGAGGATGGAACAACAGAAGAACAGTGGAGTGTTCTAGCATCTACTTCAATAGAGGAGATAGAAGAGATCTTGGATAGCTATGTGGGAACAAGTACTCAAAACAAGCAATATGAAGAATATCTGGTGAAATAGAAAGGAAGACCTGTTGAAGATTCTTCTTGGTTGTCTAAGGCAGAGGTTGACCATGTAGGTTTTCCTCACACAAACACCTGAGACTTGACAAGGTCACTTCTCAAATTACCTTGGGTGTCTGATGCAGGAGCATCGAGTGGTGTAAGGGCAATCTTGCATCACCCAAAAAAAAGATGTGTTTCAAAATTGTTGATGTTCTTTCCATTTCTTTTCAAAATTTGTGGTTTTGGTTCCATAATCACTTGAATAATGATGTAGGACTTTCAGCTTTTCCAAACTGCTAAAAATAGTAACCTGCTATTTTTAGAAAGTTTGCATTTGGGCACGGATTGAAGTGAAAATTTACAAGAAGTTACATAACAGAAATATAAGACCTTTGGCAAAGGAATCACGAAAAAATCATTTGCAAGATGAAAGATATTAAAGTTTCTGCTTCCCGAAAAATGCTTAAAAATTATTCAAACTTAGGTTTAAGGCACTAAACAGCCCTGTATGGGCCCAAAAATGGCTAGAACCAGTAAAAATGGCTAGAACCAGCAAATCTAGTTCTTAGCACGTAGAGCACTTTGTGAGCTTTCTAACACATAAAATGGTTCGTCAATCAAACACCTGGATCAAAAGTTATGCCTCCTAGAAGTTGACCTATTTTTGGAGGGAGATGCAAATTTTAAAATTAGGTTGTTGGCCACCAAAACAGCTATTAATAACCATTTTTGGGAACCCTGGGTGGGAGTAGAGTTAAGGGGGGAAGCATAGAGTCAAGAATAGGTGGGAAAACAAAAACCCTAGCTAATTTGGAGTTACAGAAGGTGGATGATTCCAGAGTCTGGCAAGAGGAAGCTGTAATGTGTTGCAGCATGTGCAGGGTTGATTCATCTGATTATAATTGAGCTTCTGTAATGTAATAAGTTGTCCAAATCAATAAAAGAAAGTTTTATTTTTTGTGTTCAATTTTTGTTGTTGTGTGTTTTTTGATTTACCCCCTTCATCAATAGAAGACACATTAATGCATGGAAGACAGGCATGATTTCTTTTCTTTTTCTTTTTCTCATATATATGAAATATAGATGCAAGTACTGGAAAGTAAACAAACCTCCCATAATACATGATGCATTCATTGCACAGGTCTTTGTATAAATGGGGCAACACACATGAAAGACACCAAAACCTCCCAAAATGTAGGAAGCACAACCTAAGGCACTGGTCTTTATACTGCATATGGGGCAACAAACATGCCAAACAAAGCAAGCATGCCAAAACACACACACTTGAAGACACGGAGAAAACACGGTAGCCAAGAAATGGTCTGTTTCCTATTTCTAGGCTCATCACCATCTCAGGCACATTACAGGCACACACTGACGATTGGGCTTCACCACAACAATCACTGAAAACATGCTTAAGGGTTGATTTAGTCACAGAACTGCTCTCTACCTCTGCAGAGGACTTTTGAAAATGATAAGATGATGCAATCTGCTCTGAGAAATACACCATCCCTGCCTCTGTAGAGGGCTCAAGATAAAAAAGTATACACGCAATATCCCACCTCCACAGAGGGCTTACATGATTGATTGATTGTGGTGCAGGATCATCCCTAGTTCAAGAGCAATCTTGCATCAACCAAAAACATTTGCATTCTAGTTTGTTTGCATTTTAGTTCTTTTCATTTCCCAGTTCAGTCAGAAGCAGTTTCATCTTGTGGTCCAGTTTTGGCATTTCAAATCTTACAGATCTGGACTTAGCATATACATTCATTCATTTACATCATATCAAGAATTCAGAGCATTTGGATCATCTACCAGAAAGATATCGCTATCAAAAGTTGATTATTTTCTCAGAGCAGAGCATCCTAATAGTCTCAAACAATCAGCTAAAGGAGAAGCCTTGTGGATCATTCCTTGACTTGCGGATCTTAATGACACATCATTCAATGTTCTTTGGTTCATGGCTAACCTCCCCCAAGGGTCCGCATGTTGTTTCATTCATTTGAGGAAGTGTTCTATGCATTTAGTTCTAACCTATCCATGAACACGTTACAACTCTTCATTAGAGTTTTTGATCTTCCCTGGCTGACGCGGAGGAATCTATTGGTCTGGAGTTTATATATATTGATGTAATAAATCCTTAGGAAACAAATTTCATAACACAGTGATAGTTAATAGTTTAGATTTTGTGCGAAGGGAGCTTCAAAGCCTTATCTTGCATGTGTATGTACTTACCCTGTGAGCCCTAGTTCTAAGCCCTCATGTTGCCGACTGATCTCTATTTGAATTCTATGATATATTGAATGACTAAATCTACATTTTCTTTATTTCATTGAGTTGTTTTCATTGTGTTTACTCTTGCTGCATGGTCTGAATAGTTCATTCTATAAACCCTCCTAATGTGACTGCACCAAGTGGTATCAGAGTGAAAGTTTGATTCTTTTGAGCAAAGTTGGCAAGGGAATTTTGTAAGATCTTGTTGTAAGCAGATCTCTGATCTGAGGCAGGTTACTGGTATGCAACCGATCACCGATTGAGAGGCAGTTGTCGCGTGTAGCCCGATCACTGAATTAAGGTAGTTTGCACTTGATCCTAGGAAGAATGTCACCGAGGAGAGTTGCTGCTATTGGAACAATGGCTGGTAGAATAGATGAGTTGATGGAGATAATGAAAATAATGTGAATCTGATTGGATGTTGTTGAAGAAGATAGGCAAAGAGGATTGACAACGAGACCTAATGTTGAAAGCGATGATGAGGAAGAATTTCAATATGTTGAACACACTAGAGAAACCCTAGAAGGTGATGAAGAAGAAGAATCAGATCAGGTAAAGATGTTGTGAGCTATTTGGAAAGAGAACTAGAGTTAATGTACCGAACTATACTAGTAATTTCAATCCTAAAGAATTGATTGACTCGATAAATGATATGGAAGAATATTTTGAATATGAGGAAATTGAAGATCTAGAGAATGTGAAATTTGTAAAGATAAAACTAAAAGGACATGCTGCTATATGGTGGAAGAAAGTTTAGTTGGAAAGAAACAGAAGAGGAAAAAAAGGATTAGAAAGTGGGATAGGATGGTGACAAAATTGAAGAATTAGTTTATACTTGTTGACTATGACTTGGAACTATTGAAAAGATTGCAAAACTTGAGATAAAAAGGAGAAATCTGTGGAGTACACTGAAGAATTTCATAAGATGATCATAAGGACTAGAGATAGTAAAGTGAGCAAGGAAAAAGTGGCTAGATACATCAATGGACTGAGATTGAGCATTCAAGAAGAACTGAGTTTGGTGAGGATGACATCTTTGGAGGAAGCATATAAGTTTTCCCTGAAAGTTGAAGAGAAGCTGAACAAAAGACATGATCAGAGACAATGAGGTAGAGGAGGTAAATTTTAGAGATATAGGACTTATTCCAGAGGAGAGATATCATATCCAGAGCAGAACAAGTTTGATAGCCCATTGAAGAAGGATGACAGAGATAACAATGCTTACTGGAGATATGACAGAAATTTTTACTAGAGAGGAAACCCTAGTGCATACCGAAATGAAGGATATAGAAGAGAAGGAAGAGGATTTGATAAGAGACATTCAGAGGTACTTGTTTCAAGTGTGGAAGTGAAGGACATAGAGCATTTGAATGTAATTAGGGTAGTACAAGAGGATAGAAAGTAGTGGAAGAGCAGCCTATGTTGAAGAAGAACCTGTTGAGTTAGATGACCCATGTTCAGTTGGTAAATTGAAGAAAGGAGAATCACTTGTGATGAGGAGAGCACTATTTCAAACAGAGATAAATGAGGAACCACCACAAAGGAAAAGTTTGTTTAGAACTAGATGCAAATCTAGAGGTAAGTGTTGTAAAGTTGTGATTGACAATGGTAGTTCAGATAACCTAGTTTCAGAGGAGATGGTGACTAAGCTGAAGTTGGAAAGATTGAAACACCCTAAGCCCTATCAGATAGCATGGATTTAGGATGACCATAAGGTAATAGTGAGTTAACAATGTTTGGTGAAATCTCATATTGGATCTTATCATGATGAAGTCTTGTGTGATATTATGCCTATGGATGTTTGTCATATCTTGTTGGGTAGACCTTGGCAATATGATAGAAAAGTTATACATGATGGGAGAAAGAATACATATACTATAAAAGCAAATGGAATGAGGATTTCTTTGATTCCTTTGGAGGATGATCCTAAAGATGTGGTATGTGAGAATGCTAAAATCTATTTGGTAGATGGAAGAAAATTTCTAGATGGTTTGAGACATGAGAATATGTGTTATGCCTTGATTCCTAAAAAGCTTGAAACATTGAAGAAAGAAGCTGAAGAGACTAAACTGGAGGAGATAAGAGAGTTGCTGACAAAGTATGAAGACATCATATCAAATAATGTACATGATGGATTGCCGCCTATAAGGAGTATCAGTCATCACATGGATCTTATACCTGGAGAAAGTTTGCCTAACAAAGTAGCATACTAGATGAGACCAATAGAGAATGAAGAATTGAATAGATAGATACAAGAGTTGTTGAGGAAAGGTTTGATCAGAGAAAGTCTGAGTCCTTGTGTAGTACCTGTATACGCCTAAAAATGACACGAATCATCCTAAATAAATATTCTAAATATTTATTCCATTCTTCCATTAATTAAATAAATATTCCAAATTTATTTAATCAATTCACTATCTCACAATTAAATAAATTCTATTTATTTAATTAAAATTCTTCTAAAGTCCTTCACAATTAAATAATCATAAATTATTTAATTAATCCTATTTCCTCTATCCTAAAGTTCTAAATTCAAAATTCCACCTCACCTTTACACCTCACCTTTCCACCTCACCTTGTCCACCTCATCAGGTTGCACATGTAATTAAATATATTTAATATTTAATTACCTTATTTTCCCTCACCCACATGGCCTATTTCTTCTCCAATCAGAGGTCAGTTAACCAATCAATCAAATCTGTTAACTAACCTGTCAGTTGAGTCAAATCCTCAATCAATCCAGTCAGTTGCACAATCCACTCTTCTAACTGATCAATCAATTCTGTTAACAGACCAGTCAATGGAGTTAACTCTCCAATCAGTTTTGTCACATCCCACCTTTCATGATGGAGCTGGGACACTTGGCACGTTTCCACTGGTTGCACATTCCTCAACCATCCTCAACCGTTGATCTTCATATCTTCTCTCAACCGTTGATTCCTATTCCTCTGAGTCTATAAATGAAGCTTCATCCCTCCATTCTAATCATCCAGGCTTTTGACATCGTTACTCTGCAGAAATATCACCAGCGCGCCTTTGGCACCCATTTGTCATCTACAAGCTTGAGATCACCATTGTTGCATTGGAGCTCACCTTCATTGCAATATCACACTACAGCCATTCACCATCGACTTCCTCCAACAGCTTTTAAAAGATTGCACTCTCTGAGGGCTCATCTCATCTGCGAAAGGATGATTCGTGATAGGTGGACAACAGAAGTTTCGAAACGGAAGAGGTTTTTGCTGTGTTTGTTCATTGCTTTGTTCATTTGAATCTTCTTTGTTTCTCTATTCTGTTGATGTTTGGGTCATCTGTTATTCATTTGATTGATGCACTATTTTACCCTCACATTTTTGGCGCCCACCGTGGGGCCGTTGCCCCTTTATTTCACCATTTTTGAGCTTTTTTGAAGGCAGGTTCCGTACAGGTCCCGCAGAGTCACGCACAGATTGGTTCGGCGCATCCGTTTATTTTTACGGCGCTTTTGAAGACTGTTACGGCGCTTCTGTAAATCCTGCGCATTTGTGCATTTCTGCGGCGCTTTTGTGGACTGTTGCTGCGCATAGGTTATAACTGCGCATATGTTGACTGTTACGGCGCTTTTACAGACTGTTGCTGTGCATCCATTAAAACTGCGCATTTATTCATTTTAACGGCGCATATACGTTATTTTACGGCGCATATGTTCTTTCTGCGCATATACGCTCTGTTTCAGCGCATTTGTTTCATTCTACAGCGCATTTGTTATCCTGCAGCGCATATGTTCATTTCTGCAGCGCATATGTTCATTTCTGCAGCGCATATGTTCATTTCTGCAGCGCATCTGTTCATTTCTGCAGCGCATCTGTTTGGCAGTGAATTTTAGAAACATTGTTTTCTTCACCAAACGCTTTATTTTTCATGAAATCTAAGCAAATTTGTACTCAAAATTTATGGAAACGCCCCCCCGGACGCAATGGTGAGGTTAGATTTGAGCTAAGAGATCATCTACATATGGTTTTATCCAAATCTTTACAAACTAGGGTTAGAAAATGCAAATTTCTGTTGACTGTTTCTGCGCATTCAGTCTCTGAAGTGGTGCTTCTGTAGTAGGTAGTGATTTTGGGATTTCTTAGAAGATTTTTTCTAATGCTAACATCTTTGTAAGAATACTCTGGATCTGTTTTGCAGGTTAGGGCACTGGTTTAGACTCATCTAGTTGCATTTACTAAACTCACACTTCAATTTATAAAAGGATAGTAAAATGAACGTTCATACAAATTCCACATAGCCTTAACTAGGAAGAGTGTAATTGAACCATTGCAATATCTGCATAATGCTATCTTCCATAGTTAGATTATTGCTATCTTACAAACGGTAATGAACAATGCTATCTTTTTAACCACTTCAAAGTTAACAACCGCGTGAGTGCACAAGTAGAGTAGCCCATTTAGTTTTTATCTTTTAACTAGGGTGGATTAATTAGTGTATTCTGTGCTTGCGAATGACAATAGGCTTATGCTCTCCCCTTTTCTGGGTGATCAAAGTGCCAGACTTGTCATTCTATTTGTTTAACCTTTAGGAGGGGCCTGCCCTTGGATGCACGCTTGTCCAAGTGGGAACGACCCTGAGTGGTAACAGGCTAAAGCCAAGCCCTACCAAGCCACTTAAAATAAATTGTGCTTGAGGTGAAAACCTCCTGCAACGAGTGCTGCTGTGTTACACCGACGGCCAACCTCCCCCAAAACCCTCTAAGGCGTAACCCTTTGAGGCTGGGAGACTCCATAACGGAGAGTAGTGCCACCGCATGTGTAACCACTCAAACGGTTGCCCTCATTAAACACCTCTTGTTCTAGTGGCCAAAATCCCTTGTAATCCATTTCTAACCTAGGATCTTTGTGCTTGCTTTTGTTCAGTTTAATCCAAAATAGAGTCGAAAAAAAAAAAACCATAAAAATATCTGTGTTTGCTGTGTCTTCTTGCCATAATTGAGAAAAATCAGATCAAAAGACTGCCTTGCAACCAAGAAACCAAAAAGCACTGAAAAACATGTCCAAAACTTTGTAAAATCATTTGAAGAAACCAGAGTTGCACATTTATCCTCTGCTAGAATTGTGCATTTACCTCAACTTGTTGTGCATTTACCTTCTGAAATTGTGCCTCTGAAGCTACGTATCCAAAACAGTAGGCTTTTTCGGCCTTCTGCCAGTTTCTGTCAAGATGACAAACCAATTAGACGCATTTTTTACAAATAAACTCAAGTCCCTCGCCCCAAGAGTATATAGCAATTTCTCAACAAATCCAAGTCTTACAACAAGAAATGGCAATCTTGAAATCCGAACGTGCCAGTACTAGCTACGCCTCTCCCCGAACTCATACATCTGTTTCTCGTCTTAATGATGCTCATGACAAGGCAAGCACCACCTTCAATTGGAAATTGTATACCACTCCATCTACTAGTCCTCCTTCACCGTCTTCTAAGACCCATATCCCAAAGCATACTAGTTCTACACCAACACCACCATCTAGTTCCTCAAACTCTAAATGGATGACCCAAAAAGAATCAGATGAGTGGTGGGAAAGAGTTTTTCCAAATTTATACAACTGGAGAAAAGTTAGAGAGAAAGCTAAATCCCCTCATTCACCTATCCATACACCTACTAATGATGTGATCCAAGGGCTACTAGCAGAGAGTCAACCATGTCCCCAAATTCCAATCCTTGACCTTACCAAAAATCTTTCATGTCATTCGCAACCCCTTAAGCTTATCGAAGAACCTCCTACCATGAACCAAGGTCATGGTCCATCAAACATCTATGTGGTCAACCACGAAGCTATCCAAGAGCTATCCACTTCCATTCCAGCAACCCAAGAGGTATGTCAAGAGTCTAATCCTAAGCATGAGGAAACATTAATCCCTAGTCTAAGTCCAGATCAAATCCCTTTCTTGCAACCTATCCATAACATGTATCTTTTCCATGATCAAGATGATATCCACAATAATGAACCTCTCCATGAGCCACTTGATCCTATCCATCTCCCAACACCTCTACATGAGAAGGAAATCCAATTCAATCCCATGCATAACCTTTATCTTTTCTATGATCAAGATATTATCGCTGATGAAGAACATATACAAGAGAACTTTAATCCCATCATGCTAAATCCTATCTATGATCAAGATCCCATCTATGATGAAGAGCCTATCTATGATCAAGCAGACCATGATGATCCTCTGAGCCCACTTTATGTGTTCCATGGTCCTGAGCCTATAACCCCATCTAGTCCTATCCAAGATCCAACAACTTCCACTTCCCTTGATGAGACACTTGCCTCCCAAGCAAGCGTAGAAGATCAAACTAGTAATCCTCCTCCGCCATCCATTATCGACCATGCTACAAATCCCTCACTGTATATCCTTGGTCTTACCACCTTCATTCATGAGTGTTCCTCCTTAGAACACCAACCACCATTATCCTCTCTCTCATCTTCTTCATCCAATAAGGAACTTGTGTCTAATGTTCCACCTACACATAATCCCACTGTCCACCGCATACTCCAACATATGAACTATCAAGGTAAAGGCTTAGGCCTTCATGAACAAGGTATTTTGGAGCCCGTCCATGTCAATGTTCCTCCTCCTTCATATGGCCTTGGATACATACCCCAAGGTGAACAATCTCAAGATGTTGGTACGTCCTCCACTCCTTCAAAATCTCCCACTTTCCATTGCAAACCCTATCATATCCCCAAAACGTATGTCGCCATCCCACCTCCATCATCCTACAATTGTCAAAAGCATGTGACCATACACCTTCCACCATCCAATCTACCTCCACTACTTCCAACTCCTAATAGCCCTCTACGTATCCTACCACCACTTCTTCCAACACCTTATCCATCCATCTATGAATCCTCTAAATATCCCAATCATGGCCGACAAATGCACATATTGTCTAAACAAGGAGCTTTCACCAACCTCACTTCCACCATCCCACGGGGATTCCATGACAAATATGTGGATGCCTCTACCTATAAAATCACAAATCCTAAGAGTCCTCATGACCTAGGATATAAAAGCCAAGAATCAAAGAATTATCCATATCAAAAGCTGCATACACCCACACACCTCAATGCCAAATTGAAAAAAGTGTGGGTCCCCAAGCAACAAATGATTACTCCGAAAGCTACACAAAAGTTGCATACACCCAAACCCATACCTTCACAGGTACTGTCTAAAAACAAAATGGTTTGGGTACCTAAGCAAAAAGCCCTCAAGTTACATGAGGCATCCACCTCTCAAGAATTTCAACCATTCACTTTCTCCAATTCCATCCAAAAGTATCAAATCCTTCCATCCCACATGACAAACAAAAATCAAAACAATGCAAAGTCTATGTGGGTCCCTAAAGGCCTATATCATTCATCCACCAAGAAAAACTCTCCATTGCTTCCTACACCACCTTCCCATCATCAGCTTCAATGTTTATCACAGTATGTGCAACCGTTGGTCATGGTTCCCTTCCATTCCACAACACTTCCATATAACTCCATCTCCCCGCCCCTCCACTACTATCCTACATATCTCCCTCATCCTATGGTCCATGCTTTTGCATAAAGCTTCCTTCCATCCTTGCATAAGTCCTTCGGTATTTTGCATCATCATCCACTATCGCACCTTCCATAATCCGCTATCTACATACTCATATCTCACTTTCCTGCACTCCCTTACCAACATCTATGAGCACACTTCACATAGTCCATGCGACAACATCCTTCTAGTAGGACTATCACCTTTCAAGGAACTAGATACTTGAGTCTCTCCCTTCTGCATTCGTCTTATCCTTTTCAAAAAAAAAAAAAAAGAAGAATGAAAAAAGTAAAGAAAAATCCCTTCATCCAATGGTGAAAATCTGGCAAACAGGCGCCTTGGATAAGTACCATGATGAAAACCTGGAAAACAGGCGTCATGTGTAAGTTGATCTTCTATGTCACCTACACTTGGGGGCACTTTGTCTCATCGGCATATCACTTTTCTCCTACCAATTTCTTTTCATACCATTTCCTATCCTATCCTCTATCCATTACATACCTATACTGTCCCATCCATCCATCCTAATCCTCCATTTCTCTATTTTTCTTGATCTTGATAAAGATTGGGGGCACAATGTTGACAAATGTTTTAGATATCTCTTGGCATACCTTATCCCTCCAAAACCACACAAATCCTTCATTATCCTCTCATCCTCCTCCTTCGTCTTAAGCATTGTCATGAAAAATCCTATGTACTCTACCTACAATGGGGCATGTTATACTTATGCGACATAGTCCTTGGAGATCACATCCTTGTTTCCTTCTATCCACTATTGCCCATCCTCATACCTACCCGTTCCATTCTTTATCACCTGTACATCTACCTATCCATGGTGTTTCCTTGTCATCGGTATCATCTGTTCCATATCGTGTCTTGCCTATCCATATCTGATCCATATCTATTCCATATCTGATCCATGTCTGTTCCATTTCATGTCTTGTTTGATCCATATTGTCTCATCTGCTCCATATCTTAGGTCCATGGTCCAAGTCCGTGAACTACGTTGCCTCTGCGCCGTCACGTAGGCAAGGCCATTATTCTAATGCGCCCCCGAGGCTTCCATTTCTTCCATGGTCCCATTCATCCCCTTTCTTATCTTCATTCTTGTCGTCTTTCTTCTAGTCCATCCATGGTCCATTAGGGTTTACCCCGAACTACGTTGCCTCCGCATCGTCACGTAGGCAAGGCCATTTAGCAATGAGCCCCCGAGGCACTAGGTCAGTCCCTTAGGGTCCGTCTTCTCAATAAGGATTGTGCAACCTTCTCATCAAGCAAGCAAGCGCAAGCAAACCCCGCACTTCAAGCAGAAATCTTGACAATAGGCATCTTAACCTCTCCATTGCCAAGCAAATACCCAAGGTCTTCTAAAGGATTTTATGCAAATTAAGGCAAGAAATAAACACATATCAATGCAAATATGCTTTATAGATCAGAAACAGGGTTAAGTTACAGAGTCTTAATTTTTGCTATTATACCTTCCTATGCTACTCAAGGATGCCAAAAGCTAGAGATGCTATGATGGGGGCATGATTATTTTCTTTGTTTGTTGTTTGTGGATTAAACTTTAGTAATGTGAAGCCTTGTCTAAGGACATGATCGGCAAAAGATCATCGAGGACATCAAAGGTCTAACATGAACGGGGGCAATCCTTGCTTGTTGAAACGCAAGAGGTACTCAGGTCATCTAGATTCAAATTTTGACTAGATGCTTGTATTAACTTGCTAAATCACAATCCATGTAAGCGATACTCAGGTCATCTCGGTTCAATTATACCTAGATGCTTGTATTCACTTACAACATTTCAGAAAATGTACCAAAAATAAAATGCCCAATGATGAAATAAAGCACTCTAAAAGCAAAGCATCCATCCTATATCCATTTATACATCCATACCATACCCCATGCAATAAAGATCCAACAATGCAGAGTATCAATACAAATAAAAGCTTGTGAGTCCTTCTATCGAGTCTTTCTTCTATCAATCAGATTTCTATCTGTCATCAGATCTTTCATCCTTGTCCAGTCAATCTGCGCAATGATCCAAATGCAGGTCCATCCTTAATCCATATCAATCATGTCAAGTCAATCTTTCACAAATGATCTAATCACAATCAGTGGTCTTGATCCTTGTCTGGTCGTAAACCAACTCGATCAGTTAATCAATCAATTGTCTTATACAGGATGTTGCATTGTCGAAATCAGACCAATACACGTGTCTTACACGACATGCTTCATTTCCTGAAACCAGACACTATCCTTCATGTTGCTCTAGGGATCTATCATTCCCCGCCATGACAACACGCCTGCCGTGTTGGTCTAGGGATATATTGTTCCCCGCCATGACAACACTGTCGTATATCATTATCAGTATATCATTGGTTTACCACTTGACAGGGGCAATACCTTGTTTGTTCTTGTGTCATTTGTGCATACTTGCTTGCTTGCTTGTGTGTGTCATCATTCCATCTTGCATCGCGTGTCATTCAACTCTTTTCTTCATCCCTTTTCCTCCAACCTATCCTAACCCCTTCGTCTTCGTGAGATTGTCCGTCTCCGAATCCTTCCGCCTTCTTCTCGTCCAATCTCCCGAGGGGGCATCCTGTCGTTAAACTTGTACCAGGGGCAAACTGGGGCATATATCACTGTCAGACTATTTATTCTTTGAAGCAATGCCGTAAACTGCATTGCATCAAAGAGGGGCAAAATGTATACGCCTAAAAATGACACGAATCATCCTAAATAAATATTCTAAATATTTATTCCATTCTTCCATTAATTAAATAAATATTCCAAATTTATTTAATCAATTCACTATCTCACAATTAAATAAATTCTATTTATTTAATTAAAATTCTTCTAAAGTCCTTCACAATTAAATAATCATAAATTATTTAATTAATCCTATTTCCTCTATCCTAAAGTTCTAAATTCAAAATTCCACCTCACCTTTACACCTCACCTTTCCACCTCATCTTGTCCACCTCATCAGGTTGCACATGTAATTAAATATATTTAATATTTAATTACCTTATTTTCCCTCACCCAAATGGCCTATTTCTTCTCCAATCAGAGGTCAGTTAACCAATCAATCAAATCTGTTAACTAACCTGTCAGTTGAGTCAAATCCTCAATCAATCCAGTCAGTTGCACAATCCACTCTTCTAACTGATCAATCAATTCTGTTAACAGACCAGTCAATAGAGTTAACTCTCCAATCAGTTTTGTCACATCCCACCTTTCATGATGGAGCTGGGACACTTGGCACGTTTCCACTGGTTGCACATTCCTCAACCATCCTCAACCGTTGATCTTCATATCTTCTCTCAACCGTTGATTCCTATTCCTCCGAGTCTATAAATGAAGCTTCATCCCTCCATTCTAATCATCCAGGCTTTTGACATCATTACTCTGCAGAAATATCACCAGCGCGCCTTTGGCACCCATTTGTCATCTACAAGCTTGAGATCACCATTGTTGCCTTGGAGCTCACCTTCATTGCAATATCACACTACAGCCGTTCACCATCGACTTCCTCCAACAACTTTTAAAAGATTGCACTCTCTGAGGGCTCATCTCATCTGCGAAAGGACGATTCGTGATAGGCGGACAACAGAAGTTTCGAAACGGAAGAGGTTTTTGCTGTGTTTGTTCATTGCTTTGTTCATTTGAATCTTCTTTGTTTCTCTATTCTGTTGATGTTTGGGTCATCTGTTATTCATTTGATTGATGCACTATTTTACCCTCACAGTACCTGTAGTGCTTGCACCGAAGAAGGATGGAGAATGGAGAATGTGTACTGATTCCAAAGCAATAAACAAGATCACAATTAAGTATAGATTCCTTTTACCTAGGATGGATGATATCATGGTTGTTTGAGTGGAGAAAAATATTTCACAAAGATAGATTTGAAAAGTGGATACCATTAGATTAGAATCAGAGAAGGAGATGAATGGAAGGCTACTCTTAAGACAAATGAAGGACTATATGACTGGTTAGTTACGCCTTTTGGATTGACAAATGCACCAAGTACTTTCATGAGGTTGATGAATGAAGTCTTGAAGAAATTCTTGGGTAAGTTTGTGATTGTGTACTTGGATGATATTCTAATTTTCAGTAAGACAAAAGAGGAACATTTGTGGCATATTAGACAAATTTTGCAGAGACTGAGAGAAGAGAAATTGTTGATAAACATCAAGAAGTGTAGTTTCATGAAGGAAGAGTTGGTATATTTGGGATTTGTGATTTCTGCAGAAGGATTGAAGATGGACCCTAAGAAAGTAAGAGCAATTATTGAATGGCCTACACCAAAGAACATTGGAGAAGTTAGATCATTTCATGGATTGGCTAGTTTCTACTAGAAGTTCATCAAAAATTTTGATTCAGTTTGTAACCCTATGACAAGGACAATGAGAGGTGATAGAAAGGATTTCAAGTGGACATCAGGAGTAGATAAAAGTTTGAGTTGTTGAAGCAGAAAATGACGAAGCAACCTGTTTTGGCATTACCAGATTTCAATAAGGTATTTCAAGTTGATTGTGATGCAAGTGGAAATGCAATTGGAGTAGTGTTAAGTCAAGAAGGTAGACGTTGAATGGTGCAAGGAGAAGATATTTAGTTTATGATCAAGAGTTATATGCCATAATTCAATCCTTGAAGAAGTGGAGACATTACTTGTTGCTTATGGAGTTTGTGTTGTATACAGATCATCAAGCTTTGCAATATCTAAGTAGTCAAGGCAAGTTGAATCAAAGACATATGAGATGGGTAGAGTTCATGCAGAGTTATACTTTTGTATTGAAGCATAGGAGTGGAAAATCAAACAAAGTTGTTGACACATTGAGTAGAAGAAGAAACTTGTTGACAAAGATGAAAGTTGAAGTGTTGGGTTTTGATGAGTTGATCAACATGTATGAGGGAGACATTGATTTTGCAAAACCTTGGAAAGCATGTAAGGAACTTGTGACAGATAGGAGTAAGTGGTTGGACTATTTCATTCAAGAAGATATGTTGTTCGGAGGAAGTCATTTGTGCATACCTAGAAGTTCAATGAGAGATAATTTGATCAAGGAGAATCATAGTGGTGGACTGGAAGGACATTTTGGCATTGATAAGACAGTGGCTTTGGTGAGTGAAAATTACTTTTGGCCTCAGATACATAAGGATGTTCAGAGATTTATGTAGAGTTGTAGAGTTTGTCAAGTTGCAAAAGGAGGTAGTCACGATACTGGATTGTGTAAACCTTTGACAGTACCAGAGAGATCTTGGGAAGACATTAGCATGGATTTTCTGATGGGATTGCCTAAGACACAAAGAGGACATGATTCAATATTTGTAGTGGTTGACAGATTTTCAAAGATGGCTCATTGCATACCTTACAAGAAGACAATTGTTGCAGTACATGTAGTTGACCTATTTTTCAAAGAGATTGTGAGATTGCATGGATTACCTAAGAGTATAATTTCATACACAAACACAAAGTTTGTTGGATACTTTTGGAGGACACTTTGGAAGAAGATAAAGACATAGTTGAAGTTCAGTTCAATTTTTCATCCATAGACAAATGGACAGACAAAGGTAGTGAATAGGAGTTTGGGAAACTTGTTGAGATGTTTGGTTGGAGAGAAAAACTGAAGTTGGGACATGATTCTTTCACAAGCAGAGTTTGCATATAATAATTCAGTAAACAGGAGTACCAGAAGAACACCTTTTGAGATTGTGACTAGAGTGAACCCTAGAGGAGTGGCAGAATTAGGAGCTATAGGTACATATGAAAAGAGGAATGTAGAAGTAGAAGAATTTGTAGATCATATGAAGATAGTGCATAATTAGGTGAGGAAGCATTTGGAGGATATGAATAACAAGTATAAAGAGAAGGCTGATGAAAAGAGAAAACATAAGGAATTTGAATTTGGAGATGAAGTGATATTGTACTTGACAAAAGAAAGATTTCTAGTTGGGACATATAACAAGTTGAAAATGAAGAATTTTGGACCTTGTAAGATACTCGAGAAAATTGATTTAAGAAATGCATATTAAGTGGAATTACTTAAAGACCTTGGGTATATCATCTATTTTCAACATTGTAGACCTATATCAATATCATGAAGCAGAGTTCAGTGATATTATGGTAGAAGACTTGAAGAAGTAGTTACCACAACAAGCACCAGAGCAGATTGAGGACATTTTGGATAGTAGAGTTGGATGCAGCACTAGAGGGAGACAATACAAAGAATACCTTGTGAAGTGGAAAAGCAGGTCGGAAGAAGATTCATCATGGATTTCTTAGGCTAAGGTGGACTGTCTTGGTTCTCACCTAGCCCCAGCAAAGTGAGGGACTCACTTTTTCAATAACCCTAGATGTCTAATGCAGAAGCATCCCTGGTTCAAGAGAAATCTTGCATTAACCAAAAACATTTGCATTCCAGTTTGTTTGCATTTTAGTTCTTTTCATTTCCTAGTTCAGTTCAGGCAGTTAAGTTAGAAGAAGTTTTAGCATGTGGTCTAGTTTTGGCATTTCACATCTTATGGATCTAGACTTAGCATATATATTCATTCATCTACATCATATCAAGAATTCAGAGCATTTGGATCAGTTACCGAAAATATATCACTATCAGAAGTTGACTGTCTTCTCAGAGCAGAGCATCCTGACAGTCTTAGACAATCAGCTAAAGGAGAAGGCTTGTGGATCACTCCTTGACTTGCGGATCTCAATGACACATCATTCAATGTTCTTTGGTTCATGGCTGACCTCTCCCAAGGGTCTGCATGTTGTTGCATTCATTTGATTAAGTGTTTTATGCATTTAGGTCTAACCTATCCATGAACACATTACAACTCTTCATTGGAGTTTCTGATCTTCCCTAGTTGATACAGAGGAATCTATTGGTTTGGAGTTGATATATATTGATGTAATAAATCCTTAGGAAGCAGAATTCATAACACAGTGATAGTTAATAATTTAGATTTTGTGCGAAGGGAGCTTCAAAGGCTTATCTTGCATGTGTATGTACTCAGGCCTGTGAGCCCTAGTTGTAAGCCTGCATGTTACCGACTGATCTCTATTTGAATTCTATGATATATTGAATGACTAAATATGCATTTGCTTTATTTCTTTGTGTTATTTCCATTATGTTTACTCTTACTGCATGGTCTAGATAGTTCATTCTATGAACCCTCCTATTGTGACTGCACCAGATTGATTGCAAACAAACTCAAGATGCATGATGCACTCATCATGTAGGCCTTTGCATCTAAGGGTAAAAACATTGCTAACATCTAGAATAGATAGCTTACATTATATGCCCCCACCTTAAGGTGGTTGATATTAGGTATCGATATCAAGCATGTTAAGGTAGGAATAAAACAGACAAGGGAACACCAACATTCGCAAAGCCCATGCCCCCTAGAGGTGACATGTACTTTACGATTGCCAAATGTTCCCACAAACACATCCCATCATGATAAACAAAAACATCAATGCATATGATTAACCACACAAAGAGCCAAGGTTATACTACGAATTCAGAGTTCAAGGATAACCATGGGGCTATATCACGAAGCTCTCTGAATCAAGTACTGCCAAGGCTAGATTCAAAGACAAAAAAAGGTGCATAGAGCGGTAGTATTGTTAAGGTTTGTAAATGTGATAGAAACATCATAAAATTTGCTACATGGAAAGCATGAGTGCTTCCACTAGCCAAGCATCGAATAAGATATACAACCCCATTGTCATATTAGGAACTAAGTCCATTTTTTTATTGCTCTTGAAAGGGACACTAGGTCCGCATCAGTATGAATGTTTTTCATCATCCACCCACTAGATGGAAACACTAGAGGAAGGGAAATAGTAAATAAGAGAGGAGAAACAAGTGTCTTAGGGACAGTCACATAGGAGGGTGCCCCCAAGTCACCAATCGCAACACTATGTTCGTAAGACACAACACACAACAATGAAATTAGAGAGAGCAATTTAAAAGAATGATGATACAAATAGAACAAGGTCACAACTAAGGCAGTCTCCTGGTATCCCAAACCTTACGAGAGAAAATGATGTCATCCCAGGAGGCCTAAACAACACATAACACATCACAGGGGAAGCACATCATTAGAGAGATAAAGGGTTAGAGATACTTACCTGTAGGGTCTTCGTATTAGATCTTGGAACTTGTGAACCTCTTGGATAGGTACTCGATCATGTTTAATGCAAAATTTGAGTGGTTCTTATGAAATTTTTGTTTATTATCATATGATGCTTGTTTTGTGATTTCTTGTTGAAATGAGACTTTTTGTTTCTTATGAGGGGGAGAACCACTATTATTTCCAACTGTTGATTGTCATTTTACTCTTTTCTAATTTTTAGAGAGTTTTTGTTGTTGAATCTTCCTAGCACGGTAACAAGAATCATCCTATACCATCTCACTCATCTATATCAATTGTTGTTCTTGCTTTTCAGATGCATTTTGATTATGTCTCGATCTATATAAGGATAACAGAGGAGGGACCTCAGCATAAATTCTATTTCTTCATGGACAAGGTGGATTGTCCACTTGTTTCTTATCTACTTCAATCATTCCCACGATACTATTGTAGTCCAAGTAGTCATCCTTGTCTACTTCCACTAAACCCTATTCCAACATATTGGTTTCAGTATGCTTAAGGAAAGGATTAGTGAATATTTGTAAATTCTGATTCGGTGGAGCAACTGATTTGTTTCCATTGTCATTCACACCCAATACTTGGATGACATTTGAATCAATAAGGTCAGGTATCTCATGTTTAAGACACATACATCATTTAGTGTCATGTCCTTGTGTCTGATGATAATGACAAAAGGCATTAGCATTGAAGTAAGTTCCTTGTTTACTAGGATCAACAGGCTTGATCGGCGGAAGCTTCAGAATGTTATTACTCATAGCTTGATTCATGATAGAATGATAAGACTCAGATATCATAGTAAACTTTCTTGGTTGATATGATGCTTTCTTTGGATTGGTGATAGTTGAAACATTCAAAAAGTTTTTCATATTTGGTCCATTAATCTTGATGAAGCTCCTGTTATTATTATTCCTCTTAAAGTTGTTTTGTGATGATCCACCCGTGGATTGACCAACTTGAGCTGATGAGTTTTGGTTTTCATACTAATTAGATGAAAGTTGATAATCATGAAGGGCGGTGCATAAATGTTGAAAGGAGTTATACTTCATCAAGAAGATCTTATCACGAATATTAGGTTGTAGATTTGTAATAAATATCTTCTGAACATCTTCATTTTTCATCTCATATTGAATCTGTGTATTAAGTCCTTGATAACAACTAATGAATTTAGTCAACTTTTCTTTCATACCTTGTTTGCATTAAACCAAGTCAATAAGCATGACTTACGGTCTGATATTTGCTTGAAAATGTTGTAAAATTGATCAATCAACTGCGAAAAGGAGTGTATCGAATTTGGAGGCAAAGAGCAAAACCATTCTAAAGCAGTATCTTTGAGATATCGCAGGAAAAGTTTTGCTAACAAATCCTCTTCAAAATAAAAATCACTACATATAGATATAAATGCTGCCACATGGATATTAGGATCACCTTTTCCACCATAGTTTTCAAAGCAGGGAGTCTCAAACCTCTCAGGCATAGGAGTTCTCAAGATTACATAGGAAAGGGGATTATGGGCATGGTATGTTGGTAGACTAGGTTGTGAAGAATTTGTCAAGTTTGTTACCTTTTGTTGTAAATAAGTCATGCCATGTAAAAGTTGGTTTAGGATGGCATCATTTGGAGATGCAGTTTGTTGTGAGGAATTGGAACCAAAGTGAGGAGGTGAATGAGTTTGAGATACAATAGGTGGAGGTTGAGAATATGTCAACGATGCTTGGACATAGTGATAGGTGGAAGATGGTTGTGAGTAGGTAATAGGTGGTTGGAAATGAGTGGAATAGATAGATGGTTGAGAACAATTATGCATAGAGGAGGTCCCCTTAGAAACCAATTTTTGATAATGAAATCCCACAACTTTGTAATTAGTGCCATTAGATATTCCAATACCAGTGGTAGCATTACTACAAGCATTTGCATCAATTGTTAAGATTGTTGATGTAAAAGTTGATATTCTTGTAGTTGGTATAGGTATGGATACTTGAGTATGAGATGGTGATAAAGTGTTATTTATCAATATTGGTTTGTACAATATGTGCTGGACCTTGAATTGCATTTACACCATCTTGTCCCTCTTTTATCAATTCTCTTATATTATGAATTGTATGGACAACTTCTTCAGTTATTCTCTCATTTTCCATAAATAATTGAAATTGAGCTAACTCTTTATCCAATTTTTCTATTTTCTCATCAGATACATATCCTGTCACCTCAATAGTATCATCAACATCATGAAAAGTTTGTTCTTCCATTGTAGTTGTAATGGGTGCAATATCCTGTGATATTTGAGTCTCTCCTTTTGTAAAGAAGGTGTTCAGTGTACCAACTTATTCAAGGGCACTAGATCCCATGTATCTTATGCTTCTTCTTAGAGGAATATTTCTCTTAGGTCAGCAATTTATTAGACTCATGCAGCAATTTGCTCAAGTTTTAGGCTTTGGATATGTTGTCAATGCTTGATTTTTGTATTTTTTCCAATGCAAATAGGTGAAACAAAGGGTTCTGTAAGGATTTTGATCAGGTGCAACAAGTTATATGTATGATATCAGTCCAAAATAGAAATATGATCCTTCTCAACACACTCTTGATGCAAATCCAAGATAATGCCAAGTCAAACTATAATGAAAATATGTCGAAATAGGCACTTTTTTCAACAATACTTAATGCAAAAGAGCATAACAAAGGGTGTTGTGAGGAAAGTGATGATGTAAAGAAAATTATATAAGTAATAATATCCAATTAATGTCCCAACACAACACACTTTTAGTGCCACTTAAGGACAAACCTTAGTGAAAATATAGCAAAATATGCAATTTTTCATAGTTTTTTCAACTCCAAGACCTAGAAAATGGGTGTTGTATTAAATTTTAGAGGGTGTAGAAAATAAAATCAATGATTTCAGTCACCTCAATCCATAAAATTTGTCACAACATGCTTAGAGTGCAAACTAGGCCAAACCCTAGGGCAAAGATAGCTAAAATATGTAGTTTTTCACCAAATTTTCAATACAAGAGCCTGTTAAAAGGATGTTGTGAAGATTTTTATGAGGGGAAGAAAATTATTACCCTAATAACAACCAATTAATGCAAAAATACCCTTCACAACATGCCTATGGTGCAAGTTTATAGAGTCGATAAGGCCAAAATTTAGTGAAAATCATTATTTTTGAAGCCCTAGTTTGAGATCTTAAAACAAAATGCTATGTGAATTTTTTGAAGTCTGATTTATGATGAAAATGAATTAATCTCAGAGCTGAAAATGATTTAAAAGCTTTAATGTGTAAAATGCCAATGCAAATCTAATGAAAATTGCTAGTTTTTGTTGAAATTTTCTATGCAAAATTGCAAATAATTGAAATCTAAATGTAGATTTACACTTAAATGCAAGACTATAGACAAATTTTAATTTGAATGAGCCTCTAAAATCAGTAGAAAAAATTGAAAGAAGATTTTGCCTACTAACCCTAGATTTTGGAATTACTAGGTTTAATGAAAATTGTCAAAATTTTCTACAAAAGCCTAGCAAATTAATGATGAAAAGGCAATGCAAATTATTGATTTTTTATATTTTTCTGTAGTTTATATCAGATATGATGCAAAAATCATGAATTAGGGAAATTTAGAAAGAAATGATTCAATTTAGTGATCTACATGAAAATGCAAGCTAGGGTTTTTGAATTTTTGCAAACTTCTCATTTTTTTTGTAATTTTCTCAATGCAATAAGATGAAAGACCATATGAATGAATGAAATCAATCCAAATCTAAAGACACACACCAAGAAAGTTGTAATTTAAGTCTAAAAACATGGGTTCACCAAAATGTTTAGGGTAACATTGGGATTGTTTAGTTTTTAGTGTTAAGATGTTTGAATCCTCCTTTCACCCTATACATTCAAGGATCTAGGGTTGAGTGGCCAGGAACTATCATAACCTAGTTCACTGTGAGATGTAGGGAAGCTTGGATTAGGGTGTTTAATTATCAAATTTCCTTCTCTTATGCTTAATTGACCACTAAAACCCTAATTGTGCAAATACAACTGTAAACAGAAGAATAACAGAAAAAACTCTTGCAAAGGGAAGCAAAATATCAAATCACAGAGTACCTATTTTGGGGGTCCTGAGGCAGAAAATTTAGGGACATAGGAGCGGGCACCCAAGTCCAAGTTACTAGTTTCTTTGCGGGATCCTGACCTTCTTCCAACATTGATCTACACTGTAACTTTTGTTTCTAGAAATTCAACTATGGAGGACACAGGAGCGAGTGCCCAAGTCCCAAAAAGGCTCTGGTGTCCTGCATCTCTTCAGATCTCAAATCCTTGATGTCTGTTGATCCTTCCTGTAACTCCACTTTTTTCTAGATGTGACACCTATAACCTATAATCACAAAACTTTGGGAGGGGGTTGTGGTGTTTAGAGGCTTGCCTCAGTCAAGCCCTAGAGGACACTTAAGTCTCTGAACACCATTGTCAAATAAAGAGTGTGTGCCCTTGTGAGGCAGAGGAAAAAACCAAAGGAAGTGTTGATAAAAACACATTGTAATGTCACCTTGTAGTGAAGGTTTCATGGAGGAAGATGCTCTTCATTCCATGATGAAATGGATGCTTAAATCTGCAAACACAAACACATAAACCACACAAATTTGCTCTTGCAACACAATGAAAGCCTAAAATCACCTTGAGAATGCCTAAAGTTCACAGTGATCATCTAATAATGCTCTAGTTTACAAATGAATGCCTAAACATGCTTTTATATGCAACTACAAACACTCCCACCAAGATTTTTGTAATTCAAACTTACCGTGTCAACATAGGACCCAAATAACGGTCATAAACTAACACCCAAAAATTGGGATTGCCCCAAAATAGGGCATGACTAGGGCACCGGCACCCAAGTCCTCCCCCTTAGTTTGGGTAGGGTTAAGCTCAAGGGGTTCTCCTAGGTCCCATTTATGATGTTACCTAGGGGTCATTCCATCAGGATGCCAAATTATGAAATAAAATGTCCTAAATGTACACTATAGACCTGGGAGCTAAACCCTATGATGGAAAAGCCCCCAAGGGGACATTTTCTGATGTTACAGATACACTAAATGACTGAATCTACATTTTCTTTAGATCTTTGAGTTGTTTTCATTGTGTTTAGTCTAGCTACACAGTCTAGATTGTTCTCTTTGAGGACCCCCTAATCATGACTACACCAAGTGGTATCAGAGAAAAAATCCAAATCTTTGGGAGAGAATTGAGCAAAGTTGCCGAAGGAATTCCATAAGATCTTGCTATGGATAGATCACCAAATCTGATGTAGGTTACTTGTATCGCAACCAATCGTTGATTGTGAGGCAGTTGTCACCTTGTAGCCTGATCGCCAAATTGAGGCAGTTTGCACTTGATCCTAGGAAGATGTCGCTGAGGAGAATCCCTGTTGTTGGAACAATGACTAGTAGAATGGATGAGATGATGGAGATGATGAAAACCATGTGAGTTCACTTGGATGTTGTTGAAGAAGATAGGCAAGGAGGACTTAGACCTAAACCTAATGTTGAAAGTGATGATGAGGAAGAATTTCAATCTGCAAATCAAACTAAAGAAACCCTAGAAGGTGAAGAAGAAGAAGAATCAGATCAAGTCAAGATGTTACGAGCTATTTTAAAGATTGGAAAGAGATGTAGAGTTTATGTACCTAACTACACTAGAAATTTAAACACTGAAGAATTGATTGACTAGATAAATGACATGGAAGAATACTTTGACTATGAACAGATTGAAGATCTAAAGAAGGTGAAATTTGCAAAGACAAAGCTGAAAGGACATACTACTATATGGTGGAAAGAAGATCACTTGGATAGAAACAAAAGAGGAAAATAAAAGATTACAAAATGGGAAATGATGATGACAAAATTGAAGAATCAATTTATACTTGCTAACTATGAGTTGGAACTGTTGAAGAGATTACAAAACCTGAGACAAAAGGAGAAATCTATGGAGTGTACTGAGGAATTTCATAAGATGATTGTAAGGACAAGACATAGTGAAGCAAGCAAGGAGAAAGAGGCTAGATACATCAATGGATTGAGATTGAACATTCAAGAAGAACTAATTTTGGTGAGGGTGACAAGACTAGAAGAAGCATTTATGAAGGTTGAAGAGAAGTTCAATAAGAAGCATGATCAAAGACAAAGAGCCAGAGGAGGTAAATTTTAGAGAGGTAGAACATTTTCCAGAGGAGAGAGATCATATGTGGAGTAGAACAAACAAGAGAACACATTCAAGAAGGAGGACAGAGATAATAATGCATACCGGAGAGATGACATAAATTTTTACCGCAAAGGAAACCCTAGTCTATACCAGACTGAAGGATATAGAAGAGAAGGAAGAGGACCTAATAGGAGAACATATAGAAGAACCTATTTCAAGTGTGGAGGTGAAGGACATAGAGCATTTCAATGTAATCAAGGGAGCACAAGCAAGAGAATAGAGAACAGTGGAAGAGCAACCTATGTGGAAGAACTTGTTGGATCACCTAGATTAGTTGGAAAACCTAAGAAAGGAGAATCATTTGTGATGAGGAGAGCACTATTTCAAGTAGAGACAAATGAGGAACCACCGCAGAGGAAAAGTTTGTTAAAAAACAGATGCAAATCAGGAGGTAAATGTTGTAAAGTTGTTATTGATAGTAGTAGTGCAGATAACCTAGTTTTAGAGGAGATGGTAACTAAGCTGAAATTGGAAAGATTGAAACACCATAAGCCCTATCAGATAGCATGGATTTAGGAAGATCATAAGGTACTAGTGAATGAACAATGTTTGGTGAAATTTCATATTGGATCTTATCATGATGAAGTCTTGTGTGATATTATGCCTATGGATGTTTGTCATATTTTGTTGGGTAGACCTTGGCAATATGATATAAAATCTATACATGATGGGAGAAAGAATGCATACACTATAACATCAAATGGAAAGAGAATTACTTTGATTCCTTTGGAAGATGATCCTAAGAGTGAAGTATGTGGAAATGCTAGAATCTGTTTGGTAGATGGAAGAAAATTTCTGAATGGTTTGAGACATGAGAATGTGTGTTATACTTTGATCCCTAAGAAACCTGAAACATTGAAGGAGATTGAATCACAACCGGAGGAGATAACTGAATTTCTGACAGAGTATGAAGACATCATATCAGATAATGTACCCAAAGGGTTGCCACCAATCAGGAGTATTAGTCATCATCTAGATCTTATACCTGAAGCTAGTTTGCCTAACAAAGAAGCACACATAATTATACCAGCAGAGAATGAATAATTGAATAGGTAGATACAAAAATTGTTGAGGAAGGGTTTGATTAGAGAAAGTTTGAGTCCTTGTGTAGTACCTATAGTGTTCGCACCAAAGAAGGATGGAGAATGGAGAATGTGTATAGACTCTAGAGAAATAAACAAGATCACAATTAAGTATAAATTTCCCTTACCTAGGATGGATGATATCATGGATTGTTTGAGTGGAGAAAAATATTTCACAAAGATAGATTTAAAGAGTGGATACCATCGGATCAAAATCAGAGAAGGAGATAAATGGAAGACTGCTTTCAAGACAAATGAAGGATTGTATGAGTGGTTAGTGATGCCTTTTGGATTGGCAAATACACTAAGTATTTTCATGAGATTAATGAATGAAGTTTTGAAGAAATTCTTGGGTAAGTTTGTTATTGTATATTTGGATGACATTCTAATTTTTAGTAAGACAAAAGAAGAACATTTGCAGCACCTTAGAAAAGTATTGTAGAGACTAAGAGAAGAGAAATTGTTGATAAACATCAAGAAGTGCAGTTTCATGAAGGAAGAGTTAGTATACTTGGGATTTGTCATTTCTACAGAAGGATTGAAGATGGAACCTAAGAAGGTAAGAGAAATTGTTGAATGGCCTACATTGGAGAGCATTGGGGAAGTCAGATCATTTCATGGATTGGCTAGTTTCTACTAGACATTCATTAGAAATTTCAATTCAGTTTGTAACCCTATGATAGATACAATGAGAGGTGATAGAAAAGACTTTAAATGGACATCAGGAGCAGATAAAAGTTTTGAGTTGTTGAAGCTGAAAGTGACAGAGCAACATGTGTTGGCATGAATAGATTTCAATAAGGTATTTCAAGTAGATTGTGATGCAAGTGGGAATGCAATAGGAGTAGTATTAAGTCAAGAAGGTAGACCTGTAGCATATTTCAATGAGAATTTGAATGATGCAAGGAGAAGATATTTAGTTTATTATCAAGAGTTCTATGCCATAATTCAAGCCTTGAAGAAGTGGAGACATTACTTGTTACCTAAATAATTTGTGTTGTATACATATCATCAAACTTTGCAGTACCTGAATAGTCAAGGTAAGTTGAATCAGAGACACATGAGATGGGTAGAGTTCATGTAGAGTTATAATTTTGTATTGAAACATAGGAGTGGAAAATCAAACAAAGTTGTTGATGCATTAAGGAGGAGAAGAAACTTGTTGACAGAGATGAGAGTTGAAGTATTGGGATTTGAAGAATTGAAGAACCTGTATGAGGAAGATCTTGATTTTGTAGAACCTTGGAAAGAATGTAAGGAACCTGTTGTGACAGATAGGAGTAAGTGGTTGGATTATTTCATTCAAGAAGATATGTTGTTCAGAGGAAATCAGTTATGCATACATAGGAATTCAATGAGAGATAATTTGATCAAGGAGAAACATAGTGGTGGATTGGCAGGACACTTTGGCATTGATAAGATAGTGACTTTGGTAAGTGAAAACTAATTTTAGCCTTAGATACATAAGGATGTTAGGAAATTTGTGCAGAGTTGTAGAGTTTGTCAAGTTGCAAAAGGGAGTAGTCAGAATACTGGATTGTATAAACCTTTGACAGTACCAGAGAGACCTTGGGAAGACATAATTATGGATTTTGTGATGGGATTGCCAAAGACACATAGAGGACATGATTCTATATTTGTCGTAGTGGACATATTTTTAAAGATAGCACATTTCATACCTTGTAAGAAGACAACTGATGCAATGTATGTAGCTGACCTATTTTTCAAGGAAATTGTGAGATTGCATGGATTTGTTGGCAAGAGACACTGCTAGGCATGATAAGTGTTGTCATTGATGGCAACCAAGTCTCTCTACACATCCACATTACATAATTTTCCTAGACCAGAAATTAAATTGAAGATTTGTCTAACTCTGGGAAGTTAAGAACAGAGTGTGTGACAGGGTTCGGTATCTTGGTCTGGATCTCCTCGTGAGTAGATCAGAATTTACTGCAGATTTGAGGGATTCATAAGCATTGTCAAGAAAATCTAAATCAAAAGTTTTGGCCTCTAGTGATGAAGGATTCAATAGTTATTAGCATATGAGCATCAGGTTAACAGTTTGACAGAGCAGGTAGAAGAACAGGCTGACCTTGTAATCTATCTTGGTTCTAGATGTATAGTAGTTGTTGGTTGGACAAGTTGTGTTGATCAGTGATAGTAGGTGACCTGACCAATGATTTGTAAGTGCAAGTTTTGGTCCGCGTCTCAAGTTACTCATGGATCTAGCTGACAGAGAAGAGTATTCAATAAAGTTCCAAGTGTTCTTGAAAATGATTGAAAAGTAATTAAAGATTAGGATGCGGATATATATAGCTGATGGATTTGGATGATTTTGGTGTGTGTGTGTTGCGAATATGGAGTAAAGGCAAAAAGAGCAGAGATCTAATATTTAGATGAAGGTAGAGTAGTACGCAGGGTAAAGTGAAGATGAAATGTGTAAGATCAATGTTTTGTGCTTCTCATCAGTTCAAAATCTCTGTTATTCTCTTGTAATCATTTGTAGGTAGTAAGCCTCTATTTGAGCAGTGAGCCCAAATGCATGTGTATTTTCATTTGTAAAAATACTTTTAACAGGGTATTAATTTTGTGGGTTAACCCCCACCGTGGTTTTTCCCTTGACCAGGTTTCCACGCTAAAAATTTTGGTGTCAAGTGTGTTATTTAAATGCTTCTTCTCATGTGTTATTGATTCATGCTTTAATTTTTATTTGATTGTAAGTTGTAAAAGAAGATTAAAGGCAAAAAAGTTTAAATTGTGTGACAGCTAATTCACCCCCCCTTCTTAGTTGTCTGAACTAATTCCAACAATTGGTATCAAAGCAAGGTTCCTTTGAAAAGTTTAACAACTTAAGGAAGATCTAGGAAGGCAGTAAAATAGATGAATATAACCTTCAAGGGCAACTTAATCTCACCCTAGAAGATCTTGAGCAATCCAGAGTAGAAGCCCAAGAGCTGCAAGATAACCTCAAAAAGGCTGAAGACTTCATTGAGATTTTAAAAGAAAATTTGAGCAAATCCAATGTAAAAGGAAAGAAGTTGTTGTAAGTATGGGCCTAACCGGTGTTGTCATTGATGTCAACATACTCTTGTTGCATTAATGATAAGGATTGGATGAGCTGTGTGCTAAGGATATTGAGAAAATTAGTCCTAATTAGGAACATAGAAGAATAGTGAAGACAGTGAGGTAAAGATCCCAGTTAGGATGAAGATCAGAGGATGCACTTCAAAGGGTTTGTAGATATGTACCTTGAAATGATCCAACAAATATTTCATAGGCCCGTATGAAGATATGAAGAAGTTATGGCCACTTAAGTAAAACTAGTTCTGGCAAGTGTTCAGAGGTGACAGAGTGATACAGATACGTCTGGTGAGATCTAGAAATACAATATCCTATTCTGTGGATTTGGTGGAGTGTTTAGGAAGTCCATGTGAAGTGACATCTCAATTGGTTCATGATCTGGAGGTCCGCAAGCATCTATCCCAATATGAGAAGTGATGACAGACTATGTTCTTGAGGTTCCAGATGAAGGAGAGAATGATTTCAGTAGACAGTAGTAGTGTGGATGTTCTTGGTGATTCAGGAAAGCTTGTGGAGGTCTTTGGATTGTGTCTAGTTTGTGTTGGTGGTCCGCATTAAAGATTGAGCTAGTAAATGAACAATTACTTCTGGATGATGATGCCCTTCCTGAGTATGGCCGACCGGATGAGTTACACACCTTGTGGATGATCTTGGAGATGTTTTGTGAAGGATGGTGTGTTCCTAAAGGAGTATTGAAGTCTTAGATCTGTGTGGCCGATAGTGTGTTGATCCGTGTGAAGTCTTTTTGTAATAATTCATGTTGTATTTATGTATTTGCTCTATAATGTATGCTGACTTGGATGATAATTCTTGAGTCGATGTCTTGTATAAATAAAAAGTTGTTAAGTCATTTCAAAGAAATCTTGTGGTGATGAGAGTGTGGTAGAGAGGAGTAGAGTGAAAGGTATAGCAGAAGTATTAAGCTTAAATGGAACTAACTCAACCATGGTGAAGATGCTATTCTCTAGTTCAAGTATGTGATACTTATTATTCTGTAGATAGTGTGTCTCTTGTAGGCAGTGGGCCTGTTGTGAGCAGTGTGCTTGGGTAGTGAGCCCTACTTGGCATGTGCCATTTTGTTCTTTCTATTCTTCTAACAAAGAATACAATCTTGGGTTAATCACCCTGTGGTTTTTCCCTTAACTGGTTTTCCACGTCAAAATCTTGGTGTCTTGTGTGTTAATGTGTTTCTACTCTTGATTTAGTGCATTATGTTTCCCTGATTGATTTATTATTATGCTGCTAAATTACAAAGTGGATTTAAGTGTTTGATTGGAAGAAAGTTTTGGACAATTGATTCACCCCCCTCTTAGCTGTCTACCCTAAGATTAAGAATTGGTATTAGAGCTAAGTTCCTCTAAAAGAGCTTAACCGCTTGAGGAGATCCAGGATGTCGTCCTATAAGAAGGATAGTCCAAAGTTTGATGGAACCAATTTTACTCTTTGAAAAATTTGCATGCAATGTCACTTGCAATGTATGGGAATGCAGTATTGGACCATGGCTTCAAAGAAGTATACTCCTCCACAAAATGGTCTGAAAACTGTAGATGAAATCTCAGATGTTGAAAACAATCTGCAGACTAAAGAAGCTCTTCTAAGTGCCTTGTCTGATTTAGAGCTAAAAAATGTTGACCTACAAACTGCTTTTGAGATTTGGGAAAAATTGGAACTTCTGCATGAGGGAGACAAGTATGTTAAATGTGCCAAGCTACAAAGTCTTAAAGGAAAATTCAAAAATTATCACTACTTTTATGCCAAGAGTAAATGAGCTTGTTTATGGCATTAGATGTGCTGGTGGAGTCCTGGATGAAGATGAGATCATTGGAAAAGTTCTTAGATCCCTTCTTGACTCTTACAAGTACAAGGTTGCTGCTATTGAGGAATTTAGATCTATTTCAGGTATCACAAGAGATCAATTGGTTGGTAAATTGGCTGCATTTGAATTAACTAAGTTTGGAGATGCCCCCCCCAAGACTGAATTACATTCAAAGCTAGTGCCTCTATTAAAGGAAAACAAAAGTCTGATCTGGGAGAAAACTCTTCAAGGAAATTATCATGGTATGAAAAAGCTAGAAAAGACCTGGAAGAAGATGAAGCAAAAGCTGCTCGACTTGAAGCCCTTATTACAAAAAGACTGCCAAGAGGATCTGGTAAGTATGAAGGAAAATTGCCTTTTAAGTATTTCAACTACAATAAGGTTGGTCATTTTGCCTCAAGGTGTCCGAAAAGATTTTCAAGGCTAAATCCTAACAGATCAAGATTCCAAAAGAATTGTTACTATGTACATGAAGATGATGATAATGAAGGAGTAAAAGATGATGAATCAGAGATAGGAAATAAATCCAGAAATGACTAGGTGTTTATTGCCATCAAGGAAGAGGATCCAATACCCTTTGAATCTGTCAATCATAAAATTGTGGAAAGAGCTCTGGCTGCCCAAGTTGAAGAAAAGGATGATTGGGTCTTTGACAGTGGATGCTCTCACCATATGACAGGTGACAAAAATAATTTCATAGATTTGGAAAGGTATGGAGGAGGAGTGGTAAAGTTTGGTGATAATTCAGTTGGCAGAATCAGAGGAAGAGGAACTATTTATTTTGATGGAAAGAACAAAACCAGTAATGTACTATATGTTAAAGGTCTGAACATGATCTTCTCAGTGTTGGACAGTTGGTGGAAAAAGGCTATGATCTCTGATTCAAGAATAGAAAATGCAAGATCTTTAAAAATTTTAGAAAAGAGATTGCATCTAGTACTCAAACTAAAGGTAATATCTTCCACTTGGTTGGTACTGGTAAAAGTTGCTTATTTGTTCAAACTGATCAGAGTTGGTTGTGGCATAGGAGAATGTGTCATGTGAATTTTGATAATATCATCAAGATAAGTAACACTCAGGTTGTAAGAGATCTTCCAAGACTCGTAAAACCTATAAATAGTTTGTGCAAAGAATGTTAGTTGGGTAAACAAAGCAGAGTCTCATTCAAAATCAAGGAACAATATTCCACTGGATTATTAGACTTAGTTCATACTGATCTATGTGGTCTGGAAAGAATCAGAAGTGTGCATGGTGATAGATACTTCATGCTATTAATTGATGACTACTCCCGGATGATGTGGGTTACTTTTCTGAAAGAGAGATCAGAAGCTCTTGAGAAATTCTAAATTTTCAATGCTATGGTAGAGAATGAAACTAGATTAAAATTAAAATGCCTAAGATCTGATAGAGGTGGAGAATTCACATCTGGTGAGTTCATAGAATTCTATGAGAAACATGGAATAAAGAGACAGTTGTCTGTTCCTAGGACTCTACAGCAGAATGGAATAGTGAAGCGAAAGAACCAGACCATCCAGGAAGCATCTAGAACCATGATGATGGAAGCAAATGTTCCTTAGATCTATTGGAGAGAAGTTGTAATCACTGCAGTCTATACTCTCAATCGAGTACAAATCAGAAGCAATACCAGTAAGAGTCCTTATGAACTTTGGTTTGGCATCACTCCCACTGTGAGGTATTTCAAAGTCTTTGGTAGCAAATGTTACATCAAAAGAGATGAAGATCTAGGAAAATTTGATGCTAGAAGTGATAAAGGAATATTCTTGGGTTATTTTACTCAAAGCAAAGCATACCAGTGTTATAACAAGAGATTAAGGAAGATTGTGGAAAGTACAAATGTGAAGGTTGATGAAGGTATTGAAAAACCCTCAAGGTTTTATGAATATGATGAAGATGATCAAAATGATGTTTTTGTTCAAGAAGTCCAAGCTCCCTCTAAAATTCAGACTCAAACTGATCTGGTAAATCAGGAAGAAGAGATAAGTTTGAATGAACCTGTTCAAGAATTAGAAGTACAAGAAACTCCCAAAGTTCCCAGGTATGTAAGACTAAATCACTCTAAAGATCAGATCATAGGTGATAAAAGCAAAGGTGTACAAACAAGAAGGATTGCTCAAGATTTAGAAGAGTATTGTCTGATTTCAAAGATTGAACCTAAGACAGTGAATGAAGCTTGCAATGATGAAAACTAGACTAAAGCAATGGAGGAAGAGTTGATACAAATTGAGAAAAATCACACTTGGGATCTTGTTCCCAGACCTAAAAATAAGAATGTGATTGGAACCAAATGGGTCTTTCAGAACAAACTGAATGAAGATGGTGAAGTAGTCAGAAACAAAGCCAGATTGGTCTGCAAGGGTTACTCCCAAGTAGAAGGAGTTGATTTTGAAGAAACTTTTGCTCCGGTGGCAAGAATTGAAGTAGTCAGATTATTTCTTTCTTTTGTTGCCTTCAAGGATTTCAAAGTATATCAAATGGATGTCAAATCTACCTTCCTGAATGGGGACTTGGAAAAAGAAGTATATATTGAGCAACCAGATGGATTTCAATTGTCTGATCATGGTGATATGGTTTGCAAGTTGAAGAAAGCACTATATGGACTGAAGCAAGCCCCAAGAGACTAGTATGAAAGATTGGATAAGCATCTTTTGAAGATTGGTTTCAACAAAGGTACTGCTGACAGTAATTTGTATTTCAAAAGTGATCATGAAAATATCTTGATAGTTGAAGTGTTTGTTGATGATATCATTTTTGGAGGAAGAGATAGTATGTGCAAAACCTTTGCAAATCAAATGAAAAGTGAATTTGAGATGTCCATGTTCGGGGAAATGAATTTCTTCTTGGGTCTGCAAATCACTCAAACAAAGAAAGGAATCTTCATTTCTCAGACCAAATATGTGAAAGAATTGTTGAAGAAATTTGGGATGGAAGACTCAAAACCAATGAATACTCCCATGGAAACTAGATGTAAATTGAGCAAAGATGATGACTCTCCTAAGGCTGATAAGAAAAAGTATAGGTCAATGATCAGAGGATTATTGTATCTCACTCAAACTAGACCTGACATTATGAATGTTGTTGGTTGTGTTGCTAGATTCCAAGCTAATCCTAGAGAATCTCATGTCATGGAAATCAAGAGGATTTTTAGATATCTAAAAGGGACAGGTGAGTATGGATTGTGGTATCCCAGAGATCATTATTTTTCTCTTCATGCATATACAGATGCGGATTGGGCAGGAGATGTGGATAACCAGAAGAGTACCAGTGGTGGAGCATTCTTCTTAGGGAAGAGATTGGTTTCTTGGCTAAGCAAGAAACAAGAGGAAATATCTTTGTCCACTGTAAATGTAGAATATATTGCAACAGCAAGTAGTTGCACTCAAGTTTTGTGGATGAAACAAATACTAAGAGATATCAGAGTAGAGTATGAAGAACCTATCACAATCTTCTTTGATCATTCAAGTGCAATAAATATATCTAAGAATTCGGTGTTGCATTCAAAGACTAAACATATATCCATCAAGTTTCACTTTTTGAGAGACCAAGTGAACAAGAATGAAGTTAGATTGGAGTTTGTGCCTTCCAAGGATCAGATTGCAAATATTTTTACTAAACCTCTACCTAAGGACTCTTTTGAGTATCTCAGGGAGAAGTTAGGCGTTATTACCCCTCCAATTCTAAATTAAGGTGCACTAATGTGCATCAGTCCAGTGGATCTCATAGTCATATCTTGTGATCGAAATTGATGTTTGGGAAGCTGCCACTCAGGGGGAGTAGCTGACATGATTATGAAGTAATGCAAGTATGTGCCCTTTGCCATTGATGTCAAAGGGGGAGAGAAGACATGTGAAAAATAAGTGGTTGCTGATCAAAGGGGGAGCAAGATAGGAAGAGAAGACATGTGAATGGTTGTTACTGATAGGGGAGTTGTGATAGTAAGGAGCTCTTGTTTTGATGGTCAAAACAATTTTTCACATCATATGTTGCCATCAATGACAAAGGGGGAGATTGTTGCAAGTATGGGCCTAACCGGTGTTTTCATTGATGTCAACATACTCCTATTGCATTAATGATAAGGATTGGATGAGTTGTGTGCTGAGGATATTGAGAAAATTAGTCCTAATCAGGAACAGAGAAGAATAGTGAAGATAGTGAGGTAAAGATCCTAGTTAAGATGAAGATTAGAGGATGTGCTTCAAAAGATTTGTAGATATGTGCCTTGAGATGATCCAGCAAAGATTTTAGAGGTCTGCATGAAGATATGAAGAGGTTATTGCCACTTAAGTAAAATCGGTTTTGGCAGGTGTTCAAAGGTGACAGAGTGATACAAATAGGTCCGGTGAGATCCAGAAATGTAATATCCTATCTACAGATTTGGTGGAGTGTTTAGGAAGTCCATGTGAAGTGACAACTCAATTGGTTCGTGATCTAGAGGTCCGCAAGCATCTATCCAATATGACAAGTGATGATAGACTATGTTCTTGAGGTTCTAGATGAAGGAGAGAATGATTTCAATAGACAGTAGTAGTGTGGATGTTCTTGGTGATTCAGGAAAGCTTGTGGAGGTCTTTGGATTGTGTCCAGTTCATGTTGGTGGTCTGCATTAAAGATTGAGCTAGTAAATGAAGAATTACTTCTGGATGGTGATGCTCTTCCTGAGTATGGTTGATCAGATGAGTTACACACCCTACGGATGATCTTGGAGATGTTCTGTGAAGAATGGCATGTTCCTAAAGGAGTATTGAAGTCTCAGATTTGTGTGGCCGACAATGTGTTGATCCATGTGAAGTCTTTTTGTAATAAGTCATGTTGTATTTATGTATTTGCTCTGTAATGTATGCCGACTTGGATGATAATTCCTAAGTCAGTGTCTTGTCCAAATAATAGTTGTTAAGTCATTTCAAAGAAATCTTGTGGTGATGAGAGTGTGGTAGAGAGGAGTAGAGTGAAAGGCATAGTAGAAGTATTGAGCTTAAATGGAACTGACTCAAGCATGGTGAAGATGCTATTCTCTAGTTCAAGTATGTGATACTTATTATTCTGTAGACAGTGTGTCTCTTGTAGGCAGTGGGCCTCTGGTGAGTAGTGTGCTCAAGCAGTGAGCCCTAATTGGCATGTGCCATTTTGTTCTTTCTATTCTTCTAACAAAGAATACAATCTTGGGTTAATCACCCATTGGTTTTTCCCTTAACCAAGTTTTCCATATCAAAATCTTGGTGTCTTGTGTGTTAATGTGTTTATGCTCTTGATTTAGTGCATTATGTTTCCATGATTGATTTATTATTATGCTGCCAAATTACGAAGTGGATTTAAGTGTTTGATTGGAAGAAAGTTTTGGACAACTGATTCACCCCCCCCCCCTCTCAGTTGTCTGCCCTAAGATTAACAGAAGCAACCTCTTCAACTGGGAAATCATTATGAAGACATGGCCGTGAAAGAGAAGATAAAAGAATGTGAAAAGTTAACTAAAGAATTTGTTGTCCTAAAACATGAGATGGAATCTAGGGTGATGAGACTAACCAAGGAAATTGAAGATAGGAAGAAAGATGAAAAAGAGATTAATCAAAATCTGAAAGAGAGAGTTGAAGAATGCTGCAGGTTGGATGGTATAGCTGGTCTCCTAAAAATCTAATCTACAAGAAAGTAGAAACAATGAGAAAGAACTTGAGAGACAAATTATCACTCTCAAACATGATCTAGAAATTGCAAATTAGTTTAAGGAGAAGTTCAAGATAAGCTTAGCTAAAATTGAAACACTAATTAAAGGACAAAAAAGGATGATGACAAGCATGATCTTGGATATGAAAAAGGTGAAAGCTCTAGATCCAACAAAGAAATCTTCAACCAAGGAATGGGAGAAACAGAACTAGAAAACCTTTGGTAAGACAGCCTAATGCTCAAAGATATCCATCATTCAATGGAAATTGTTTCAATTGCAATAAATTTGGTCATAGAACTACTCAATGCAGAAGCAAAGTAAATCAAAAGGGTCTATCCTTCTTTGGTCAATGCTTCAAGTGTAAGAGGTATGGTCATAGATCAAATGAATGCAGAAGTATTATAATGAATAATGATAACAATAGAGGAATTAGAAATTCTTTCAATGGTTATTGTTTTGCTCGCAATGGGTTTAGACACATGGCTAATCAGTGCAAATCAAGAGGAAATCAAGTTCATAAGCAAGGAAATGTTGTGTGCTTTAATTGCAATAAATCTGGTCATATTGCAAGATTATGCAGAAGTAGGAACAATGGCAGAAGAGGTCTGGTAAACAGAAAACTGGATGAGCAAAGACAAGACAAAGGCAAAAGAAAAATTGATGTGAATGAGATATGGAGAGAAATGAATAAGACTTGGGTAAAGAAAGATACAATAAACAATTGTGATGGGTCCACACTAGAATTTGGTGCTGACAATTCCTCTGGGAATTAAGTCAGGAGCTCTGGCTCAGGGGGAGCTGTATTGAAAAATCAAATCCCCTAGCCAATAAGTGGGTGCCTGAATCTGGCATAGTGAGAAAAGAGATCTTGGATTGTTTTAGATCATTTCGAAGAATTTTCAGAAGAAAAGAGGTGGATATGGCAAATTGTGGAGTAATTCATGAGAAACTATTCAATAACAAAGTAACTGAATGTATTAGGGAAGAGCATTTATTACAAAGACAAATTAGGCATGGTGGAGCATAAAAAGGTCATTCATTCCTCATTTAGATCACTTTGCATCAAAAGAAAGCAAGAAGAGAAGGAGTGAACAAGCTCAGAGCTGAGAATTCTCAAGAGTTGAAGCACAAAGAGGATCTCCAAGAAAAACCCTAATCTGCGGAACAAGGTATTTCTATTTTTTGTGAAACCTCTTGAATTCTCAATCTCTGCAAATTGCTACACCTTTAGTTGTTGATGTCATTGAAAGGCCCCATCCTAAATTTAAGAAACATCCTTACAAATCTATTGAAGTCAAGCCACTAGGTACTTTTTCAAGTGTTCCATATGGGGTTTTACATGTTGAAGACATTAGGGCATACATTCATTGCAATGTAGAAGAATTTGGGAATCTAAAACTACTGGAGTTGTTTAAGAGCCATCTAAAGGATGACAATTACCAACTAAAACCTAAATTTGAAGCCCTAGAAAGCAAACATTTTCTGCAAATTATTGAATTTCCATCATTTGATGAAAGTGAACAGGTTTGTTATGTGTTGAGCTGAATGCATGATGAATTTATATGGCTGCTGAAACCATTTAAGATCACCAAAGATGTTATCATAATTCTGACCGGATTAAACTCAACCAATGGACTACCCATGTTAAAATCTGTCAAAAATCAACTGTCACTGATGCAAGTGGTGCAAAATTTGATAAAAGAGCCATGAAAATCAATGACATTTTAGAATCGGATGTCAAGTTTACCTCCATAGTAATTGGGTATAAGATTTGTCACTCAAGTAGAGAAAACTCTGTCTCTGGAACAACTATATATGCAACATATAAAATGCTCAAATAGAATGTAGATTATGACCTTTGTGAGCTACTACGGGTTCAACTATTTGAAAATTTAAACAAAATCAAGAATGATAAGAAAAATTATTTCAAGTATGGTTCCTTGATTATATGCTTATTTTTCAATTTTATGAATGAAGTGCCTGGAGTGCAAAGTGTGCATTGGACAAATGACAGGCTAGTGGCAATCCAGATAAGAGATCATTTATCTAGCCTTGGAGATTCAAGTGCACAAAAGACTACAATTTGGGGGTATTTCAAAAAATCTTAGAGTCTAATGCATGCAAGGGAAAGAATCCCTAAGTCAGTTGTAGAAAAGTATTAGAATGAGATATGTTTTATGGTTGACACAGATCAATGTCTAATGGAAGCTGTAGAACCTAGAACAGTATGGATTATGCCAATGGCATATGAGGTTGATGAGAAAGTTTTGGAAATGTATGCTCAACATCTCCTCCAAGCAAATCAAAAGACACATCTGTGGAAAGGTTTGGAATATACAAGGAGCTAAGTCTAAAGTTGCATGTGGAACTCAGATAACCAGAGACTAAAAGGAAAGTGCAGAGGCAAGTTGAAAGGTATGCTAAGAGCATTGGCCTAACTAAGGAGGCATTGAAGAAAAATAGAGAAAGAATTGAAAAGACTGAAAGAGAAAAATAGGACAAGAGACAAGAAGATGCTCTAGTGGAACCATCCTCCACTTCAAAGAAAACAAGAAGCTCTGTAACTATCTTAGAATAATCCAAGTCTATTCCCATTAAGACACCAAAAGCCACACCATCTGGTGAAGGAGGAAAGAGGAAGAAAACCAAGGGCACAAGAGCCTACAAGAGCACAAAAGATGATGAGGAAATAGAAATAGATGAAGAAGTTAAAGAAATAAGATCAAAGAAAGCCAAGACTTCAAAGGCCCCTAAGAACCAAGCCTCTAGAAGCAAAAAGGCAAATAAAAGGCAAGAGACTAGCAAGGTTGCTATGACTGTTGAACAAATTGTAAAATAAATTATGGTTGATGGGAATCTAAAGCCTATTAGAATATATTATGATAGTTTCGATGAAGAAAATAAGAAAATCTTGGAGGATGCCACCATCCTATACTTGAATAAATTCAATAGAGCTCTATTGGAAATTCTGCAAGAAATTCCCAAAAGCTTAAGGAAAATACTAGAAATGAGGAAGGAGGCTGCCAAGGACAAAGACAGATAACTCAAAGAATATGATCTTTCAACCTTGTGTCCATTAATGACTAGAAGAGAAGCTAATAAAATCCTCAAGAAAGTTAAGGAGAAAGTTAGAAGCAAAATCTATATGAATAAGTTACTGCTGGTGAAACTGAGGAAGTTGTAAAGGAAACAAAAGAAAGTTTGAGAAAATCCCTTGACAAAGATAAACACTATATTGTTTCAGAGGAACAAGAAGCTCCAAAAGAAGAGATTGAAAAGGGAAATGATGACCAAGGTAATACTCTAGATCCTTCAGAGCAAACCTATGAGGAGACAGATGATGGAATTAATTCATCAATTCTAGTTGCTAAAGAAGTGAACATCAATGAGCAACAAATAAAGATTGATGACTCCTCTATTCTAGGAGAGAAGCAAATAAACAAAGAAGATATAGAAATGGTGGACCAAATTTATGATGCAGGTGGTACTCTAACTCCTCTTGACCAATCAAAAAAGGAAGATAATGTTGAGAATACTGCTTCCACACTAGATCCTCCGGAATAGATTTTAGATGGTGAGGACAAAGGAGAGAATCCCACTACAAATGATACAGAGAAAGGTGAAGCAAAGAAAGAGAAAGAGTAAGGATGAGAAAATAGAAGAAGATGGTGCAAATGTTGAAGCACCCAAACAAGATAGTCTAGAGAAAACCCAAGAAGAGGAAAGTGTTCTAAAAATTGTTGTAAGAGACACTGCAAATGTAGTCAAAAGTCTTATGGATAAAGAGATGCTTGAGTTTGATGAACTTGAATTACTCCAGGGACCATTTAATCTAGATGCTCTCTCTCCATTACAAGTGATGAAGTTTGCATCCTACACTCAAGCCAAGGCCAGAGAGAAGCTATTAAAATCTCACATGGAGGACAGTGAACTATTAAGGCTTGCAATCTGAGTCTTGGATAAGATATTGCCAACCTATCAAAAGAGTCCATTGAATTCCCCCTCCAGTCACCTAAAGAATCTTGTAAATGTTGTAAGTACACATTTTGACTCTTTTGAAAAATCTACGGAGGTGAAAGTTTAGAAGGAATTTTTGGGTAAGAAATTTAGTGAAGTACAAAATCTAATAGGAAATGATAGGATGATACTCAGCATTAGCATGAGGAGTATTCAGAATGCTCTAAATGATGGAAGTGATATGTACAAATTTTGTCTATTACCGCCCAAAGTTTGTGAAGATATTGAGAAGAAGATAAAGGAGCAAGAATAGAAATCGTCAAATCTTTCTCAAATTTTTGATCCTCTAACAGTTTCGCCTATAAGTCAAGAATATCAAGTAATTAGCTTAACAGATGAGATAAAGAGGCTTGTTAAAGAAAAAGGTAACATTATGAAGAGAATGTGTGAGCTCCAAGAATTGATTACCCCTAGGTTAGAAACCATGTTTAATGTCTTATTAGAAGCTCAGACTACACTTCAAACAAGTAATCCTCCGGATCTGACTAAGGCAGAAGCATATACATTTTTACTGAGAGGACACATCTCAATTTTGGATGGAATGAAGGGAACTTGGACCTCTAAACTTGTGCAATTGAAAAATAGTTTTGTAGACATTCTCAAGTTCATGTGAATAGAACTTAGTGATTAGTTGTACATATACAGCACTATACACAAAATTTTTGGAGAATTTTGGCTTGCGAACCCCACCCTTTGCCATTGATGTCAAAAGGGGAGTGAAGATCAGTGAAAACTGAGGAATCCAACAAAGGGGGAGCACCAAAAAGTAGTACAAGCAAAGGGGGAGTTATTCCAACACTTAGTCATTTTTCACTAAGTGTTGCCATCAATGCCAAAGGGGGAGATTATTGGCAAGAGACACTGCTAGGCATGATAAGTGTTGTCATTGATGGAAACCAAGTCTCTCTACATATCCACATTACAAAATTTGCCCAGACTGAAAATCAGATTGAAGATCTGCCTAAGTCTGGGAAGTCAAGAACAGAGTGTGTGACAGGGTCTGGTATCTTGGTACAGATCTCCTCGCAAGTAGATTAGAGTTTGTTGCAGATTTGAGGGATTCATAAGCATTGTCAAGAAAGTCTAAATCCAAAGTTTTGGCCTTTGATGATGAAGCATTAAATAGTTATTAGCATATGAGCATTGGGTTAACAGTTTGATAGAGTAGGCAAAAGAAGAAGAGGCTGACCTTGTAACTGATCTTGGTTCCAGATGTATGGAAGTTGTTGGTTGGACAAGTTGTGTTGATCAGTGATAGTAGCCGACCTGACTAATGATTTGTGAGTACAAGTTTTGGTCCGCATCTTAATTTATGCATGGATGTAGCCAATAGAGCAAAGTATTCAATAAAGTTCCAAGTGTTCTTGAAGCCAACTAAAAATTAATTAAAGATCAGGATGCGACTATATATATAGTTGATGGATTTGGATGATTTTGGTGTGTGTGTGCTGCGAATATGGAGTAAAGGTGAAAAGAGCAAAGATCTAAGATTCAGGTGAAGGCGGAGTAGTAAATAGGGTAGAGTGAAGATGAAATGTGTAAGATCAATGTTTTGTGCTTAACTGGAACTGAAATCATGCATTAGTAAATGTTGCTCATCAGTTCAAAATCTCTGTTATTCTCTTGTAATCATTTGTAGGCAGTGAGCCTCTATTTGAGCAGTGAGCTCTGGGCAGTGAGCCCGAATGCATGTGCATTCTCATTTGTAAAAATACTTTTAATAGGGTATTAATTTTGTGGGTTAATCCCCATCATGGTTTTTCCCTTAATTGAGTTTCCACACTAAAAATCTTGGTGTCAAGTGTGTTATTTATGCTTTTGCTCATGTGTTATTGATTCATGCTTTAATGTTTATTTAATTGTAAGTTATAAAAGAAGATTAAAGGAAGAAAAGTTTAAATTGTGTGACAATTGATTCACCCCCCCTCTTAGTTGTCCAGACTAATTTCAACAGGATTACCTAAGAGCATAACTTCAAATAGAGATACAAGATTTCTTGGATACTTTTGGAGGACATTGTTGCAAGTATGTACCTAACTGGTGTTGTCATTGATGTCAACATATCTGTGTTGTCATTGATGTCAAATGTGCCCTTATATTGTTACTTTCTTGTAATGAGTTAGATGCTTTGTACTTACCTATGTAATTGATTCTAATGCTAAAGATATTGAGAAAATTAGCTCCTTCGATAGAAACAGTGAGTTGCATTAAAAACAGTGTACTGCATACAGAAGGATAGTCCAGAAGATTCCTCTACGTTTCCTGTATAATGAATATCTTTGTCTATGGATTGGAAGTTATTTAGAAGTCTGTCTGAAGATGTTATATTCCAAGTTTGAGCCTCCAATATGAAGATTTGAGTGAGTTGTGTTCACTAGATTGAAAACTGCTTTTCATGTATGTTTGGTGGTGACAAAGAGAAAGTTTTATGCTCTGCATTCCTCCGCATTGAAGTATTTCTATATGTGGTTCTAGAGTTAAGTCTAAGATGATGTTAAGTGCCTTCAACTCCAATGGTTTGTGATTTGGTGGTACACAAGCTATGTTTTCCCTATGACAGTAGTTGGTTGTGTTGTTTATGTGCTCCAGCGTAAAGAATCTTCTTGATAGAATGGTTAGAAGTTGTGTGGTTATTTCCTGATGATTTCAATGTGCTTGTGGATGTCTCTTGATTGTGTTCCTACACTTAGATTGGTCTACAAAGAGAAAGTTGGATCATAGATGAAGAATGTTCTTAGAAGGCATAGTGTTCTCACCAATCTTGGCCAACCTGATTGATTTCATTATTTGCAAAGATGATTTGAAGATTTTGGAAGTGTGTCATGGCATGAAGGATTGCGTTTGAGTCCTAGCTAAGGCATGGCATGATTAGCATACATCTTTACATATTTCCTTTAGCAATTTTTTGTATTAGGTTCTAACCTATTTCTATGTATGTTTTTGTAATGCCAACCTTAGAGTTTGTTCTAACGGTTGATGAACGTATTGCCAACCTTGATGTACATTCCAAGGTTGATGACTTGTATAAAGACTTGTAATGTAATTGTGAAAAAGTGTGGGTGTGGAAAAATGAGTAAATAAGTGTGAAGAGTAAGAAGAGTAGAGCAGAGGAAGAATATTACACTTCAATGGAACTGAACTCAGGCATAGAGTGGATGCTATCAAATCAGTTCAACAATTCTTGGCAGTGAGCCACCCTTTGGCAGTGAGCCACCCCTTGGCAATGAGTATTTTGGGCATTGAGCCTCTGTTTAGCCTTTTTTTTTAGTATTGGTATAACTTATATTTTTCTGTGGGCTAACACCCACCATGGTTTTTCCCCTTGTAGGGTTTTCCATGTATAAAATCTGGTGTCTACTATGGTGATTGTGTTATTATGTTGATCTTCTTATTTCATTCTTTCATGATCAAATCTGAATAATAGTAAATAAGTGTTTGAAGTGTTGATGTTCATAATTGTTCAAAGTTTTAGGGACAGTTGATTCACCCCCCCTCTCAGTTGTCCAGTGTATTTCAACAGAGACTTTGGGGGAAGATGAAAATAGATTTGAAGTTTAGTTCAACATTTCACCCACAGACTGATGGATAGATAGAGGTAGTGAATAGGAGTCTGGGAAACTTGTTAAGATGTTTGATTGGAGAGAAGGCAGGAAGTTGGGATTTGATTCTTTCACAAGCAGAGTTTGTATACAATAATTTAGTAAATAAGAGTATAGGAAGAACACCTTTTGAGATTGTTACTTGAGTAAACCCTAGAGGAGTTGCAGAGTTGAGAGATATTAGTATGGCAGATAAGAGAAGTGCAGAAGCAGAAGAATTTGTAGAACATATGGAGATAGTGCATAATTAGGTGAAGAAGCATTTGGAAGAAATGAACAGTAAATATAAAGAACAAGCAAATGAGAAAAAGAGACACAAATAATTTGCAGTTGGAGATGAAGTGATGGTTGTTAGAATCTGAAAAGATTATTAACTTAGAAAACTAGTGCAAAGAATAAATATCTAAACTATTAATGCAAATGATATGAAATCAACATAGCAACACAGAGTTAGTTTCCAAGAGAGTAATGCAAATGCTAGAAGCAAAATAGCATTAAGAGGATGCAAAAGCAAAAGATACAAAATACAAGCTAGGTAGCATGCTTATATAGACTAAGAAGAGGGAGGAGGTGGCAACACTGACCAATCAGGAGCAACCATCTATCGGACTAAAGATAGAAAAGTATCTTCCCAAGATAGCTAATGGATGCTCACATGTAGGAAGGTGACACCTCGCAACCACTCACCTAATAAGACATGCTTTATTAACCTAAGCGAGATTAATAGAAGTGTAGGAAAAACCTAGGAATATAGGGAAAAAAAAATAACCCAACTAGGAAATAAAAACCTACACTAACACCCCCCCCATAAGCGAAGCTTAGGTGGATGTAGAAATGGGTCCTAGAAAATCAAGCCTAATGAGGTACCCATCTACATAAAATTTCCCTCAAAGGAGAGAGAAAAACCCCCCCAAAAAGAGAGAGAAGAAACCCCCCCAAAAGTAGAGAGAGTTAGAACTCTGAGTGAGAGGAAGAAGCCCCCCCAGAAGATGAAGCATCCTGCACCCCTAGCAAAGCTTGCAAATGAAGGAACTTGCTCTTAGTGAAGGGTTTGGTGAAGATATCAGTAACCTGCTCATAAGTCAGACAATAGCGAAGGTCGATGATGTGACCGTGGGTAAGCTCCCGGATGTAGTGCATGTGGACCTCTATGTGTTTGGTCCGCTGATGATGGACTGGATTATGTGAGATCTAAATGGCACTCTATTTGTCACAAATTGTCACAAAATATGATTGATGGCCGTCTGATCTGGATACCAAACTCAGTGAGAAGATTTTGAAGCCAAATAGCCTCAGTGGCAACATTCATAGCCCCCCGATACTCGACCTCAATAGAAGATAGAGAAATAGCAAACTACTTCTTGCTCAACCAACAAATAGGACCTGAACCAATTGAGAAGCCGTAACCTGAAGTAGACTTGCGATCCTGAGAATTGCTCACCCAATCTGAATCTATGTAACCCACCAAGTCAAGGTCAATACCCACTGCGTAGTGAATCCTAAAACTATGAGAACCCTGAATGTAGTGAAGGATCCGCTTGGCTGCTTTCTAGTGTAGCTCATGAGGCTCCTGCATGAATTGAGAGACCATGCCTACAACATATGAAATGTTAGGTCTCGTATGAGTCAAATAAATGAGACTCCCAACAAGCTATCGGTACAAAGTGCCATCAACAAGTGGAGAAGAACACTAAGCCTCAAGTTTGACTCCAGAAAGAAAGGGAGTCAGAGCAGGCTTACAGTTAACCATATGAAACCTTGAATGAAAATGTAGAGCATACTTGGACTGTGTGATGGTGATCCTGGAAGAAGACTGAAAGATCTCAATCTTGAGAAAGTAATGCAACAAGCCCAAGTCAGTCATCAAAAACCTGTCATGAAGGGTAGTTTTGACAGCCCCAATGGTGGATGAAGAACTCCCTGTGATTAGCAAGTCATCAACATATAGAACCAGAAATAGGAGTGAACTGATACAGAGCATCTAGGATAGCAGAAGCATGGTTCAAAACTTCACATGCAATAACTCACAAAGTTCACTGTTCTCTGACAGAAATCAGCCTTCTTACAAGGAAGGGTTTCAACAACATAACAACTTATTCTTGACATCAAAGAGAGGGAGGACTTCAGGGCACACCTTCCAAGATGCCTAACTCAAGCAAACATACCATCTAACCCACTATGCAGGGTCTATAGGATAGCAGTCTCCTAGACTGTCATGACATTGCTGCTCCATTGTGTAGACAGTCACCATGTCTTCTTTGTGAAGATCTCTATTGAGACACACTCAATCTCATGCAACTTGCCAATCTCTCACATGCATACATACCTAATGCATTCATTAACAAAACAATACTAAACCAAATGAGTCTATTACCTTCTTGGCAATGGTTGTCTTCAAGCCTTCTCTATAGTGACTGTCTCCAAGAGGCCTATTATCTTCTTGCATTCACTATCTCCATATTTCTTGTCATGGGATCCTTTCTAGATCCAGGGGCATCTTGCATCCTTGACATTTCACACATCTCCACTCCCTCAGTCACTAATCACCACCATTCTACTTCCTCAGTCATTTGTTCTCTCCTATTTGTTGCTATCCTCCTTCAACTTCCAATACATGGATCTTGGTGGATCCTTTTCCTGGCAAACTCCAACCTACACCTCTTCCTACCCTTGCAACCTTAACAATACTAGTACTAACTATCCTACAACCTATTCCATTGAGTAGAAACAGAAAAAAGGTCAATGGAATGGGGAAAGTTCCATCGGGCTACTCAGAAGAGCCTAACCTAGGTTTTAGAACAGTCTACACAAAACAACGGTTTCCTCACCTCTAGATTACTGTCATGACCTCAAATGAAGCTTAAAATAGAGACACTCCAATCCCCTAACCTTCCATCACAACCTTGGGCTATGACAAATCCGTACAGGTACGGATTATTGCAAAGAACAGTGGTTTCTGACTTGTGACAGCAGGGTTTAGGCCAGTTTAAGACATAACAGTGATTTCTCCCACCAAGTTTAATGTCAAGACCTCCAATAAGATTTAAATCAAAGATACTTCAGCCTAATAACAATCCAATGCATACATGGCTTACGACAAATCCGTACAGGAGTACAGTACGGCAAGAAACAGTAAGGAAAAAACACAGAAAAAAAAAGTAGAAAAGCAGGAAAACAGTGTCTTTTTTCGTTTCTTTCAATTCCTATGAATGTCTCTTACTATGGAAACCTTCTTGGCTTAAAATAAGCCTCATACATTGCATGAAGTGAAGTAGGAGTGGTTGGGGGTCGATGTAACTGCCCAACCATTGAGCTTCCTCCTTGATTTTAAACTTCAGTAACAAAACAGTTTTTAGAAATTGTCCTCTTTAGGACTACACCGATGGCTTTTTGTGTTTAAAAATGCTTTTAACATATGGTTAACCTTTGGACAAGGTTACAACACACCCTTCCAACCTTTTACATGCCTCTATAGGCTTACAAACATTAAAACTTAAATGACTATCCTATATGCCTCAACAAAGGCTTACATAACTGACTCTTGCAACTGCCTATTACTACATGACTGTCCTCCCTAGGACTCACAACAAGAGAATAGACTCTTTTAGACATTTGGACCTAGTCCCTTACAAGCATGGCTTTCAAGCCTCATTACAACATTTAATGGTCTCAAGGAGCTTATTTAAACAAAACAAAGTGCTTGTAAATCAAGTAAAATCTAGACATCTTGGTGCTCCTGCACCATACTCCCCGGCATGATGAAAACTCTTGTCCCAAGAGTTAGGGGATCTGCTCCAACCATTCTTCCATCTTGTTGGGATGTTCCTTTGACTAGGAAACATGAAATCTCCAAGAGTAATCTTCCTCCTTCTCCAACCTGCATGGCTCCTATAAACAGTGTTAGAACCATAAAACTTGTTTTGGTGTCCTTGCCTAGGACCTTGCTGCTGCAATGCTTCTGTTCTTCCCAACTGGAGGTTTTGATTTGTTCCCCCCTATACTATCTGTTGTTTTCCTTCCTTCTTATGCCTCTTTATAGGGCAATCAATGTATCCAACCTTGACATAACTCAAGTCCCAGGCCTGCTGCTCTTTAGGACTGTCATCCACCTTCTGTTGTTGCAACTGTTCCTGCTACTTCCCATCATCCTTAACTTATATACTCAACTGTAGTTTCTCTCCAAAACAAATGGTGACATGTTCCTTCTTCTCTTCACAAGGTAAAGGTATCAGTTTGAACTTCTTACCATCTTTATGCACCGCATAGTTATTAGTATAACCATCATGAATTGTCCTTCTCAAATGTTGCCATGGTCTACCCAAAATTATATGCCCACATGTCATTGGAATAACATCACACAAAACATAGTCCTGATATGGACCAATTGTAAAATCAACATATGCCTTCTTAGTAACCCTTACTTTCTACTCTTGACTCACCCAAGTGACATTGTAAGGACTAGGATGATCAAATGTTTTTAATCCCAACTTATGCACCATTTCCCAAGAAACTAGATTATCATGAGAACCTGAATCTACAATTAACTTGCATATCTTTCCATGGCTTAAACAATTAGTTCTAAAAATAGATACTTGTGGTGTTGGCTGCATTTTGCCTTTCTCTACCATGAGCATCTCTCCAACCATGACTAGAGAGGCTGACAACATTTCTGGTTCTTCTGGCTTCTCCTCCTCTTGTGCCAATTGAACCCTTCTATCCTTGCTCTTGTCAATATCATCCTTCTTAGGACATTTGAAAGATGTGTGTCCTACTTCATTGCAGTGATAATATCTACCTATGAACACTCCTCTACCTAATCCAAATCTACCTCCACCTCTATATCCACCTCTCTGATCTGCAGATAACTCCTTGCCTTTCTCATTGCTGCTCTGTACTTCATTAGTAGGTTTTCCCCTACCTCTATATCCTCTACCACTTTCTCCTTGCCTTTCTTGCTTCCTCTTCACCCTCTCTTCAGCCCTGATGGCTAACTGAAAACACTCTCCAAGTGATTTTGGTACTGCCAAACCAATCTCATCTTGCAAGTTATACCTAAGCCCATTAAGGTATCTTGCTACTTTCTCTTCTTTATCTTCCAATCCCCTTCTAATACTAATCTTATGAAATTGCTCAGTATAGGACATAACATCCATGTCCTTCTGCTTCAGATTCTACCTCATCCTCTTTGTTTGAATGGAGTAATCAGATGGAAGAAATTGATCCTTCATCATATCCGTCATCCTACCCCAAGAAGTGATTCTTGATGCACCTCTAGCCATTCTTTCTATCTGCACACTACTCCACCATGTAAGTGTTGTTCCTCTCAGTTTTGTTTTTGCAAATTTGATCTTCTTCTCATCAGTCATCTCCTAATACTCAAAAAAAATTTCTAGGGCACCTATCCACCCTAATACCTCTTCACTATCCATCTTTCCCTAATAGATAGGTAACTCTATGTTGGCCTTTGTTCCACTTCTTTGGACTACCTTCAACAATCTCACAAACTTCTTTTCTTCAGCATCCAATTCATCCTTAGGAGGATTCTCATCTACCTCCTCATCTCCTTCTGACTCATTTTGTTCATCCTTTCTAGGATTCTTCTCCAATGCTTCCAATCTAGCCAAGATTGATGCATTCTCCCTTCTTACTTGCCTCAACTCTCTTTCCCTTGCAGCATCCTATTCTCTTCTATCCCTCAACTCTTTTTCTCTAGCCTCTAAGGCTTCTCTCAACTCATTATTCTCCCTAGCCATCTATTTTTTAGGAGGCATCCTTACACCTCTCACAAACTCTTACTGTTTCAGAAGATCCTTTACTCCCTCAAGGACCTACTTTCTTCCTCAAAGACCTACTAGTGGCTCTAATACCACAAATGATGTAGAGCATCTAGGACAGCAGAAGCATGGTTCAAAACTTCACATGCAATAACTCACAAAGTTCACTGTTCTCTGACAGAAATCAGCCTTCTTACAAGGAAGGGTTTCAACACCATAACAACTTGTTCTTGACATCAAAGAGAGGGAGGACTTTAGGGCACACCTTCCAAGATGCCTAACTCAAGCTAACATACCATCTAACCCACTATGCAGGGTCTACAGGACAGCAGTCTCCTAGACTGTCATGACATTGCCGCTCCATTATGTAGACAGTCACCATGTATTCTTTGTGAAGATCTCTATTGAGACACACTCAATCTCATGCAACTTGCCAATCTCTCACATGCATACATACCTAATGCATTCATTGACAAAACAATACTAAACCAAATGAGTCTATTACCTTCTTGGCAATGGTTGTCTTCAAGCCTTCTCTGTAGTGACTGTCTCCAAGAGGCCTATTATCTTCTTGCATTCACTATCTCCATATTTCTTATCATGGGATCCTTTCTAGATCCAGGGGCATCTTGCATCCTTGACATTTCACACATCTCCACTCCCTTGGTCACTGATCACCACCATTCTACTTCCTCAGTCATTTGTTCTCTCCTATTTGTTGTTGTCCTCCTTCAACTTCCAATACATGGATCTTGGTGGATCCTTTTCATGGCAAACTCCACCCTACACCTCTTCCTACCCCTACAACCTTCACAAGACTAGGAATAACTATCCTACAACCCATTCCATTGAGTAGAAACAGAAAAAAGGTCAATGGAATGGGGAAAGTTCCATCGGGCTACTCAGAAGAGCCTAACCTAGGTTTTAGAATAGTCTACACAAAACAATAGTTTCCTCACCTCTAGATTACTATCATGACCTCAAATGAAGCTTAAAATAGAGACACTCCAATCCCTTAACCTTCCATCACAACCTTGGGCTATGACAAAGTCGTACAGGTACGGATTATTGCAAAGAATAGTGGTTTCTGACTTGTGACAGCAGGGTTTAGGCCAGTTTAAGACATAACAGTGATTTCTCCCACCAAGTTTAATGTCAAGACCTCCAATAGGATTTAAATCAAAGCTACTTCAGCCTACTAACAATCCAATGCATACATCACCATACAGGTATGGATTATTGCAAAGAATAGTGGTTTCTAACTTGTGACAGCAGGGTTTAGGCCAGTTTAAGACATAACAGTGATTTCTCCCACCAAGTTTAATGTCAAGACCTCTAATAGGATTTAAATCAAAGCTACTTCAGCCTACTAACAATCCAATGCTTATGACAAATCTATACAGGAGTACAATACGGCAAGAAATAGTAAGGAAAAAACACAGAAAAAAAAGTAGAAAAGCAAGAAAATAGTGTCTTTTTTTGTTTCTTTCAATTCCTCCGAATGTCTCTTACAATGGAAACCTTCTTGGCGTCAAATAAGCCTCATACATTGTATGAAGTGAAGTAGGAGTGGTTGGGGGTCGATGTAACTACCCAACCATCGAGCTTCCTCCTTGATTTTAAACTACAGTAACAAAACTATTTTTAGAAACTGTCCTCTTTAGGACTACACCGATGGCTTTTTGTGCTTAACAATGCTTTTAACATATGGTTAACCTTTGGACAAGGTTATAACACACCCTTCCAACCTTTGACATGCCTCTATAGGCTTACAACCATTAAAATTTAAATGACTATCCTATATGCCTCAACAAAGGCTTACATAATTGACTCTTGCAACTGCCTATTACTACATGACTGTCCTCCCTAGGACTCACAACAAGAGAATATACTCTTTTAGACATTTGGACCTAGTCCCTTACAAGCATGAATTTCAAGCCTTATTACAACATTTAATGGTCTCAAGGACCTTATTTAAACAAAACAAAGTACTTGTAAATCAAGTAAAATCTAGACATCTTGGTGCTCCTACACCATGAATCATCCTGCTACAGAATGTAGACATTAGGATCAGAATGGCACTGAGTGAATGCAACTGATAGAAGGAAGGAGTCCATCTTGGGATACCAGGCTTGAGGAGCTTGTTTGAGGCCATAGAGAGACTTCTGAAGACGGAACACAAGTGAAGAATCCTGAAGGAACCCCTGTGGCTGCTCCATGTAGATCTCCTCTTGAAGGTCACCGTGAAGAAAAGCACTCTTCACATCCATCTGGTGTACTCCCCAATGATTAGCTGCAGCAATGCAAATAACAAGTTGGATGGAATTCATTCAGGCAACTGGTGCAAATGTCTCAGAGTAGTCAATCCCAAGAACCTAGGAGAATCCTTTGGTGACCAAGTGAGCCTTATGCTTGTCAATCGACCCATATGCTACAAATTTTGTCTGATAGATCCACTTACATCGAACAAGTTTTCTTCCCTTAGGAAGAGGGACAAGATCCCAAGTGTGGTTTCTCATCAAGGAACTATACTCCTCCTGCATAGCTGTATCCCACTCAGGAATACCAGAAGCCTCATGAAAAGACTGTAGATCTGAGGCACTAGCAATGAAGACATGTGGAGCATCCTGGAACTGTGAACGAGTCTACCTGGTGTCTGATGGATCCCCAACCCAATCACCTGCAGAATGCAAGGTTTGTCTAGCCCAAAATGGACTAGAAGATGGAAAATCTAGAGGAGAATCATCAACCTCTGAATGATGACTAGGAGAGGAAGGAGGTGAGTCCTCTAAATCACCCTCTGCATCGAAAGTGGAGGTAGAAGACTGCTCATGTGAATATGACTCATTAGAAGATCTGTCATGTAACCCAAGTGACTCTAATGTCAAAGTAGAAGGATTTGGAGAAGTGACAAAAAGTGAGCTCAAAGAGCCCTCCTCAAACTAAACACTCCTCTCAATGAACAACTCATGTGTAGTAGGGTGGAGTAACCGATAACCCTTCACACCATCAGGATAACCTACAAATATGCAAGGTCTACTTTGTGGATCTAAGGCCTTGTGTTTCTCTATAGGAATGTGGGCCCATGTAGGAGAACCAAAAACTCAAAAGTGCTTAACTGATGGTTTCTAACCACTCCAAGCTTCAAAAGGAGTGACTCCCTTCAAGGCTTGGTGAGGAACATGGTTATGGATATAACAAGCATAGTTAATGGCCTCTACCCAATACTGTGGTGCAAGAGATCTAGAGTGAATCATGTAGTTCACCATTTCCTTCAAGGACCTATTCTTCCATTCTACAACACCGTTCTGCTAAGGATTGTATGGAACAGAATGCTGCAAATCAATCCCCTCTAAAGTGCAAAAGCTCTCAAACCAATGGTTGACATACTCACCACCATTGTCAATGTGCAAAACTTTGATGGCTTTCCTAGATTGCTTTTCTACAAAAGTCTTGAAGTCCTAAAAGTGATCAAATACCTCTGACTTCTAATTGAGAAAGTACACCCAAGTATATCGAGAAAAGTCATCAACAAATGTGAGGACATATTGGGCCCTGCTGAAAGAAGGATGCTGAAATGGACCAGCCAAATCACTATGAACTAACTCTAGTATCTGTTAAGCTCTCCATGCCTTACCTTTGTCAAAATTTTCCTTAGGATGCTTACCAAGAATGCAACCTTGGCAAACACCACTTGAAAACTAAACTGAAGGCAACCTTGTGACCATGCTCTGCTGGTTGAGCTACTGCAAGTAGCGGAAGTTAAGATGGCCAAACCACTCATGCCATAATCTACTCACATCATCAGAATGAGTGAGAAAAATAGTCAAAGGAGGATCAGGAATAAAGTGAGAAAATAGATAGAGCATGACTGATGATCCTCTCTCCCAATTGCAACTGTAGAACCACTATGCAACTCATGAATCTCCACTAAATCAAGAGTGAACTCAACCCACTTGCCTAAACCTGTGTGAGTGATCTGGTATACTGATAGGAGATTAGTTGATAATGAGGGCACACAAAGAACATCATGGAATGTGCCATCCCCCACATCAATAGACCCTCTCCCACACACCTCAACAAAAGTGTCATCACCCATCAAAATAGAAGGCATAGTACACAGCTCCAAAGATGCAAGTTCTTCCTTAGATGAAGCCATGTGGTGCAAAGCACCTAAATCAAGAACCCAACTAGATGGTGAAGAAGAAACTAGAACCTTGCCCTTTCCTTTCCCCTTGCTGTTTCTTTTGCCTTATTAGACCCCTCATTAGAACTCTGTTTGATAGACTTAGGAACACTGATATTATTCTTCTCAAGAATGTGTGTCAAGTGATCAATTTGTTTCTTTAGACATTTATGTTCATCATGACTAGGTCTTTTACAATAGGCACATTGGACCCTCTCTTTCTTAGGCTTGTCACCCTTGGAAGATTGGGTCACATTAGTTGCTTTTGAAGCAACTGGTATCTGATCCTTCTTCTCCTTGCTATTCTTCTATTTCTTATCCTTACTATTGTTGCTACTACTTTGTCCTTTTTGTTATTTTGTGCCTTGGTTGGCAACCAAGGCATGTGACTTAGAAGACTTAAGAGTACCCATCTAGATTAGCTTATCCTGTTCTCGAGTGAGATTGACAGCAAAATCGTCTAAAGATGGCATGGTGAATTGAGTACCAAGTGCACCCTTAGTAGCATAGAAAGTAGAAACAAACACAAAACATTCTGAACTTAGCTTAGAGAGAATACTAAGAATCAGTTGTTCATCTTTCTTTTCAATTCCACATTGTTTTAACTGTAGCCTTAGTGATTTCAATTTAGTGAAGAAATCCTGGATTGTGTTGAAATTGCCTAGACTTAAACTAATTAATTTATTTTCCAACATATGACCCCTCATTGAATCTTGTGTGCCAAATAGTTTTTCTAGCTTTGTCCAGATTTCATTTGGTGTATTCAAAGACTCAATGTGAAAGAGCAAATTAGGAGAAATAGACAAACACAGTGTTCCATATGCCTCATCACATTTGTTAAACCACTTAAGCTTATCTTCATCTTTAGCAGGTTCAGTTTCAAGTCCCATAGTTATCCTATTTAATCCAGCTTTCCCTAAGTGAATTTTCATGTGTGATTTCCACTCAAAGTAATTGTATGGAGTTAGGATGGGCAGATTTGTTTGATCGATGATGAAGAAATGCAGAGAAGAAATGTCAAAAAGAAGAGAACCCAACCAAGACAACCCCCCATTTTCACTCAATCAAAGAACCCCCCCAAGAAAATATGATTTGGCACTTTATATTAGTGTGTTTACAACTACCACTAGCAAGAAATACTAATTGGTCTTGATTTCAATGCATTACAAAACCCTCATGAAGAGTATATGCTAAAAATATAACTTTGGCACAATACTCAAAGAAATAAATAGCAACACTGTAATCTACTCAAAAAATATGCACTTTCAAAAAAAGAATCGCCTCGATATGAGGTCATATGTGAAAGTTATGATCCTTCAAAGTTCTTAAAATGAGAACTGTGGAATTTCATGACTGAGAATCTGCAATTTCTAAAAAATCTTGGCATCAAAATTTAAAAACATCTGCACTAGTGCATAGAGCACAAAAAAAATAGCCAAAATCAAAAAAAAATTGTGGGAAAAGGAGTTTGTATGAGCAAGAATGGAGCATTTGAAAACTGTCTTCAAAACTGCAATTGCCAATGGAGAGGGGTCCTACTATAGCTTTTTGAGCATGTTTCTGCAAAATATATAGGCTGCATGCAAAAATGGAAAGATACCTAGATGGTTTTCCTGTGTTGTGAACAAACCCAGAAGGTGTTTTTCTTGTTGATGTACTGAAGATGTAGTTCTAATGTAAATAGAATGCCTTTAGCAACAAAAAATGACCCCAATAACAAAAACTGGCATGCAAAGGCTGAATCAATTACCTAAGACAAGCAAAGGCATGTTGGAACTACAATATTGATTGAAAACACCAAATATGCAAGTTGGTTGTCAGATTTGAACTTGAAACCCTGGTTCCGCAACTGTGTATGACGATCTCCAATTTCGATGAAATAAAAGCTAAATCTGACTTTCTCAAGCCTCTTGGACGCATTGGAACAGCCAAAAATGCTGCCAGTATACCCAGAAATGTTGCAATCACCCAGATTTCATAAAACACATGTGTAAACCCCAAAGATTAAAAAAGTTTCTGTCAAACTTTTCTGATTCTCAAGATCATCAAAGATGCAAGAGAAGAGCATACTGGGTTTTTTGAAAAACTATATTAAGATTTATTAGCCCCCACCTGAATCTCTCAAATATGGAAACTAAAATCTACTCTTGCACATAGAACAACTCTGATACCATGTTAGAATCTGAAAAGATTATTAACCCAGAAAACTAGTGCAAAGAATAGATATCTAAACTATGAATGCAAATGATTTGAAATCAAAATAGCAACACAGAGTTAGTCTCCAAGAGAGTAATACAAATTCTAGAAGCAAAATAGCATTAAGAGGATGCAAAAGCAAAAGATACAAAATACAAGCTAGGTAGCATGCTTATATAGACTAGGAAGAGGGAGGAGGTGGCAACACCGACCAATCATGAGCAACCATCTATCAGACTAAAGATAGCAAAGTATCTTCCCAAGATAGCTAATGGATGCTCACATGTAGGAAGGTGACACCTTGCAACCACTCACCTAATAAAACATGCTTTATTAACCTAAGCGAGATTAATAGAAGTGTAGGAAAAACCTAGGAATATAGGGAAAAATAAATAACCCAACTAGGAAATAAAAACCTACACTAACAATGATGTACTTGAGATTAGAAAGATTACCAGTTGGGACATATAACAAGTTGAAGATGAAGAAGTTTTGAGCTTCTAGGATACTTAGAAAATTTGATTCAGGAAATGCATATGAAGTGGAGCTACTGGAGACATTGGGCATATCACCTATTTTCAAAATTGCAGACTTATTTAGTATCATGAAGCAGAGTTCAGTGACAACATTGAAGAAGACCTAAAGAAGAAGTTACCACAACAAGTATCGGAGCAAATTAAAGACATTTTGGATAGTAGAGTTGCACGCAACACCAAAGGAAGACAATATAAAGAATATCTTGTGAATTGGAAAGGTAGACCAGAAGAAGATTCATCATGTATTTCTCAGGTAGAGGTGGACTGTTTTGGTTTTCCTCTATCCCTAGTAAAGTGAGGGACTCACTTTTTCAATAACCTTGGATGTTTGATGCAGGAGCATCCCTGGTTCAAGAGCAATCTTGCATCAACCAAAAATATTTGTATTTTAGTCTGTTTGCATTTCAGTTTGTTTCTTTCATTTTTCAATTCAGTTCAGGTAGTTTAGTCAGTAGTAGTTTCTGTATTTTGGTCTACATTCTACCAAAGTTACATTTCAGACCTTACGGAGCTAGACTTAGCATCTAGATTCATTCATGCACATCATATCCAAATTTCAAATCATTTGGTTAAGGTACCGAAAAGATATTGCTATAAGAGGATCGACTATTTTCTTATAATAGAGCATCCTAATAGTCTCATTCAATTAGCTAAAGGAGAAGACTTGTGGAGCATTTCTCAACTTGTGAAGCTAAATGACATAGCATTCAATGGTCTTTGGTTCATGGATGACCTTCCTTGAGATCCACACATCATTCCATTAATTTGCAGAGGAGTTCCATTCCTTTAGGTCTGACCTATTGATGTACACAAATTACAGCTCTTCATTGGAGTTTGTGATCTTCCTTGGCCGATGCAGAGGAATCTATTATACTAGAGATGATATATATTGATGTAATAGATGTCTAGGAAAGTAGTTGGCATAATTTAGAAGATCGATAGTTTGAATTCTTTGTGAAGGAGCTTTAAAGCTAAACCTTATGCATATTCTAATAGTCTGTAATCAAGCCTGTGAGCCCTAATTGTAAGCCCACATGCTGCTGGCTGATTTGTATTTGATTTCTATGATATACTGAATGATTGAATTTGCATTTGCTTTAGATCTTTGAGTTGTTTTTGTTGTATTTACTCTAGCTGCATGGTCTAGATTATTCTCTTTAAGGAACCCATAATTGTGATTGCACTAGGAATTATTTCTCTTCCCCTCATCTCTTCTTGTAGGGTTATAAAGAAAACCCAATATGTAGCACTATATGCTTTTGTGTCCTTAAATTGAGCTATGTGCCTTTTGAAAGGAAGCTAGGTTTGCAAAAATCGCTTCCTACACTAATCTAATGAAGGGAGGAGAGTGCAAATTCAATTTTATCCTTACAATTACAGTAATGTTAAACCACTAACAGAGATATTGCAGCAAACACATAAACAAGAAAGTGAGACAGAAGAAGAGAGACACAAGATATACGTGGGGAAAACCCTTATCAGGTGAAAAATCCCACACTCCAAAACCTACAAAATGTATTATCAAAACTAAAATGGTTTACAATACATTTGTAATGCAAGCTCTCAATAGTCTTCGACACTCGTATCTTGAGACAAACTGGCAGCATAACAGTACATGTCAAACCTGTAATACATCTCCTCTCAAAAGCACCTATTTATATAGAAAATACAAGGAAAATTTGCCTCTATCTTGGAATAGGCGTCCAACTTGGCCTCATGGCCCAAAACCCATACGACCGTCATAGAATTTGTCATAGTAGTTACAACTTCTAGCTATAAGAGAATCTGTCATACACAGGCTATAAATAACATATTCTCTTACAACATGTCGTAGTCTACCTTGGGACACCCAAAGATGCCTTTTTCAAAGATGCTCTTTGACACATGTCTTCACTTGTCACAGCATCTCCTATTTTTGACTCTTACATGTCATAACTTCATCATAAGAATCTGTCACAACCATTTCAGTCAATATTCCATTACACAACATCCAAGATGCCAACACATGGAAAAATATTCCTACCACAAAGTGGGATGCCTATCTCCTCATGTGAGGACAAAATTACAAGTTGTCATCTTCCATGTAGGATGACACATCACCGTGCCACATCCCACAAGATGACAATATGAATTACAATTTAATTTACAACATAGGCAATAAATTAATAAATACATGTAAAAATACAAGGAATTACCAAGGTTGAGACACCTTAATTCCCAACATTCTCTGATTTGTCGAACACCTTGTAAGAGCCAATAGAATCAATAGAATTTAACTGCTATAGGCCGAGAGGCCCATAGACTCCGAACACCATCTAAACTTCTCTGTGCCCACTGGTTTCATCAATGCATCTGCTACATTCTTCAAAGTATCTACCTTCTCCAAATTTACCTTCCCATCCTCTACCATGTCTCGTACAAAGTGAAACTATACATCAATATGCTTTGTTCTGGCATGAAAAGTTAGATTCTTTGCAAGGCAAATTGCACTATGACTGTCACAACTGATCGTAATCTAACCTGCATCAACACCAATATCTAAACACAATCTCTTAAGCCAAATGGCTTCCTTACAAGCATGAGTTTCTGCCATGTACTCAGTTTCTATAGTGGACAAAGCAACTACAGGTTGTCGCTTACTCATCCAACTAATTACACCACCAAACATAGTGAACACATAGGCACTGGTGGATCTCCTGTTGTTAATGTCACCTGCCCAATCAGAATCCACGAATACAAACTGAATGCAGAGGTCTTGTAACATTTCCATGATAGCAAATGGAATACTTAGAAGTACCCCTCAAATATCTGAACACTCACTTAATTGCATCCCAATGTACTCATCCAGGATTAGCCATAAATCGACTAAGGAATCCCACTGCTTGGGCAATATCTGGTCTTGTATAGACCATAGCATACATCAAACTGCCAACAGCACTAGCATAAGGTAATCTGCTCATGTCTACCTCACTAGGATATTTTGGACAATCACTAATAGATAACTTTGTCCCCAATGAAACAGGAACACACAATGGTCTACAATCTGCCATGCTGAAGCTATCCAACATGGTCTTCACATACTTACTCTAGCTTAACCAAAGTTTTATGTTTGCTTTGTGTCTTTTGATTTCCATTCCTAGAATGTACCTAGCTGCCCCAAGATTTTTCATCTCAAACTATACTGACATCTGAGACTTCAAATTAGAAATCATATTCTTACCATTCTCAATCAACAGCATATTGTCAACATATAATGTAATAATGAGAATGTGATCATTGTCAAACATGTAATACACACAATGATTAGATTTTGATCTTAGATAACCAATTGACAAAACAAAGGCATCAAACTTCAAGTACCACATCCTAGGAGACTGCTTCAAACCATACAAAGACTTCTTAAGCTTGCAAACCAAATTTTCTTTACCTTTCTCTATGTAATGCTCTAGCTATGACATGTAGATTTCTTCCTCCAAATCACCATGAGGGAAAGTTGTCTTCACATCCATCTATTCTACCTCTAAATCATAAGTAGCTACAAGAGATAATAGAAATCTAATGGATGTCAGCTTTGCAATGGGAGAGAAAATTTCACCATAATCAATTCCCTGCACTTGCGAGTACCCCTTCGCAACCAATCTAGCCTTGTACTTTTCAACACTACCATCTGCACTAAATTTCTTCTTGAACACCCATTTGCAACCAACGGGTTTCCATCCATCAGGAAAAGGCATCAAGTCCCATGTTTTGTTCTTTTCCAAAGAAGCCATCTCATTGTCTGTGGCCTCCTTGTAGGAACCTACATCTTTTATGCCCATAGCCTCTTTCACAATTCTAGGCTCATCAGTGTTAGTAAGTAAAGAAAAAACACAACTAGAATCAAGTAATGAATAACCAAACCTATCAAGTTGCTTTCTTGTTCATGTAGGCCTCCTCAATGGCTCAGGTTGAGGTTCTTCTTCTTCTTCTAAGCTTTCAAAGCTGCTAGAGCTCTCCTCATCATCAACTCTGACAAGGTCTATTTGTTCAGTCTTCTCAGGGGTAGAGGGAAACTGAACCGCATCTTCTTTCTTTTCTATCTATTCTGGCTATAGAACAATGGAAGAGGGTATTAGCTCTTTGAAGATAACACTTTTGCTATACAACACTTTTTCATCCATAGGATCCCAAAGCTTGTATGCTTTCACACTGACACTATAGCCAATGAAAATACACTTAACAACCTTGTTCTCCAATTTAGACCATTGCTCCCTAGGCACATGTGCATATGCCTCACAACCAAAAACATGAATATGTCTAACTGAAGGCTTCTTACTAGACCACACCTCCATAGGTGTATTACCAACAAGAGCTGATGTAAGAGATCTGTTTACCAGATAGCAAGCAGTGGCAACAACTTCAGCCTAAAATTTTGTTCGAGGCTTGCTCCACTAAGCATACTCCTAACCTTCTCCATCAGTGTCCTGTTCAACCTCTCTACAACTCCATTTTTCTATGGGGTGTACGGATTTGTCTTATGTCTTTCAATTCATTGTTCTTTATAGAAGTTATCAAACTCTGCTGAACAAAACTCACCACCGTTGTCAGTTCTTAAACACCTAATCTTTTTACTAGTCTAATTTTTAGCAAAGGCTTTAAGCTCCTTAAATCAACTAAAGACTTCAGTCTTGCTTTTGATAAAATAAACCCATGTCCTTCTATTATAATCATCTACGAAAGATACAAAATATACAGATTTTGAAATTGAAGGAACATTAATAGGACCAAACACATCAGAATGAATAAGATCCAATACACTAGAAGACTTGTGAGAACTAGAGTAAAACTGAACATGGTTTTGCTTTCCATAAATGCAATGTTCACAAAAGTCAAACTTGAGATTACAATCATTTAGCCCCTCAATGAGGTTTTTATTTTTCAGGGTATGCAAACCCTTCTCACCAATGTGGCCATATCTCAAATGCCATAACATAGTCTTTTCAACAGGAATCTTATCTTCCATAACATGTGCACTACCATCAGAACTAGTTACAATAGATTTCTTCACTACTCATTCAAATGGTGGGTATGAAGTGACTGCAACTCATTTCTTTGAGTTAGAAGAACTATTACACTGTGAAGCGCATGCCTCCAGCTAAAACAAAGTACCTCTTTGAGTACCCTTTGCAAGCACCATATATCCTCTAGTCATCTTGCATCCATCCTTTGAAAAGACAACCTACACACATACATCATTCAACATACTTACAGAAAGTAGGTTCTGTGCAAGGCTTGGAATGTGCATAACTCTAGTGATCCCCTTCACTCATCCATCAGGGAATCAGATTGAGACTCTTCCATGACCAACAATCTTTAGATGAGAGTCATCACCCAGGTACACTCTTCCACCATCGAACTCTTCATATTTCATGAACCAGTCTCGATGCGAGGTCATTTGGAATGATGCACCAGAATCAATCAACCACACATCATCAGATGCATGGGTGACTAGGGCTGTGATGAAGGCATCACCATCATTTTGTGACTTGTCAGAATATGAAACATGAGCTTTCTTCTTCTTTTTCTTCTCCTCTTTGCATTCCATTCAAAAATGCCTAGTTTTACCACAGTTCCAACAAAGAGCCTTGGACTTTTCAAGAGATTTAGATCTCCCACGGGATTTGGATCTGCCCTTATCACCTTTCTTGTCCTTCTTCTTCCCTTTCTCTTTGGGTCTTCCACGAATGACAAGAGCCTCTTTGGCTACCTCAGAAGACTTCCTCCACATTTTTTCAAACAACAGTGAGGACACCACATCTTCCATCTTGAAGGTGGTAGTGGTGCTTCTGATAGCCATGACAAAATGATCCCATGAATCTAGCAAAGAACAAAGTAGGGTCATACATTGATCCTCCTCCATTTTCACACCCACAGATGTCAATTGTGCAATGATCATGTTGAAAGCATTCATGTGGTCCGCAACAAATCCTCCATCTTCCATCTTCAAAGTGAACAACTTCCTTTTCAGGAAAAGTTTGTTTACCAAGGACTTGGTATGATAAACATCACCCAACTTATTCCAAAGATCTTTCATGCTCTTCTCCTCATGGACATTCAATAGGACAGAAGCTAAATAAAGTCTTATGAGACCCTTAGCCTTCTGATCCTTGAGGTCTCAATTAGCTTGTGACATTGTTGTAGGTTTCACACCAAATATTATTTCCCATAGGTCACAATCAATAAGTAGGTCCTCTATCTTGAGTTTCCACAACTTGAAATTAGTGCCGTTGAATTTCTCAACCTCTAACCTTCCATATGTGGTTTCCATCTCCTTGCTACAACAAGATATAGAATACTCTACACAACACTCCCATTCAACCTAAGATTAGCTCAAAAAACCCCTACCCAATAGCTAAGACCAAAACTGGACAGGCTTTGATACCAACTGAAAGGAAGCTAGGTGTGAGGAAATTGCTTCCTACACTAATAAAATGAGGGTAGGAAAGTGCAAATTCAATTTTATCCTTACAACTATAGAAATGTTAAACCACTAACAGAGATATTGCAGCAAACACATAAACAAGAAAGTGAGACAGAAGAAGAGAGACACAAGATATACGTGGGGAAAACCCTTATCGGGTGAAAAACCCCACACTCTGAAACCTACACAATGTATTATCAAAATTGAAATGGTTTAAAATACACTTGCAATGCAAGCTCATAGGAGTCTTCAACACTCATATATAGAGACAAACTGGCAGCATAACAGTACTTGTCAAACCTGTAATACATCTCCTCTCAAAAGCACTTGTTTATATAGAAAATATAAGGCTAAATTGCCTCTATCTTGGAATGGGCGTCAAACTTGGCCTCATAGACCAAAACCCACACCTATGGACACTTGGTCAACATTGTAATATGCTTCTGACACTTGTCCACACACCCCATCCCAAAGATGTCGCCTATTTCCAAAATGGGCTATGACAGATGCTCTTACGACTCTTACGACCATCATAGAATCTGTCATAGTAGTTACAACTTATAGCTGTAAGAGAATCTGTCATACACAGGCTATAAATAGCATATTCTCTTACATGTCATAGTCCACCTTGGGGCACCCAAAGATGTCTATTTTAAAGATGCTCTTTGACACGTGTCTTCACCTGTCATAGAATCTCTTATTTCTGACTCTTACATGTCATAACTTCATCATAGGAATCTGTCATGACCATTTTAGTCAATATTCCCTTACACAACATCCAAGATGCTAATACATGGCAAAATATTCCTACCACAAAGTGGGACTCCTATCTCCTCATGTGAGGACAAAATTACAAGTTGTCATCTTCCATGTAGGATGACACATCACCGTGCCACATACCACAAGATGACAATATGAATTTACAATTTAATTTACAACATAGGCAATAAATAAATAAATACAATGTAAAAGTACAAGGAATTACCAAGGTTGAGACACCTTAATTCCCAACACCTTTTCACCTCTAACCCTACCAGTATGTTTTGATGCCACTGTTTCCCCTTAAATCTTGATAATTCCTTCAACAAATAAATTGTAAGGCAAAGAATCAGGGTACCATACCGAAAGTTATAATTTGAGTCCTTGATCTTCTGCAAATTATCCAACAGGTTGTTGTCACATGACCTCATAGAGATGAAATTCCTTGCCCTCCTTCACTATTTGATAGGCAGTATGGATTGCAGTGGCTGTGGCTGAACCCTCTCAGTTGGCATAGTATACTTTGTAAGTAATACCCATGGCATATTTGACTCTAGGATCTGTGATATCCTTTATATGCATATTCCTCCCATCTATTGTTGCTCTAGTCAATTCCTTCACTTAATCCATTCTAATGGCCTTCATTATTGGTAGGGGTCCTACGACACTTAACCCTATGATTGCCCTAATGGCCTCCTTTGTGATCCTGTAGGGTTTGTCTAAATATATGAACTCATCATTAATTCATCTTAGAATGATTCTTACCCATTCATGTGTATCTATGAAATTAGGGTAATCCTTCCACATCCAGTCTCGTTGCTGGTATATTTGCATATTCGAGTAAATACCATGCATCTCCCATCAATGTGTCCCTTAACTCCTCGAATTTCATGTGATCAATCTCCCCCAAAGTATTGTGAATGTACTTCCTCACATCCTCTGTGTAGACCACATCTACTAGCACATTCGAGAATACACTTTATTTATCCACTTTTAGGGTTTTCCATAGATATTTCTTGAACTTCGGCCTCAGCTTGTGTGTGATGTCAATCAGCTCACGGGTTTCCATTGTGTATTCTCTGGTTATCTGTGCTCTTCTATCCTTCACTACTTCGTTTGCCACTGTGTTTTCTCTTGGAGCTCTAGATTCACCAAAGTGTAAATACAAAGTGAGGTTGTAATGTTTGATTAGGGTTAAATACCCTTCTTTTCACCCTAATTTTTCCTGCTTCTCTCTTTTAGTCTTTTCCTTTGTTACTTTAATTCCTTGCTTTTATGTCTTAAGTTCTTCCCCTTGTTAGTGGTTATTCTATGATACACTCTGTTACCATGGTGGAATCTCTCTGTAGTCAATTTCTTTCTTCCAAAGATTGATGATCTATTGGTTTGGCATCTGGAACAACCTCCCCACATTGTTTTCCTTGTATCTTTCTCTCCTTTCTTCTTCCTCTTTACTTGTGACTATCCTGCTTGTATCTCTAAGAACACAGTCATCTTGATCTATCGATTCCTCTACTTCATTTGCTTCATTTGCTAAAATTTCTTAGATTTAGACTTCTTGTCTCTCCTTAATGTGTCACAAATAATCTCTTGTGGGTTTTGATGAAATGTGGATGACTGCGGTATGTCTTCCTTACTAGTCCTAATCATGAATATACTATGGTAACCCAACATTTTATGTGTTTTTAGTTTCAGTTCTTCTCTCATCTAGGCTTCTAGAACCTCCTCACTATATGTACTATGGTGATCATCTTCTATCTCCAATTATCCCTCAGAGTCATGCTCCTTTGTTGTTTCTTCGACTGCATCCAACCTTGAAATTGTGTAGATATTCTTATCACTATCTTCTTCCTAATTGAATTATTCTATGTAGGCTTCTTCCATTGATCATCCCAAAGGACTATTGAAAAAAAATTTCTCATTGGCAAATGATAGCTCTTCTTTCTTGGAGTCTATGATACCATTTGCATCTACAAACCATCTCAAGCCCAAAAGTGCATTAAAGGATTCTCCTTGATCCTTCATGGCTACAACAATGAAATCTAAGACATGTTTGACTCCCATTAGGTTAACTTCCACTTGATTCCATGTTCCCATTATCTACATATTAGATCCATCTACCAAAATTATGTTGTAAGTTGTCTGTATCAGCTTAGGTCTTCCTAACTGCTCCCATAGCTTCTTTGTTATCATGTTGACATCTGCTCCCAAATCTATCATAACATTCTAGACTTTTCTATGATTGATATGCACATCCACCATAAGTAGCTTTGTCTTCCATTATCTATCTATTCTTTCCCATCTTCCAAAGTTGACTCTTTTGACCTTGCTCCTTGTTTCAATATTTAGAAAATTGCTTTAGTTTCTTAATGAGTCTGTGTTGTGTTAATTGGGCTAATTTATTGAGAGCTTCTACTTCTTCAGTGAAAAATTGCTTGTATTTCTTCTCCTTTTCTTGCTCCTTCCTTATTGTTTGTTTATCTTCCTTCACAACTTCCTTATTTCATTTCTTAGTGGGAACCAATTCTTCTTCCTCCTCACTCTCTTCCTCTTCTGTCTCAGTGATATAGTGTCTTCCAGTATTTGTTTCTTGTCTTGTCAGTACCTCAACTTTCTCCTTCCTTCTTCTATCTTTTACGGTATCTTTTAGGTTGCTTCTCCAATAATACTCTTCTTCTGTAGACTCAATTGAAGATGTGTTTGTTTCCTCCTTGATGTTCTTTTGGTAAGCTCTTTCTCCTTGACCCTTAGGTTCCCTTCTTATGATCCTAGCCCCTTTTTGATTATTCAGGTTCTATAACTCATCACTCTTAGATTGTGGTTGTACATTTCGGAAGTCACAAGAAAATAGACCATGTTCTGTACTGCTACAAAATTAACATTGTGTTTTCCTTTCACCTGAACATTCATTAGCAAAGTGTCCTAGCTTACCACAATTGAAACATGTAGCATCATGTCTCCTTCTTTGACCTCTTCCATGACCTTGACCTCATCTATAGCCTCCAAACTACTCTTTGTCATCATTATTATAGCTAATCCCATAGGATGGACTTCCAGAGGTTGAGTTTTGTATTGCATTGACATTCCTCTAATTTATCCAATTTGGTTGTGTGTAGCCTTGATCATATGAGTTTCCTTCTGCTATGCCCTTCACATAATGCATGTTGTTGCTCTCCACTGAGTTTGTGTTGTTTTACCATGTTTCATCTTCGTCATCATCAAAGTCTCTTTTCCTCCGAAAGTTCTGTGAAGGATAATCTGGTGTTTCATGGTCATCCCATTCTCCGTATAATCCACAATTGAATTAATTCTTTTTTTGTTACTTTGATGTCTACTTTTATTGTGCCATCTTGCCTTTCACCTTTTATTCTAGGGCATTCATTTCTCAAGTGACCTTCTATTGTATAATATGAGCACAAAATATTAGGTCTTTTCTTCTGTGTATTCTCCTCCTACTTGGCCAAAATCTCTTGTCTCAACTTTAATTGCTCCAATTCCAATTTTAGATTATCCAATTCTAGGTTTTCCTTCATCTTATCTTGTCTACACCAAGATTGAGACTCTATTTGGTAGGCTAATGTCACTGCTTCTGCATAAGTTTCAAATGTTCTTCCATCCAAGGCAGATCTTATTTCAGGGCTTATTATGGAAATGAACAATTCAATCTTTTGCTTCTCAACAGTGGTTCCTCCAACTTCCTAGTTGTCTCCTTGAATCTTCAATCAGAGTCCTCTATTAATTCTTTATCCAATTGCATCAAATCTCTCATCTTACTTACCCCTTTTGTGAGAATATCTAAAACTCCAAAATTCTCCAAAAATAGCCTCTAAAAATCATGTAGGCATCACATAGAAGCATCATATACATCATCTAGATATCCATAGAATAAAATAAAACCATCTAGGTAAATACATTTCATACATCATCTATAAGCATATCATCAAATAAATCCATGATCCTATACATTTCAATCATCCACATCATCACATAATTCCATTATCATAGTACATGTCATCTCTCCATCACATATAAGAATCATATACATCAAAAACATCATAAGATAAACAATATAAACATCATGAAGATCATCCATAACATATCATGTAGTTCACCAAATCATGCCATCTCTCATATATACCAAAAATAAATGTCACATACATATCTGTACAATGGGGCTACAAGAGCCATATAAAATACCATATAAAATACAACTATAAAAATAGCCCGTAGGCATCATATTCTCAATACATATGCATATACATCATCACAAAAGTGTCTATGTCAAGCTCCCCTTAGATGGTTCAACCCCTACCCTTGATGGTGATGGCCTTGTAGTTGGAGGTGGCTATTGTCCCCCTAATGAACATGGTGGTGGTGGTCCCATCACTAATCCACCTGATCTCCTAGAAGAGGAGGCCCCTGATCTACTTTTCTCTTTAAAGTTGGGCTACCTTTGTTCTGGTGGTATGACATTGTGATACAACCCCTATAATAATTTGCCTCTCTAATAGCCCAAGTCAACTCATGTTATACTTGAGATAGCTCTGTAACCAAGGCCATGGTGGGTTGATCCACCCTAATCAAACTGCGGGCTGTATCCCACTCCTGTGTCACCCACTATAGGGCTAACTCATCCTGGAGCCTCATCGTGATAGCCCCATCTCTCTCAATAGTAATACAAGCTATCTTTGTCATATCTGGCACCTGTACATATGCCTACCCCTATGTCTGCCTTGCAGTCTGAGGTTGTTGTAGCTCCCCTTGGGCATCATCCCTCTCATGGTGAAGCTACACTGTCAGTAGCTTCACCTTAGTCCACCTATGAGTCTCTTCTTGTAAAAGGCACTATACCTACTCTAGCTCTGAGACTATTGCAGGATCATCCTATTGTCCTACCTCTCCCATAGCCACATCCTGTGAGCCAATGTTTTCCTATCCATGCCTAGGGCTTCCAAGAATATCTTGATGTCTAGCATCCTATTGACCAACTTCCTCAATCACCACAGTTGTTCTTTGTCTCTGTCTCCTAGCCCTTCTAGGTCTCACCTCCAGTCCTTTGCCTCCTACCTCACCCACTTGTCCATCTCTATAGTCCACCACACTAGGGATGGTCAATCTAGTCAGCATATGGACCAATCAATATGCATCATACTCAGGCATATTCCTGGGGTTAGCTCCTCCTCCCATTGAGTCCCACTGCATTGGGGCAAGTGCATCAAACTCCACTAATGCTATCACCACCACCACCTTAAGTCCCCACTCTGGTATATCTCTATGTGTAAGAGAAAAAGTAGTCTCTCCTATGGGAATAGGATGTGGAAATATAAACTGTTAAAGCACTCACTCTAGAAAAATCTTTCACTAATGGACATGGTACAACCAAAGAGGTACCTAGCCTACCTGCAATATAAAAGTTGCTCTACATCATCCCACCATGACTCAAATCCCTACATGGTTGCCATATGATGATATCCAGCTCATCAAAAGTCCTCCTCTAATAGGTAAGATCTTCAAGTCACTTGTGTGTCACTTCTCCATCAGACAAATGGATGAAGGGTTGTCCTATCCATCGCTGTTGTGGTGAGATCAACCTCATTACTATGATGTACTCCTAGGCCCACACATGCAGTAGTGTGAGGCCAGCTACCAAACTCTACCTAAATTGGTATACCACCTGTTGCATGTCATGGTATAGCTGACCTAGTAATACGACCCCCATGCATATATGATGCCATGAGTAAACATCCCCTCTAGCACCTGACCCCATCCAACTAAAAAATTGTGAGAGCATCAATTTGCTACTAGTACCCCACTGATCAGACCTACTACTACAAGTCAAATCCTGTTAAATCACCTCCTCATCTGACTAGGGCATATCTCCCCATACTTGATGCCCAGATCTTGTGTCATCAGTAATCGAGCGAGTGCAACATCTCCTATGTTAGTGTCATAGACCATGCATGCCCCATAGATTGGAATGTAAAGAATCCTCCACACATCCTCGAGGGTGATGGTGATCTTCGTTGTTGGCAATAGAAACAATCTATGCTCATTGTGCCACCTCTCCACCAATGTCATCAACATCGCATGGTGGGCTTGCACTAGAGTCATGTGGGCCATGTACCATAAGGTCATCACCTCGAGGAACAGGCCCTCGTTCTCATCTAAATCTTCTACTAAGGCAAGCATCAATGGATGTCACTCCCAAGACATTAACAAGGGAAGTACAACCTGTATGCACATTTGTCAACTTGTTAGGACTTATACAAATTACAACATTTGCATACAAGGCTAAAAGCAACCAATTTGTTTTACCAAAAGCACCTAACTAAAACCAAAAGTGCATATTTATCAACCACTAGTGTCACTCTATTAGCCATTAGCATATTTCTATCTACCATTTGTGCCACCTTGTCCACCCACTGCACATCTTTGCCCACCATTAGCACCACATTGTCCTCCACTTGTGCCATTGTAGCCGTTGTTTGCGCTTACACCTATGCTAAATTACACCAGAAGTGACCTAATTTTTCCATCAGCAACATTCAATGGACCATTAGCAGCCTCTTTAGCCAAAAGTGCCATAACTTTTACCATTAGTGCCATTCTGCGATGCTTCTCCCCAGTTATCCCTACAAGGTAGCCATCATTGATCAACAGGATTCTTGGGCCAGGGGCCAATAGTATAGGAGATAGACTCTATAAATATCTCCTCTTCTTCTTTAGGCTTTGCAAGACCAAGGGGTGTATTCCCTATTCAACATCTATCAAATATACATGTGAACTTGTTGGGATGTTGATACAAAGCAGATAAATCCTCTCTTATGCAGACCAAAACTGTAAAATAAGTGCAAAGGGGCTAGCTTTGGGCCTATGCTTAGTTGTGAATCAGAGGATTTCAGTCCTAAAACTACTTCTAATGTCCTAAAAGGTTGTATTTGGATTTTAGATTTGTATTTTGTGTTTGGATACAAAACTGGGAACTTGGGTGTAACCTCAATACAAGACTAGACTGGTGCCTATCTCAGGGCTCAGAGCCAATAGACATACATATGTGAATGATTATCATAAACTTGAATCAATAACTAAGTTTCAAGGGGATTTTGTAGTGTCTGCCTTACAGATACTTCCCAAAAACTGAGTATTTAATCATTCATCCTTAATGATATCCTTGCTGTAGTATTATTTTCCCAATGCTTAACCTAAAACATTTAATTTGTTCCTTGAACAAAAGTAAGAGATCAGACATTCAACACAGAAAATCCATGCTCTAGAATCCTAAGTAACCCTTAGTTATTTAGATTCAAAGGAAAAGATGCCCACAACTCGAAGACAAACAACTAAATACATGCAACAGAGCATTTCTCATATGAAAACTACATGAAACCAGCAAAATTATGCATAAAACATGAAACATATGATTCATAAACTCACAAGGCACCCAAAACAGAATCACCAGCAAAGTTGTATCTTGTTACAACACCAAAATTTGTCTAATTTTCAACAACCTAAAAATGAGTGACTAGGTTCGCTTATAAAGCAAGAACCTGTACTCAACCATTAATTAGAAGGTCAACTCAAAATTTTGCCAAATACATAACATCATGAAAATGGCACCAGGAACACTGAATACAGCCGGGAGACAAAGCAAGAAGGAGCAAGTGAAATAGGGATATGTGCCGCCGTTTGAAAATTTTCCCCATGAATTTGGTAGTTGGTTGGTCAATCAGACCCATACCCCTTTGCTATTTTGTCATTAATGACCAACCTTCTTGCAGCCTTGGAAATACAGCATTCTGCGTGCATTGCAAATTTTCCTGCCTGGAAACAGCTGCAAATACAAAGAAAACCTTCCCTTCGAACAGAGCTGTCGATTTTCCATCTACTGCCAAGATCTATGGCCTGAATTTGAACGGGCAAGCTATTGGCCAATCAGATCGTGCCACGTAGGTATCCCCATTCTATTGCTGACTTTTCCACAGCGGACATACATTTACCTTATTGCCCCTCCTCACCTTTTAAAACCTTGTATATGCAAAAGCATATATATACAACAGTTCTGGACACATGACAACCCACCATTGGACCTCTATCGTTGTACATTTACCTCTCCATCAGCCATTGGAATGAATATGGACGAAGCTGCTGATGGGCGAAGTCTCACCGATGAGCCAATGTATCTTTTCCTTTTGCACCTGCAGTTGTACATGTGAGATTGTATATGCATACAATCACCCACATACAAGGCAGACCCCAAATCCTTATAAAATAGATCATAATCACTATCGGGTCCGGGCAATGTATGTTCTCCTTGCACATCGGCATTGTATATCGCATATACAAATGTAATATACAAACAAGGTGCAGACTCTATTGCATTTATGAATCAGATTGGAAGAACCCTTGAAATCTGGCTTGTATCTCCTCATTGTATATCGGCATATACAAGCACTTTTACATACAAACTACGGACCCCAAATTTTATCCACTGCATTTGATTTCTCCTTTGGGTCCGGATTGCATGTTTTTCCTTTGTATATTGGCTTGTATGTGCAAACATACAATGCAGATATACAACTGGTGGGCCCCAGGCCTTAAGTCCTATCTGTGTAGATTGATAATGCATATTTCCTTTGTATGTTGCTGCCAATATACATTTGCTTTGTATATTAGATATACATTTCACCTTGCATCTTTTCCTCGCATATGTTTTATCATCGGCCCATCGTAGAAACTTTTAGCTGAGTTGCTAATAACCCTTGTCATGCCAACAAAACCCTTGTATGCTTTGCTTTGTATGTGCGTCGGCCATTGGGGGAACACTTTGCTTGGATGCCGATGCATATTGTTTTGCTGATGATCTTCTTGCATGTGGCAAATGTATAAGACCCTCACACATTTCCTTTGCATGTTGAATATACAAGGTAAACATACAAACCCTTTTACATACAAGCAAGGAATCCTTCCTGGAATATGCAATATACAACCACCTTTGTATAACTAGAAATGCATATACAAGCCCGATATGCATACAAAGATGCATGCAACTAATTTTTGCACCTTTTGAAGCTGATTGAATATTATTTTGTGGAAAGTGCCTACAAATTTAAATGCTTAAAACCTAAATGCTTATGTAGGCACTAACATTGGCTCTGTCTGGAGACACATGCCTCTTGTAGGCATGGCGAGAACCATAGATCTCTGGGATACAGACCAGTCCCTATCCATTGGGCAACAGAGTCAAACATTGCACCAACCTGTATCACAAATCATATATTTTTAAATTTTACTTGGTGGCCCAAGGCCACCAAAAAGAAAAAACCAGTATTTCCCTTTGTCAAATACCCTATTTTCATCTAATATCACTCGATCAAGCCTGAAGATACTGCCATTGTCTGACCACAAACAAACCTTGTCATTTACATATTCAAACATCTCATTGAGCTTGCTCCTATCAACCTTATGCAAATGACCATCAGCATCAAGAAACAAGTGAATGTCATATTCATTAAACAATGCATTCTCATATGAAATATAACACTTATCATCATCTATATCAGCAATATGCATTGTAAAATGATCTCCCAGCTGAACTCAAAACTGAAAGCACTCAAAGTCCACTATACATCTAGGATCATCAGGCCTCATTTCATCATAATCTGGCATATCAAAGAAGAAGAATCTTTCACATTCACATTTATACACATCATGCAAACAATTATCAGCTACACCAAATTGGAAAGGATCAGATTCAAGCATATCTTTGCAGCAATCTTCATGATATATGTTGGTCTCTCTTTCATCAGGATGAAAAATAGAATCCTCCTCAATAATAGTGCCTTGATTTTCACCATACTCAAATAGATCCTCCTCAGCATATGTATCAAAAATGGTTGAACCAAGTGTTACAATTTCATTATAGTATGCCACTGGTTCATGGCAACCAAACATGCATTTTCATTACCAATGAATTCCTTGTGTGGAGGAGTATCAGCCTGTGTGTCATAAACAAAACTATAATCAAATAAAGAACAATCATAATCAGCAATACTACTTGTTTCAATCTCTGATTGCTCTTCATCATCTCCATGTGTCTAAATAAAAGGCAGTGGTTCAAACATGGAATTGCCCCTCTGTTTGCTTATTTCTTCTCTATCTTGAGCACAATACTCACAATCATCTCCAAAAACCCATTCAAACAAGCACTCATTGTTGTCCATAACCTCATCATTGTTTTCAGAACTAGATACCTCAACCTTGAAATGGGAGTCATCATTGATCCTCTCTTTGGCATCCTCAACTAGTGAGCAATCTAGTTGAGCATTGTTATCAGCATTATCTTCAAACATAGCAGCATTTTCAACTTCTATATTCTCATTTACACATTTGTCTTCAAAGAATACCATGATCACTTGGTCATTTGCAACCATACAGCTACTATTCACACCAAAGCCTATGGACAGGGAATTATGTATGTGCTCACTCTTCATTTTCTCTGTATTTTCTAAAAATTTGTATGCCATCTGCACATCTGTTATCTTGAATTCCCTCAACAATGCACTAGAGCCCTTCTCAAAAGCTTCAAAGTATATATCAATGCAAGTTGGAGTATCAGGTCTGAAGTCTTCAGGGATTTGTGAAAGGGCAATTGCAAACCTATGATTGAAATCAATACTGGGCTCTTCATCTTGTCTTCTAATTTCCATTAATCTTGCAACAAGATCAGTAGGTTCTCTTGCAAATTCTTTTCTAAAATAGTCAACAAGTTCATCCCAATAGGCAAAGGATCTCTTTGGAAAGCTCGAATACCAATCTCTAGCTTTAGCATCAAAGGATCTAACAAAAAACCTCATCCACATATCCTCATCTCTAAATGAATGTTTCTCCATGAAGTTGTGAAAGTTTTGGATATGTGCACCCCCATCACACACACTGTGTCCACTACATCTAGACATCTGGTTGTAAATCTGGGCAGGCATACTTTAAACTTTATAATCAACCCATGACAAATCTAATTGGTCATATAAAGGATTAAAAGGGCTGACAAGAGGTTTAGCCTTCTGACTGGCAGACACAATAGGGTTACTAGTTAACTGAGCCTGTCGAGCCTCTAAGGATATCAACCTATTCCTTATCTTTTCAATTTTTTTACATAACATTTCACCCCCCTCTTGGTTGAGTATGGGTGAATACATACTTGGATTCATAAAAATTTCAATCTTAGACATCCTATGTCTGCCTAAGACCTAAGACTTCCCCTTGGCATCTAACTTATGCAATAAAACAAATACAAGTGGGAAGAAGCTGTGTACCTTTTCTCATCTAGATGCTGAAGTCCTGAACAAAAAATCTTTTATCACAACAACATACATCAACCTTTCCTGTGCACTAAAAATTTATTTGCAGAGTCGCCACCTCTCCAAAGAGGATAAATTTTTTTTAAACAACTGAAAGCTCATCACATGACAAATATTTTTTCTGAGTTCATTTCGCCAACAAAGCACCACTATTCACATGAAAGATCCAGATATCAATTCCCCAATAGAGTCACCAAATCTGTTGGGTTTTTCCCAAAATAGATGTTTCTCCCCGGTTATCCCTACAAGGTAGCCATCATTGATCAACAGGATTCCCAGGCCAGAGGCCAACAATATAGGAGATAGACTCTATAAATATCTCCTCTTCTTCTTTAGGCTCTGCAAGACCAAGGGGGTATTCCCTATTCAGCATCTGTCAAATATACATGTGAACTTGTTGGGATGTTGATAAAAAGCAGATAAATCCTCACTTATGTAGACCAAAACTATAAAATAAGTGCAAAGGGGCTAGCTTTGGGCCTATGCTTAGTTGTGAATCAGAGGATTTTAGTCTTAAAACTACTTCTAATGTCCTAAAAGGTTGTATTTGGAGTTTAGATTTGTATTTTGTGTTTGGATATAAAACTAGAAACTTGGGTGTAACCTCAATACAAGACTAGACTGGTGCCTAGCTCAGGGCTCGGAGTCAGTAGACATACATATGTGAATGATTATCATAAACTTGAATCAATAACTAAGTTTCAAGGGGATTTTGTAGTGTCTGCCTTATAGATACTTCCCAAAAACTAAGTATTTAATCATTCATCCTTAATGATATCCTTGTTGCAGTATTCTTTTCCCAATGCTTAACCTAAAACATTTAATTTGTTCCTTGAACAAAAGTAAGAGATCAGACATTCAACATAGAAAATCCATGCTCCAGAATCCTAAGTAACCCTTAGTTATTCAGATTCAAAGGAAAAGATGCCCACAACTCAGAGACAAACAACTAAATACATGCAATAGAGCATTTCTCATATGAAAACAACATGAAACCAGCAAAATTATGCATAAAACATGCAACATATGATTCATAAACTCACAAGGCACCCAAAACAGAATCACCAACAAAGTTGTATCTTGTTATAGCACCAAAATTTGTCCAATCTTCAACAACCTAAAAATGAGTGACTAGGTTTGCTTATAAAGCAAGAACCTATACTTAGCCATTAATTACAAGGTCAACTCAAAATTTTACTAGATACATAACATCATGAAAATGGCATCAGAAACACTGAATGCAGGTGGGAGACAAAGCGAGAAGGAGCAAGTGAAATAGGGATATGTGCTGCCGTTTGAAAATTTTCCCCATGAATTTGGTAGTTGGCCGGTCAATCAGACCCATACCCCTCTTCTATTCTGTCATTAATGACCAACCTACTCACAGCCTTGGAAATACAGTCTGCGTGCATTGCAAATTTTCCTGCCTGGAAATAGCTGCAGATACAAAGAAAACCTTCCCTTCAAACAGAGCCGTTGATTTTCCATCTACCGCCAAGATCTGCAGCTTGAATTTGAATGGGCAAGCTATTGGCCAATCGGATCGTGCCATGTAGGTATCCCCATTCTATTGCTGACTTTTCCACAGTAGACATACATTTACCTTTTCGCCCCTCCTCACCTTTTAAAACCTTGTATATGCAAAAGCATATACATACAACAGTTCTGGACACATGGTAGCCCACCATTGGACCTCTGTCATTGTGCATTTACCTCTCCATTAGCCATTGGAATGAATATGGATGAAGCTGCTGATGGGCGAAGTCTCACCGATGAGCCAATGTATCTTTTCCTTTTGCACCTGCGGTTGTACATGTGATATTGTATATGCATACAATCACTTGCATACAAGGCAGACCCCAAATCCTTATAAAATAGATCATAATCACCATCAGGTCTGGGCAATGTATGTTCTCCTTGCACATCAGCATTGTATATCACATATACAAATGCAATATACATACAAGGTGCAGACTCTATTGCATTTATGAATCAGATTGGAAGAACCCTTGAAATCTAGCTTGTATCTCCTCATTGTATATCGGCATATACAAGCACTTTTACATACAAGCTACGGACCCCAAATTTTATCTGCTACATTTGATTTCTCCTTTGGGTCCGGATTGCATGTTTTTCCTTTGTATATCAGCTTGTATGTTGAAACATACAACGTAGATATACAACTGATGGGCCCCAGGCCTTAAGTCCTGTCTTTGCACATTAGCAATGCATATTTCCTTTGTATGTTGCCACCAATGTACATTCGCTTTGTATATCAGATATACATTTCACCTTGCATCTTTTCCTCACATATGGTTTATCATCGGCCCATCGGAGAAACCTTTAGCCGAGTTGTCGATAACCCTTGTCACGCCAATAGAACCCTTGTATGCTTTGCTTTGTATGTGCATTAGAAATTAGGGGAACACTTTGCTTGGCTGTCGATGCATATTGTTTTGCCGATGATCTTCTTGCATGTGGCAAATGTATGAGACCCTCACACATTTCCTTTGTATGTCGAATAGACAAGGCAAACATACAAACCCTTTTACATACAAGCAATGAATCCTTCCTGGAATATGCGATATACAACCACCTTTGTATACCCATAAATGCATATACAAGCCCAATATGCATACAAAGATGCATGCAACTAATTTTTGCACCTTTTGAAGCTGATTGAATATTATTTTATGGAAAGTGCCTGCAAATTTAAATGCTTAAAACCTAAATTCTTATGCAGGCACTAACATGGGCCATGTACCATAAGGTCATCACCTCGAGGAATAGGCCCTCATTCTCGTCTAAATCTTCTACTAAGGCAAGCATCATTGGATGTCACTCCCAAGACATTAATAGGGGAAGTATAACCTGCATGCACATTTGTCAACTTGTTAGGACTTATACAAATTACAACATCTGCATACAAAGCTAAAAGCACCCAATTTGTTTTACCAAAAGCACCTAACTAAAACCAAAAGTGCATATTTATCGACTACTAGTGTCACTCTATTGGCCATTAGCATATTTCTATCTGCCATTTGTGCCACCTTGTCCACCCACTGCGCATCTTTGCCCACCATTAGCACCACATTGTCCTCCACTTGTGCCATTGTAGCCATCGTTTGCACTTACACCTATGCTAAATTACACTAGAAGTGACCTAATTTTTCCATCAGCAACATTCAATGGGCCATTAGTAGCCTCTTTAGCCAAAAGTGCCATAACTTTTACCATTAGTGCCATTTTGCCTAACGACTGCTTTTGGTCAAGACCTAGGATCTATCCTATTCAACCCTCATTAATGACCCTCATAAATGCACTAAAAAGGTTCACTTAGGGGTATATACTATTCTTGGCACTCCTTTCAGCTAGCCATACGTCCTAACCCTCTCCATATGGTGATCTGCTCATGGAATCCTAGCCATCTCTGCAACATAGTCTTCTCTAAGCATCTAACAATTCCTAAGCACTGGAAGCCAAATCTCTAAACTCTGAGGATGCAAATAATTTGAAAATGACCCCTTGGGCCCTACTTATAGCCTCCCAACCCTAATTTATTCCTAAAAGGAAGCTAGGTATGTAGAAATCACTTCCTACACTAATCTATTGAGGAGAGGGCTATGCAAATTCAAATTTATAATAACTATTACAGCAATGTTAAACCATTAACATGAAATATTTCAGCAAAACACAAGAGCCAGAAAGTAGACAGAAGAAGAGAGACAAAGATTTACTGTGGGGAAAACCCTTATCGGGTGAAAAATGCCACTCAGTAACCTGCACAATGTATTAACAAATATGAAAGAATGTTTACAATACACTTGCAATGCAAGCTTCAATGGTCTTCGACACTCATGTCTGAAGTCAATCCGGTAGCATAACAGTACATGTAAACCTATGATGCAAACTCCATCTCCAAGCACCTATTTAAATAGGAAATACAAGGCAATATTAGACCTTTCTTGGAATGGGTGTCTAACATGGCTTCATGGACCAAAACCCATGCTCAAGGACACTTGGTCAACATTGTAGAATGTGCCTAACACTTGTCCACAACTCCCATCCCAAAGGGGTCACCAATTTCCAAAATGGGCTATGACAAATGTTCTTACGACACTTACGACCGTCATAGAATCTATCATAGCGGTTACAACTTATAACTGTAAGAGAATCTATCATACACATGCTATAAATAGCATATTCTCTTACAACATGTCATATTCCACCTTGGGGCACCCAAATATGCCTTATTCAAAGATGCTTCATGACACATGTCATCTCCTGTCTTATAACCTTCTATTTCTGACTCTTACATGTCATAGATTCATCATAGGAATCCGTCATAACCGTTTCGGTCAAACATTCCCTGACACAACATGGAAGATGCCAACACATGGAAAAATGCTCCTACCACAAAGTGGGATGCCTATCTCCTCATGTGAGGACAAAATTACAAGTTGTCATATTCCATGTAGGATTGACACATCATTGTGCCACATCCCACAACATGACAATATGGAATTTCCAAATATTTACAACATAGGCAATTAAATAATAAATACAAACATTACAAATGCAGAGAATTATCAAGGTTGAGACACCTTAATTCCCAACATTCTCCCACTTGTTGAAAACCTTGTAAGAGCCAATAGAAAAACAAGATTTAACTACTATAGGTCGAGAGGCCCATAGACTCCGAACACCATTTGAACTTCTCTATGCTCACTGGTTTCGTCAATGCATCTACAACATTCTTCAAAGTATCTACCTTCTCTAAACTTACCTTTCCATCCTCAACCATGTCTCTCACGAAGTGAAACTGAACATCAATGTGCTTAGTTCTAGCATGGAAAGTTGGATTCTTTGCAAAGCAAAATGCACTCTAACTGTCACAACTGATCGTGATCTGACCTACATCAATACCAATATCGGAACACAATCTCTTAAGCCAAATGGCTTCCTTACAAGCATGAGTTTCTGCCATGTACTTAGCTTCTATCGTGGACAAAGCAACAATAGGTTTTTGCTTACTCATCCAACTAATAGCACCACCAAATAGTGTAAAAACATAAGCATTGGTGGATCTCCTGCTGTCAATGCCACCTTCCCAATCTAAATCCATAAATCCATGAATATCAATAGAATGCAGAGGTCCTAAAACATTACCATGATAACAAATGGAATACTTGGAAGTACCCCTCAAATATCTAAACACTCACTTAATTGCATCCCAATGAACCCATCCAAGATTAGCCATAAATCGACTAAGGACTCCCATTGCTTGGGCAATGTCTGGTCTTGTGCAGACCATAACATACATCAAACTACCAACAACACTAGCATAAGGTACTCTGCTCATGTCCTCCACCTCACTAGGATATTTTGGACAATCCTCAAGAGACAACTTTGTCCCCAAAGAAACGGGAACACACAATGGTCTACAATCTACCATGCTGAATCTGTCCAACACGGTCTTCACACACTTACTCTGGTTTAATCAAAGTTTTCTATTGATTCTGTCTCTTCTGATTTCCATTCCTAGAATGTACCTGACTACCCCTAAATCTTTCATTTCAAACTGTGCTGACAACTGAGATCTAAAATCAGAAATCATATTCTTACCCTTCCCAATGAGCAACATATCATCAACATACAGTGCAACAATGAGAATGCGATCACCATCAAATTTATAATACACATAGTGATCTGATTTCGATCTCACAAATCTAATTGATAACACAAAGGCATCAAACTTCAAGTACCATCTCCTAGGGGATTGCTTCAAACCATACAAAGACCTTTTAAGTTTGCAAACTAAATTTTTTTTACCTTTCACCATGTAATGCTCTGGCTGTGACACGTAGATTTCTTCCTCCAAGTCACCATGAAGGAAAGTTGTCTTCACATCCATATGTTCTACCTCCAAATCATAAGCTGCTACGAGAGACAACAGAAATCAAATGGATGTCAGCTTTGCAATGGGAGAGAAGATCTCACCATAATCTATACCCTCCACTTGTGAATACCCCTTCACAACCAATCTAGCCTTATACTTCTCAACACTGCCATTTGTACCAATTTTCTTCTTGAACACCCATTTGCATCTAACAGGTTTTTGTCTAGGAGGCAAAGGCACCAAGACCCAAGTTTGATTCTTTTCCAAAGAAGCCATTTCTTCCTCCATGGCCTCCTCATTCATATCCAAAGCCTCTGATACAGTTCTAGGTTCATCACTGTTAGTAAGCAAAGCATAAGCACAACTAGAATCAAGCAATGTAAAACCAAACCTTTCAGGATGCTTTCTTATTCGTGTATACCTCCTCAAAAGCTGAGGTTGAGGTTTATCTTCTTCATCTGAGCTTTCAGAGCTGCTAGAGCTCTCCTCATCATCAGGTCCAACATTGTCTTTCTATTCAGTTTTCTTAGGGGTAGCAGGAAACTGAACAACATTCTCTTTCTTTACTATTTCTTTTGGCTGCAAAACAGTGGTAGGTGTAAGCTCTCTAAAGATGACACTTCTGTTATACAACACTTTTTCAGCCACAGGATCCCAAAGCTTATATCCTTTCACACCGACACCATAGCCAATGAAGATACACTTAACAGCCTTGTTCTCCAACTTTGACTGTTTCTCCCTAGGCACATGTGCATATGCCTCACAACCAAAAACATGAAGATGCCTTACTGAAGGCTTTCTACCAGACCACACCTCCATGGGTGTCTTTCCAACAAGAGCTGATGTAGGAGATCTATTTACCAGATAGCAAGCAGTGGCAACAGCTTCAGCCCAAAACTTTTGTTTTAGGCCAGCTCCACTAAGCATACTCCTAGCTTTCTCCATCAGTGTCCTGTTCATCCTCTCTGCAACTCCATTTTGCTGCGGGGTGTAAGGAGTTGTCTTATGTCTTTCAATCCCAAGTTCCTTGCAATACTTATCAAATTCTGTAGAACATAACTCACCACCATTGTTAGTTCTCAAACATTTAATCTTTTTACCAATCTAATTTTCAACAAAGGCTTTAAACTCCTTAAACTTGCTATAGACTTCATATTTGCTTCTGAGAAAATAAATCCATGTCCTTCTACTGTAATCATCTATAAAAGATACAAAGTATATAGATTTTGATAATGAAGGAACATTAACAGGACCAAACACATCAGAATGAATAAGGTCCAACATACTAGAAGACTTATGAGAACTTGAGTAAAACTGAACACGGTTTTGTTTTCCATAAATGCAATATTCGTAAAAGTCAAACTCAAGATTACAATCATCTAAACCCTCAATGAGGTTCTTATTTTTTAGGGTACGCAGACCCTTCTCACCAATGTGGCAAAATCTCTTATGCCATAACATTGTCTTTTCAACCGAAAGTTTAACTTCTAATGCATGATTACAACCATCAAGATTAGAAATAACAGATTTCTTCACTGCTCATTCAGATGGTGGGGATGAAGTGATTGCTGCCCTCTTCCTTGAGTCAAAAGAACTATTACATTGTGAAATGCATGCTTCCAACTGAAATAGAGTACCTCTCTGAGTACCCTTAGCAAGCATCCTCTAGTCATCTTGCATCCTTCTTTCGAAAAGACAACCTGCACACCTACATCATTCAAACTATTTATAGAAAGCAGGTTATGTGCTAAGCCTAGGATGTGCATAACCCCAAAGATCCCCTTCACTCGACCATCAGGGAATCGGATAGAGACTCTTCCATGACCAATGATCTTTAGATGAGAGTCATCACCCAGGTACACCTTTCCACCATCAAACTCCTCATATTTAGTGAACTAGTCTCGATGCGAAGTCATGTGGAATGATGCACTAGAGTCGATTAGCCAGACATTATCAGATGCATGGGTTGCCAGGGCTGCGATCAAAGCATCACCTTCATCTTGTGATTTATCAGAATCTGAATCAGGAGCTTTCTTCTTTTTCTTCTTATTTTCTTTGCATTCCTTTTAGAAATGCCCGGTCTTGCCATAGTTCCAACAAAGAGCCTTGGACTTTCTAGGAGATTTGGATCTCCCACAGGATTTGGATCTACCCTTCTCAGCTTTCTTGTCCTTCTTCTTCCCTTTCTCCTTGGGTTTTCCACGAACTGCAAGGGCCTCTTTGGCTGCCTCAGAAGACTTTCTCTACATCTCTTCAGACAACAGTGAAGAAACCACTTCTTCCATTTTGAATGTGGATGTGGTGCTTCCAATTTCCATGACAAGATGATCCCATGAGTCCGGTAGAGAACAAAGTAGGGTCTTACACCGATCCTCCTCCTCCATCTTTACACCAATAGATGTCAATTGTGCAACCAGCATGTTGAAAGCATATGTTCAGCAATGGATCCTCCATCCTCCATTCGAAGAGAATACTTCTTTCTTAGAAAAAGTTTATTAACTAGGGATTTGTCTTGATACACATCCCCCAACTTCTTCCAAAGGAGTTTTGCAGTAGTCTCTTCATGGACATTTAACAACACAGAATCAGCAAGACTAAGTCTTATGAGACCCTTAGCCTTCTGATCCTTGAGATCCCAATCAACTTGTGACATTCCAGCTGGTTTAGTTCCATTCACACTATCCCAAAGGTCTCGGTCAACTAACATGTCTTCCATCTTGAGCTTCCACAGCTCAAAATTACTGCCATTGAACTTCTCTACTTCAAACCTTCCTGATGTGCCTACCATCTCCTTGCTACAATAAGATACAGAATGCTCTACACAGACTCCCACTCAACCTAAGATTATCTCAAAAAACCCCTACCCAACAACGAGGACCAAAGGTGATCAATCTATGATACCAACTGAAAGGAAGCTAGGTATGCGAAAATTGCTTCCTACACTAATCTATTGAGGAGAGGGCTATGCAAATTCAAATTTAACCTAACTATTACAGCAATGTTAAACCATTAACATGAGATATTGCATCAAAACACAAGAGCTAGAAAGTAGACAGAAGAAGAGAGACAAAGATTTACGGTGGGGAAAACCCTTATCGGGTGAAAAACCCCACACTTAGAAACCTGCACAATGTATTAACAAATCTGAAAGAATGTTTACAATACACTTGCAATGCAAGCTTCAATGGTCTTCGACACTCATGTCTGGAGTCAATCTAGCAGCATAATAGTACCTGTAAACCTGTGATGCAAACTCCATCTCCAAGCACCTGTTTAAATAGGAAATACAAGGCAATATTGGACCTTTCTTGGAATGGGCATCCAACATGGCTTCATGGACCAAAACCCATGCCAAAGGACACTTGGTCAACATTGTAGAATGTGCTTGACACTTGTCCATAGCTCCCATCCCAAAGGGGTCACCTATTTCCAAAATGGGCTATGACAGATGATCTTACGACACTTGTGACCGTCATAGAATCTGTCATAGCGGTTACAACTTACAGCTTTAAGAGAATCTGTCATACACATGCTATAAATAGCATATTCTCTTAGAACATGTCATATTCCACCTTAGGGCACCCAAATATGCCTTATTCAAAGATGCTTCATGACACATGTCATCTCCTATCTTATAACCTTCTATTTATGACTCTTACATGTCATAGGTTCGTCATAGGAATCCGTCATAACCATTTTAGTCAAACATTCCCTTACACAACATGGAAGATGCCAACACATGGAAAAATGCTCCTACCACAAAGTGGGATGCCTATCTCCTCATGTGAGGACAAATTACAAGTTGTCATATTCCATGTAGGATTGACACATCACCGTGCCACATCCCACAACATGACAATATGGAATTTCCAAATATTTACAACATAGGCAATTAAATAATAAATACAAACATTACAAATGCAGAGAATTATCACGGTTGAGACACCTTAATTCCCAACAATTCCCTCCCATGTCCTTGTTTTCTTCATGTTAGCTCTTTTTCTCCATCGTGTTAGCCTCCATTTCCCCTCTTGGTCCTTCTTAGCCTATTTCTTCTACATCGTCAACCTTTTTCTTATTGTCGTGAGTCTTCCTAGTCAATCTTCCATTTCCCTGGTTTTCCTCTCAAGGGGGCATCCTATCACCAGTTGTACTAGGGAACAGTAGTCGACACATCATTCATATCATCAATAATTCTTTGAAACAATGCCATGAAACACATTGTCTCAAAGAGGGGGCAAAACATAGACACCCAAAAATGACCATTGCATTATCACCTTGCACATACATCATTCTTCTAGCATCAATTCTTCTAATTCACCTCAAATCAACATTAATTAAATGATTCTTAATTATTTAATTAATTTCATCATTTCACCACATTTATTCTTCTATTTGCACATTAATTAAATAAATCAATTATTTAATTAATTCAACATCTTATTCTTCCTATCCATCCACACAATTAAATAATTATTAATTATTTAATTGGCTAATTATTCCTCCAAATTAAATAAATTATTATAATCTATTTAAGTTGACTTTTCTTATCTTCTAATAAATAAAATCATTATTTTATTTATTTTCCTCCATCATGCACAACAAATTAAATAAATTTATTTATTTAATTTCTAATTATCTTCCCATCTTCTAAATTTATCTTTTTCTTCTAAAAATTATCTTTCTCTTCCATGCACATAATTTTATCTATTGCATGTCAAAAAGCAAATCAAAGGTTGAGTTTTTTTTTTAAAAGATAATTTGCCTGGTAAACTTTTTAACGTGACCGACGATGCTGGTGCGACACACCCTCCGGCTCCACGTGAATGCTTTTGCCCGAAGCAATGAACCGGTGAGGCCACAACACGGGGGACCTCATCCCCTAGCAAGAATAGTTCAAACCCGCGAGCTCGTTGGCCCAGTAAAGGCATAAATCCTGCAAGCTTGTTGGCCCAGCGGGGGTTTGAACTCTACTGGCTACCACTACAACTGAGAGACTTAACCACCGAACCACACCCTTATTGGCCAAATCAAAGGTTGAGTTTAATTAGATTTAAGTTTTTGTTTTTCTCAATCAATTCATAAAATAGAAAAAATATTCTATTTTTATGAAAATCAATCCTATCTTTAGTGAAGAAAGTAGTTAACTCTTTTAAACAACTTTTTGCATGTGCTCTTGTCATGTGCACATTCATCATTCCTCCTTAATTTATCTCATCCATAAATTTCATCTAATTTCCTCCACCACTGATCAAATATTCTTTGAGAGCTATAAATACGTCCATTCGTCTCTTCACAAACCCATCACGAACTTTGAGCAATTGACATACATATCTCCCAACACTTTTGAGCATTCATTGAAGCAACCATGCATCCATTTGAGCTATCATACATCCATCTTGCTACTAAGGTTATGCTTTTAGTATTTTGAGCAATCCACATTTGCAAAATACACCAAGGAATTACACACAATGGCTAACATTTAGTATTTCATGCTTTTATCTTATCTTTGTTAGACCATTGATGATTTCTTGAAGATTATGATGGATTTTGGTATTGAATCTTTGTTGTATTGATCCCTTTATGAATTCCATATTTCCCCATACATAGGTAGTGGTTAGTTTATCATTATCATATTCTAAATTGAGTTCTTATTGGAGACATTTGGAGGTTTTCCCCTCAAAGTGACTTATTATTCTCAAGTATTATCAAGTGTTTGCACCATATTTACTATTATATTATTCTCTTGTGCAAAGTATTTTATTACAAAATTTTATTCCTCCCCTACTGCACGACACTTATATTTTTTGAAGACCTATGAGTGAGTGAAGATGGATTTCTTCTGGGATGGCCTTAAACATGATGTTAAGGCATTTATAGCTGAATGTGGTGTATGTCAAAGGAATAAAGTGGAAAACATCAAAGGCCTAAGATTTTTGTAGCCACTTTCTATTCTAGATATGGCTTGGACTATTCCTTTTATGGATTTCATTATGGGGTTTCCACTATTAGGAGGTAAACAAGTAATTTTGGTTGTGGTAGATCACTTGACCAAATATGCCCATTTTTATGCATTATGTCACCCTTACACTATTGTTGTGGTTTCTCAACACTTCTTGAATTCCACCTTAAAAATCCATGGGATGCCTTGATCTGTTGTCAATGATCACATCAAGATTTGTCTTTTACCAGCAAATTTTGACAAGAGTTGTTTAAGTTGTAGGGCATTACCTTGAACATGAGTTCAACTTATCATCCTCAAACTGATGGTCAAAGTGAGATTGTCAACAAATTCCTTGAGACTTACATTGTTTTATGTCTAAGAAACATGGAAAATGGGCTTGGTGGTTACCTCTAGCTAAGTGGTAGTATAATACCACTTATCATAGTGCTTCCAAAATGATCCCCTATGAGGCCCTCTATGGTACTCCCCCACCCTACTTGTGTACTTATGTTTTAGGTTCTTCTAAAGTGGTGGTAGTTTAGTGTACTCTCGAAAAACATGAGGACATCTTTCAACTTCTCAAGGCCAATATGACACTAGCCCAAAATTGCATGAAATAGTAGGTGGATCGGCATAGGACAGATTGAACCTTTGACATTGGTGATTAGGTTTTTAATGTCTCTATCCTTACAAGCAACTTTCATTATGGGACATGTGAGGTAATAAGTTGGCTCCCAAATTTTATGGTCCTTATTAGGTGTTCCAACACATTGATGAGGTAGCATACAAGTTGACACTCCCACCTTCTAATATCCACCCAATTTTTCATGTCTCTTTTCTCAAGAAAATGACTAGGACTACTACTTGAATTCCAATAGAGCTACCTACATTAGATGAAGAGGAATCCATATTTAAGAACTTGAGATTATATTGGACAAATGCAAAAGCACCTTTGTAATTGTTTTATTGAGTTCTTTGTCCCATGGAATGGTTTACAACCTAAAGATGCCACATGGGAACTTTCTGATTCCCTCCAAGTTTCCTCATCTCAAGCTTTGAGGAAGAAGCTTTTTCAAGGGGGAGGCAATGTTATGAATAAATGGTAGTTAGTATTAGTGGGGCAAATATGCTTTGTAAGTCACCCATAGGTAATATTAAATAAAGATGGATGCACATGTTCTATAAGTCATCCCACTAGTTAGTTAGAACAAATTAATTATCCCACATGCATGGGAAGGTAGGAGTTCAAAAAGAAGTGCTTTTAGATTTAACTGTGTATTTCTTTACTTCTTTTTGAATTATATGGACTGTGGAAATCTCATGCCTACTAAGGTAGGAGTTGTTTTTGGAAAGACATTATATATTGTAATGACTCCTCAAATGGAAGGTGTCTTGGATATTTGTAATTGGAGTGTATCCTCTATTAGGAGGTTGCCTCGTCGAAATGACACTACAAAGATGAAATTTAAAGCATTATGTTTCTCTCATTTCTACATATTTATATGTGTTTAGTTTATTTTGTATAAGTTGTAAATTGGTATTTTTAAGAAGTTAAAGGCTCTACAAGAATTGGTAATTTTTAAAGTTTCTATAAAGCTAGCAAACTTGTGCAACTTTCTATGTAATGCTTTTGTTGATATCAATGAAATGTAGTTTATAACATGTTGGAGTTCAACTTACTCATGAATGGAGGTGATGGTTTTTCTTGCAAAATTTTATTTTTATCTTGCCAAATAGAATTTAATTATAGTCAATATGTCATTTTTGTTGGATTTATTACATAATTATATAGTTTATAATATAGTTAATATAATAAATAAATAAAACTTAGTCTATTAGTAAATAAATAGTTAGTTTTCTAGGAGTTATTCACGTATGTAGGTTAGTTGGTTATTCAGGGGAAATTGTAAGGCTTTAAAAGGCATTGCATTGTAATGAAATATCCATCCAGAAATATCAATATAATATTTTATGTTTTTATTGCTGTGTAGTAATGGTTTGATTCAATTTGTTTATGCTCACCATTTCAATATGGTATCAGAGCAATTTTGAAAATGGGTTGTGAAGAGAAAAGTTGAAGAAAATTGTTGAGCAGATGAAGATTGTTTAGGTAGTTATACAACCATCACATTTATCACATTGAAAACTATGGCTGCTTGTTCTATATCACGAGGCTTATAGCATTCCTAAAAGGCATTTATTTGGTGCTTCTGACTGCTCATTCCTTGTGCAAGTAGTTAAAGAGGCACTTCATTTGTTTATTTTTCTATGTTTGTCCGACAAACAACAATGATAATGGCACCTAAAGTCTGAGCAGATCATGGGAGTTTATGAGGGTTCATTAGAGATAGCATGGGATAATATGTAGCCAATGAAGCTATTAAAATAGGTAGGTCATGCCCGACATGTTATTTTGTGTGCCCAAAAAGTATGTGGCATAAATTTAAACCTCTTATGAAGATATATACACATTGCCAAATCTTGCGTATAACTTCATTGCAAAACTAGAATTTCTGAAGCAGTGAGTTATTTCTCTTTTGGTTTTGGTATTGAAAATTGAATCTAATCCTTGGTGTTCAATCTGCATTGAATAATTTTCTGGAAGAAAGTGTGGAGTTGCAATCCCATACAACAGATATTTGATTTCTAGTTGTGTAAGGTGTAGTTTCATTCCAAAGAATGGCGTGACATTTCATATAGAAGGTAAAAAAAAAAAATTTAAACAAAATCCATTGGAAGTTTATTTTAAAAGGAAACAAAATGTTTTTATTTTAAAATAGGAGTGAAAGATACTTAGAATAAGGAGAGATTCTTTTGTGTTTTAAAGGAGTATTAATTAAAAAGAAACAAATTGAAGTAATTTTCAATTAAAAAAAGAGGGGAGATGTGTATGTAAAGAGCTTTATTAAGAAAGAAAAGTCTTAAGATATTTATTTTTTCCTAAAAAATTAAAGTGTGGAAGGGCGACATAAGTAAGTGGAGTTATAAGGTTTGAAAATGGAAGTGGTTGAATTTTTTTGAACCATTGAAAATCCATAGATCTAAAGTTGAAATTAAGGGTGTTATTAATGGAAAAATGCATGGAGTTGATATTTCTTTTGTAATGGAGAAATAAGGTGTTATATAATTTGATCATATTGTAAAAGGCGCATTTTCAGTTGAGCCCAACACCTATTCATCTATTTTTTTTGCATTTCAACATGGCAACATATGGTGTTTGTACTCTTGCAATCAATGTTACGCCTAAGAGGGCATTCTAAGGTTTGAATTCTACATCTGGCAATTAAAGAGTAACATTGTCTATTAGAGGTTTGAGGAAAACAAAGGCTGGAGTTTTTTCTCATCTCGAGCTAGCTTCTCGCTCAGATATGATCCACTACATGAGAAGCAACATCAATTTGTGTCCCTTCATGGAGCAAGGGGGGCTTGGTAGTTCTTGACAGTATGTGTGGATAATGTAACTTCTGAAATAGGGTGGAGTTAGTGTATCTACACTTACTCAATTTGTGGATAGTTTAATCTTTAAAATAAGGTGGGATTAGTGTATTCATAGTGGTTCAGTTCCTTTTGTACACCAGTGGAGGGATTTGATTTTCATCACATTGGAGGAGGGATATTGACACACTCAGAGGAGATGTGGAATCTCAGAGGAGAGTTGTTCTCTCATTGTTCATGGAGGATGAGAATATTTATGTTCTCTCATGTTGTACAGAGGACTTGTAGGTTTGATAGTCAAGAGATCCGCTACTGAATTCAATTTGGTGTTTCCTAGGTGAGTGAGGAGAATTGGTGAAGGCACTTCGTCAAATTCTCTAGAAGAGCTGTTGTGTTTAATCTTTGCAGTGTTCCATCCCTTGTTCGAATTGATGTAATAAGGGGGGGGGGGAGAATTTTGGATTTATTACATCATTATATAGTTTATAATATAGTTAGTATAATAAATAAATAAAAGTTAGTTTGTTAGTAAATAAATCAATAGTTAGTTTGTTGGGAGTTATTCCTTTATGTAGGTTAGTTGGTTATTAATGGGAAATTATAAGTCTTTGAAAAACCATTGCATTGTAATGAAATATCCATCCATAATTATCCATATAATATTTTATGTTTTTATTGTTGTGCAGTAATGGTTTGATTCAATTTGTTTATGCTCACCATTTCAATAATTTTTAACTACATGTCTTAGTTTCTCTATACTTTGTGATGGAAGGGTTTGAATAGTGGATCTTTATACTATCTACATGTTATTGAATTTAATCTTTGAAGACTTTGTTCTTGTATGAAAATTCTCTTATGTTAGCCATTTATATGCATTCTCATTGATATTAGAGAAGAGAGTCTTAGATACAATACCTTCCATTACTTGAGTTAAGCCAAGTGTTCCCATATATATATTTAGTCCATATAGGATGTCTTTTTTCCCTTTCTAACTTTAATGATTTTTTTTATTTTGTTTATGCTTTCTAGTAAAAAGAACATAAAAATATAGAACACATTATATGTAGAAGTTGCACCTAGGGCCTAAATTTGACAATTGTATAGTTGTATTTAGGCATTTTTGCTGTAAAATACAATCCAAATTTTAAAAAGATTGTATCATATGAAAGGAGAGATTTTGGACAAACAGTCAAAATTTATATAGAATTATGATGATTTATATATTTGATTTTTATATGATTTACTTATACTAAGGCATGTCATAGTATTTGAAGGGCGCCATTGAATAGATAACTATCATAAAAAGGTTGCTTGAGAGGCAAGGTCAACTGTGAAATTTAAGCCCTGGTTACACCTCTCAAACTAAGAAGGAAATCACCTTGCTAGTGATACTACCACATGCTGATAATGTATTTAACATTATCCATTAAGTGAGTCACATACATATTCGAAAAAGGATTGAGGCAATTGATGAAAATCTCAACATAATCAACACCAAATATTTGTTATACATATGAAATTATATTGTTCTAATATCTTAAAGAAGACAATTTACCTAGCTATATCTTCTACAATGATTCATATGTTAGTTGTAATTGTTTTGTTACACCTTTTTTTCTAGTCCACTCATATGATTAGCTAATATAGGGTTTCTATAAGAGAAATCTAGGTTTGAGTCTCATTGATGACTTGTTAAAGATAGTGTAACATAAAATAATTCAATTTTAAAGGTCACTTATCTAGTGTATGATAGCATATGCTATATTATTATACATGATGGAAAAGTGTATAATGAAATATATCGTATTGTTTTGTTTATTTTTTGGGTTATATAATAGAAAATTAAAGATATTATGAAAAGTAACCATTTAATCTTGAAATAAAACTTTTGTTTTTTTTATTTAATTTGTAAAATAGTATCTATTTAAAAGAGAAACAAAAATATGAATAATTAAATTGATTAATTTAATTAAATAGATAAAAACTTTAGAAATATTAAGTTCAAATTCTATAATATTTATAGATAGATGATTTATATATTACAATATGAATATAAAGTAAATTTTATAAAATAATTTTAACAGACATGATATTTCCACAGTCCATGATTAGTAATATGTAACTTTTGGAAGAGAATGTGTGTAGCTTTTTCAAATCGACGTTTCGGATCACACTCCATGATCCATCATCAGGATGAAGAGAAGAGAATTAGTGATGGATCATGGAGTGTGATCCGAAACGTCGATCTGAAAAAGCTACACACAGTCTCTTCCAAAAGCAAAATAATTTTAGTCAAAAATAATTTAATTCAGTTCTTAGCTTTAATTGAAAAGTTATCAACTTAGATTTGTACTTTGGAATCAAATAAATCTAAATTTATTTAAAACCATTCCAAAAAAATATTCTCTAAATAAATTAAATATATTCAATTACATATTTTTAAATAAAACCATATGTATCTATTTATGCAATTAAAAACCCATCATAAATATTTTCATTTTTAACATATAAATGAAAAGTAGGAGCACATATCATATAAATGAAATTTAAGAATCTAAATGGAGCACATATAAGTCTTTAGACATTAGGGGAGAGGGCCCACTACCCGCACACCCTAACTTTATGCACATCAAGCTCTTCAATAGTACATCAGATTTTCATGGAAATTTCAACACATATCTATATCTGAGTTAAGAGCTTAAATCTATATTTTAGAGTTTTGGGTATCAATGATGTAGCTTAATCAGCTACATCTTTGCCGAGTTGTCTAAAAACACCCTAAAAAAGTTAGACCGAAACATTTGCACAAAGGTACCTATTACCGATCACCTTATGTGTCACCATACGATTGGTTGTTTCTTTGATGTGACTTGTGAATTGTACTGTTACACATGTATTGGTTCCTTATCAAACTTTTACTAATATATCATTTTTACTAGGGATGTAAGTACACGGCACCATAATGACTCTTGTGACATGGTTATCTATTAGGTCCTTTCCCTATAACCTAAGCACACATAAAAGAACTAACATAAAAGAACTAGCCGCATGTGATGATCTCGTACATGTATGTGTTAGCCTTTTATTCTCTATTTCCTTTCACATTGAAATATGGAGGTTTTTTTGTAGCAAAACTTGAATTGTTGTTAAGAGGGAAGGAGGATGAAAGCTCAAGTTTAGATGCTTTTACGTGCACGATTGGGAATCTATGCGATGGGACAAAGAAAAGACATGTCTAATCAATCGGAGCGGTCCCCCGTTTGTTCTTTTCAACGTGTGCTACTTCTTAGCGAGCGCACTTAGTGCTCTAGCGAACATTAATAGGATATCACATTTCTCATTTGCTTCGCTTTATAAAAGTCAAAAAGTGGCCAAACGTAGACTTGGCTGCCAAGAAATATACATAAACCCAATCAACGGAAAAAGGCTACGTTGTAGTTTTGTGGGTCATTTTGGTCGAACAAAGCATCTCAAATTTATCCGTTCACAACACGTGGAGAAGTATCATTGTAAGCTTCTCAAATTAGTTATTGGGGCAAACAAGAGGAGGAAAATGTTTAGACTATAGGTACTTATTCATCTTTTTGTATGTGAAAACATAAAATTATGTGGTTTAAATTTAAATTAATGGTTTTTTAAGATCAGTTAATTAGGAGTGGGTATTCTAGGACCTACAACCTTTGGTATACAAGTGGAGGTGTTGATTTTTATAGGACATAAATGAGGCCTTGATTTTCAATGTGTAATTAGAAGAGTACGGTGATTAAGGCATAAACATTCAAGAGTCTTAGGGGGATTTGAATGTGAGTCATCGTCGTGGTAGTGTGATGACCTCACCACTTAGTCACCCCTGTGAAACTAAATTTAAATTAATTGTTAAAATGGTAAATATAAATTAATTGTTGGATGTAATATTTAGTCTTTTCAAGGTGATAGGGACATGAAACAAAAAAATGGAAGTATATTGCTAGGGACATGAAACAAAAAATGAAAGTATATTGAAGCTTAGTTCAAAATAAAATATGACTATAATATTGAGATAAACTTTTAAATATTTACAAGCTTAAGCAATGTTAGAAATAACTTTTTAAAAATGTTTACCTAGAAAGGCTACACATAACTGTTGGATTGATATAAATTATTAAAATTACTATCTCAAACAATAAATTATTTCTATCAACACAAAAATATTCATAATGACATAACACTTATCCCAGATCAAATAAACCTCCTCTCCATAGAAAACATAACAAACGAAATCAAAAAGCTTATAAAAGAAAAGGCTTAATTTATAGGTAATATGCTCAAGCTTGGAAGTTGTATCATTTTCTTCCACATCCTAATTACCACTTCAACACTTCACTAAGAGGAGGATTCTCTAAGCAATGGACAAAAAGTTCCATATTACCTTTGTACAAAAATGTAGAGAAAAACAATCATTCCAATTATATGATTACTACAATGTACATTTTACTTGCCAAGATTTTGGGTACATTTTTAGAAAAAATAAAAATCGTTAATTAGACAACAAAATTGCTCAAAAGTCTAAGGTTCTTGATGAAGTAATGAGAAATTGTGATCTTTTCTCAAGTCGTGCTCTGGTTGGGGGTTAATTTTCTCTTAAGGATTTGTAGAATAATGTGGTTGTTATATGTTCTTGCAATGATTTAAAACATGGTCTACAATTTCATTGCAATTTCATTGTTGAAAATGCACTCTGTGCACATTACTTGGAGCTTGGACCTGTCCTAGTTGAACAAGTGTAGCAACACCACCAAGCCCTCCATTTGCTCCTTAACCATGATCCACATCTGCTAGCGCCTGATGGAGAGGAATCTGATGGAGATCTACTAGATGAAAATATGGTTGTTGTTGAAGGTGATCCTTGAAATAATATTGCAGACCCAGAATTTGATCAGAAATTTTCTTATGCTTGAGGTCTTTTTGACTAGTGTGCTTAGGATTTTTGACTGGTTTTTTTGCCTCCTTGTGATGCAGGAGCATCTAGTGGTGTAAGGGCAATCTTGCATCACCCAAAAAATGATGATTTGTTTTTTATTCTTTTCAATTTTTATATTTTCAGATACCCATTTGCTTGAATAATGATTTAGAACCTTCAGAGTTTCTAAAAAGGCTAAGAATACCAAGACTTACTATTTTAGTAACCCTATATTGGAGAAGCGATTGGGCCTGAAATTTTCTCCAAAGCTTCTGAATAGTCAAATAAATTTTCTTGGTAAATTTCAGCCCAAGATCATGTCTAGATTGCAAGATATTAAAGTTTCTATTTTTTAGGTTCCTGAAAAAAAAATTGGAATCAAATTTGAAGCACTTATACATCCCTAAATTGCCCAAAAGTTGTCATAACTGATGAAGCATGTTATATCTTGATAGATCTCTTCACAAGCTTTCTAACACATCAAACGTTTTGTCAATTAGACACCTGGTTCAAAAGTTATGGCTCCCAAAAGTTGCGCTACTAATTTCTCAAATTTAAAATTTAAAATTTAAAAATTCTTTCTTGGGCGGGAAAAAGGACATTTGGGTTCGTTTTGGCACCCAAATGAGAGTTACGCATTTCAAAGCAAGCTAACATTGGAGAAATTATGCTAAGTGGTGTTGATGTGTATTTATAGCCTATTTTTAATAGTTCCAGAAGTAGTAGAGCGAAAGGAGTTATTGGCAAGTCTTGTTCATGCAAATAAGGAGGTCAGGTAGACATCAGAAGATAGCTCCAGAAGGCTCTGTAAGTCAGATATTTCTATTGTAAGACAACCCATATTGTTGTAATAAGAGGGCATATGACCTTGGGAATTGTATTTCAGATTTGTTGCCTTTTATAGGCAAGTTTAATGAAGAAATTTTGAAACAATTTGCAGTTTGCTTAACTAATCTTTCTTGAGATCTCGTTCTTGTCTATTTGAAATCTATAAATTATTTTTGTATGTGTTTTGGGTGGAATCCACCCTCATCAAGTGGTATCAAAGAAAGGGTTCTTGAGTATATAGATAGATCATTGACCGTGAGGCAGTTTGCACTGGGACTTGAGGTTGTGGGTTTGCTGTAGAGATCAAAATGCCTCCACAAATAAACCATGGTGGGAGAAATGCTTTGATAAAAGAGGGTTTTAGAGCCCTACAAAAGAAAATTGATGCATTGCAAGAGGAGCTACGAAGAGATTTTGAGCCAAGAATAAGAGAAGAAAGCGAAGATGAAGCTGAAGAAGAAGAGCTATCTGAGGAAGAACAAGATCATGCAGGAGATCCTGTGCAAGTTAGGTTGTTGAGGGCCATTTCAAATATTGGAAAGAGGCATATGATTAAAGTTTCTACCTATTCTAGGGATTTGAATTCAGAAGAGCTTATTGATTGGATAAATGATATGGAGGAATATTTTGAGTATGAAGATGTTGAGGATCTAGAATAGGTCAAGTTTGAAAAAACAAAGTTGAAGGGCCATGCAAATATTTGGTGGAAGGAGGTCTAGTGAGAGAGAAATAGAAGAGGAAAAGGAAAGATTACTAGATGGGATTAGATGGTGGACAAACTAAAGAAGCAATTCATTCTTGTGGACTATGAGTTGGAGTTGTTGAAGAAGCTACAAGGATTGAAGCAAGGTAACAATTTTGTTAAGGAGTATACAAAGGAGTTTTATAAGATTATCATTAGAATAGGCCATGCAGAGGCCAACAAGGAGAAGGTATCCCATTATATTAATGGGTTGAGGCCAAGTAATCAAGAAGATTCAAACCTGGTCAGAATGACCACCATAGAAGATGTGTACCTGTTTTCCTTGAAGGTGGAAGAGAAGCTAAATAGAAGATTCAAGAGCAAGCAAAGAAGAAGAGGTCATGGCAGAAGGACTGGTGGAAGATACTATGGAGGCTAAAATGAAGATCAAAAGAAAAGTGAAGAAGTAGGCACCGGTTGAAATCATAGATGAGATAATGCCAATCACCCTCGTGATCAAAATAATGGTGAGGAAAGAGGAAGAGGAAGACCTGGGAAAGGACCTGGAAGAGGAGGTTTTAGAGAAACTTGTTTCCAATGTGGATAAGGACATCATGTCTATGAGTGTCCCCAACATCAAGGAAGGACCAATAGAAGACCTGAAGGTAATGCACGAGTTGCACATGTAGATGAAGATGTGCATTCTGAGCATTCTGAAGATGTTGAAAGGGGAGAAACTCTAATTGTCAGAAGAACCTTGTTAAATGAGGAGAAAGAACCAAATTAGAGGAAGAGTTTATTCCACACAAGGTGCAAGTGTGAGGGTAAGTGTTGTGATATTATTATTGACAGTGGAAGCACTGATAAGTCTCAGAGGAGATGGTTAACAAATTGAAGTTGACAAGGAGAAGGCATCCACATCCATATTAGATTGTATGGTTGCAGAAGGACCATAGAGCTTTGGTCAATGAGCATTGTTTAGTCAAGTATAAGATTGGAGACTACCATGATGAGGTGTTGTGTGACATCATACTGATGGTTGCATGTCATATGCTATTGGGAAGGTTGTGGTAGTATGATAGGTGTGCTATTCATGATGGCCATGCAAACACCTATTTCCTGGAAAAGGATGGAGTTCATCATAAGTTGAGGCCCTTGAAGGAGGTGAAAGAAAAGGTATGTAGTGTTACCAAAATTTTCCTGGTAGATGGTAGGAAATTTTTGGATGGTATGAAGCACGAGCATCATTGCTTTGCATTGATCCCTAAGATCAGCTAGGAGAAATGTGAAGATGTACTAACAAAAGGCTCAAATCTATTGGAAGAATTTTAGGACATTGTCTTTGATAATGTACTAGAAGGTTTACCACCAATGAGGAAGATAAGTCACTAAATGGATTTGATACTAGGATCTAGTTTGCCGAATAAGGTAGCCCATAGAATGACTCCTACATAGAATGAGGAGCTGAATAGATAAGTTCATGATCTATTAATGAAAGGACTGATGAGGGAGAGCCTACGTTCGTGTGTAGTACCTGCAGTACTAGCACTGAAGAAAGATGGTGAGTGGAGAATGTGTACAGATTCCTGAGCCATCAAACAAAATTTCAATCAAGTACACATTTCCATTGCCAAGGATGGATGATATTATGGATTGCTTGAGTGGAGCCAAGTACTTTACAAAGATTGATCTGAAGAGTGGATATCACCAAATCTAAATCAGAGAAGGAGATGAATAGAAGCTAGTCTTCAGGACTAGGGAGGGTCTGTAAGAATGATTAGTCATGCCATTTGGGCTAACCAATGCACCAAACACATTTATGCAGCTCATGAACGAGGTACTAAAAGAGTTTTTGGGTAAATTTGTCATAGTTTATTTGGATGATATTTTGATTTTTCATAAGAATTTATATGAGCACCTGATGCATGTTTGAAAAGTTTTTGAGAAGTTGAGGGAAGAAAAGTTGCCGATTAATCTAAAGAAATGTAGTTTTGTGAAGAGGGAGTTGATGTACTTGGGATTTTCTATCTCAATTGAGGGTCTTAAAATGGATCCATAGAAGGTGAGGGATATCATTTAATGGCCTACTCTAAGGAGCGCTATAGAGGTATGATCTTTTCATGGTTTGGTAAGTTTTTATAGAAAATTTATTAGGAATTTTAGTAGCATTTGTGCACTAATGGAGACAATTAGAGGGGATAGAAAAGAGTTTAAATGGACTAGTACAAGAGCAACCAAGAGTTTTGATACATTGAAGTAGAAATCCACATAACAACCTATTTTGGCACTTCCTGATTTTAATAAGCTATTTCAAGTAGATTGTGATGCTAGTGGCAGTGCTATAGGAGTTGTTTTAAGTCAAGAAGGTAAGCCCATTGCCTATTTCAGTGAGAAGCTTAATGATGACAAGAAAAAGTATTATGTTTATGATTAGGAGTTTTATGCTATAGTTTAGGTTTTGAAGAAATGGAGACATTATTTGTTGCTGAAAGAGTTTGTTTTATATACTAATCATCAGGCTTTGTAGTATCTTAATAGTCAAGGAAAGTTAAATCAGAGGCACTTAAAGTGAGTTGAGTTTTTATAGAGTTATACTTTTGTTTTGAAGCACAGGAGTGTGAAGTCCAACAGAGTTGTAGATGCCTTAAGCAGAAGGAAATTTTTGTTGACAGATGAAGATATAGGTTGTTGGGTTCAATAAACTCAAGAATTTGTACCCTCAAGATCCAGACTTTGCAGAGGCCTAGAAGGCTTGTTTGAAGCCTGTTACCCTAGATAGGACAAGATGGTTGGATTATATAATCCAAGATGGTATGTTATTTGGAGGAAGCCAGTTGTGCATTCCGAGGAGTTCCATGAGAGAAAACCTAATTAAGGAGAAGCTTAGTGGAGGGTTGGAAGGACACTTTGGTTGAGATAAGACCATTGCTCTTGTTAATGAGAATTATTACTAGCCACAATTGCACCAGGATGTGGATAAATTTGTGTAAAATTGCAGAGTATGCCAGACGGCCAAAGGAGTGAGTCAGAATACTAGGCTATATCAGCCATTACCTATACCAGAGGGACAATTGGAGGATATGTCACATCTCGAACTCTTTGAACTCATTTATATTTTGAACTATTGGGTATTTTAGTGTGATTGTTTTACTAGTAGGTAAATTGCTTGTGAGTAAAAAGTGAAATGTTAGCATCTTCATAATGCATGAATAGAAAGTTGTTAAATGATTGATTAAGATTTTTATGTGTTGCTTCGGCTATGGTTTTACTGACTAACCTATTAATCAGGACTTGAGTGTGACTAAATGCAAGAATGTGTCGAATGCAAGAGCATGGTTAAGGTAGAGGCATTCTAGCCACCCAACAAGAATTGGCTTGAAGGAATCGTGATGCACACACACACACACATTCACTTAGTTCATACTGCATCCTACATTCTTGATTTAAGCTTGATGTTGTCATGGCATAATCGTATCTAAGCCTTTGATGTGAAATGGTTGAGTGATTGATGAAAAATGATTAAATAGTCATGAGATAGCATTTGTTTAGAAATGTTCCTTTCAAAATCATGAGATCGTTACATTTTCTTTTACAACTTATAATTAAATGATTTGATATTTAAGATCATTATATTTAATTTTTGAAGTGTTGCTTTTAGATATAATGTGATAAATAAATATTAAATATATATTTAATTATTTATAATGTTACACACTTATATGCAAATATGTTTTTTATATATAAACTTAAAATATAATATTGAAGAGTTTTAAAGCAGAAAACCAAAAGGCCACCTATGCATGCAAAAATCCAAAAAGAAGAAAAGATAAAACAACCTAAAAATAAAAAAGATTTTTGGGAGGGAAATAAGTGATAAAAAAGAAAATATTGAAGGTAGTAAGACACACAAGAAGAAAGGATCCCAACGATAGAAAGAAAGAGGATTAAAAAAGAGAGAAGGGGAGATTCCACCAAGCAAGAAGCTGAAACCATTCATGAGAAAACTCAATATTCGGGTAATTTCATCCTTTCCTATTTTTCTCTCTTGTCATTATAGTTTTTATGTCAATTTAACAACTGACGTTATGCTATGGCTTTTATTTGCTTAACAGAACCGGCATATTATGATTTTATGTCAGCCTGTAATTAAACATATCGACTAGCTAGGGTATATCAGGCGGCCTCTTTAGCTATTTCAATCAACCTATCTTGTTTGCACTTGACCTTTCTATACGCATTAGTTCAACCAGTCTTTTCTTCAAAACAGATATTTGCTTATGTTTAAAACGGTGATTCTCCTTACCTTGATTTTTACTCCATACTTCAGAGTGTTGATCACCAAGAATACTGAGGGGGGGGTGAATCAATATTCTGTAAAACTTCTCTTTCACACATTTATTAATCCATTTACCACATTCAATAACTTGAAAGAAAAACAAACATAAGAACAACAACCATAAAGACATAACACATAGACACCAAGATTTTTACATGGAAAACTGAAAAAGGGAAAAACCACGGTGAGTGTTAGCTCACAATATATTATGATAACAATACTAAATTACATGAAGGCTCATTGTTAGGGTTTAGGCAGATCGGAGAAATAAACACTAACAATTATATGTAGATTAAATAAACCAAATATAACAATGAATAACAACACAAAAGAGATCAACATAGAAATTTAACGTGGTTCACCCAATATGGGCTACATCCACAGAAACTCAGCCATCCAATGATTTTATTATCCATTGCAAACAGATTACAATCTCACAAATTCCACACTAGCAACATACATCCCAACCGCTTTATAACAAGCGTTTTGGAAGCTTCTAGAATTAGGGTTTTACAATATCATTTTTCTTTTGTTGGTTAACAAAAAATTAACAATCGACTCCAAACAGGCAAAAAAGAGGGAAAAAATTGCCAGGAGTACCATATTGAATAGCTAGAGAAACAAGAAAGTCATCCTTCTGAAGTGGCTTCTTATACAGTTTCAGCCTGTGTCCATTTACTAGCAATGAAAACTGAACCTCATCAATGGTTTGTAATTGGACTGCACCATTAGGAAAAACTTGTTTAATCTCATAGGGTCCCAACCAACAAGACTGAAGCTTGCTCTTGAAGTCCTTGTATCTTGAATCATAGAGGAGTGCCAATCACCAACAGTGAATTCTTTAGTCTTGATGTACTTGTCATGCCATTTGGATCTTTGTTTCTATATGACCTCTGTGTGACGGATGGTTTCTAATCAGATTTCATCTAGAACATTCAAATGTTGTAGTATGTCATGTTTAGCTGCTGTTGAATCTATCCCTAGTTCCATTGTTGTCCTCAGGGTTTTGTATTCAAATTCTATAGGCAGGATTATTGTCTTGCCATAGACGAATTCATAAGGTGTAGACCCTGTAGTTGTCTTCCAGGTAGTTCTATATGCCTAAACAACTTCTGGTAGCCTAGAAACCCAATCTCTTCTATGAAACTGTATTGTCTTTGTCAAGATGTTCTCAAATTCTCTATTTGTGACTTCAACCTAACCATTAGCCTGAGGATGGTAGGGAGTGGACTTCTTGTGTCTAATCTAATATTCTTCCACCAGTCTGGTGATTAAATCAGATGTAAATTGTGGTCCCTGATTAGTCACTATCTCCCTTGGCACACCATATCTAGTGAAGATGTCCTCATATAAGAATTTGGCCACATTTCCATCTCTAGCAAACTGTAAGGCTTTAACTTCCACCCATTTGGTTAATTTATCAGTGCATACCAGTATATATTCTTTATTGTTTGAAGTAGGAGAGATAGTACTAACAAAATCTAGCCCCCACTTATCAAAAGGAGCTAATGCGATTTATGGTTGCAAAGGCATTTCAGCACTTCTTGTAGGTCTCCCCATCCTCTGACACCTATCACAACTTCTGAAAGGAAGCTAGGTGTACAGAAATCACTTCCTACACTAATCTAATGAGGAGAGGACTATGCAAATTTAGATTATTCCTTACAACTACAGCAACATACAACATCTAAATGAGATATTGCAGCAATACACATGAACCAGAAAGAAGACAGAAGAAGAGAAACAAAGATATACGGTGGGGAAAACCCTTATTAGGTGAAAACCCCCACACTCAGAAACCTGCACAATGTATTAACAAATATGAAAGAATGTCTACAATACACTTGCAATGCAAGCTTCAATGGTCTTCAACACTCGTATCTGGAGTCAATTCGATAGCATTATAGTACCTGTAAACCTATAATACAAACTCCATCTCCAAGCACCTGTTTATATAGAAAATACAAGGTAAAATAGGTCCTATCTTGGGATGGGCGTCCAACTTGGCCTCATGGCCCAAAACCCATGCCTAGGGACACTTGGTCAACATTGTAAAATGTACCTAACACTTGTCCACAACTACCATCCCAAAGAGGTCACCTATTTCCAAAATGGGCTATGACAGATGCTCTTACGACACTTATGACCGTCATAAAATTTGTCATAACAGTTACAACTTACAGTTGTAAGAGAATCTGTCATACACATGCTATAAATAGAATATTTTCTTACAATATGTCATAGTCCACCTTGGGGCACCCAAATATGCCTTTTTCAAAGATGCTTCATGACACATATCCTTGCCTGTCTTACAAACTTCTATTTTTGACTCTTACATGTCATAGATTCTGTCATAGGAATCCGTCATAACCGTTTCAGTCAATATTCCCTTACACAACATGGAAGATGCCGACACATGGCAAAATGATCCTACCACAAAGTGGGATGCCTATCTTCTCATGTGAGGACACAATTAAAAGTTGTCATATTCCATGTAGGAGCTTCTGTCGTGGACAAAGAAACAACAGGTTGTCGCTTACTCATCCAACTAATAGCACCACCAAACAGTGTAAACACATAAGCACTGGTGGATCTCCTACTGTCAATATCACTTGCCCAATCTGAATCCACAAATCCATGAATATCAACAGAATGCGGAGGTCCTGAAACATAACCATGATAGCATATGGAATACTTGGAAGTACCCCTCAAATATCTGAACACTCACTTAACTGCATCCCAATGAGCTCATCCAGGATTAGCCATAAATCGACTAAGGACTCCCACTACTTGGGCAATGTCTGGTCTTGTGCAGACCATAGCATACATCAAACTACCAATAACACTAGCATAAGGTACTCTGCTCATGTCATCCACCTCACTAGGAGATTTTGGACAATCCTCAATAGACAACTTTGTCCCCAAAGAAACAGGAACACACAATGGTTTACAATCTGTCATGCTAAACCTATCCAACATGGTCTTCACATACTTACTCTGGCTTAACCAAAGTTTTTTGTTGGTTATGTCTCTTCTAATTTCCATTCCTAGAATGTACCTAGTTGCCCCTAAATCTTTCATTTCAAATTGTGTTGACAACTGAGATTTAAAATTAGAAATCATATTCTTACCCTTTCCAATGAGCAACATATCATCAACATACAGTGCAACAATGAGAATACGATCACCATAAAACTTATAATACACATAGTGATCTAATTTTGATCTCACAAATCTAATTGACAACACAAAGGCATCAAACTTCAAGTACCATCTCCTAGGGGATTTCTTCAAACCATACAAAGACTTCTTAAGTTTGCAAACCAAATTTTCTTTACCTTTCACCATGTAATGCTCTAGCTGTGACATGTATATTTCTTCCTCCAAATTACCATGAAGGAAAGTTGTCTTCACATCCATTTGTTCTACCTCCAAGTCATAAGCTTCTACGAGAGACAACAAGAATCGAATGGATGTCAGCTTTGCAACAGGAGAGAAGATCTCACCATAATCTATACCCTCCACTTGTGAATAACCCTTCACAATCAATCTGGCCTTATACTTCTCAACACTGCCATCTTCACCAAATTTCTTCTTGAACACCCATTTGCATCCAACGGGTTTCCATCCAGGAGGCAAAGGCACCAAGTCCCAAGTTTGATTCTTTTCCAAAGAAGACATTTCATCCTCCATGGCCTCCTTCTAGGAACCTGCATCTTTCATGTCCATAGCCTCTGATACAGTTCTAGGTTCATCACTATTAGTAAGCAAAGAAAGGCACAACTAGAATCAAGCAATGTAAAACCAAAACTTTCAGGTTGCTTTCTTATCCATGTAGACCTCCTCAAGAGCTGAGGTTGAGGTTCAACTTCTTCATCTGAGCTTTCAAAGATGCTAGAGCTCTCCTCATCATCAGGTCCAACATTGTCTTTCTGTTCAGTCTTCTTAGGGGTGAGAGGAAACTGAACAACATCCTCTTTCTTTTCTTTTTCTTCTGGTTGTAAAGCAATGGAAGAAGGTGTAAGCTCTCTGAAGATGACACTTCTACTATACAACACTTTTTCAGCCATAGGGTCCTAAAGCTTGTATCATTTCACACCGACACCATAGCCAATGAAGATACACTTAACAACCTTGTTCTCCAATTTTGACCGCTTCTCCCTAGGCACATGTGCATATGCTTCACAACCAAAAACACAAAGATGCCTTATTGAAGGCTTTCTACCAGACCACACCTCCATGGGTGTCATTCCAACAAGAGCTAATGTAGGAGATCTATTAATAAGATAGAAAGCAGTGGCAATAGCTTTAGCCCAAAACTTTTGTTCTAGGCCAGCTCCACTAAGCATACTCCTAGCCTTCTCCATCAGTGTCTTGTTCATCCTTTTTGCAACTCCATTTTGCTACAGAGTGTATGGAGTTGTCTTATGTCTTTCAATCCCAAGTTCCTTGCAATATTTATCAAATTCTGTAGAACAGAACTCACCACCATTGTCAATTCTCAAACACTTAATCTTCTTACCAGTCTGATTTTCAGCAAAGGCCTTAAACTCCTTAAACTTACTATAGACTTTAGATTTGCTTTTGAGAAAATAAATCCATGTCCTTCTATTGTAGTCATCTATAAAAGATACAAAATATACAGATTTTAATAATGAAAGAACATTAACAGGACCAAATACATCAGAATGAACAAGGTCCAACACACCAGAAGACTTGTGAGAACTCGAATAAAACTAAACATGGTTTTTCTTTCCATAAATGCAATGTTCACAAAATTCAAACTCAAGATTACAATCATCTAACCCCTCAATGAGGTTTTTATTTTTTAGGGTATGCAGACCCTTCTCACCAATGTGGCCAAATCTCTTATGCCATAACATTGTCTTTTCAATAGGAAGTTTAACTTTCAAGGCATGATTACAAACATCAGAACTAGAAACAACAGATCTCTTGACTGCTCATTTAGATGGTGGGGATGAAGTGACTGCTGCCCTCTTCTTTGAATCTAAAGAACTATTGCATTGTGAAATGCATGCCTCCATCTGAAACATAGTACCTCTCCTAGTATCCTTAGCAAGCACCATAGCTCCTCTAGTCATCTTGCATCCTTCTTTCATAAAGACAACTTGCACACCTGCATCATTCAAACTACTTACAGAAAGTAGGTTCTGTGCTAAGCCTGGGATATGCATAACTCTAGAGATTCCCTTCACTCGACCATGAGGGAATTGGATAGAGAATCTTCCACGACCAATAATCTTCAGATGAGAGTCATCACCCAAGTACACCTTTCCACCATCGAACTCCTCATACTTAGTGAACCAGTCTCGATGTGAGGTCATGTGGAATGATGTACCAGAGTCAATCAGCCACACATCATCAGATGCATGGGTTGCCAGGGTTGCGATGAAAGTATCACCATCATTTTGTGATTTGTCAAAATCTGAATCAAGATCTTTCTTCTTCTTCTTCTTCTCCTTTTTGCATTCCTTTCAGAAATGACTAGATTTACCACAGTTCCAATAGATAGCCTTGGAATTTCTAGGAGGTTTGGATCTCCCATGGGATTTGGATCTACCCTTCTCATCTTTCTTGTCCTTCTTTTTCCCTTTCTCCTTGGGTCTTCCACGAACTGCAAGAGCCTCTTTGGCTGCATCAGAAGACTTCCTTTGCATTTCTTTAGATAACAACATAGATACCACATCTTCCATCTTGAATGTGGATGTGGTGCTTCCAATAGCCATGAAAAGGTGATCCCACGAGTCTGGCAAAGAACAAAGTAGGGTCATACACCGATCCTCCTCCTCCATCTTTACACCAATAGATGTCAAATGTGCAACCAACATGTTAAAATCATTCATATGTTCGGCAACGGATCCTCCATCCTCCATTCGAAGAGAATACAACTTCTTTCTCAGAAAAAATTTATTAACCAGGGATTTGGCTTGATACACATCTCCCAACTTCTTCCAAAGCAAGGTTGCAGTCTTCTCCTTATGGACATTTAACAACACAGAATCAATAAGACTAAGTCTTATGAGACCCTTAGCCTTTTGATCCTTGAGATCCCAATCAGCTTGTTGCATTGCAACTAGTTTAGTTTCAGTAACGGTTTCCCAAAGGTCTCGGTCAGCAACCATGTCTTCCATCTTGAGCTTCCACATCTCAAAATTAGTGCCATTGAGCTTCTCCACTTCCATTCTTCTAGATGTGCTTGCCATCTCCTTTCTGTAATAGAAAACAAAATACTCTGCACAGACTCCCACTCAACCTAAGATTAGCTAAAAAATCCCTACCCAACAACTAGGACCAAAGGTGATCAAGCTCTGATATCAACTAAAAGGAAGCTAAGTGTGCGGAAATCGCTTCCTACACTAATCTAATGAGGAGAGGACTATGCAAATTCAAATTATTCCTTACAACTATAGCAACATAGAACATCTAAATGAGATATTGCAATAATACACATGAACCAGAAAGAAGACAGAAGAAGAGAGACAAAGATATACTATGGGGAAAGCCCTTATTGGGTGAAAAACCCCACACTCAGAAACCTGCACAATGTATTAACAAATTTGAAAGAATGTTTACAATACACTTATAATGCAAGCTTCAATGGTCTTCGACACTCGTATTTAGATTCAATCCGACAGCATAACAGTACCTATAAACCTGTAATACAGACTCCATCTCCAAGCACCTGTTTATATAAAAAATACAAGGCAAAATAGGTCCTATCTTGGGATGGGCATCCAACTTGGCCTCATGGCCCAAAACCCATGCCTAGGGACACTTGGTCAACATTGTAGAATGTGCCTAACACTTGTCCACAACTCCCATCCCAAGAGGTCACCTATTTCCAAAATGGGCTATGATAGATGCCCTTATGACACTTACGACCATCATAGAATCTGTCATAGCAGTTACAACTTACAACTATAAGAGAATTTGTCATACACATGCTATAAAAAGCATATTCTCTTACAACATGTCATAGCCCACCTTGGGGCACCCAAATATACCTTTTTCAAAGATGCTTTATGACACATGTCCTCTCATGTCTTATAAACTTTTATTTTCGACTCTTACATGTCATAGATTCTATCATAGGAATCCATCATAACCGTTTCGGTCAATATTCCCTGACACAACATGGAAGATGTTGACACAGGGCAAAATGCTCCTACCACAAAGTGGGATGCCTATCTCCTCATGTGAGGACAAAATTACAAGTTGTCATATTCCATTTAGGATTGACACATCACCGTGCCACATCCCACAATATGACAATTTGGAATTTACAAATATTTACAACATAGGCAATTAAATAATAAATACAAAAATTAAATATGTAAGGAATTACCAAGGTTGAGACACCTTAACTCCCAATAGTTTCTAGTATACTTGACAACATCTTTAATAAGTGTTGGCTAGTAATATCTTGTTGTCAATATTTTGAAGGTTGTCCTTTTGGCTGCAAAATGTCCCCCACAAGGTTCATCATGACAGGCCTTCAGTATGTCAAACACCTCATCCTCTCTAATACATCTTCTCATAATATTATCTAGGCCAGTATAGAATATGAATCTAGAAATCCAAGAATAAGGAAAATATTTGTGAACTAGCTGCCTTTTCTCCCTTGGAGAAAAGTAACCTGGAATATGCCCTAAACCAAATAATTAGCTATATTTGCATACCAGGGAGTGTGTATGTTGAGAGAAAAGAGATGTTCATCAGGAAAAGAGTTATCAACCACTCTTTCCATTGATTGTGTAGGCAGTCTAGACAGAAAATCAGCAACTACATTAGCCTTATCTAGCTTTTCAATAATTGTTATGTCAAATTCTTGTAGTAACAACAACCATCTGACAAGCCTACCACCCACTATTGGCTTATTCATCAAATATATGATTGCTACATGATCTATGTGTATGAACACTTATTAACCAGTAATGTAGTGTTTGAATTTGTTGACGACATGAACAATTGCCAACATCTCTTTTTTTGTCATAGTGTAGTTCAATTCAGCCCCCTGCAGATTTTTACTTACATAGTATATTGCATACTCCTTAGTTCCTTCTTGCTGGCCTAGAACTGCTCCAATGAAAAAGTCTGATGCATCTATGTGGATGTGAAAAGGTAGTGTCCAATTTGGACCTCTGAGAAATGGAGCTTGTGTCAAGGATGATTTTAGCTTGTCAAAGGAAGTCTGACAATCTGGTGTCCATTCAAATTCACTGTCCTTTGTCAACAGAGTAAACAGAGGTGCAACAATTTTGCTAAAATCCTAAATGAACCACCTGTAATAACCTACATGTCCCAAGAAGCTCCTTACATCCTTCTATTTTTGTGGAATAGGCAGGGTACAGATAATTTCAATCTTCTTTGGGTCAACTTGTATGCCTGCACTTGAGACAAAATGCCCCAAAACTATTCCTTGTGTCATCATCAGAAAACACTTTTCATTACTCAAAGATAGGTTATGCTTTGTGCATCTCTTCAAAAATTTCTCCAAGTTGTGTAAAGCTTCATCATACGTTTCACCATATGTGGTGAAGTCATCCATATAAATTTCCATGCTGTCATGGGCAAAAATTAGAGAAAATACTGAGGACTTCTCTTTGAAATGTGGTTGAAGCATTGCACAGACCAAAGGGTAAGACAAAATATGCATAGGTCCCCCAAGGGCATACATTATGAGTGTACAATACTTGCATGATCAGTCACCACATACCAACAATCTCCCACTTGGAGACTGATCATGCTCCACACCAAACAATCTCCCACTTGGAGATTGATCCTAGATGACACCGCTACACTTGCAGCTCCTACTAGATTATAGGCCTAGCTGGTTTATTATGTCCACCATTTTTAGTCATGAAGGCCAACATAAACTGATGAGGAAATTAGTTTCTCCCATGTAACTACCTTTGTGAACATATCTGTAGGATTCTCACTTGTGTGAATTTTCTCCAACTTCAACCGTCCATCCTCCAAAATTGACCAGATGAAGTGGTATATGAGATGTATATGCTTAGTTTTTAAATGTAGAGCTGATTTCTTAGCAAGATGAATGGCACTCTGGCTATTAGTGTACAAATGGCTATCTTCTTGTCGTTGCCCCAATTCCTCCAAAAAATGTTGTAACCAAATCATCTCCTTGCTAGCTTCCGTAGCAGCAACATACTCAGCTTTAGTGGTTGAAAGCGCAACAACCTTTTGCAGCCTTGAAATCCAACTGATTGTAGCACCTCCTACAGTAAAAACATACCCTGTAGTACTCCTCCTGCTATCAATATCACCCGCTATATCAGAGTCAACATATCCTTTTAGAGCAGAATTTGTTCCTCCAAAACATAGTTTCTTTGAAGTAGTACCTCTCAAATATCAGAGAATCCATTTTACCACATTCCAATGTTCCATTTCTGGATTGCTCATATACCTGCTCACAAATCCCACTGCATGTGCAATATCTGGCTTTGTACATACCATTGCATACATCAAGCTGCCAACTACTGATGCATATGGTATCTTAGACATTTTTTCTTCCTCCTCTTGTGTCTTTGGACACATCTCCTTAGTCAACTTAAAATGACTAGGCAAAGGTGTACTAACTACTTTTGTATTCTACATGTTAAACCTTTTCAACACCGTCTCTACATACTCACTATGGGACAAAAAAAAATTCTGTTTGTCCTATCCTGTGTGATCCTCATACCAAGGATTTGTTTTGTTGCACCCAAATCCTTCATAGCAAATAAATTTGCTAATTTATGCTTAAGTTCATTAATCTGTTGCATGTTAGACCTGGCAACAAGCATGTCATCAACATAAAGCAACAAGATAATATAGCTATCATTACCCAATTTCTTAAAATAAACATAATAATCAGAATGACATATTTTGTAACCTTGTTCAGCCATAAAACTATCAAATTTCAAATACCATTGCCGAGTGCTTGCTTCAGGCCATACAAACTCTTCATTAACCTGCACACAAATTCCTCCTTACCCTTGATCTCATATCCCTGTGGTTGCTGCATGTATATTTCCTCTTCCAAATCCCCATGGAGAAAAGTTGTTTTCACATCTAGCTGTTCAAGATGCAAGTCCTCCATAGCCACAAGACTTAGAATAGTTCTAATAGAAGTCATCTTTACAACCGAAGAAAATATTTCATCAAAATCTATACCTTTTTTCTGTGCAAAACCTTTTACCACGAGTCTGGCCTTATATCTTTTCTTGCCTCCATTTTCTTCCTTCAACCTGTAAACCCATTTATTTGACAATGCTCTTTTTCTTGCAGGTAATTTGACTAAGTCTCAAGTTTGATTCTGTAGCAAGGAATCCATTTCCTCTTTCATGCCTAGCTCCCACTGCTTTTTGGTATCTACCTACATTACTTCTTCATAACCTTCAGGTTCACTAGAATCAATTAATAATATAGAATATAATGATGGAGAAAATCTTTCTAGAGGTCTAGTTATCCTTGTAGACCATCTAACACTTGCAGGAGTCTATGGAATAACTTGTTGTTGCTGAGCATCAGGTACCACTGGCATTTTATTTTTTGGAATCTCATCCAGCACCACATATTCCTTTTTGGCTTGTTCATGCTTCTTTTCCTGCAGCTGATCCTTATACATGACCTTCTAATTAAATATAACATCTCTACTCCTAATGATTTTATGATTTTCAAAATCCCATAACTGATAACCAAATTCATCTACTCCATATCCAATGAAGGTACATTTTTTAGACTTATCCTCAAGGTTGGTTCTATTTTCAATACCAACAAGGACAAAAGTTTCACAACCAAAGGTTTTCAGAAATGAATAGTTTAACTTTTTACCCGTCCATGCCTCCTCTAGAATGCCACCATCCAAAGGATTTGAAGGTCCCCTATTTATTAAATAAACAATGGTATGTACAACATCTGCCCAAAAGTGTAAGGGTAGTCCAACATGCAATCTCATGTTCCTTGCACGCTCCATAATGGTCCTATTCATCCTCTCAGACACACCATTTTCTTGTGGGGTTCCAGGAACCGTTTTCTACCTACAGATTCCATTATATGAATAGCAATTCTTAAATTCTCTGTTGCAATACTCACCTCCATTATCAGATTTGAGACACTTCAACTTTTTCCCTGTCTCATTCTCAACCAAAGCTTTCCACCTTTTAAAAGTTTTAAACAATTTTGATTTTTGTTTTAGGAAATACACCCATGTTTTTGTAGTTACATCATCAATAAAAGTAACATAATAGAAAGAGCCACCAAGAGAAGATACCTGAGCTGGTCCCCATACATCTGAATGTACAAGCTCTAATTTCTTTCTCTTCTTCTCTTTCCCAACTTTGAGAAATTGAACTCTTTTTTGTTTTCCATAAACATAATTTTCATAGAACTCCAAGTCAATCTGCTTCAAACCTAGTAGTAACTTTCTGGAGTGAGGATCTTCATCCCTTTCTCACTTATGTGCCCATGTCTATGGTGCCACAATTCTATTTTTGTCCTTGTAGCAAGTGCTATAACTGTCTCAGTAGCAATTGTTTCTATATCAGCTAAGGTACATAATAAGTATTACTAGTACACAAATACAATGTGCCTACCTTTTCATCTTTAGCTACTACTAATGCACCTTTAGTGACCTTCCAGACTTTGTCTGAAAAGGTAACTATGCAACCTTCACTGCCCAGTTGTTCTGTAGAGATTGAATTCCTTCTCAAATTTGGAACATGCCTTACCTCCTATAGCAACCATTCATTTCCACTCTACAACTTGATTTTTATCTTTCCTTTTCCAACAATCTGACAAGGTTCATCATCACCCAAATATAGCTATCCAAAATCACCTTGAACATAATCTACAAAATATTTTCTATGGGTTGTGGCATGAAATGAAGCCCCTGAATCTATTACCCAGGAATCATTAGCATTATCTAAACACAAAATTAAAGCATCTTGTAATTTATTACTTGCAACATTAGCTTCCTTACTGTCATCTTGTTGTCCGTCTCCTTGTTTGTCCTTTCGAGACCAACAATCCTTCTTCAAGTGTCCTGGCTTTCCACAGTGCCAGTAACCCATTCTTCCTCTAGATTTAGATCTACCTTTCTTTGACTTCCCTTGTGACTTCTCGTGATTTGTTGGGCTTTTTCCTCTCTCCTTTGTTCTTCCCCTATTCTCTATAGTTAAAGCATTACCTGATGTTGAACTCTCACCTGTGCTTTTCTGTTGCATTTCCTCGCTAAGGGTAACACCAACAACATCATCAAATTTCAAAGTATTTGAACTAGAGATAGAGTTACTTACAACCATTACCAAGCTATTCCAACTTTCTAGCAAAGAACATAAAACCAAGAGAGCCCTCACCTCTTCATCAAATTTCACTTTTATAGAAGTTAGCTCACTAGTAATCATATTAAACTCATTTAAATGATCTAACATAGATCCAACTTCAGTCATTTTCAGATTAAACAAACGCTTCATGAGAATTACCTTATTAGAGGCTGAGGGTTTTTCATACAATTTAGCCAAAGATTTTATCAATTCATCTCTTGTCTTTGCTTCTATTATATTGAATGCCACAGATAGTGCCAGGTACAACCGAATGGTTCCTAGTGCCTTTCTGTCTAGAAGTTCCCAATCCTCATCAGTCATTGCTCCCACTTAACCATGAGACTCCCACTAAACCGTGAGACCTTCCTACATACGATAATCAAACACAACCCGCTCTGATACCAATTGTTAGGTTTTAGGTAGATCGGAGAAATAAACACTAACAACTATATGTAGATTAAATAACCCAAATATAACAATGAAGAACAACACAAAAGAGATCAACATAGAAATTTAACGTGGTTCACCCAATATGGGCTACATCCACAGAAACTTAGCCATCCAATGATTTTATTATCCAATGCAAACAAATTACAATATCATGAATTCCACACCCGCAACATACATCCCAGCCACTTATAACAAGATTTTTGGAAGCTTCTAGAATTAGGGTTTTACAATATCATTTTTCTTTTGTAGATTATCAAAAAGTTAACAACTGACTCCGAACATGAAAAAAAGAGGGAAAAAAATATTTTGGGGGCTGCACCCCCAAACCCCTATTTCTCAGGGGCTACCACCCCTAAACCCCCGCTTGAGGCTTAGCTCGGCCCTAAACCCCGATGAGGATACATTATGAGTGTATAGTACTTGCATGATTAGTCTCCACATACCAACACTCACTGCCCAAGGACTCATTGTCTTAAGAAGTGCTCACTGCAATAGGCTCACTGCCAGAAGAAAACTACTATAAGTGCATCTACAGAAAATTGAGGTGCAGTTCCATTTACAACTCAGTATACAGATTCAAATGTTTTCATAATGTTTGCCTTGCTTTTTTGCTCTACTTCACATATGCTCTGCCCTTCTACTTTTACTATCTTTTTCTGATCACAAAATTGCCTTAGATCATACACACATTTAATTTACACTTTATTCACACTTATCCATTCCTCTAACACCAAAATCCATCGAGTATATATATTCACAACAAGATTCATCTCACAATTAGGTCGGCAAGCCAAACATGAAACGTGTATACAAATGTTATACCTTGTCGGCTTGATCTTGTGCACAAACAACAATGTGAACCCAAACAAACATACAATAGTCTTCATATAGGTCGAGACCAATCATTCAACCACTTAGATTGATTTTTCAAACAATATATCTTCACCGCATATAGATCTAACATGCATGTCAGTTTATCCCTTAAGTACACACTTGACCAGTTCAACTGTCACATCATAACTTCCAATGCGGACCATATGTGTGATGCAGAGGTAAAACGCAACGGGAGCTTACTAACAGGAAGGAGGAGCCAAATATACAAACAACATGATAAAAATCCCTATCGGCTCAGCATCATCATCATATTTCCTAAAAACAACAATAGCATCATCATATTTCGGACGAGCAGAATTATCCTCCGGCCGACTACTGTTCACTTCCTCTGTCTTCCGTCTATCATCATCATCATGATATTCAACGAGCGCAAACATCCCCCTGTTGCACTGTTCATCAGGCGCCAAACACTATCGGCATCATCATGATATGCAACACTCCCTTCGTCAGCAGGATATCAAATATCCGGTTGCTCCAAATATCCTGATGACGACAACGTCAGCACCTTCCCTTCGATGCCCCGATAGCTGACGATACAAGCAACAGCATCATGATATGATTTATCTGGTTCTCTCGAAACCTCCTGATGATGTTAACACAACTTTCTGCCTACGCCGATACCTAAATCCTTAGCGACAGCAGGATAAACTTGCATAGGGTGATATCTCAATATCCTGATGACGATGACGTCATAACCTGATGACGATGACGTCACACAATATCCTGATGACCTCTTCAACACTTAGTCAAAAAAAAATGAACTTTCCCTCCCGCATCTGCTAGCGATATGCGGATGATGGGCATACCCAGAAGATGATCCTGACGGTGATATATACACGGAGTATATATCTGACTTATAACATCCTGATGCACTTGAAATATGCAAACTCCGTCAGTTTCATAACTCGATCTTTTACCTTATGCCGATGCACTCCTCTTCGGCAACTCCTGATGATGATCACCCCGACGCACATTCACTTCATGCACTCAACTGCATCATGTTCATCTTCACTTATCCGGATGACGACGTCCAAAGCGACTGCAGGATATAAACTGAAATATCCTGATGAAGCCGTTTTGACGAACTCCCAACCTTAGCGAAATTTCACTTCGCCGATCCTCCAGGGATGACCCGATCCACTCTCAGGGTGATCTTCCAACTCAAACTTATCAACTCGACCTAGCACATACCCATGCTAGGGTCTTCAACATCTGTCGACCGCGATCCTACACACCTGCATGCAAACAGAAAACAAACTACCTCCTAATCTACTGTACACAACCATTCCACCGATTCGACGAATCAACCAGTGGAATGGATCAGCATGTCCATGAAACCACCAGATCAGCAAAATTATTAAACAATGGAATCCAACCAGATAAAGAACACAAACAGGATCTCTTTATTGCTTTCAAAAGATGCAATTACAATGACCAGTCTCTCTCTCTGTCTCACTCTGTGCAACCTAGCTCGATCGATGATATCTCTATCTGTATGCAATATCAACCGATCCTCATGCTTAAATAGATTTTCCTACGAGTACTACTGACCCGACTCCAAGCGGCTGGGAACTCTCCAGGCGGCTGGGAGATCCAACCGATCCTACAGCATGACAGCTGTTCTAACAAACTAACTAAAAATAGTAAAAGCATGGTCAGCGTGATCTTATCATGATCAACATGACCTTATTACATGCATTTGGTCTTATCAGACCTTCTTGAAAACATAACCAAGACTCAAACTAACTAACTGCCTCAAGGAAGCCAGCTGTCAGGTAGGTGCTTCTGCACCATACTCCCCAAAAGAAAATAACTCATGTCCCATGAGTTAGGATATGGAAGTCCTCCACCTTTACACTTTGCCTTGTCAGTCTTCTGACCTATTCCAACTTTATCCTCTGTTGGCTCTTGGCTGCTCCAAGACTTCTGAACTGTAACTTGCTTTCTTGCAAGTGAACCCTCATGCCTGTCAATGTAGGCCTTTCTCTCACATACCTTGTGTTTGTCAGGTTGTCTGACCAGAACCTCTGTCTGAACTGCCTCTTGAACTGCTGCAATGTTCAACTCTGTCTTTCTTTCAACTCTTATAGGACAAACAATAGTCCCAACTATGACAACATCCTTGTCATTCCTCTCAACTGGTTGCTGTTTACCATCCTATTTCTGAACCTGCTGCTGACCTCTGTCAGTCACAACTGAAACTTTCTTCAGCTTGTTGTCTTTAACAACTCCTTTCCCTGCAGTGTTCTCATCTGCTTTTATGCCTGCTCCTATAGGCATCTGCACAAACTCCTTCTTTCCCATTAAAATGATTTTGGCTGCCCCTTGTACTATAGCATCTGCCTGCAATGGCATTAACTTAATAGTCTTCCCATCTTTCTTGATGGTATAGGTATTAGCATACCCATCATACAGTACCCTTCTATCAAATTGCCATGGTCTACCCAACAGTAGGTGACAACATTCCATAGGCAAAATATCACACAAAATTCTATCCTGATATGCTCCAATCTGAAAATCCACATATGCCTGTTCAGAGACAAAAAGTGAATGACTATCACTCACCCAAGATGCCTTGTAAGGGTGTGGATGTGGAATCCTTTCCAAATTCAGTTTATCCACCATCTCCTGAGATACCATGTTGTCTGTTGAACCAGTATCAATGACAACCTTACATACTTTACCTTTACTCTTGCATGTGGTCTTGAAAAGAGCTCTTCTTTGTGGGGATTCTTTGTCAGGTACCTTCATGGTAGTCACTGTTCTTCTCATCATCAGAGACTCTCCACTTTCTGGATATCCACAATTATCTGAGCATTCACGCTCTGGAAATCATTAGAGCTTGTCCTACTTTGATTATCAGGTTCTTGGACCAGATTTGTTCTCCTTTCTCCTGTTGAGCTTGTGGCCTTGTCTGGACATCTGCTGGCTATATGGCCTTCTTTGTTATAGTTGTAACATCTGATGGATCCGCTGCCCTGGGATCTTCCTCTGAAAGGTCTTCTACCTCTGAAGTTTCCTTGCTGACTGTAATTCTCTCTCTGATTCTGACTATTGTTGCCCTTACTATTGTCATGACTGGATTCTCCTTGATATCCCTGTCCATGTCCTCTGCCTCTAAAAGGACCTCTTCCACCTCTTTGTTGTCTTCCTCTTCCTCTATTGTTTTGTTCTTGTTTTCTCTTCAACTTTTCTTCCACTTTCAATGCCAACTGGAAACATTTCTGAACTGTATCTGGATTATGCAGACTTAAATCATCCTGAATATTAAACCTCAATCCATTAAGGTATCTAGCTACCTTCTCTTCTTCACTTTCTTTTACCTTTGTCTTCATACAGAGTTTCATGAATTCTTTTGTATATGAGCTGACATCTAGCTCCTTCTGCTTCAGGTTTTGCTTCCTCTTGTGTAATTGGATACTGTAATCCAATGGAATATAAGCTTCCTTTACTAATGCCATCATCTTCTTCCATGTGGCAACTCTACGTTTTCCTTCCTGTACTCTATCATCTTGAACAAAATTCCACCATGTCAAGGCAGCTTCTTTCATCTTTGACTGTGCTATCTTCACTCTCTGTTGTTCTGGTATCTCCTCTGTTTCAAAGAAATTGTTCAAACAGTCTATCCACTCCATTACTGAATCAGGGTCCATCTTTCCTGTAAACACTGGCAAATCCAGTTTCACATCCATGGTTCTCCTCTCCATGGCCTTGAGGGCGTTCAACAGTGGTCTCTGGTCTGCAGGAATGACCTCCTCGCTCCAATTAGGGATCTCTTCTTCTTCCCTATCTTCTTCTCTACCAGAACCTACTCTGCTCCTCAACTTTGCTAACTCATCTTTCAATTCCTGATTCTGAGCCTTCACGGCCTTGCTTTCTGCAATCTGTTTCTTCACCAGAACTACCAACTCAGCATTGGTCATCCTTGCTGGAACCTCCGATGTTCCTTCTTCGTCTGACATCCTGCTTATCTTTTCCAGAAGATCCTTCCTTTGCTCTGATACCACTATGATGCAGAGGTAAAACGCAACGGGAGCTTACTAACAGGAAGGAGGAGCCAAATATACAAACAGCATGATAAAAATCCCTATCAGCTCAGCATCATCATCATATTTCCTAAAAACAACAACAGCATCATCATATTTCGGACGAGCAGAATTATCCTCCGGCCGACTACTATTCACTTCCTCTGTCTTCCGTCTATCATCATCATCATGATATTCAACGAGCGCAAACATCCCCCTGTTGCACTGTTCATCGGGCGCCAAACACTATCGGCATCATCATGATATGCAACACTCCCTTCGTCAGCAGGATATCAAATATCCGGTTGCTCCAAATATCCTGATGACGACAACGTTAGCACCTTCCCTTCGATGCCCCGATAGCTGACGATACAAGCAACAGCATCATGATATGATTTATCCGGTTCTCTCGAAACCTCCTGATGATGTTAACACAACTTTCTACCTACGCCGATACCTAAATCCTTAGCGACAGCAGGATAAACTTGCATAGGGTGATATCTCAATATCCTGATGACGATGACGTCATAACCTGATGACGATGACGTCACACAATATCTTGATGACCTCTTCAACACTTAGTCAAAAAAAAAATGAACTTTCCCTCCCGCATCTGCTAGCGATATGCGGATGATGGGCATACCCAGAAGATGATCCTGACGGCGATATATACACGGAGTATATATCTGACTTATAACATCCTGATGCACTTGAAATATGCAAACTCCGTCAGTTTCATAACCTGATCTTTTACCTTATACCGATGCACTCCTCTTCGGCAACTCCTGATGATGATCACCCCAACGCACATTCACTTCATGCACTCAACTGCATCACGTTCATCTTCACTTATCCGGATGACGACGTCCAAAGCGACTGCAGGATATAAACCGAAATATCCTGATGAAGCCGTTTTGACGAACTCCCAACCTTAGCGAAATTTCACTTCGCCGATCCTCCAGGGATGACCTGATCCACTCTCAGGGTGATCTTCCAACTCAAACTTATCAACTCGACCTAGCACATACCCATGCTAGGGTCTTCAACATCTGTCGACCGCGATCCTACACACCTGCATGCAAATAGAAAACAAACTACCTCCTAATCTACTGTACACAACCATTCCACCGATTCGACGAATCAACCGGTGGAATGGATCAGCATGTCCATGAAACCACCAGATCAGCAAAACGATTAAACAATGGAATCCAACCAGATAAAGAACACAAACAGGATCTCTTTATTGCTTTCAAAAGATGCAATTACAATGACCAGTCTCTCTCTCTGTCTCACTCTGTGCAACCTAGCTCGATCGATGATATCTCTATCTATATGCAATATCAACCGATCCTCATGCTTAAATAGATTTTCCTACGAGTACTACTGACCCGACTCCAAGCGGCTGGGAACTCTCCAGGCGGCTGGGAGATCCAACCGATCCTACAGCATGACAGCTGTTCTAACAAACTAACTAAAAATAGTAAAAGCATGGTCAGCGTGATCTTATCATGATCAACATGACCTTATTACATGCATTTGGTCTTATCAGACCTTCTTGAAAACATAACCAAGACTCAAACTAACTAACTGCCTCAAGGAAGCCAGCTGTCAGGTAGGTGCTTCTGCACCAATGTGACTCTAAAAATCATATACAATATCCATTATAGCTCTCTTGTCATACCTTTAGAACCACAGAACATAGTATTCAACTACAGACAAATGTGGATCTCTGAATTGTTACTCAGTCACTGTGAAACATTGTCAAACTGTAAGCTGGTAAAGAACAACTTGTAGAATGGGATCAAAAGAACTTCAGAACCTATAACTCTGTATTTAGGTAGTCATAATAGGTATCTTTGTTGCCTCATAACTGCAAGACAAAATATGTAATAGTGGAGGAATGTGGACCCTTTTACTTTGGTACTTTACACTGCTCTTGTCTTAACTCTGTTCACCTAGACTTAGACATTTCACCATATGAGTTTGGAAGGAAGTCAGAACTTGAACATTGGAATATGTGATCAGAAAATATCTATGAACAACATACCTAAACCACATATAATGATCTTCAACTGTGGAGGCATACTGACAGATTCTCTGTCACGCTATAGCTTGTCCATATTTAGCCATTTTTGACTAAGTTAGTCTTCTGGACCTTTACCAAACCTTGGTGCCATTACTAAAAACCCCTTTACTATGCTTTGTTTCCATCAATGACAACATACAACTTTCCATTAGAGCAGTGTCTCTTAACTATGTTGCCAACAATCTCCCCCTTTGGCATTGATGGCAAGCCTTAATGAAAAATGCTTATCTACTCCCCCTTTCTATATACACTTTGTTTTTCTTCTCCCCCTTAGGTGTTTGCCCATTTTTTATTGGTTTTCTTCTCCCCCTTTGACACCAATGGAAAAGGTTTATGTACAAGAGTCAAAATTGTGTCAAGACAACAAAAACTACAAAAACTATTATATTCTGCCACATATGTACAAGTACAATCTTCAACTTAATTTGTTGTGGTTTGTAGGATGTCATTGAAAATGATCTTGATTTGAGCCAGCTCTCCATCCCAACTCTTCTTTGTTTTGTCCAAAATTTGAATATGGCCATTTATTAGGAAGACTAATTTCTCTATCTTTTGTATATCAGAGGGTGTGTCAAATAGTGCACTTACTTGCAGTGCTTCTGCTACAAGATTTGACATTGAGTCGAGCTTAGGACTTATTAGTCCTCTCAACTGACACATTCTATTTTTGATTAGATCCCTCTTATTCATTAGATTACTTAAGTCATTATGAATATTGATAACTTGTATCTCTTTGCTACTTACTGACTCAACTGCCAGATCAAATGACTTAGATATATTTGCTAGCTGCAGTTCCAGATCCTTGATCTTTTCTTCTAATTCCTTTGTGGCATCCAACCATGATCAATAAAATTTGTACAAATCACAAGCTTCTTTAATGGCACTATGTATACCTTTTATTCCATTATCTAATAAAGTTTTATCATTGATCAACATGGTCTTCAACTCAATTAATCTCTTCTCATCAAACTCTTTCCTTACTTTTGTTTCTACAGACTTTTCAAAAGATTCAAAATGACTGCTAATTGATTTTATCATACCTTTAAGTTGATCATTTGATGATAATGATGTATCTTTCTGGTATGCAGGCATCAACTTCTCCAACACATCATATGCTGCATCAATGAACTCATTGTCCTGTATATGTGCTTTCAACATCTCTTCCTGAGCCTCAGCTTGCACAATTGATACTAGTTTGAATTTCTACAAAGGAGACATTGAATCCAAGTTTATTGGTCCTTGCAGAAACTTAGGCTTACCCAAAACTTGTGTCTCTTTTTCTAAAAATTTCTTGGCAGAATCTACATGATCCTATAATGTAGCAGTTTCTCTTGCCCTTTCATCAGACACTTCTTCTTCTTGATTATTCTCCAGAGGTTCTAGATTCATATCCTCATATTGATCAATTTTTAGATCCGGTGTAGGACTCTTCTTGGCTGGTGTCTCTTCTTGGTTATCAGCTTTGTTCTCCCCATCAGTCTTCTCCTTGTCTATTTGGTCATTAGTTTATTTTTCTGGATGAAGACTTGTGTCAATTTGGTCCTTGTCAATTATATCCAGACCATCAGTAGCAGGGGCTGGATCTTCATTCTCCTTTATCTCTTCATCATTTTTATCTAACCCTTGGTCTATGCTGACTTCCAGAGTAGCTTTGTCATCTCCAACACTTGTTTCTTTATTGTCATAGATAGTTGGGAGATGAAATTCCTTCAACACTTCCAAAGTAACTTCTTCAATCTCCTTGACTACTTTCTCAATGTCATCTGACATGAGAGTGTTCATCCTTTTCTTTGTTCTAAACTCTTTGTTAAGCACTTTGAAGATTTTTGCCTTATCTTCAGGGGTGATCTTTGAACATAACTTTATCAGTGTATGCTCTCTGAGTTCAATGTCCTTTGCCATAGCAGTTTCTTTCCTTGCAGACATTAAACTGCTTAGGCTATCTAGGAGATCAACACTTATCTCAATGAGAGCCTTATTTTATATGTTCAAGTATTCTATAACAACAGTCTCAATAATGTATTTGTCTGCATCATTATAGTCATCATACAATTGGGCAATAGGTTTCAGATTGCCATCAACTGTAATGGCCTTTAAGACTTCATCCAAGCTTATTGTAGCTTGTTCTTTTATAGCCTCTACCTTCTTCTCTTTCTTTCTTCTTTTGTTGTCAAAGGGTTTGTCTGGCTCTCTATCAGAGGCTTCAGTTGTTTTGACTTTCATTTTCTTAACCTCTTCATCTAATTCAGTTTCCTCCTCATCAACCTCTATGCTGACATGCACCCTTTTGGCCTTTGTTTTCTGTCTCTTGTGTCTTGTTACAGTGGGTTTCACACTTGCAGAAGGTGTTGTAGTCTCAGTAAAGCTAGAACCTCTAGTTCTTCTTTTTGTCACCGTTGGGTTCTCTAGTTTCATCTTAAGCTCTTCTGGAGCCTCAACTGGTTCACTTTCCTTCTTTTCCTTTTCTTCCCTTTCTGCTTAAGCCTTTTCTCTGGCTTTTGAGATTTGTTCTTTTGTAAAGCCCTTGCTCTGGGCATATTTTTTTGCTCTTTTCCTTGCCTTCTTCTGGATCCCTAGAATTCTCAAGTCAACATGAACTTTTACAGACAATTCCTCATAGGTTCCAAATCTTTTCTCAGAGGGGTCCTTAGGTTTGCTCAACATGAGCACTGCACATCTACTACAGCTTCATATCCCATTGGCATAATCCACACTGTTCTGGGCTCAACTGCCTCCATCATGTATTGATCTTTATTCACAATAAAGCAAATGTCATCTTTATATTTTTCAATAATTGTCTTAGGTATTCTTTCCATAGATTGCATTATCCTTTGGAAGTTCTTGAAATAGCCCCACAGGGCTATAGTTGTGCATCATAACTTCCTATACCATTTAAATGATTTCTAATTTGTATTGCAACAAGTTTATTGCTTGTCCAAATCAAGGTCTTTATCATTGGTAACTCTTGCATGAAATAGAAGAATAGGAAAAGAATTAGAGTACCAAATTTGAATGGATATTTTTGCTCCTTTGTCTTCTTAAGGTTCTCCATTAGCTGTTGCCAGAGTAGTTCGCAAAGATCATAGTCTGCATTCTCCTTAATCATCTCATAGGCTATGTATATAATAGTACTAGAAATAGAATTCTCCCAGTGTGTGAAGTAGATTTTGTAACATAACACCATGGATGCAAACCTTACAGCATGGTCTTCAATATCATTGATTGTCAATGCCCTTTTGTCAAATTTGGCTCTGGTGGCTACTATCAATGTTTCATTCTTTACAGATTTTAATATTGGTATTGTACTGGTAGAGATTAATCCAGTCACAACTCTTATTACCTCCTTTATGATCATGAATGGTCTCTCCAGCCATATGAACTTGTTATGGATCTTGCTCAGAACATACTGGACCCATTCGTCCTCTGCGAATGTTGGGAAGTCTATATACTGAATGAATTTCTTCACTTCCAATGCCTTATATTCTTCCTTCAAATCAAAATTTTCATGGCTCAAGTGCTTTGCATATAAATCAGAAAACCTACTATCACCAAACTCTTCTAGGGAAACATGAATGTAAGCCCTAACATCTTCCACATGCATCACTCCAAATGGTATTTCTAAAAACACACCATTTGGGTCGACCTCTATTGACCTGAAAGAGTGTTTCTTGAATTTTGGTCTCAGTTTCCTAGTTATGTCAACCACTTGTGGTGTTTCCATTTCCACAAAGACTTAAACAAATTTATAGTAGGTTTTCAAATAGAAAATACCTCTTTTGCCTAATTAGGGTTTTCTTCGCTTGAGATCATTTTGGCTTGCTTTAAATCGCTTTGGAAATCATTGTAGTTGCTTAGAATTTCACTTCAATTCTTCTTAGACACTTGATAGTTTGAATGAAATGTGATTAACCTTTTGAATCTGAGCCTTTTAACCTTTGATTGCCTTAATCTAATCATCATAAATGCAGTCCTTCAAAAAGTTGTCAAACATTTCTTTGTTAAGCCCAGTTAATCAAGATTGCTCTGCAATGCTCCGCATTTGATCATTTTCTACTAGAATTACTTTCAAAAGATCTATGATATAAAGCTTTTCATCATGTTTTCATGCTAGATCCTAGCACTGACTATCTGGCTAGGGGATTTGGATTTTCAATACTGCTCCCCCTAAGCCAGAGCTCCCAATTTACTTCCTGGAGGAAGTTTCTGCACTAGAGGCTAGTGCGGATCCATCCTTGACCTCATTGACATCCTTCTTAATCTAGACCTTGCTCATTTCCTTGTTGATTTCCATTGGATCAATCTTGTTCTTACCTTTATCTTCTCTCTGCTCTATTTTCCTCTTTTCTATAGGATATTATCTTTTCTCATTCTTGTATTTGCAGAATTTTGCAACATGTCCAAACTTATTGCAATTGTAGCATACCACATTCCTTTGTCCTTGATTCCTTCTATTGATTGGATTCACTTTTGATCTGCATTGGTTAGCCATATGCCCAAATCTATTGCACGCAAAGCACTTTCCATTGAAGGATTAAGTATTCCTTGCATTGTTAAAACCATTCCTTACCAAACTTCTGCATTCCTATGATCTATGACCAATTTTCTTGCAATTGAAACATTGACTAGAGAATGATGGAACATTCTGATTCATTCTACTCCTACACTAAGTAGCCTTATGACCAAATTTATTGCAATTAAAATAATAGCCATTGAAAGATGGGTACCTTTGAGCATTTGGCTACCTGACCGGAGGTCTTCTAGGTCTTCTTCTATGATTTCAGAATGGATTGCCTTTGTTTTTCCTCATCTCAATGTTTTCTTGATTTGATTTAGAACTTTCACCTTTTTCAAATGCTAGTCCTTGCTTGTCATCTGAACTCTTCTGACTTTCAATCAACTCCTCAAGCTTTGCAGAGATTATTTTGAATTTTTATTTATAGCTATTATCTACTTCCAGATCATATTTCAAAAGTAACACATCTTTTCCCAATTTTTCACATTCCTCAGACTTATCTTTCAACACTTGATTCAGTTGTTCCTCAGCTTTTTCTTTCTCTTCAACCAACCTTGATAAATTATTTTGGGTTTCATTTGCTTCAATCAATTGTTCACTTAGCTCTCTATTCCTATCCTTTGATCTATTAACTTGCTCTCTTAGCTTTAGGATGCATTCATCTACTTCTTTGACATTTTCCTTCAAATCCTAGATCTCTGCTTCATACTTATCAAGATCTTCAAGAGTTATCTTTAATTCTTGATCAATTGTGACACTGCCTGGAGTAGGATACCTTTTGGCTACCATGAGTATTCTTTCCCAAATCTTCCTCAAGTTGTTAAACTTCTTCCAAGGAACCTTTCTCTGATACCAATTGTTGATCATAGAGAATACTGAGAGGGGGGTGAATCAGCATTCTATAAAACTTCTCTTTCACATAGTTATTAATCCATTTACCAAATTCAATAACTTGAAAGAAAAACAAACATAAGAACAAGAACCATAAAGACATAACACATAGACACCAGGATTTTTACATGGAAAACCCAAAAAGGGAAAAACCACAGTGAGTGTTAGCTCACAATATATTATGATAACAATACTAAATTACATGAAGGCTCACTGCCTTAAGGCTCACTGCCCAAGGACTCACTATCCTAAGAAGTGCTCACTGCAATAGGCTCACTGCCAAAATAAGAGGAGAAGATAAAAGAAGGATTGACTCACTGCCACAAGAAACTGCTATAAGTGCATCTATAGAAAGCTGATGTGCAGTTCCATTTACAACTCAGTATATAGATTCAAATGTTTTCATTATGTCTACCCTACTTTTCTGCTCTGCTTCACATATGCTCTGCCCTTCTGCTTTTACTATCTTTTTCTGATCACAAAACTACCTTAGATCATATGCACATTTAATTTGTACTTTATTCACACTTATCCATAGCTCCAACACTAAAATCCATCAAGTATATATATCCGCAACAAGATTTATCTCACAATCAGGTCGGCAAGCCAAACATGAAACGTGTATACAAATGTTATACCTTGTCGGCTTGATCTTGTGCATAAACATCAATGCGGACCCAAACAAACATACAATAGTATTCATATAGGTCGGGACCAATCATTCAACCACTTAGATTGATTTTTCAAACAATATATCTTCACCACATATAGATCTAACATGCCTGTAGGCTTATCCCTTAAGTACACACTTAACCAGTTCAACTGTCACATCATAACTTCCAATGTGGACCATATGAGACTCTAAAAATCATATCCAATATCAATTATATCTCTCTTTTCAAACCTTTAGAACCATAGACCATAGTATTCAACTATAGACAAATGTGGATCTCTAAACTGTCACTCAGTCATTGTGAAACATTATTAGACTGTAAGCTGATAAAAAACAACTTGTAGAATGTGATCAAAAGAACTTTAGAAGCTATAACTCTGGATTTAGGTAGTCATAATAAGTAAATTTGTTGCCTCAAAAATGCAAGACCAAATATGTAACAACGGAGGAATGCGGACCCGTTTACTTTGGTACTGTGCACTATTCTTGTCTTAACTCTGTTCACCTAGACTTAGACATTTCACCATATGACTTCTAGAGGAAGTCAGAACTTGAACACTAAAATATGTGATCAACAAATATCTATGAACAACATACCTGAACCACATATAATGATCTTCAACTGTGGAGGCATACTGACACAATCTCTGTCGCTCTTTAGCTTGTCCATACTTAGCCATTTTTTACTAAGTTAGTCTTCCGGACCTTTACCAAACCTTGGTGCCATAACTGAAAACCCCTTTACTATGCTTTGTTGCCATCAATGACAACATACAACTTTCCATTAGAGTAGTGTCTCTTGACTATGTCGCCAACATGGAGTGTATCCTTTGGTCAAGCTATACATGTTAGCCTTTGTTATGGTAGGCCTGTGTTTGATTAAACCCCTTTTTTGTGTGTCTTCTTTCATCTGAATGGCTAGTATATCGATTGATATAAGTCTTTTGTTTAAATAGCAGCCTTCAAACTTAATATCTTTGGCCTTATTTATTGATTTCCTTCTTCATTAAAGCAGCTTATGCCTTTTATGCAGCCTCTTTTCACCCTATGGAGTCGTGTGTTGAATTAAATTTGCTTTTTGTTTCCTAGTTGTTGGTTTTTAAACTAGCCTGGTGAACTATGTGACGTTGACCTGCTTCTTAACATATATTTTACTATAAGTTCCTGATATTAGACCACCGGATAGGTATAAATTTTGTCCCATACTGAGTTTAACACCTTTCTTAAACTTCTTTGGCATTATATATTTCATCACACCTTTAATATGGCAGCGCCCTTTTTAAAACTTAGGCAACCTCTAATGGATTTGGCCTTCATTATGAATCAACCTTTGCTCTTAATTTTTTTACGTCTTTCTTTTTTTAAAACTACCTGTGGCTCTATTAAAATAAGCATGTTTAAGGTTTCATTGCTGACTTGTACCCAATGTTAGTGGCCTGCTAAAGATCATCTTCCTGTTATGGAAAGATATGGCCTATATTATCTTTGATAGTTAGCCTTTTTCTCATTTTTTTTGTCTTCTAAACAAAATATCTGTGGCCTGTGTTGTCGTTGATCAAATCTATGAAATAAGGAAGTCAACCTTTATGTAGAAGTAGCCAGGTTACGCTAAAAACCTTCTTTTATAAGGGAGATTTCTTATATTCTTTAAATTCTGGCGGCCTTATTAATATCTTAACATTTTTTAAAACTCAATCGACCTTATTGTTAAGACTTCCCTATTTAATTTTAGTGACCCTCTACAACTTATTCTTGCATTGAAATCTTTGGCTTTGGCCTTTATATCAGTTGAGTGGCCTTTTTCAAGCCAAATCAACCTTCTCTATTTTAGAATTGGCCTTAACTTCATTCATTCTCGTGACCTTCCATCACTTAAATTGACATTTTGCTTAATATTAGCCTATGCATAGTAACTAAAATGACTTCTCACCATCTATTCTGGATTGTTCCTCTACTTCCAATTGGCCTCTTGCTTTTGAATGTGTTCAGTCTTAGTATCTAAGATAGCCAGTAAATGTGTTAAACTTTTACCTATTTCAAAACCACAGCTACTAGCCTTTGTTTATCTCTAGACATTCTTACTATCAGACAATATTGCCATAGTGTTAGACAATACATGAAAACTTGTTATTAATAATTATATAAAGAAACCTTAGTATAGGAATTGTTAAATGCAAAAGGCATGTATTACTTCGATTAGATGTTGGAAATTACCTAATTTGTCATATATGTATACACAGAAATAAATGGAGGATACCCTTTTCAATTGTACTAGTTTTATTAAAGAAATGCTCAAGGAATCTGATTATGTTGAATACTCATATATATTACTTACAAATACAGGCATTGTAAGTCGATTTTCCTACATATCTAAATTTATCTATGTAGCCTCTTTAATGAGCACCTCTGACATCATTCATTTTGTAAATAGTAAAATTCTTGTTTGTTGTACAATGAAAGTATATCTTTATTGACTTAATGCTAGTTAGAGAAGTATTTTTACTTTATTCTTGAAGATAAGTAACTAGAGAAACACTTGGTTTTACAGATTGTAAATGCATTGCGATTAGCAATTGAGCTTACATTCCAAGATAGGATGCCAAATGTGGGCTATCAAAGAAGGTGATCTTCTTTTTCGAGATCTACAAGTTATGTTTTTATGCTTTGGCCAAAGCTATGTGTGTACCAGTGAAATAGATGGAAATTTTTATGCCTAGTGATCGATATGTTTCTCTGCCACATCCTGTTTGCAAGATTATGATCATTCTAGTTAGAATGCATATAGGCATCAGGCATGCATCGAGTGTTTCCTCCTGCCAGTTGTTCTAGGTTGCTAAGCATTTCATGTAGGGTCAGGTATTCTTTGAGATAGGAAGAATTTTGGGGAAGTGTAATGCTTCATGGTTGAGCAGAAAAAGTGCCTTAACCATGTTCTTGTCCTTTGGCTTACGGAAGACCAGTTGGTTAATGATGGCTGAAGATGGTTATTTGTATCATTGATCATATTGTATAATTTTGACATTTATAGTATATCATTGTATTGAGATGACTTTATGGCATAATTGCGAGAGATGTAACTTTGTATATTCTTTTGTTGGGCTATCGCTTGGTTATGGCACGTGGAATTGTAAGATATATTGTGATACTATTGATTATTATTTAGAAGATTTATCCTTCCTTTAAATTTTAAGTGAATGAGTTGTTCTTTTTACTTCCGTAATTTGAACATGTGGATTGTGTATTTTACATTTGGTATAAGAGCTCTAGGTTTGACACTAGGGCCTTCATCTATTACACTAAGATGCGAATTTGATGCAGATCAATCATAATGGATATAAGAAATAAAAACCATAGCAGAGGATCAAATAGTGAACAAAATGAAAGGTTGGATCAAATCCTCGCTCTCTTAACCCAACAAGGAACTAGGATGGAGAATCTTGAACAAGAGATCAGAGCAAACGAACGAGGGAAAAACTAATTGGGAATCAAAACCAATGCAATGAGAATCGAAATCAAGGAAATGAGAACCAGAGGAGTGAGGTGCAGAACCTAGAGAATGAAGGAAATGCGAATAATTAGGGTAAGGTTGTGGAGGTGTTGGACAGGGACTTCAAGAAGGTTACCCCACCTAAATTTGATGGTAAAACCATTAGAGATGGAGTTGAAGCATGGATTATTGAAATGGAGAAGTACTTTGATCCCTATAACCTGTCCAATGAGACTAAGGCAATTTGGGGTTCATACCAATTCACTGGAGAAGTAACCACTTGGTGGGATAATGAGAAAGCAGAGAAGAGGTTGTTACTAGGTGAAATAACATGGGAATATTTCCTTTAACTCTTCAGGAAGAGATGGCTACCACAACTTTAATTTGACAAAAAAGATGACTAAATTTAAAAATCTGATCCAGGGAGGTATGTCAATGACCCAATATTGGGAAAGATTCTCTCATTTTCTCATGTACCACAATACCAGTCAAATAAGAGATTTAGAATTCAGAAGTTCATCATGGGCTTAAGTCCTCAGATTGGGGCAGATGTGGAAATTTATAATCCCTTGACTATGGATGAAGCATTCAAAAAAGCAATAAAATAGGAACAAAAGCTGCAAAAAGTTGCCAATTATTGCAAGAGTAGAGACACAAAATTTAGAAATAAGAGATTCCAAAATAATAACAATAATCAAAACAACAACAACAATTGAGGCAACAACAATCGACAGATTTAGAACTTGAAAAGAGGAAATAACTCTCAGGACCAAAATGGTGGAAATCAGAATGGCAACAACAAAAGAGGCAACTTCAATAATAACAACAACAATAACAGAAGAGATATGCCAGATAAAACCAAAACACCTCATGGTGGATGTTATACTTGTGGAGGAGAGCACTATGCCAGTATGTGTCCTTGGCAAGCAACAGATCAAAGGGATAGAAACCAACCAAGAGCACCGCATCACTAGATTCATGCGGTAGTTGATAATCAACAACCAGATTTCCAAGCAACATCGATCCAATGTACCGGTAAGCTCTATGGACATCCTATTTCTATATTAATTGACACTGGAGCAACTGAATGTTTTGTAGATCCAAGAGTAGTTTCCAAGTTATCTATTAGACCAGGTTATATGGCTAATTCATGGATGGTTTAGTATGGAAATCAGGCAAAAAAGAGGGTAGATTCATGTCTTGCTTGTAGTGAGTTAGACTTTCCAAGTTTCCAAACTCAAGATAATCTTTATGTAGCACTTTTAGGGTCTTACGATGTGATTTTGGAGATTAATTGGCTAGATGAACATAAGTCCATTGTAAACTGTGAGAATAAGAGTGTGAGATGTTTGGATGACCTAGGGAATCATGTGGAGATTCATGGTTCTAGGAGACCCCTTAAACTTAGGTAAATCTCAACTATGTAGTTAAAGAAAGCCAAAAGGAAGGGATGTTCCATTTATGTAGTTAAGGTTAGAGATCTCGATAACATGGAACCATCACTTGATGACTATCCTATCCTTAAAGAGTTCCAAGATATGTTCTTGGATGAATTGACTGAGTTACCACCTAAAAGGGAGTTTGACTTTTCAATAGATTTGCTACCAGGAATCGAGCCTCAATCAAAAGCACATTATAGGATGAGCACCACTGAGTTGTATCAATTGAAAGCATAGTTGTAGGAGTTATTGAACCAAGGGTTCATAAGACCTAGTGTGTCTCTGTGGGGCGCACCAGTCATTTTTGTGAAGAAGAAGGATGGGACTTTGTGTTTGTGCATTGATTACTACATTCTCAATAAGACAACCATAGAGAATAAGTACCCATTTTTGAGAATAGATGAGCTCTTTGATTAGATGAAAGGAGCTAAAGTGTTCTCTAAAATAGACCTTAGATCCAGTTACCACCAATTGTGGATTAAGGATGAGGACATCTTGAAGATAGCACCCAGGACTCATTATGGTCACTACAAATTCATAGTGGTGCCATTCGGGTTGACCAATGCTCCCACAACATTTATGAACCTGATGAACAACATTTTCAAAGTTTTCTTGGATGATTTTGTGTTAGTATTCTTGGATGACATCTTGATTTATTCCAAGTCAATTGAAGAGCATGATAAACACTTGAGGATTGTCTTACAGCTCTTGAGAGAGCGTAAACTTTTGGTAACCTATCCAAGTGCACTTTTTACCAAAGTAAGGTGCATTATTTAGGTCACATCATTTCAGCAGAAGGGATTGTAGTAGATCTAGAGAAGATTAAGGAAGTTATGGAGTGGCCTGCACCTCAGAATATGATAGAATTATGAAGTTTCATGGGACTTGTAGGATATTATCAGAAGTTTGTAAAAGCATTCTCTACAATAGTAGCACCCATCACTTCACTTTAGAAGAAAGGGAAAAGATTTTAGTGGAGTGACAAGTGTGAGAAAGATTTTTGGATTTTGAAGGAGAAGCTCACTACAGCTCATATCTTGACTATACCTGATCCTAATGGGCATTTCACAGTGATAATTGATGCTTCAGGAGAGGGTGTAGGAGGAGTGCTTATGAAAAATGGACAAGTGGTGGCATATGAGTCTAGGAATTTGAAACGACATGAGTTGAACTATGCACCACATGACTTAGAGTTGGTTGCCATAGTTCATGTGCTTCAAATGTGGAGGCATTATCTTCTGGGAAAGCCTTTTGAGTTGAAGATGGATCACTTAGGGCTTAAGTACATCTTTACTCAACCCAATCTTAATGCTCACCAAAGGAGATGGCTAGAGTTTCTTAGTGAGTACGATTTTGGAATTGAGTACATTAAAGGAAAAGAAAACAGAGTGGTATATGCTCTTAGCAAAAGAAGGCATCTTGCAGCCATGGTTACTACAAGATCAAATTTGAGGCAAGTAATTCAAAATCTGCAAGAGGATGATCACTATTCCAGAGTGAAACAAGCCTTAGAGAAAGATCCCTTAGATCATCAATTTGATAGATATGTGATTGAGTCAAATGGAATTTTGTGATATCAAGGTAGGATGTATATTCTAGACTTAGGTGATTTGAGAAAGTTAGTTCTTGAAGAGATCCACAATGCACCATATTCAGGGCACCCTGGAGTGACTAAGATGGTGGAAGGATTCAGACATTTGTATTTTTGGCTAGGACTTAAGAAAGATGTAACCAAATTTGTAGCTCGATGTTTGAAATGGCAATGAGTTAAGGCTGGACATGTGCATCCAGTAGGGCTTCTATACCTGTAGACACCTAAAATTGTCTTCATCATCAAACTGACTTCCAACATCACTAAACATACCAATTCCCCTTCCAAATAATTAATTAAATTTTTATTTAATTAATTATCCTCTTTAACACCTATTTTTCCTCCTTTCATCCTACCAAATTGAATTAATTTAATTAATTCAAATAGTCTAACATTATCCAATTAATTAAATAAATGTGCAAGTGT